>BTPG01000008.1:4526701-4729119 GCA_036245525.1 Semisulcospira habei | reverse complement strand
CCTCTTTGTGCCTGCTGCCACGTGTGTTGTAAACACTATTGCCGGCTGCATATGCAAAAAGGTTAACCCCATGCTGTCTTGGTGATATTTCATTGACATGAGTATCTGTTACTGCACTGTGATTTTCCGATTGTCGCTTTCTGTCCTGGAAAGGTAGAGCTGTATAGTTGACTACGTCAGCAATGGCATTAACCACCAGGGTGTTCCAGCTGCTCGCATGTCCCTGGGGGCGTGTCCATGCCCCTTCTACAGTTGTGGCTCTGCAGTCCACACTATAACCTTCACAGTTTTGAGCTGAACCGTCAGCCCGAGGCAGATTTGTGGGAGATGCCTGTATAATTGTTTTTGCATTAGATGCGAACTGGCTACCCGTGATACCCGCCTCAGGCACACTGGATTCTTGGGGCACCGCCTTCTTCTGATAGGTGTTTACGCCTGTTTGACCTTGGCCGTGGATGCTGGAAGTGTTTTGCGTTTCCTTAGGGCCAATAGCTCTGTGCTTGTTTGTCGCCTGCGGCACTCTAACCTTCAGGGCGTTGTTTCTGTTGAGATCGTTTGCGCAAATACGTGCACTTTGATCGCCATCTTTATCACTGTCAGAGCGTGTTTGGGAAGACCTAGCGCGTCCCCGAGGCTGTGATTTAATATCCTGTTTTGTGTTATTGTTATGTGATATGTTTGTCATGAGCTGGCCGGTGGAACTAGCTCTAAAAAACTGTCTGTCTATCTCCAGCAGAGACCTACTGTCTGTAAAATCGTCTTCCGTGATAGTGTCAAGCGAACGGCCTACAGTGGGTACATTACTACCCGCACAATCATCACACCCTGAACACCCGGCATTGCCACACAACCGTGCATTGTCGCTCTGTTCACAGCTGTCTCTCTGCCTCTTGCGAAACTCGTGGAAACTGGGGATCTGCAGTCTGTTGCGACGGACACTGGACAGGGCGGACAGCAACGTCTGTCGGGTGTCCGTCATCAGCTCCTTGAGTTGTTGTAATGTCGGGTCGTCACACGCCAGCGATTTTCTGCGGTCACTGTTCGGTGAATCAGGAGTTATGCTTCTTGAAGTTGAAGCGACACTGTCCATGTCCATTGCACTGGTCTGCGTTCCACGCTCAGGTTCGTCTTTAGGTGTATCGCCTTTTTCATCCGCTGCTGGTTGATTATCCTGCATCTTCATGGAACTTTCAAAAGCAATTCTAAGATTCTCCGTGTCTTTCATGGACAAGTCAAAATTAGAGAACGATTTTCTCAGGCCGCACTTCTTCTCTTGAAGGATGTTTCTCTCCACAGCGTCGATATGATTAGACAAGTGTTTTTTGAACAGGTTATTGCTGAGTAGGTATTCCACGCGGGAGCCAGGTTGGCGTTTGGCTTTGCGTGATGACGCGTCACCATTCCTGCTTCTGGGCAAAATCTGGCTGTTAATTCTGCGAGAGGACCCCGACACGCCGAGATCATGGCCGTTGTCCACAATCTTAGTTCTGTCAGAAGCGTCGGTGCTTCTGCTTCTTGCTTCCTCGCTACTGACAGTATTGACTTCTACCATTGTTCTCTTGGACACCCTGATCTGGCCGGGTGGTGCTTTGGCAGAAGGGTCAGGAGTCGGTTCGCCGGACAGCTCTAGATCCACCACAGAGTCCTGATCAAGGCGATCCGGCCCACATTCTACTGCAATGCTTGGCACACTCTTTACAATCCTTTTAGAGGATTCGTCCAGCGATATTTCCTGAGACTGTGCTGCCCTCTTGTTATGTTCCCCGACCTTGCTGTCCAAGTGTTGACGGTTATTCAGCTCTGGTGCAGACGCCGACGGTACGACATCTTTGTTTTGCCTGGAGGCAGGTTTAGAATCGGGCAGCGTGATTGCCGTAGACACCAGTTGCTCTGAAACGTGACGACGGTCCTTTTCGCGTGGCGTGGCTGGTTCTGAATGACTAGGTTCTGAAGTGTGTTCCAAATCTTTGTCACGCACATCGTCTCCTGTAGTTCCGACATGAGTGGCGTGTATTGTGGGGTGGGGTGTGGCGTGTGGTGTGGCGTGTGATGTGGCGTGTGGGTTGGCGATGCTGATGGCAGAGTCAGGAGCACTGTTCTTGCCACTGTCGGCGCTGCCCCGTCTGTGTTGGAGGCTGGCGCGGCGCGGACTGATCTGCTTGACGCGGACCGGGATCTTGGAGGGGTCGGCGGACTTCTTGGATCGGACGTGTTGTCGGACGGCCTGCAGAGTGCGCTGTAAGTAGGGCAGCAGAAGGGACGGAGACCTGGGCGGTTCGTACAGGCCGGGCTGATGCTCACTCTGGCTATGTACAGCGTTATCTCCCGTGCAGGTGGCGCTCTGAACTTCTGTATCCAGGTCCTCACCTTGGTCTGAGAAATCTACGTCGGTTGTTGTCTCCCCTTCACATGCAGCGTTATCGGGCTTGTCATCCATCTTACCCACCCCAGTACGCTGCTCTTTGTTCACCGGGCGGCAGCTGGCAGCAGACGAGTGTGTGATTTCCGGTGAAGATGGCGAGTGTGGGGTAGTCTGATCACTGCTGGTGATGTCTGTATGCACAGTGTACGCCAAGTCTTTTACGTGTGTTTGAGGCCCCACTTTCCTCGCCTTGCCCTCCTTTTCACTCGTGACAAACACGTCATCTTCGGAATCCGAAGAGCAGCGCGGACTGGTTTCAACAAGAGACTCTCTCAGTCCTGCAGAGGACCAGCTGACGCTCAGATCGTCCTCCCCGTGATTCACATACCCCGACTCCCTCCTGATGAAGTTGAGGTGTTCCATGATGTCTGATCGCGAGGTGGTTCTGAGCGCGGGGCCCCAGTCAGAGGAACCTCTGTTAACCGCCGGAGCTCCAAGACAGCCGGGATGAAAGTCAGGAAACAAATCACGAGAGTTGCGTCGTACCAGGCTCTCCAGACTGCGGTGCTCCCGGCGGTGCTTGTCCGGAGAGTTGACATGACCGAACACGTCCTCACCCAGACCAGCTGGGGATGAGACGTACACCTCCGATTCAGATCCGGGTCTATGTCGCTTTGGTTTGGCATGAGATGTTAAGGTGCTGTACAGAGTTTTGGACGGTTTCAAGCTAATTGACGTAGACGACATTAATCTAGACTGGAAACTGTCTTCATCTCCCGGGGCACCAAGCATAACGCACGCCTGCAGGCTGTGTTCGTAGTTGGACACGGTGTCGGCGACAATGTCACAGCCTGGATTTCCCGCTGCAGAAATACCACCCTGAATCTCCACCCCAGAGTCACTTCTGTTCCTTCGGTGTGATTTCACTGCCATTTCCTCACCGTTGGACTTGACAAAGCCCTGCTCATACGAGTGTCTGAGGGGTTCCGTGTCTGAGCGCTTCGATGGCCGCGAAACGTTGGGTGACAAGTCGGTGGTGACGCTGTGCGTGAACTTGGCCGCGACGGGACTTCTCCTTGGGGCGGCCTTGCATGACGGGAGAACCTTGCTGTCGTCACGCCACGCGTTGTACGTGCCCGACGCCTTCCTGTGCCTCGTGCCCATGTCCGCCACGCTGCGGGACCTCAGGAACGCCCTGGGCGGTGTCTTCTTCATGCTGCAACTTGCAGACTTCGTTGAGGCGCCTGTGCCCTCGATCTGGTCTGGTGCTGCGCTTGGAGGGGACGAGTCCCGCCCGACAACGTTGATCAACCAGGCGTTGTGTTCTGACTTTGGGAACCGCTGTGTGAAGGCCACGGGCGGATCCTGGGACTCGACCAGCACTGTAGCGGACGGCGGATCCATCAATGTAGCGGACGGGGAATCCATCACGATACTGCTCAATACCGGACAACTATTACATCAGGGATCTTTTGTCTGACGCATCTTTCACGAGAGGCTGTTGATGTTCACCCCATCTTGATGTCCACAAGATCCTGAAAAAGAAAACAGGGACGTTAACACCTTCACATCGAGTGAACGCAACATTATGTCTTCGAAAGCAGGGCTGAGTCAACACAGTCACTTCAATCCGAGAAACACAGATATGAATAGGGTCAGCAAGAGGCAAAGAACATCGTGAACCCCGCATCTGCGGTAAGTTAAAGCATCTGCGGTAAGTTAGTGCATCTGCGGTAAGTTAGTGCATCTGCTGTAAATTAGTGCATCTGCGGTAAATTAGTGCATCTGCGGTAAGTTAGTGCATCTGCGGTAAATTAGTGTATCTGCGGTAAGTTAGTGCATCTGCGGTAAATTATTGCATCTGCGGTAAGTTAGTGCATCTGCGGTAAATTAGTGTATCTGCGGTAAGTTAGTGCATCTGCGGTAAATTAATACATCTGCGGTAAGTTAGTACATCTGCGGTAAATTAGTGCATCTGCGGTAAGTAAGTGCATCTACAGTAAATTAGTGCATCTGCGGTAAGTTAGTGCATCTGCGGTAAATTAGTGTATCTGCGGTGTTAGTGCATCTGCGGTATGTTACTGCATTTGCGGTAAATTAATGCATCTGCGGTAAGTTAGTGCATCTGCGGTATGTTACTGCATTTGCGGTAAATTAATGCATCTGCGGTAAGTTAGTACATCTGCGGTAAATTAGTGCATCTGCGGTAAGTAAGTGCATATGCAGTAAATTAGTGCATCTGCGGTAAGTTAGTGCATCTGCGCTAAATTAGTGTATCTGCGGTAAGTTAGCGCATCTGTGGTAAGTTAGTTCACTTCAATCCGAGAAACACAGATATGAATAGGGTCAGCAAGAGGCAAAGAACATCGTGAACCCCGCATCTGCGGTAAGTTAGTGCATCTGCGGTAAGTTAGTGCATCTGCGGTAAGTTAGTGCATCTGCGGTAAGTTAGTGCATCTGCGGGTCTCATGAGGTTCTTTGCTTCTTGCATTTGGGTGGTGGTCGTATATTTTCGACAGATCATTGGTTGAAGACACATACATCTTATGTCTTTCAATGATCAAAAAAACAAACAAACAACAACATTAAGTCTATTATGTGAAATGCGATATTTTTAATGTGTAACACTGAAAAGAAATTCACAACAAATGGACGCTCCAGCTGTTCCCATCGTAGAGCAACATTTACAAACCGCACAGAGCATTTACAGATCAATGTATGTTTGCAGATAACGAACTATATATCACCTCATTGTGCCCGAGGTACTAAATACACACATTCCGGAGTTATCCTCTGAGGACTGCATTACAATTCAGAAGACAGATCGACCATGATAGTTCAAGGGTGGTGACACAATAGCTTGGCGCCACCCTTGAACTATCATGGTCGAGCCATATCTCGCTGTGGTGTGTCGCGGGCAGAATGGGTTAACATTACGATTAAACTGTTGGAAAACAACATGTTCGCCTCACATGTGAATGTTCCTAAACTCTCCTTATTCCACATCTAATACGCGAATTGTCCGATTACAACACAATCGTTCCGACAAATTGATGTGAAATGTTGATGATCTAGCAGCAAACATCAGTGATGTTTTACACACTAATATATCAACAGCTATAGTTAAACTAACATGCCAGACACATAATTATAGACAAACTTCTGTATTGTAATGTATTGCATAGTTTAGAAGTTCAAAGAGACCGTGTTTAGTGATCGAGAGACGCTACCCCATTCTGCCCCTGACGCACTACAGCAGGAGATGGATCGACCATGCTAATTCAAGATGGATCGACCATGCTAATTCAAGATGGATCGGCCATGCTAATTCAAGATGGATCGACCACGCTAATTCAAGATGGATCGACCATGCTAATTCAAGATGGATCGACCACGCTAATTCAAGATGGATCGGCCATGCTAATTCAAGATGGATCGACCATGCTAATTCAAGATGGATCGACCATGCTAATTCAAGATGGATCGACCACGCTAATTCAAGATGGATCGACCATGCTAATTCAAGGGTAGTGCCAGATTAGCTTGGCGCCTGTCGGCGCCAAGCTAATCTGGCACTGCCCTTGAATTATCATGATCGATCCATCTCCTGCAACTGGTACATAATCGTTAGAAATACGGCTGTCGGGCAGAATGAATACGATTTATTTCTTCACAGGCAAACTATTGATCCTGCGGTTCTCGGTAGCGCCGTTTTGCCCGAGGTGAAGACTACCGGCAGCGAAAGGGTTAATTTATGCAAATCATTGCCACCTTCACTGTCAATCATGTCGACGCATATCTTGTTGGCGCCAAGCTAATCTGGCACTACCCTTGAATTATCATGGTCGATCCATCTCCTGCAACTGGTGCATAGTCATTAGATGACGCCTCTAAAATATGGGAAATACGGCCGTCGGGCTGAATGAGTGAAATCTGCTGTAAATTTTAATTTTTTTTGTATGCCGTTGTGTTGTACTCCTTCCATTAGACATGTCTTCCAGTGAGGCTATTTTTTTTTTTACCTGTGAAAAGCATACATGGGAACAGCCTCTTATTGTACTGATTGAAGGCGACAGCTTGGGGTAAAGAATTTCAAAGTTCGTCATTAGAAAAAAAAAAAAAAGGCCCTCATAAATTCAGCGTGCGCGGTGTGGGATAAGTACAAACAAATACTGTCAGACAGTAAAATGTCCAATTTCCAGTTTGAATCCGTTAAGTGTCGGGAAATTCTGAACAATTGCAAGAGGCGTAGATCCTCATGAGCCCCCTTCAGTTGCGGGAGCACATGAGGATCTATGAATCCTGCTAGTGAGTGAGAACTTGTCGGAATGTGTACAATCAGCTTTTAACTGAATCAGTGAGCCGTGCCCGTTTGCCGTGTTTAATACCGGTATTTGCTTAGTATGTAGCATGAAAATCATATTTTAGAGTTGTGCGTGTGTATGTGTGTGTGTGTGTGTGTGTGTGTGTGTGTGTGTGTGTGTGTGTGTGTGTGTGTGTGTGTGTGTGTGTGTGTGTGTGTGTGTTATTTTAGTCTTAGTAACTGACATCAAGACAAATTCCAAGTTTTGTACATGGAAACATATGGCAATAAACTATCTTATCTTATCTCATGTATCTAACATGACTTTGAATCCGTCTTCCTGTGACAACCAGGGTATTTCTGGTGTTGACTCAACGAAGCTTGCACAAACGCCGTCAACTGGTTCTGAGCGGTTTAAGGAGCCAGACGTACTTGTAGTCACGTCTTGTAAAGTGTGACATCGCACACACACACAAAAATAAAAATGGCAATTTGCTGGCACTGATAGAGCAGGCAACACGAACAACTGCGGCGTGGGAAAAGCATCGTGTCCTAGTCGGGCCCGAAGACCGCCTGCGTTCAGCTTACCGCCAGGTGATGTAGGTAGCCAGGTGATGTAGGTAGCCAGGTGATGTAGGTAGCCAGGTGATGTAGGTAGCTTGTTTTCACCCCGTTCGCTGCCACTGATCGTGGATTTCGCGTCTGAAACCCCCGCACACTGACCGGCCTTCGCGTCTGAAACCCCCGCACACTGACCGGCCTTCGCGTCTGAAACCCCCGCACACTGACCGGCCTTCGCGTCTGAAACCCCCGCACACTGACCGGCCTTCGCGTCTGAAACCCCCGCACACTGACCGGCCTTCGCGTCTGAAACCCCCGCACACTGACCGGCCTTCGCGTCTGAAACCCCCGCACACTGACCGGTCTTCGCGTCTGAAACCCCCGCACACTGACCGGTCTTCGCGTCTGAAACCCCCGCACACTGACCGGCCTTCGCGTGACCAACACCAATAACATGTGACCCAAAATAGGCCTATGCCTATTGCAATTGTTCGGCTTTTCTCGGCACTTAACAGATTGAAACTGGAAATTGGACATTTTAATAAACAATAATAATAATAATAATAATAATAATAATAATAATAATAATAATAATAATAATAATAATAATAATAATACATGGTATTTATGTGGTGCATTTCTCATATTTATAATATAAGTCAATGCGCAGGCGAAAACCACACACACACGCACACACACGCACTCGCACACGAACACACACAAACACACACACACACACACACACACACACACACACGCACACGCACGGGCACACACACACACACACACACACACACACACAGGACCACAAGAGACATAACAACAAAACAACCAGGACAACAGCAGTCGCGGGACTCATGAGGGTTCATGTCTCGTGCAGCTGGGAAACGTTCGCCTGGCCCCGGCAATGAAGGGGTCAACTCTACATCAAACTGATCGACTGATTCATAGGGTGATTGATTAGGTCGGGGTGTAGTGTCCGGCGCGGCAATTAAGTGATGATGGACGGCCCTCAGCGGCGAATTATGGTTGGTTCTACAGAGCTTAACGTCCCGACAGCAACAAGACTTTCTCAGGACGTGCCTGCACTGCTTGTGAAAAAATAAACTAAAACTACACAGAATATTGAATGTATGTCGTCAGCCAGTCCAATACGCTAAATAAAGCTAAGACCATTTAGCAACACACATCCAATATCAAGAGCTACAGGCAGCGCAGACAGTAGGGAGAGTTTAAAAAAGGAAAATACAGGTGAACGGACCAAGGGTAGACAGAAACACATGCCCCAGAATGGAGGGGAAAACCCACCCGGTGGGGCTAACCAGGGTGACTTTGGAAACTAAAAAGTAGTTAATCCCACCCAAGTCCCCCAGGGCAGACCCAGGTGGGGGCAGCGGCGACTTATGGCAGACAGGAACAGCTACTGCCGAAGCAGTACGACCTGAACGTTGAGCAGTTCAGGTGCACGACAGCTGTGCCACTTTTGATTTACCAAGGACCTGTCAACGGACACCGCAAACAAACTGGAACAAGTGAATATCTTATACACACAGGGCCCAATAGGCGGCTTAGTATATTCCTACCCATCGATCACAATCGATCGATAGCCTGATACTGATTAATCATCTCCTCCTCCCTTGTTGTTTGGTTTTTCCGACAGCGGGACACCATAGTAATATACCTTCTGGGAGGCGGCTTATCAGACCATTACCAGCTGTGGGAGCTAAATCACTTATGATAGGTCAAGGGTAGTGTCAGATTAGCTTGGCGCCTGAAGGCGCCAAGCTAATATGGCACAACCCTTAAACTATCATAAGTGATCCATCGCTCGCTGAGAACTTTGTATACACCAAATCAGGTCGACTTGAGCCGATCGCAAAAGACAAACCGTACCGTTCTCAGCGGTTCACACTTGCATTGTTTGTACGGAGAAAGTACTTCCCGATTTTCAGGGGCGAGTGGCCACAGATTACAAGATTTGCTGGCCCTTTGCCGGCCCAATGATGTGTCAACAGTGACAAGGCGATACCCACTCGACCCCGCCACCCGTAACAAAACGCTGATTCAAGTTCTTGCTTCTGCTGACGGAACAGAGAGGCATGCGCCCTTCAGCTTAACACCATTTACACGATTCGCACATGACTATTAAATGGACGAACAGTTTAGCTTGTCACACTCGTGTATTCTGAACTCAACCGTTTGACTGCTGTTGGTCGCAGACTGTTTCTAAAATCTTTGTAAATTCAACGCCAAAGATTTCCGGCCGTCCAAAAAAATGGATATGCGGTGGTGTCAGCAAGATGTTATAGATCCTAATGAGCCCCAGCAACTGCGAGGGGCTCATGAGGATCTATGCCTGTTAAATTCGTGCGTTGCTCGTTGTGCTCTGCTTTCAAGTGATGAAAAGCAATTAAACATCCTTCTGTCTGAAAGAGGCATAGATTCTCACGGGCCCTTCAGCCAACACTGTCTGCTAGAGGGACGCATGACTCTTAATTGACGAGGGGCAAGTAACTCATGTACGTGTCGTCTGCTATAACAGACTGTATGATTTAAGCAAAGTTCGCGCCGACAAGACATACCGCGAAAGCCAGGCTGCACGTCACAAGTATAAGAAATACTTGCAGCGACAATGGAGCGGGTCACCTGACAAGACATACCGCAAAAGCCAGGCTGCACGTCACAAGTATAAGAAATACTTGCAGCGACAATGGAGCGGGCCCAGACTCCACTGGCCCCCACCACCTCCACCACAACTCCGGCCCCCGACCCTAAAACCAGCCAAGAACAAATCGGCCACCACCACCCCCACCACCACCCCCACCACCAGTCATACAGTGGCTAGCCATACAACCACCCCCAGCTTGGATGTATTAGCGACGGTCCACCGGCCACACCACCCGCCTTCACCACCAACGGCTCGGCCCCGGCAACACCACCAGCCGCTGCGCGACGGAGCGACAGCCAGCCAGATAGATCCCCCTCCCCTCCCCCCCCCCCCCCCACCCCTGACCCCCCCCCCCCCCCCCCCCCCCCCCCCGCTGGACGAAATCAGCGAGAGCTGGAAGTCCCTGTCCATTAAAAAATTGCAACTTGCATTGCAATGGAGCTGGTCACCTGACAAGACCTTCACCTGCACTTACAAATGTAATTATCATCTTCACTGTCAGCGGTTGAAGACTGTGTTTCTGAAAATTTGTAATCTCAAAGCCAAAGAACCACATCTAACTATAGAACATGGATACAAGGTGGGCTTAGCAAGAGACATAGATCCTCATGAGCCCGCGCATACGGGGCAGTCCGTGGCGCAGCGGTAAAAGCGCCTGCCACCAATGCTAGAGGTGCGAGGTTCGATATCCGGTTCCGGCGTCGGACTTTTCTCCTCTAGTAAGTGTCACCGTTATTTCGGGCGGACCGTCGGGGCTTCTTTCTCCGGGTACTCAGGCTCTTCCTCCCCCATGACTTTGGTATCAGTTTCAGCCCACTTACCAAATTTCAAATATAAACGATTTGAATTTCCAAAACCTCAGTAGCTCGCTTGAGCTTGCCCTTAGCACCACGTGAATGCTCTGTGTTTATGTACAGTGTGTGAGGGAATGCGCGCGATTCACGTGAGCGTGCTTGTTAGGTTCAGTTCGCGGTTATGTCCTGCGCATTGAGTTATATTATAAATATGAGAAATGCGCCATATAAATACTATGTATTACTATTATTTTACAAATGTAATTATCCTCTTCCCTTCCAGCGGTTGAAGACTGTGTTTCTGAAATCGTTGTAATCTCAAAGCCAACGAGCCCCATGTGACTATAGAACATGGATACAAGGTGGGCTTAGCAAGAGACATAGATCCTCATGAGCCCGCGCAAATTCTGAAAAACGTGAAGCCAGTTAAAGGACCCCATCTGTCCAAACAACACGGCTGCACCGCAGGATCAGCAAGAGACATAGACCCTCATGAGCCCCGGCAATATTGCGGGGGCTCATGAGGGTCTATGTCTCCTGCAGATGGACACAGTTCTCTGTTTCTCGTCAGTGACAAGTGAAAAGGGTGAATTACGAGTTAGCATAGTGTTACTTTCCGACATTTAGTGATCCGTTATCCCCGTGCAGCCTACTCAAGGACTGCTATAACGGACGGCGTATGGTTTAGGCAATGTTCGCGCCGGCAAGACATACCTCAAAAGCCAAACTGCACGCTAAATGAGAATTCACTTTTTTTTTTCAGTCTTTACTTGCCCGCTGTACACTGTACAATAATTGTAAATCGATCAACCACGTCAGTTCAAGGGCTGTGCCAGAGTAGTATGGCGCCGAGAAGAAATACTGCAGTTGACCAAAGATTGGATTTCGCACGAGAAAGTCAGCCCGTGATTACGCATGTTCGATTAGGCCCGCAGACTGGCGAACGTAGCTTCTGCTAGTCTTTGACTTTCGACCTAACGGCTGGGAACTTTGAGTTAAAAATTTTTAAGGTTTCATTATGAATTTCCAGTGGCAATGTATGCCTTGCATGCTTGTGTAAAGGGGCGAAACCCAACCTGCGTACAGAAGGAAACAGGGAAATCATAAGGCTTATAGAAGTCGTTCAAATACAAATTTTAACAAACAGCCTTATTAGCAAAAAGGTTAGCGGGCCGTCGTCGGGTTTTGTTGGCCCGCGCACCGCTGTGCGCGGGCCAACAAAACCCGACG
Organism: Semisulcospira habei; assembly: GCA_036245525.1. Taxonomy (NCBI): domain Eukaryota; kingdom Metazoa; phylum Mollusca; class Gastropoda; family Semisulcospiridae; genus Semisulcospira; species Semisulcospira habei. Next base: position 4,717,201 of record BTPG01000008.1, on the reverse strand, counting down.
ACGGCCTGATGATCTACTGTCCCCCCCCCCCAACCCCCCCCCCCCCCCAAAAAAAAAAAAAAAAAAAAAAAAAAAAAAAAAAAAAAAAAAAAACCAACCATCCAGCGTGTTCGTAGTCTAAAAACAATGTTGTAATTAAATGACAGTATTTTCATCTCAAGCAAACAATCGTCGTAGTGCCGTCTGGAGAGGCGTCAGATAATTCGGGCACTACCCCTGGAGTTTAATTTCCACGATCTGTACAGTGCTATAAACAGATGTTAATTACATAAAGATGTGTTTGTGTGCGGTGAAAGTGTAAAGGAATTAATGATCTTCCCTTACGAAGTGTTTGCGGAAAAAATACTGTATTGCGCAAGACCGCATCAATAGACCAAAAAGGCTGCGTCTAAATATGTCTACATTTTTAAATCATCACTTTCTAGGCTACACACACCAAGGACAACAACAAGAGGCATAGATCCTCATGAGCCCCCGCAATGGCGTGGGCTGATGAGGATCCATCCACATGCCTCTTTCTGATTCCATTTGTCTCTGCGCTCTTCAAACGCGTTGATCGACTTTCAGGCTTTATTGTTCCGATTCACATCTATTTATGCTTGGCTTCGCAGTCATCGTAATTACATTTAGCTGCTGAAAGTGAAAGTGAAGGGGAACAAACTGCGAGTGCTGGATCGACCGAGATAAATGAATCCTCAATGCAATCCAGCACTACCACTGAGCTCTGAACTCATTCAGCCCGACGGCCGAATTTCCCAATTTTTGGAGGCGTCATCTAACGACTATGCACCGTTGCAGGAGATGGATCGACCATGATAATTCAAGGGTAGTGCCGGATTAGCTTGGCGCCGACAGATCCATCTCCTGCTGTAGTGCGTCGGGGCTGAATAGGTTAAGCTCGATTGAGCTACACCGGTTGGCTGACTGCTACACCGGTTGGCTGACTGAATAGAAGAAACGCATTATTTCGAAAACAAACTTTGTCCCTCATTCAACACTGTTTGTCAAATATTACGCTATTTTGCAAGACCTCATTCACCTAAAAGGTCAAAAAAAAATTTAAAAAAAGGCTAACCACACGCAATCAAAATAACATTGCTGGTCTGTGAATTTAGACCTTACGTCTCAAAGCCTTAAGTTCTAAATTCACAGACCAAAACACAAAGCCAGTCACTTTTTGTGTGTGTGCCGTGTGTGTGTGTGTGTGTGTGTGTGTGTGTGTGTGTGTGTGTGTGTGTGTGTGTGTGTGTGTGTGTGTGTGTGGCCTTTAATACACAAAGCATACGTCACACCGCTACAGGAGCTTTCAGTACTGAATCAACAAGCAAAGCGTGTATTTAAAACGTGACCCGAAGGCAACATGAAGTAAATACGGAACAAAATATCCATACGCTCTGTCTTGCCCAGGTCTATTTTCGGTCATCTAGCGTCGATCACCAGATGTATCGCGACTAAACGCAAACAGACGCTGGTAGCCTGTGTTTATCATGAGTGAAAGGGGGGATAAGGTGCTTCTGGTCCCTGCATGTCAAGTTAACTCATTCTACCCCAACACCGAAATCCTTAAATTTTGCCGTTGTCCTCTGAAGACTGCATTACGGCATTGCAGGACACAGATCGCCCATGATAGTTCAAGGGTGATGCCAGAATAGCTTGGCGCCCATAGGTGCCAAGCTATTCTGGCATCACCCTTGAACTATCATGGTCGATCCTTATCTTCCTGTGGTGTGTCTGGGGTAGAATGAGTTGCCCGTATGCATGTGGACTTTGGTATCTTGTCAGCAGTGGCTGCAGGGGTTAAGGCTGTTCTTAATTAAACGAACCTTAGTCCGCGAACTCTGACGATCTAGAGTTCACGATTTCGGGCGAACCAGGTTGGTTCTTAATTGGACGATCTAAAGATACGGCGAACCTAGTTCGAAGTAGTTCACGAACCTCGGCAAACCATAGTTCGCTGGCGGAAAAAAGATCGCTCGACCTTTTCTCTGATTGGTCAAAACTTTTACCCTCTTCTGCGTTGGAGATAAGGAGATAGTCACCGATACAACAACTATGGCGGACGCGATATTTTGCTCGTGCGAAGAACAAGACCTATTTTTATTGATTTGTGGAAGGCGCAATTATGTTTGTGGGATCGCTACTGCAAGGAGTACAAAAACAAAAATCGTTCAAATCGCGAAGCGGTATAGCGGCAGCCATTTTGAACACCTTCGCAGACAGTAAGTACGCCAAATCAAGCACTTCAGTTAAGAAAGAGAACCATGGCAAACCTGGTTTGCTGAAGTTCGCCTAGGTTCGTTCAACCTCAATTAAGAAACAAAATCAAAAGATCGCGATCTTCTCCGATCTAGGTTTGCCGATCAAAAGTTCGTCCAATTAAGAACAGCTTTTAACTTCTTAACTGCCAGTGACCACATGCAAATTTAACCCCTATCGCTGCCAGTGACCACCAATTGCGCTTCTGACACGACTGCGCAGGGATCGACATCGGAGTGTAGAACACGGATCAAAAGGGACCAGAAGACACAGAACGCACGACTAACAAGGGACATAAACCCTCATGAGCCCCCCGCGACTGCGGGGGCTCAGGAGGGTTAAAGTCTCTTGCAGCTGAGTAGCGTTCGCTTGGCCCCCGGCAGATAAGGAGTTAACGTCAGACAACCCCGTCTGTCTTCTTTCAAGTCTCGGTAAGGTCCCGCTAGACATGCCCGGTTTTGAGGCCGATTCCCGATCAGTTTTCGAATCGGTAGGTGATCGGGCCGGACTAAAAAAAACGTGTGCACTGCCACACATTTCCCGACTTGTTTAGCCGACCGGTTTGAACCGAAGATCAAAGTCGTACCTGTTCTGCAAAATGGCTGCTAGTTTTGACAGTGATGATGATGTGCTTGCATTATCAGCAGTTTTGCGTCATATTCGGGAAGAGGCGTGCGAAACTTCAGCAACGGCGGTGGCCGGTACTGATCACAACAGGCGTGTTCCGCCATTTGCAAACTACGACATGCTTTGCGAGACGCGCTCTGATTGGTTGAAGCTTACAACCGGGGCCGATTCGGATCTAGAAAATAGAGCAGGTTCTATACACCCGATTCCCAGCCGATTGGGACCAGATCGGATAATTGACGTCATCCGATCGCAAACGGATCGGAATCGGCTTCAAAATCGGGGCACAACCGGCTCGTGTGGCGGGGCCTTTACGCTTTTTCTTCATTGGCCTGGCTCCGGCTATTCGACTTTTGTCCCCTGGTCGGCCGTTCTGAAGGCACAACGGGAGTCCTCTTGTCACACGTTGCCATTTTAACGTGCGATACGTAGACGCACTTACTGCATGTTACGACGACAAGCCGGTTACTCGCTGAGCAAAGCGTTCTCTCCCAAAATGCGTCTGGCCAATCACATTTCCGAGTACAAATCTTCATTCAGTCAAACCTCTAAACAAAAAGATGGAAATATATGAACAATTTAGAGGGGGTTACACAAGACAACACAAGGTTACACACAGCAGCAGCAACATTCACATGAATGGCCAAAAGCTAGAAGAGGTCAATAGCTTCAAGTACTTGGGAGCCACCCTGTCCAAAGACGGTAGTTGCATAGCAGAGATCCGTATCAGGATAGGTACAGCAACATCCGCAATGGCCAGGCTGGACAGGATATGGCGAAGTAACTCCATCAGCTTCACCATCAAGTACAGGCTTTACAAGTCCCTCATAGTGTCTATTCTACTCTACGGCTGTGAGACTTGGACACTGCTTGCAGACTCAGAAAAGAAAATCCAGGCCTTTGAGAACAAGTGCCTGAGGAAGTTGCTCCGCATCTCGTACCGCGAGCACAAGACCAACGAATATGTACGGAGCATCGTCACTTCCCTGGTGGGCCCACATGAACCCCTTCTGGCAACCGTGAAACGGCGCAAGCTTGCTTGGTTTGGCCACGTGACCCGACATAACACCTTGTCCAAGACTATACTCCAAGGCACTCTCGAAGGAAGTCGTCGGCGAGGTCGTCAGAGAAAAGTTGGGTCGCAAACATAAAAGAATGGACCGAACTCGAGATGTCAGACTTGCTTGCCACCGCCCAAAATAGAACTCAGTGGAGAGCACTGTCTGTTGCTGCTGCCTTTCAGTCCCCCCAACGCCCAGTTCGGGCAAGGGACTGATGATGATGATGACACAAGACAAAGAACTATATTAAGGTGTTCTATGATACCGGCGGTGCCAATTTCATTAAGAAAAATGAATAATTGGATAAGTTAGATAATATTGTTTGCGTTCCTTGTATTTCTACGTCACACGTACGCAGTTGTGGTTCTTTCAAGGTTATACGTCGCTCTTCATACTTTTTAAAGTTGAAGACAAAATCGTTGTATTACGACTTAGGTTTTGCCAGTGGATCTTGTCACCTCTCGGGTCCGATCAGGGGGTTGAATGTCGGAGGTGAAAGTCTCTAAATCCCTCAACTTTCACCTCCGACATTGAACCCCTGAACGAACCCTGGCAAAGCGACAAGAACCACTGACAATGCCTAACTCGTAATACAACTAATATTGCACACAGGTGACATGGTTACAAAACAGGGCTAAGACGAGCAAAATAGCCTTAACTCATTCAGTCCGACGGCCGTATTTCCTCAATTTTGGAGGCGTCATCTATTGACTATGCAGGAGTTGGATAGACCATGACAATTAATAATAATAATAATAATAATAATAATAATAATAATAATAATAATAATAATAATAATAATAATAATAATGAGTACTTGTTTAGCGCCTAACCTCAGATTAGAGCTCTAGGCGCTTAACAAAAACTAATTGTACAAAAATAACTAATTACGAAAACGCAATTCACAAAAAGTACTTGAAAACAAAATACAACGCACTTTGTAAACAAGCTATAAAATCACCATTCAAAAGAGCTACGCTTATGGACTCATACTCGCATTCACGCACGCGCGCGCGCACACACACACACACACACACACACACACACACACACACACACACACACACACACACACACACACACACACGCGCGCGCGCGCGCACTACTTCTAACATAGATAGAGATGACTTTAACACGACATGTGTGTGACAAAGTCATTTGTAGCAGACAGAAAAAGATGGGTCTTTAGGGCTCGCTTGAATGCCTCTCTCGAATCCACGTATCTCAGTTCGCGTGATAGGCGCCAAGCTAATCTGGCACTACCGTTGAATTATCATGGTCGACCCATCTCCTGCTGTAGTGCATCAGGGCTGAATGGGTTAAACTGTGGGTGACGCTAGGTGTGAGGTGATCCTTGAGTCCAATCGTTACCGATACCCAAAGGGTTAAGAGAACCTGTGCCTCTTGCATTGTGGCGTTTTGCAATCCTTAGCAGTGACGGGGTTACATGCTAAATGCCGAGTGGTCGTTCTAGTTTAACTCCTTCACAGCCAAGGAAATTTAAATAGCATACATCTGCAAGAGGCATAGATCCTCATGAGCCCCCGCGGTCGCGGGGGCTCATGAAATAATAACAATAATAATTACGGTATAGTTATCATGCGCTTATCTTATAATAATTATAACTCTAAGCGCGCAATCACAACTCGCACACGCATGCGCACGCTTTTGACAATGACTCACGTACCACAAATACATTACGACAGTCAGCTTAGGGTGGGGAGTGGGGTGGCGTTATAGTGCTAGAACTGTTGAAAGAGGTGAGTTTTGAGGGCGGACGTCCAGGGCGGAGAGAGAGTGTTTCTGACGGAGAGAGAGAGAGAGTGGGAGGGCGTACCAGGTGGATGGACCGTAGACGGAGAAGGAGCGGGGGCTCATGAGGATCTATACCTCTTGCTGAGACCAATTTGTAACCCTGTTCCTTTGACTGTTGTGGCTTTGGGTTGTTGAATAATACACAGATTTTAGAAATTAAATGTGCGCCCAGTAGCTGGAAAGGGTTAACAAGGTTGGTATTTTTAACCCATTATGTCGTGTATCCGGCAAACCTAGTTCGAAGCAGTTCACGAACCTCGGCAAACCATAGTTCGCTGTCTTAAAAAGATCGCTCGACATGTCGAGCAATCCAAGGTGCAGCATTTATGTCGTGTATCCGAATGCGGCACGTATCGAATCAGGTAAAAACCAAAATCGCTGTCCGTTTGCTCAACAGACAACCCGAAGTGTCGACACTAGAAAGTGCCAGTCGACAACACCTTCCCGCGTGTGGCTGTGATTTTGCGGAGCTGGCCCTGACATTTCGAACTCGCAGTAAGACCCATGAAAGGCCCCCAAATATCCACAGTCTGGCCACAAAAGAGCCAGCTATTCCTGTCACGCCAGGCTTAAACCCATCAGAAAAAAACATATATTCACGTCACAAAGGCATTGATCTGACTTTTCTGCTTCTAACCAACGTGAGGTAATAATTCTCATGAGCCATTGCATTAGCAGGTACTGACGAAGATCGAAGTCTCTTGCAATGACACTGTATATCTACATTTTTTAGTTGTACAAAGTCATCGAGGTTTCAGTAAGATCGAGGCTGGCAGAATCTAGGGTCTTCGGGCAATGAGTAAATATCTTTAACCAGTTTAGATCTGAAAGCTTACAACAGGTGATGGATGAAACATTTGATCATGATAGTTCAAGGGTAGTGCCAGAATAGCTTGGCGGCTGAGGGCGCCACGCTATTCTGGCACCATCCTTGAACTATCGTGTTCGATCCATCTCCTAAACTGCATAGAAGAGCTTCATAGAAAGAGGTCCCAATTTCGGAAAGATCGACTTCAGAACACAAAGTGTTAACTTTGTTGACATTGGGTAGAAGGAGATTTTTTGAAGTGATAATAACACCGAGATTTTGGAGGGAACAAGAGGTTGAAAGATTAAAAATAGCTCTGAAACGCCCGCAGACTGAATTTCAGCAGATGAAACTTTTTTCTTCTTTTTTTGTAATTAGAGGGAAAATGGACCGTACTGTTTCGTCGCAAATGTGCGCACAGTAAAAGTACAGATGAACGGATTACATTCCATAGAAATGCTCACCCACAGGTTCGTCAAAAATGCCAACATAATTAAAGTACTGATGGAGGATTAATGATTACTGGTGGTCTGCTCAGTGTTTACCTTTGATTTGAATTAAAATATAAATAACCGTATTTCCGATGACGCATTTGTCTGTGTCCTGTGTGATCGCTGAAAGGCAATTTTTACACAAGATTCAGCGCTTTATTATTATTGTTGTTACAGACTCTCTTATTTATATCCTTATTATTTCTTATTCTTTTGAGCGTTAAATTTCGTGATTAACGAGGTAAGGTCCCTCTGGATGGGGGAGGGGGCAGCGGGAGGGCGGGGGGGGGGGTGAGGGGGGAGAGGGGCGGGGAAAGCTGATGTAATGCGATGTGACGCCATTTGATTTTCTTTAGTAGATCTTGTATTCATTTCTTCACGACTTTACCCAGGCAGCCCCCCGCCCCCGACCCCCCCCCCCCGACCCCCACGCTACGACAGGATGTGGATCGACCATGATAGTTCAAGGGTGGTGTCAAAATAGCTTGGCGCCTATATAGCACCCTTGAACTATCACGGTCCATCCGTACCCAGAACTGTGTCGCAGGCCTCAGAGGCTCAGTCTCCAACATTTGATAATTCGGAGCTTTAAAGGATCAAATCTCACTAAAAACGGCACACGGACGGAATACAACAGACACTGTCGCCAGGCGCGTCATACCTGATGGCGTGATTGGTGTCTGAATGAACTACATCTTCTCTCTCTCTCTCTCTCTCTCTCTCTCTCTCTCTCTCTCTATATATATATATATATATATATATATATATATATATATATATATATATATATATATATATATATATATATATATATATATATATATATATCCTATTGTCAATGGCCATCTGCTGCACGCCGTCAATTTCTTAACCCATTTCATACCGAGGCTGATTTTCTTTAATTTAACTATGGTTGTACGAAGGTGACATTACAGATTAGGAAATGATCAACCAATTTAGTTCAAGGGTGGTGCCAGAATAGCTTGGCACCTCTAGCACCAAGCTATTCTAGCACCACCCTTGAACTATGATAGTCAAATTGATTTCAAGCAATAGCGTATCAGAATGAAAAGGGTTAATGCGACGCGCTCGGGGCGTTCGATATCATGGTAGACGAAACACTCTCTCTTGGCTTGACTTCGCGAACGAAGATTCTATAGGGCTTGCCCACGTCGTCTGCAGGCATTTTCGTGGCTGCGGAGGCCAATCCGGGACAGGCAGGTTCGACCGCAGTGGCTGCAGGGGAAGGTCTGGTCAGGGTTCTGAGTTACGACAGCTCTGTTTTTTCTTCTGAGCCGCTTGTCCTTAAGGTTAGCTCTGCGAGAGTCCTCAAAGGAGACGGCTGCCTTGTGAATGGTGGAGCGCCAGGTGTCACGGTCCGCGGCAAGCGAAGACCACTGGTGGTGGTCGATTTGGCAGGCACTAAGTGACTTCTTGAGACCGTCTTTGTATCTCTTCTTTGGTGCCCCTCTGTCTCGGTGTCCAGTGGCGAGCTCGCCGAACAGAGTGATCTTGGGTAGGCGATGATCCTCCATCCTGGAGACGTGCCCCGCCCAGCGAAGCTGTGTCCGCAGCAGCAAAGCCTCGATGCTCACAGTTTCCGCCTGTTCAAGGACCTCGACGTTGGTGACATAGTCACTCCAGTGAATGCCCAGGATGGTACGCAGGCAGCGCTGGTGAAAGCGTTCGAGGAGTCGTAGTTGGCTGCGGTAGAGGGCCCAGGACTCGGAACCGTACAGCAGGGTGGTGAGGACGACAGCTCTGTACACGCTGATCTTGGTGCCTTTTTTCAGCTGTTGATTGTGCCACACCCGCTTGAATAGTCGCCCGAAAGCACTGTTCGCTTTTGCCAGCCTGTTGTCCAGCTCCTTGTCCAGCTTGGCGTCTGACGTGATGATGCAGCCAAGGTAGGTAAACTGGTGTACAGACTTCAGTTCGGACTCGCCGATGGTGATGTGGGGAGGGCGATGCTCTTCCTTGGGTGCCGGCTGATGAAGGACCTCTGTCTTTTTCAGACTGACCTCAAGTCCAAAGAGCTGGGCGGCATCTGCGAAGCAGGACGTAATGCGCTGCAAGGCTCTCTCTGTGTGTGCAACGAGGGCAGCGTCATCAGCAAAGAGCAGCTCACGAATCAGTTGGTCTAGGGTTTTCGTGTGGGCCTGCAGTCGTCTGAGGTTGAACAGGCTGCCATCGAGACGATACCTGATGTACACTGCGTCGTCATCGTCGAGGTCCACTGTGGCCTGCTTCAACATCATGCTGAAGAAGATGGTGAAGAGGGTCGGTGCCAGCACGCAGCCTTGCTTCACGCCGTTGCGAATGGGGAATGGTTCTGAGAGGTCACTGTTTAGTCTGACCTGGCCTTGCTGGTCCTCGTGGAGCTGGACGATCATGTTGAGGAACTTTGGGGGACAGCCTAGTCGCTCCAGGATCTGCCACATACCTTGCCTGCTCACAGTGTCAAACGCTTTTGTTAGGTCGACAAACGTTACGTACAGCCCTTTGTTCTGCTCGCGGCACTTCTCCTGAAGCTGTCTCAGCACAAAGACCATGTCGGTGGTACTCCTGTTGGCTCTGAAGCCACACTGGCCCTCTGGGAGGTGGTCTTCAGCGATGGCAGGTACCAGCCGATTCAGGAGCAACCTTGCGAGAATTTTCCCGGCAATGGACAGCAGGGTAATTCCACGATAATTAGAGCAGGCAGACTTCTCTCCTTTGTTCTTGTACAGGGTGATGATGACTGCATCACGGAGATCCTTTGGTAGTGTTCCTTTTTCCCAGCAGCAGAGAAAGAGGTCGTGGAGCTTGTTGTGCAATGCGGGGCCTCCATGTTTCCAGATCTCTGGCGGGATTCCGTCAATGCCTGCTGCTTTGCCACTCTTGAGCTGGTGGATGGCTGTGAGGGTCTCTTCGGCGGTGGGCGGTTCGTCCAATTCAACCTTTAGTGGAAGGTGTGGGATTTGGAGGATGACTGTTTCTTGAACAGTGCGCTCAGCGCCGAAGAGGTCCTGAAAGTATTCCGACCAGCGGTTCAAGATGGAGGTATTATCTGTGAGGAGTGCCTGTCCATCAGCGCTTCGCAGGGGACTTTGTACCAGGTGCCTAGGGCCATACACTGCTTTCAGTGCTTCGTAGAAGCCCCTGTAGTCACCGTTGTCAGCGCAGAGCTGGGTCCTCTGTGCGAGTCTGGACCACCACTCGTTCTGGAGCTCTCTAAGCTTGAGCTGGAGACTGCTGCAGATGAGGCGGAAGGCAGACTTCTTCACAGGGCAGGAAGGCTGGGCTAGGTGGGCCTGGTGGGCGGCTCTTTTTTTTTGCTAGAAGTTCCTGGATCTCTACGTCGTTTTCGTCAAACCAGTCTTTGTTCCTCTTTCTAGCAAAGCCCAAGACTTCCACAGAAGATTTTACAATAGCAGTTTTCAGTTGTTCCCAGAGTGTTTCAGGGGAGGAGTCTGCTGGATCAACTGTATCTTTGAGCATGCGCTGTAAATCGGCCTGAAGGGCAGCTTTCTTGTCGTCACGCTGAAGGCTGGCAACATCAAGCTTTTTCTTGGGGGGGCCCCCTTTCTTGGGTTTCAGCTTGAGGCGGAGCCTGAGTTTGCAGCGAACAAGGCGGTGGTCAGTGTGGCACTCTGCGCTGGGCATCACTCTGGTGAGGAGGACGTCACTGCGGTCCCTCTGACGCACTAGGACATAGTCGATAAGGTGCCAGTGCTTGGAGCGAGGATGCATCCAGGTGGTCTTTCGACTGTCCTTTTGCTGGAAAGTAGTGTTGGTGATGACAAGTTGCTGCTCTGCACAGAGCTCCAACAGTAGGCGACCATTGTCATTGCAGCTCCCAACGCCATGCTTGCCGAGGACTCCTTTCCAGGCTTCAGAGTCTTGGCCCACTCTGGCGTTGAAGTCGCCAAGGATGATGACTTTGTCGTCTGCAGGGGTGCTCTGTAGGAGGCTGCGCAGGTCAGAGTAGAACTTGTCTTTTTCTGCAGGCTCTGCCAGGAGGGTTGGGGAGTACACACTGAGAAGGGTGACGTATTGCTGGTGTCTCAGTGGGAGGCGCATGGACATGATGCGGTCGGAGTGACCCGTTGGTAGGTTTTCCAACTTAGTCGCAATGTGGGTCTTCACCATGAAGCCCACGCCTGAGAGCCGTCTTTCTGATGCAGGCCTGCCTGACCAGTAGAGGGTGTAGCCAGCGCCAAGTTCTTGGAGGCTGCCTTCCTCCGGAAGGCGTACTTCGCTGAGCGCGGCGATGTCGATGTTTAACCTCCGCAATTCATGGGCAATGAGGGCGGAGCGACGTTCAGGGCGTCCGCTGTCTGCTGTGTCGAGCATGGTTCGGATGTTCCAGCATGCAACGTTGAGTCCGGTCGTGGTCGTCATGAGAGTGGATCCATTGTTTTTTCTTGTTTTCTGACCGCATGGGAAGATGCCCGTTGACCGCGGCTAGCCAACTGGGTTACGAGGGGATGAGCTTTGGTTAGGCCACCTTTTCTAGGCCCCTCTCCGTGTGGAGCAAGCAGTGCTGTCCCTAGAGAAGGCTGCTTGGTCGTTCAGGGTGTGCCGAGTGACGTTGTCATCCCCAGGTCAACATCAGGCGACCAATATCCTGAACCGCCTGCATGCAGGTTTGAGACTGCGGCTTCCAGTGACATCTTTCACCTGCCGTTTTGCCCCTTGCCCATCGCTACAGGACTTGGAAAGTTCAGTGTCATAGTCCGTGGGCGTTTCCTAAAGCCTGCGCGGTGGAGCTTTTTGGTGGAGTGCAGTGTGCGCAGTACTGGCCCCACCCTTTAAACCCTTGGTTCGTTTGCCATGGCCTAGCAAGCTGGGACGGTGGCATCGAGGTCCTCGGGTCGTAGGTTTTATATCAGACTGTCCGTTTCCCGGCCCTACCCCACGAGGCGATTGTGAACAATGATCTCCTCAACCCCCCGGCCCTAACCCACGAGGCGATTGTGAACAATGATCTCCTCAATCCCCCGGCCCTACCCCACGAGGCGATTGTGAACAATGATCTCCTCAACACCCCGACCCTACCCCACGAGGCGATTGTGAACAATGATTTCCTCAACCACCCCGACCCTACCCCACGAGGCGATTGTGAACAATGATCTCCTCAACCACCCCGGCCTTCCCAATAGGACAGTAGCTTTTTAGTTCAGTTCTAATTCACCTAAAATAGGGCTTAGGCTGTGTTAGGACTGCGCGTAGGTTTTATTGGTAAGTGCGTATAGGTGTTAGGCCTAGGAGCTAGGTTCGCTAGGAATCGTATTCATTGTTGTAGGTGTTAGTCATAGGAGATAGGTCTAGGTATCGTGTTCGGAAGGTATAGGTGTTAGGCCTAAGGTGTTTAAGGTTATTAAGGATTTGTCTTGGTTTGACTAATTTTGATTGTGTTGTTTCATCATGAATGCTTTTCTGGTATAAATAAATCTTGGAACCTTACTTCTATCTTACGATGCTCGGCTAGAGTGAGAGCAAGACTGAGACTGTGCGTGCGTATGTGCGAGAAGTTTGTGTGTGTGTACGTCCGTGCATGTATGACGGTGTGACTGATCGTGCGAGCGCACGTTACTAGCAGCTCAGTAGGAACGATAACAACAAGTCCAGTCAAAATAGGGTTTTTCTGGATACTGTGGTCGGTCCATTGCGCAAGCAACTTTGACTTTTGAACACAACGCGAGGCAAGTAAACACGGATTTCAGTTGTGCGCATGCGAGACTAGAGTAGATTTATTTACTCTCCACTGCAATCTCCAGTCCTTCCCTAGACCACAAAAGGAATTCGGACTTAAACTCTGTAGGCACTTGAGTACTGTATTAGATGGGCAGTTTTTGTCTATCTGATAAACTATTTAAGTCGCCTACACCCAGTCACTGAGTCCGGTTACAAAAAGACTATCAGACACCCAGTCACTGCACCCAGTCACTGAGTCCGGTTACAAAAAGACTATCAGACGGTCAGTAAATAGAAGGAAACTGTTGCAAGCCCTACTCGGGTAACCATGAAGTGACTAGCTGTCAGTAAATAGAAGAAAACTGTTGCAAGCCCTACTCTAGTAACCATGAAGTGACTAGCGGTCAGTAAATAGAAGAAAACTGTTGCAAGCCCTACTCGGGTAACCATGAAGTGACTAGCGGTCAGTAAATAGAAGAAAACTGTTGCAAGCCCTACTCTGGTAACCATGAAGTGACTAGCGGTCAGTAAATAGAAGAAAACTGTTGCAAGCCCTACTCTGGTAACCATGAAGTGACTAGCGGTCAGTAAATAGAAGGAAACTGTTGCAAGCCCTACTCGGGTAACCCTGAAGTGACTAGCGGTCAGTAAATAGAAGGAAACTGTTGCAAGCCTTACTCTGGTAACCATGAAGTGACTAGCGGTCAGTAAATAGAAGGAAACTGTTGCAAGCCCTACTCTGGTAACAATGAAGTGACTAGCGGTCAGTAAATAGAAGGAAACTGTTGCAAGCCCTACTCTGGTAACCATGAAGTGACTAGCGGTCAGTAAATAGAAGGAAACTGTTGCAAGCCCTACTCTGGTAACCATGAAGTGACTAGCGGTCAGTAAATAGAAGGAAACTGTTGCAAGCCCTACTCGGGTAACCCTGAAGTGACTAGCGGTCAGTAAATAGAAGAAAACTGTTGCACGCCCTACTCTGGTAACCCTGAAGTGACTACGTGCTGGGACATGGACCCTTGTAGTGCCATTGCACATGAATATTTGATCAGCCTTGGCTCCACGGTCTGTCATTGTCTAGTCACGCTGTTCTAGTCCTTTATCATGCCCACTGTCGGAGCAAATGGACTGATAAATAAGTCACACTAGCACCACAGTGTTGAGGGCCCATCCTCTGGTCTGTGAACAAGATGCTTTGTGAAGTGTAGATCAATACATACCCCGATAATATCACCAGATATTCAGCAGCTCCTTTATAGCTCAAGTGGTCCGTCAGCCATCCTCTGTGGCAAAATTTTAACATTGGCATTTTCTCGGAAGCTATTCAAGCTACAATCTTTAAAGTTGGCCCAAGGGTACTTTGTGGCAAGACCTAATGAAACATACCAATTTCTGGTCAAGATGACGGTGGATCCAGATATTTTGACACAAAATGTTTCTTCTCAAAATAATATTTTCAACTTCAAACTTGGTACAGAGATAGTAAACCTTTTTTCTATGCATACTAATTTGACAGACCCCTTGGAAAAGTCATGGGTCACAGGAGGTCCAGAAATGGTCAAAATAGTGATATTTTGCAAAAATTGTTTTCTCAAATACTATTTTCAACTCCAAACCAAAACTTGGTACAGACATACCTGATGGTAAAACCTTTCTAATTTGGCTGACCCCTTGGTAAGGTCAAGGGCCACAGGTCTAAAAATAGGTTAAAAAAAATAGCGATATTTTCACAAAAATTGTTTTTTCGCGAATACATTTTTAACTTCAAACCCGAACTAAGAACAGAGATACCTGATGGTAAACCTTTTTATGCATGCTAACTTGGATGACCCATTGGAAAGGTCAAAATTCACAAGAGGTAGACAAATGTGTTTAAAATGCCAATTTTGGGACAAAATTTAGTTTTTATTTTTGGATCAGTCACACACATGAGCCATAAGGGCTTTGCCATTCCTGGTTTTTTGTTTTTTTTTTTGATGTGGCAGTTTTAGCCAGAATTGGGTTCAGCTATTGGAGTTTATGTTACACTCGACAGTTGTGAAATAAATTGGGTAACGTTGACTTGTTTCTGGCCTACCTGACGCAGCTTATAGCAGACACACCAGGCACCGTCGTCACGGTGACGGCTTATAGCAGACACACCAGGCACAGTCATCACGGTGACAGCTTATATAGCAGACACACCAGGCACAGTCATCATGGTGACGGATTATAGCAGACACAGCAGGCACAGTCGTCGGAGACAGCTTATAGCAGGCACAGTCATCATAGAGACAGCTTACAGCAGACGCAGTCGTCATAGAGACATTTTATAGCAGACACACCAGGCACAGTCGTCATAGAGACGGCTTATACCAGACACAGTCGTCATAGAGACAGCTTATAGCAGACATACCAGGCATAGTCATAGAGACAGCTTATAGGAGACACTCCAGGCACAGTCGTCATAGAGACAGCTTATACCAGACACAGTCGTCATAGAGACAGCTTATAGTAGGCACACCAGGCACAGTCGTCATAGAGACAGCTTATAACAGACACAGTCGTCATAGAGACAGCTTATAGCAGACATGTGGGCAGTGGGCAGATGTTCACATCTGCACGGGACATAGACGACCCCGCCCCCACGAGTCCCCTGCTGCCTTGCAGGCTTGGCCGCTTGGCTGCGGAAAGGCTAAGGGAGGAAACCCCTGACATCAAAGCCCCCGTGTCTCCGGGGAAGGCTTTTGAGCCAGAGACTAAGACAAGGACAGTCTAGACGAAACAAGCAAACAAACAAACACACAAACAAACAAACAAACAAACAAACAAACCAAAAATTGCACAACTACACAAACAAAGAAACAAGCAAACAAAACAATCAACAAAAAAAACATGAACCAACAAACCCACCAACCCAGACACCTACCCACCAACCAAACAACCAACCTGGCAACAAATAATGCTTGAAAGCATTGTATTAATTAAAGACGAAACCATTGGAATGACACCACACGCTCCTAGCTTATTTCAACAGGTAAAACATTGTGCAATGCTAAAAATAAAACGCTTAACACTCTCTCCATCGAACCTCCATCAACATTTGCAATCAATCACTCAAACATGACACACCAAAACAGCATCAGAAATCAATAAAAATCGCCTGCATTCTCTCCCTGTAGCCGTGCACAGTCTCTGATCTCAATCAATCATATTGATATGCTATTTCAGGTCTCAGCACAATGCGCATTTCGGACATGTCAATTTTTTTTTCTCTCCACGGTAGCTGATTATCGTCCTGCCACGCAGACACGCTCAGCCACTGCCCACAGTCTACAACCCATACCAGCATCAGTCTGAAAGGCGTACCCATATCTTAGCAAGCTTAGGTCACTCCAGTACGCAAAACCCCATCGGGTTGAAGTCGGCAGCAGTGGGCCCGCGTGCGCGGGCCCACTGCTGCCGACTTCAACCCGATGGGTTTTTTGCATATTGGAAGTCTTGCGGTGTGTGGGGTTTTCCCTTCAAGGATTAAAAGAAAACTATTCCGCGCCTCCCTCCGTTAGATAGCAGCAAAGCTATTCTTATTATGAGTTTTTCGTTGACGTCATTTTTACTTTTTCCGCTCTTTTGTTCTTCCTTTTCTTTTATTTTACGTCACCTCCTTCAGTTGCCACATTCCTTCTGCCAATGAAGATAAGTAGCGGCTGATCTCTCTGTTTGTTTGTTTGTCTATTTTGACAAAGGGTATTTACCCGAAATATTAATAAATTGTGTTGTACCCGTCTTTTCTAAGCGTGTTTCTTTCTCCTTTGGGTACTTCTTTGCATTTTACACGCTTGGCAGTCACCTTTTTGGTCTGGAAAGCTATTCCTGCATTTACACCGAAACATTGGGTGCTGGACTGAAACATTGGGTGCTGGCCTGAAACATTGGGTGCTGGTCTGAAACATTGGGTGCTGGTCTGAAACATTGGGTGCTGGTCTGAAACATTGGGTGCTGGTCTAAAACATTGGGTGCTGGTCTGCGACATTTGGACATTACGGTTGCAGGCTATAGGGTCCAAAATCACAGGGCGGAACAGGCGTTGTCAAACACTACTAAAGTTTAAACTTGAGGCCGTATCGTTTACAGTGATAGGTCAGACAGTCCCTGTTTGGTTCTGTCAGAATATTTGTCTTCAAAGTGTGCTAGCAACACATCAGAACACACAATAAAATAACATAAAATAAAATATAAAATAAATAAAATAAAGTTGAAAAAAAATCGTGTCATGTCCATCACTGTAACATGTAAAACATCACCGTCGCATGTGCGCAATTCAAACAAAAAGCATCGTACTCCGCAATTGTCTACAATTAATCTAACCCCCGCAGGTTGTATAACGTGTATTTGTCCAGCTTACCCGATAATCGCGTGGCCGTGCAATCAAACGCTGCGACCATCTCACCAGAAAAAAAAGAATGTATTGATAGGGAATCGATATTTGATATTACGTCCCAAGTCTTTCTTGCAGACGCGATTCCCTCACATTTTCCATCCAGGTGTGTGCTAGTCTGTGATTTTGGCCCTTCCGGCTTTCAGCCGGAAGGGCCAAAATCACAGACCAGCACACGACCACCAGAGGGGTTATCAGAGGCAACAATGATCATTATCAGAATAAGGGACACACTCATCCACAGAGAACAGCTTGCACAGATTCTCGTGAGCCCCTGGCTTGTGCAGAGGCTCAATGAGGCCCTGTGCCTCCTGCAGGCCCAGATTATCGCGGGTTCACTGAAGCGTGGAAATTGTTATTACTCCGCCAGCAAAGCCGGACGGAATAATTTCCACCCCGGAGCGATGATCATCATTACGGGTGGGCTCAAGCACTTTTTCTGCGCGCGCGCGGTGCAAGCAATT
Organism: Semisulcospira habei; assembly: GCA_036245525.1. Lineage (NCBI taxonomy): Eukaryota > Metazoa > Mollusca > Gastropoda > Semisulcospiridae > Semisulcospira > Semisulcospira habei. Next base: position 4,699,583 of record BTPG01000008.1, on the reverse strand, counting down.
TGGGTACTGGTCTGTGATTTTGGACCATACGGCTTAAAGCCGTGAGGTCGAAAATCACATACCAGCACACGTTTTGCAGACAGAAATGGCTTTGGCAAACCTATGCCTGATGACAGAAGGCGCCGCTTAATTTCACCGACACAAATGTTTGGAAACACTGCGACGACAGAAAGTGACCGGTCGATCTCCGTTTCGATCGTTCTGAAAATCGATACATTGCGCAACATGCAGTTTCACTTCCACTACCGAGCCGTCACATACATCTTTTTAAAGGCACACTGGTTACCTTGCACTGTCCGCTACGCATGAGCATGAGGAATGGATGGAGGGAGACAACAAGACAGTGTAGTTTTTTAAATGACATATTTTGAAGTCATGTTGCAAGCGTCTGCGTAGCTCTACGAACTCGTCGAAGGAGATGGAATCGACGAGTAGCCAGGTAAACTAACCCTGAGGCTGTCGCTAGCGCTTTTGGTCCACGTGATTCCTGCCGGAGTCACCTGGACCAACAGCGCTAACCACAGCCAATGAATTAACTCCTTCTACCCCAACACCGAAATCCCCACATTTTGCCGTTGTCCTCTAAAGACTGCTTTGCAGTGCAGGACACAGATCGACCATGATAGTTCAAGGGTGAGGCCAGAATAGCTTGGCGCCCACAGGCGCCAAGCTATTCTGGCCTCACCCTTGAACTATCATGGTCGATCCTTATCTTGCTGTGGTGTGTCTGGGGTAGAATGGGTTAATGTGTAAAGCTGATCCGGCTTTGACTGCCAGATTACCACAATCATAATCAACAACAACAACAACATTTTCATTGGATCTATTATTTCGGCAGGCTCCATTCATATACACGGGGTTTTTTGAACCTGCAAGCCGTGGCGGTATTCAAAAATAAATAAGTGGTTGTGGAAATAAAAAGGTCAACGCTATTGTGCAGAGCCGATGCACAAATGGTTAACTCATTGAAGGCGCTCCGCATCAATAGCTGCGGAAGTGTCGTATAGCGTTGCCGAGGGGATGCTATATGACACTTTGGCAGCTATTGATGCGGGGCGCCTTCAATGAGTTGATGTAGCTCTCTTGCTCCCTGTTACCCGAAACCATATACGACACTTCTGCAGCTGTTGATGCTGAGGCGCCTTCAATGAGTTAATCATAATGTTTTTCTCCCTGCCACCCGACACTTGAACGAACATACCCAACCCGTGAAGACAGGTCGAGAACGGGTGGTGTGAGATAGTGGGCCCTGAAGACTTACAACCAAAAGTCAGAATGCGAGCTTGCCTGTGATTTTGATGGCTCAAGGTCGTAGCATCTAAAAGGACAGACCCGCAAAGAAATAACCAGTCATAGACGAAAATTGACGCGCTGCGGAGTGCACACCACTGTCCAGACTAGACAGCATTGTGACCTTTCTCTGGGTCTCCGCCATGAAGCTTTGCTTTTCTCCTTGTTTGCAAACAAGCGTGGAATTAAGAGCGGTTTATAATAATCTCGGGAACTTAGTCCGGCACGATACAATGCAAAAATCAGCGTATGTTTTCAAGTGCAAGCCATTAATAGAATAACCTTGTTACTATGCCACAAATGCCGGTCACTCGTCAGAAACAAAAGCATGAAGGCGATTAAATCTGTGCAAAATAAAATTGGGCACAAAGTAGGAATAATAGTACGTTTTGATCGAACGATGACATGACCCTATAAGTCTAAGCCCCACAGGTGCAAATAATTTTAGCATCAGGATGAGATCCCCGTAAGTCCTCGTGGCTTGCACAGGTTCATGCGGCTCTATGCCTATCGCTGATGGGTGGGTGAGTAGGAACCCTTTGGGTGTCGGTGGCGCAATTTGGAGGTGATTCCGACAGGAATTGCCCCGACAAAATGCGCTACCGAGAGCCAAAGGATTAATATACATGAATCAAGTAATTCAGAATAAAACAGTTACAGAAATCTCATCCTACCCCCCCCCCCCCCCCCATCGCCACACACATACACACACACCTTCCCCCTCTCCCCTCCCACCTAGCCCCACAATCATACACAAGAAAAGGTCTTCCCTCTCTTGAGACGTTTGTGGAAGTCCTACAAACTGCCTTCGTAATTTTTTTTTTGTTGCGTGCAAACATGGCATTACATTATATTCAAGAAACTAAAGATAAACGGACAACAGTGGAGCCTACTTTGGGGGGGCGCGCCTGGTTCGCTCAATAGAAAAGCGTGTTAACCCCTTCCCCGCCACTGTACGTACATTTCTGTTTCTGAAATCTTGGTTCACTCAACGACCGAAAGCTAACACCGTCCAAGGAACATGGAGACAAATTGGCCTCAGCAAGAGGCATAGATCCTCATGAGCCCCCGCAGTCGCGGGGGCTCATGAGGATCTATGTCTCTTGCAACTGGATCGTGTTCCCTTTTTTCTCGGCAGTGAAAGGGTTAAGAGACAATCGTTCTCTCAAGTTTAACCGTCATCTGTCATTCAAGATCATAATTGTGGCGGTTACAGCCAACCTGCATGAATAATGGTCTTTAATTGATGACAGGTAATCTCTCGTAAGGGCGATCGCTTAACACAGGTCCTGCTGTACACATGGCTACTTCCTGGTTCCCACAATGCTGTTTACACAACTATCAGGCTTTCCCATTCTCGCAGCACAGTTCGCGCGGTACAGCGCCCGATATTTGTCTGAAAGGTTGTGCGGGATTGGAACCCTGGCGAGATCAGAGATCATCTAAACGAAGGCTAGTTGAGAACACCTGAACCCCGTCGCAGACAATCGTTCGACTCCATACGACAGCACGTGTTGTACAGGTGATCGATGAACACGTTCAGAGCCAAGAAATTTGTTTAACCCCATTCAACTGCAAGAGGTATAGATCCTCATGAGCCCCCGCAGCAAGAGGCAGTCGCGGGGGGCTCATGGGGATATGCCTCTTGCTGAGATCAAATTGTGTCCATGTTTGTTGGACAGTGTTGGTTTTTGGTCCTTGAATGATTCAAGATTTCAGAAACAACAATGTCCCTACAGCGGCAGGGAAAGGTTAAAGCCGTTTAGTGCCGAGAAAATGTGAACTCCGTTCAGCTGCAAGACGCACAGATCCTCATGAGCCCCCGCAGTTGCGGGGGCTCATGAGGATCTGTGCTCCTTGCTGAAACCACTTTGAATGCGTGTTACTGGGACGGCCAGGGTTTTGGGTCTTAAAACTCATTGTACCGCAGACACACCACAGCAAGATATCGATCGACCATGATAGTTCAAGGGTGATGCCAGAATAGCTTGGCGCCTGTAGGCTGACTGACTGACTGATCGCCTATGGGCGCCAAGCTATTCTGGCATCACCCTTGAATTATCATGGTCGATCTGTGCCCTGCACTGCAACGCAGTCTTCAGAGGACAACGGCAACATTTGGGGATTTCGGTCCTGGGGTAAAATGAGTTACATTAACGAACATTGCAGAAACACAGTCTGCGACAGCTAGCGCTGAACGGGTTAAGCAGTGTACATCCCTCGCCTGCAGTCGAGACCCCTTGTGGTGCTATACGCCTTTGATATCGCCTCTGCAGTGGGGAACAATGTTAACTCTGACACTGCCAGCTGAGGCGGGCCGTGTTTCTGCAAGCTTCATTCATTCAAGACCCCGCAACAACAACAACCCCTGGATGCCTCAGGAACGTAAATTCAAAGTGGTGTCAGCAAGAGGCATAGATCCTCATGAGCCCCCGCGACTGTGGGGTGCTCATGAGGATCTATACCTCTTGCAGTTGGGTGGTGTTCAGATTTTCTCGGCACTGAACGCGTTAAAACCGACGTTCGGTGTTTTGTTTTGTTTTTGTTTTGACCAACCCCACCACCCCCCCCCCCCGCCCCACCACCCCCACCCCCACCCCCACCCCCCACCCCTCAACCCAACTACAAAATGGTTTATCTAATCAATAAACAAACCCGCCTCGGGATCTGTATTGGCACCTTGTAAGACAATCTCAAAACACGCACCAATTTTTTACCACCCCTTGTATAAGCAGTCTTCACACAGTCGTGGGAACGCACAGCTACCAACTGCGGTCTAACACTCTCCCACCTGACGCTACGAAGGAAACGTAACGACCACCAACTGAAGTTCAAGGGTGGTGCCAGAGTAGCTTGGCGCCTTCAGGCGCCAAGCTATTCTGGCACCACCCTTGAACTATAAGTTCTCAAAGTTGAAAGTTAAAGTTGACAAAAAAAATCGACCGTACTGAGCGCCCACTGTGTGCACACACACCACTATTGTCTATTGACCAGACACTCGGAGAACACAGGTCGCTCAGCGTGTGAGGGGAAATAACTCGTGGATGCTGGCATTCCATTCTTTGTGCAATTGATTGGTCATTATCTCCGCCATTAGAGAGAAGTAGGCCAGGTTTCCTGCTCATTGGTGCCTTTGTCCATCGGCAAAATGACATGTATACGGTCCATCCACCTGGAACACTCTCCCACTCTCTCTCCGTCAGAAACACTCTCTCTCCTCCTTCCAGTCCGCCCTCAAAACTCACCTCTTTCAACAGTTCTAGCAATATACCACCACACTCCCCACCCCAAGCTGACTGTCGTAATGTACTTAGTATTTGTGGCACGTGAGTCGTTGTCTAAAGTGTGCGCATGCGTACGTGAGTTGTGAGTGCGCGCTTAGAGTTATAATTATTATAAGATAAGCGCATTATAAATACCGTAATTATAATTATTATTATGCGGTGTGACCACAGGTCAATGGCAAACCTTTCTTTGCAGTACAATAGAATAGAAAATAACCCACACGTCTACCGCACACTCACTGTGTTGCTCAGAAAACATGAAGATAAACTATAACTGGGTTTCTCTTGTCTACATACTGTGACAATCTTTTTTTCACGGAGTTTCAAGCGACCTTCGTAAATTCATACTTTTTAAAAGTCCCCAAATCCATACTGATTCACAAAGTAAAGGAGAAAATGGTGTTTGCAGTCTGCATAAAATAATAATAATAATAATGGCTACTTATATAGTGCTTATCCTTAAATAAGCTCTAAGCGCTTTACAAATAAAGAGTGGGAGTGGAGGGGGTCATAAAACCAGAGAAACAACGGAGTCTGCAATAAACACGCGCACACACACACACACACACAGGTACATAATGACAAAAAACTGAGCTACATTGGGGTATCGAACAGGTGGATCTTTAAGGCAGATTTAAAGGCAGTGAATGAGGAAGAATGTCTAATGTCTATAGGTAGTGAGTTCCAAACAACAGGTCCAACGTGCGCAAAACAACGGTCGCCTCTGATTTTTTATTTGAAGAGCGGGACTCTGAGAAGGCGCGTGTCACTACTTGAACGGAGGGAGCGGGAGGGTGTGTATAGTTGAAGAAGATCAGCGAGATAGGCAGGGGTAGAGTAGTTAATCGCTTTGTAGCACGGACTGGCGATTTTGTTCGAGACTCGTTGTTTGACTGGCAAATCTAAAACATATATGAAACACTGACGTGTGCGAAATTACAACACACAAATTAAGCCCGGACGCACTACAGTATCGGATGGAACGACTATAGAGGCTGACAACGATAGTTCAAGGGTAGTGCCAGCTTAGCTTGGCGCCTTGAAGGCGCCAAGCTAAGCTGGCCCTACCCTTGAACTAACCTAGACCCATCTCTCGCAAACCCATCTAAGCTTGATTATCAGAGATAATTTGCTGCTGGACTTCTGGAGGCATTTCTTCATCATGAGTTGTCTCCTTTATTGCTAGTGGAGGCAAACTGTGATTTTGGAGTGCCTGTAAATGCAGCCTCATAATTATATCCTAATGCCTCAAAAATAAACGAACAAACGTGCATACAAAGTGGTTTCAATCAAGAGTCGGGAATCAAGAAAACTGTAATGTCTGCCCAAAAACGAACAAAACAGAAAACGTCTTTATGTTCTATGCGGTCTCTCGTCTCTCAGACTAAAAGTTAACCCTTTGGGTGACGGTAGCGGTTTTAGTCGCGATGATTCCGACAGGATTCATCGCGGCTAAAACCGCTACCGACACCCAAAGGGTTAACTAAGACTTAACAAAATAGGCACAGACGAGGTATAACCCCGTAAAAACATAACCATGCTAAGGTCACACACATTATATGACAACTAATGCCAGGAGCGAATCTGGAGGGGGGGAGGGGGGGTACCCGCCCCCCCCCCCCTGCCCCGACCCCCGACTCAAAATTCTTTCAAATGCTATAACAAAGTCCCTTTTTGGGGGTATTTGCACCCCCCCCCCCCCCCCTCTCCCGTTGTTTGATATTTTGGCGAATGGTGAGTCTTAACACGTACGTCACATACGCGCTTTCTCCACCCTCCCACCCTCCACCCCTACTCCCTGCTTTTCGATTTTTCGGCCCCTGGAAGCAAATTCGGGGAGGCCTTTTGTATCAGGTTGGTTGAATGTCCCAAACAAAAAGTTGGAATCCCCCCCCACACACACACACACACACACACACCTCCCCCCCCCCCTCTTCTGAAGTAACTGATTTGCCCCTAAATGCCAATCTTCGCCCTGGGGAGGGGTGGGGGAGGTGTGGGGGGAGGGCTGATGAGAATCTACGCAACTGGGCGGTGTTCAATATTTTTTGTCAATGGTTTGAGCGTCTTCAACACGCACATAAAACGAGTACAAGGAGTGTCGTCGATAATGCTACTGCTAATCACTGTAAGGTTGTCGCGTGCTAGCAGACAATACAAACCCCATTCATTTCTCAAAACAGTGTCCCCAGATAAAGCATGCAATGTTCTGAGTTATGACAGACACGCCAAGGAATAATAAACTAGCAAATATCATAGAGTTGTCAGTGGGTCGCTGGCGTTTTTCTGCTTCACCGATTTGTTATTATATGTACAACTACAAGGGACTACGAACCTTGAAAATGTATACAACATATTCCATTGACGTACATTCTGTTTTGAATATACATCACGTGTCCATGCAACGATTTCAGGTCGATTTTTTTTTTTTAATTGTGAAGTTGTCATTTGAAGATTACAGTACACATCAGGAGACAAATCGACCATGCTAGTTTAAGGGTGGTGCCAGAATAACTTGGCGCCTTTAGGCGCCAAGTTATTCTGGCACCACCCTTGAACTATCATGGTCGATCTGTCTCCTCTTGCGGTGTGTCAGCCGCAATTCGTAGCTGTGTGGTTTTCACGATTGCGCAAAGACTGGTGACAACGGACGACGATAACCGAGAGACAACGGCTGTGCTGTATCTTGGCGATTTTGCGGCAGGGTTGAAGAGGTTGATACTGTCTCTCTTTTTTTCCGTTTCCTTATCGATTAAAAAAAATGGCTGAACGTGTTCAGTGATTATTCTAGCCCTTAGCAACGTTTGTGCTCGTGGCACGTATGATAATAGTGAGTTTTCTTTTGCGACGAAGGAATCCGCAGGGCGAAACCACGACGCAAGACCAACCTGTACCTAAGCATAGAGAACTCTCCAAGAGGCATAGATCCTCATGAGCACGACATAGACAACACTCCAAACTGCCCCATGAGGCATAGATCCATGAGGCCTTCAAGGTCATGAGAACCTAAGCCTCTTGGTGATGTCTTTGGAGTGTTGTATTTGCTCTCGTTCCTTGTTAACAGTCGTTCGCGTCAAACGAAACCTCGCTACCATTTAACAACTCCACTTTCGATAAACAGCACGACACAACTGCAAGAGGCATAGATCCTCATGAGCCCCCGCGAATGCGGGGGCTCATGAGGATCTGTGCCTCTTGCTGACATCACTTTGTATCCATGGTTATTTGACGGCGTTGAATTTTTTTTTTTTAATAAATAAATCACGACAATTTCCGACCATGGTCAGCTTTGGAGATAATAATAATAATAATAATAATAATAATAATAATAATAATAATAATAAATAATAATAATAATAATAAGCGCATTAAATAGGCGAAAATCGGCTCAAAGCGCCGCATTCACTCACACACTGCGCATAAACACAGAACATTCACGTGGTGTTTAAGGGCAAGCTCAAGCCAGCTACTGAAGCTTTTGAAAATTCAAATCGTTTTGTATTTGAAATTTGATTAAGTGGACTGAAACTGATACCAAAGTCATGGGGGAGGAAGAGCGGCCGGAGTACCGTGCCCGGAGAAAGACACCCCCCCCCCCCCTCCCCCCGACGGTCCGCCCGAATTAACGGTGACACTTACTACAGGAGAAAAGGTTTCGAACCTCGTACCTCTTGCATTGGTGGCAGGCGCTTGTACCGCTGCGCCACGGACCGCCCCGATCATACAAGAACAAAGGACAATTTTGATTTTTTCCACTTCCCTTCTGCACATGAAAATCATCAACAACGAAGGACAGAATCTGTCTAACACTCCACAGCGCACCATTCCACAAGCCTTTTACACCAACTAAAAAAAGAATCCTTCAAATTCCAGGAAAAAGAATCCACCGTTTTGTAGCAAAGTGACACAAGTTAAACACCTTTCTTTGTTCAGCCTCGATTCACGCCGGGTTATTTTGGCACCTCCCGCCGAGCCTGAATAGCTTATACACACAGGTACCGTAGGTGAGGACTGACCATCGGAAGTATTTAGGGCCCGGGGCACAACATTGTTTCACCTGCGACTCACGTAAACCTCTTAACATACCTGAGAGCAAATATTAGGTCCACCGCACGACCAACCAACTAGCGCTGCGTGCACGTGTACAGGAAACGAGACCGCCTGGTACCAAACGTACTCCGGGACACACACTTGAGTGGACGCCGAACAACTACATGCAAGACACTTAGATCCTCATGAGCCTGTAAGTCTGATATGGACAGTAAGATACGTGCTGGTCTGTGATTTTGGACCTTACGGCCTAAACCGTAAGGTCCAAAATCACAGACCGGCACATTACAATCAGACTCTTTGTTTTACTCAGTATTTGCCTCGAGTAGTCTCAGCGACTAGGCAATATATCAAACAGTAGCGTTATTTTGAATAATTATGATGAAGTTGGGTGCTTTTCACAAGAGAAAAAAGATAATCAATCAATCAAACAATCAGCCAGCCAGCCAGCCATCTTTTAACATCGAACGCCAACCACCTGTGAAAGGCATAAGTCCTCATGACATCATCGTCATCTCTACCTTTCATTGGCCGGATTTACATCTATATTGCTCATGGCGATGAGACCACTGGCCTTTTGAGTACGATGTCCGAAAGGTGTATTCACATTCACGTTCCCTGTTGATGATTATCTGTTGACGAGAGCGCGAGAGTCCGCGCAAACAGCAGTGTGTGAACAGGAAGTAGGTGCTTGACCTCACAAACACGTGTCAAGTTGTGCGGCCATTTGCACAGCGCTCGGAGCGGCCACCCAATCACTGGTCCTGGTACGGGTGTACTTGATTCCTCATGCGACACGAAACTTGATAGTCGTACACATTAGCCATTTTCCTTGGCCGGATTATTCTTTCAACCTGACCATCCACCACAAGACATGGATCGATCATGATAGTTCAAGGGTGGTGTCAGGGGCGGTCCGTAGCGCAGTGGTTAAGGCGCCTGCCACCAATAGGCTTCGTGAATGTGACGTCAGTCAATCCCAAAACTCCTTGCGCGACGCCATGACGGCAAGGTGAGAAACTGAAAGTACACTGTCGAGTCGTTTATAATCGTCGAATCTGCCATCGAAAATGCCTGAGAAAGGTGCGCGTTGCTGCGTTAAAGATTGTTTTATGAGTTCACATAACACAGCTGGAGCCAGAATCAATGAAAATGTTAATTTTTTTCGCATTCCTAAAGTTAAAACAAACCAAGGATCGCAAATGAAAGATTTGACAAGTAGGAGAAGGTTGGCTTGGGTATCCGCTATCAACTTGGAGAGGATCACTTTCTCGCATTCTTCAGAAGGATGTCGTGTTTGCTCAAGACATTTTCACGCTGGTAACGCTCATTTCAACTTACTTTTATTAATTATTTCTGTTATCTGTCAGTTTTATTAACAGTTTTCCAAAAGACTTCTCTTTTCCCTACACAGACGTGGGCTGAAAACATTGACGATTTCGTCGTTTTCTTCTTGTCATTTGTGCATTTGTTATTTTTGGCAGATGATAAAAAGTTTGTAAAAAAGTGTATCACATCGCACACTATCCGATGAAATGGCATGTTTTTATCGGCCGGCCGTACACACTCGAGCGACACAAGTCAGTCTGAATTTTTATGTCTAGTTCATGTGTGTTTCGAGGAAGTTTTGCTTTAAATTGCCGGTACTCCTCATCGTCAGCGGACCAAACCGTGGAAATGAGCATTTAGTGTAGCGTTCTGCTGCACGTATCTCGATCTCCTTTTAATCCTATCCCCCGTATTGGCTGGGGATTAGGATTGATAGCTCTAGGGCTTTCCTACTGACTTGAGTTAGTAGGTCGTTGGCTCACTTTCGGAAGGATTCTCGCATCGAGTTGTCAAGTGTTTGTGAGGTTCAACTTTCGTTTTTACAAATTCTTTCAGCTGCGTTATAGCAGTCTCTTGCGATGCGGAGTGTTTTCCCTTTTAATTGTCCTTTGAAGACTGCTGGTGGGTGGGCCGACAGGCGGTGTAGGTACTGATATGTTTGGCGAGTACTGATATGTTTCACTGAGTTGTGCACTCTCAAAACCATTCAAAAATTGAATTTTTTCTTCGTACCGAACCCTATGTTCACTGTCCAGTCGATCAATATATTTTCTAGTATCCTTTCCCTTCACTTTTTCCATTTTTAAAAACAGAAAAACACGCTCTGTTTACTCTCTCTGCTGTAAAAGGAAGTACGTCAACCTTTCCAACATGGCGGACGCATTGACAATGATCACGTGACGCACGAAGCCTATGCCAAAGGTGCGAGGTTCGAAAACGGGTTTCGGCGTCGGACTTTTCTCCTCTGGTAAGTGTCACCGTTAATTCGGGCGGACCGTCGGGAGTTCTTTCTCCGGGTACTCCGGTTCTTCCACCCCACCCCCACCCCCCCCCCCCAGCCACCCCCACCCACCCCCACACTTTGGTACCGGTTTCAGGCCACTTTACAAATTTCAAATACAAGCGATCACAAATCTCTGTAACTTCAGTAGCTGAACTGGCCCTTCGTCTGTCTTGTACTGTGTTTGTCTTAAATGGCGTAAATCCGTGTCTGTTACGTGAGTGTGCGTGTTGGGTTTCAGTTCGCGGCGCTTTCAGTCGATTTGCCCCAAAGATTGAGAAAAAGCGCCTATATAATAACCGTATTATTATTATTATTATTTAGAATAGCTTGGCCCTTGTAGGCGCCAAGCTATTCTAGCACCACCCTTCAACTACCAACAGTCTGCTGAACTGTTATGTAGCATTTAAAAACCAACTCCAAAAGTTAGTAATTCCAACAACAGTGCTTGATGTGGAAAAGAGAGTGTTCAAATCCGGGCACAGGCGCCTGATCTGTAGCAAACGCTTTAAAGTTTACATAAAAATAAAAATGAAAAAAAAACACCAAAATCTATGAAACACGCATGATGACGACGGCATACCTGTGACAAAAATCCAAAGCTTGAGAAAGGGACGCATAATTTACACATTTATGCCGGCGTAGACTGGACTCCATGGAACTAGCCTCTACAAAATCGTGTCGATTACCCACTTGCCGGACTATCGCGTATGGAGCGAAAACGTGCAGTGGTCTTCTAAACCCCCCCCCCCTCCCCCCAATGACTCCTCATTCTCACGATGTACAACGAACTGAACATTGCCAGCAAGAGGCATAGATCCTCATGAGCCCCTGCATTCGCAGGGGCTCATGAGGATCTATGCCGCTTGCAGATGGAAACTATTTCCTGTTGAAGAGTATTTTACAAGGAGGATTATGATCCCAGAAAAAGCGCCCAACACAAGTTTTAACGGTTGATTTGCGCTCATGGGAGCACTGTAATATTGTGATAACTTCAAGCTTGCGTGGCGCGCGCAGTGATCAGTGACGTTCCCCGAAGCAGCCCTGATAAATTATTTTCCAAAGAGTGAGCACAAGCTTGAGATTACATGTATAGCCAGAAAAAAAACAACAACAAGAACAACAACAAAAAGAACAAGATGAGGATTTCATCCCAAAGTCTACCGTATTGTTTGGAGCTCACATGTGTTTTTCTTTTAGGAGCATTCAGGGTTGTTCCTATTTTTAAGCTCATCCTTCTGATCCATTTCCCTCCTCTCTAAGCCAATCTCTGATCAACACACGCCGGCGCACAAAAATAAAGGCGGACACACGGCGCTTCCCGCCATCAATACGCTCTGCGGGCTGGAGTAGCGACAGGAATTCTGAAGAAGAAGAATAGCACGAGCAGCAAAATGACGTCACTATAAGCTTCTCGTCATGGCATCGCTGGTCTCACGACGCCGTGTACACTGACGAATTTGATATATCACGTCACTCATCCGAAACACGCAGCCTCTTCCAGAGCTGACTGTTTTGTTCCACACAGCCTCTTCCAGAGCTGACTAATGGGAGTAAATAGTTGCTCCGAAAACTTGCAAAAAATGAATTAATTATTATTGAAAAAGTTGAAGACTAGGTACAACGCTGGATTACGAACTCATTCAGTATCTCCTTTTAACCCCCCCCCCCCCCTCACACCTCCCCCTCGCCGACGGCAATGGCACACACTGACAAACACAAACGGCAAAATGGCACACACAAACACAGACGGAAGACTCACGCGCTCAAAAATAGAGCGACTCTCTTCGCCGAAGTGAAGGAGAACATCGCGCCAGCTCATACACATGTAAAACACTGACGTGCTGGTGAATTACGTCAATTAGGAACATTGTATAAACACTGACGCGTTTGGTGCTTTTACGTCACCGTCACTGTTTGATTCTTCTGATGAAATCATGGAGTCTTATTTTTGACATTTTTTGCTCATTGAACTTTTATTTTTAAAAACGTTGGAAAGGTACAAAGCTGGCTAACGAACTCGTCCATAATATCCACTACAAACTGGCCATATCCAAAATTTCAAGTGCAGATAATCAAAATTGCGGACTCTAATCTGGGTAAACCGACTTTCTATAAACGGTCTTTTGTGCCTTCAATGAGAATCCAATTACAATATTCTCGGGCGCTCTCTTAGCCACCCACTGACTAAAGTATTTCGCCAAGTTTCAAGCTTGTGCCCCCACCTGGGTCTGCCCTGGGGGACTTGGGTGGGGTTAACTACTTTTTAGTTCCCAGGGTCACCCTGGTCAGCACCACAGGGTGGGTTTTCCTCTCTATTCTGGGGCATGTGTTTCTGTCGTGGTCCATTCCCCTGTATTTAAAAAAAAAAAAAAAAAAAAAAAAAAAAAAATCTCCCTACTGTCTGCGCTGCCTGTAGCTCTTGATATTGGATGTGTGTTGCTAAATGGTCTTAGGTTTATTTACCGTATTAGACCGGCTGGCAACACACATTCAATATTCTGGTTTTTTGTTTTTGTTTTTGTTTTCTCGCAAGCAGTGCAGGCACGTCCTGAGAAAGTCTTGTTGCTGTCGGGACGTTAAGCAACATACAATCAATCAATCAAGCTTGTGCGTACAAAAATGTCGGAGATTCTCGTGTTTACATACATACGCACACACATACATATATATGTATACTCCAAAACGACGTTCAAGAGCAAGGTTAGAGTGGCTAGACGTGTCGTCATGTTTATCTTGTTACTTCTTTGCCAGGCCATGAGCCTCGCCCGCCTGTTATGTCCTTTGCATTCTACGGAACGCGCTCCGACCAGCCCCATCCTAAAGTCTTCCGTATTTTCAATATGATAGACAACAAGACACACCCCCTCAGCAGGTTTCTTTCACAGTAGCTGTACTGTCTAATTTCTTTCAACTCGCCTATCTGTACAAATCAGACCTCGGCATTCCGGCTGCCTCTTTACGATGTAGTCTGAGTCATGTAACCCTATTAGCCTCGACGTACTATATTAGGACTGACCATGATAGTTCAAGTGTAGTGCCAGATTAGCTTGGGCGCCTGATGGCGCCAAGCTAACCGGGCACTACCCTTGAATTATCATGGTCGATTCATCTCAGTCCTGCAACTGGTACGTAGTCGTCAGGCGACCCTTCCAAAATGGTGGAAATGCGGACTCTGGGTTATAAACGGGGAAACCTCTTTGCTGCCGCGGAGGAAACAACACACAACTCAACTGCAGGAGGCATAGAACCTCAGGCGCGGGGCTGGGGTGGGGGGGTTGAGGTTTGGGGGGGGGGATAGGGGGGGGAGAGGGGAGGTGGTATGGGTTTTAGCACACACAGCAACTGTTCTTCTCGCCTAGTATCGGCGGCTTCCACAGGTTATCAAAGAATACACTTACTATCATAGAGAGTGATGGTGACAACTTCAGCCCGACGGCCGTATTTCCCAAATTTTGGAGGTGTCATTTAACGACTATGCAACAGTTGCAGGAGATGGATCGACCATGATAATTCAAGGGTAGTGCCAGAATAGCTTGGCGCCGACAGGCGCCAAGCTAATCTGGCACTGCCCTTGAATTATCATGGTCGACCCATCTCCTGCTGTAGTGCGTCAGGGCTGAATGGGTTACAACTGTTAGTCCTGACTAAGCACGGTCACAAAGATACACCGACGCACCCACCTGACATAACTGACATGTTTCAATGCACTTGAGGGGACCCCCCAGACCCTCCCGACACAGTCGATCCCAGATAATCCACGTAGTCAATATTCCAAACCACACAATGCGAATTATACTTGTGTTTTGTGTAAATCGATGGATAGTTCAGAATTACTTTACCATTGGGACTGTACAATGGAAATTAGCCCTTAGTGTTTTGTGTGCAAATCTAAATATATCTGGATTGAACAACTATAAGAGAAACAACATTTGTATGGGTTACAGTCTAACTGGGACCTCAATAACGTAAACGTGAAACGGTGAGCTGCAAACGTTCGGTCCAGTTCTCTCGGCCTGTGAATGCAAAAGACAGTAAGTGAACTTTTGTGAAAAGCGATATTTTCATTATAATACAATCACAATCTTGCTTTTCACACTACAGTCGAGACGGCTGGCCGTTTTCATTGTCCAGTGACCTGAGCTTTGACCTGGTCAGTCATCCTTACCTGACACTGTTTCAATATTCGTTACCCTACTCCAAACAGGTGAAAATGGGTTCAGTCCAGGTTTTACCTAAAGTCTTTACTGCCAGTGCTAATATTTTAGGAAGATTACAAAGTAAAGTAGGTAAAAGCACTGTCAGGGGAGAGAAGTGTGCATGATCGACCAGTGATCATAGATCTACTGTACTGTACATGCACACTTCTCTCCCCTGACAGTGCTTTTACCTACTTTACTATGAAATCTTCTTTACCCTTTGATTGACGGTAGGAATCACATTGACAGAAAGCGCCACCGACAGCCACAGGATCAGTGCGCCCCCTTTTCACTCGTTTAACTGTTTAACTACGCACTTACGCCGACTGTATCTCGCTACTTAGACAACCAATTACGAGCGAATAGCTGGGGTGGAAAGGGTGGGGTGAACTGTTTAGCGGGTACAGCAAAGCCTGAAGCACACGCTAAGTATTCTTTGAGAGGCATACATAGTCTCCCGAACTCACCCTACAAGGAGTTGGGTGGGGGGTGGGTGCGGGGTGGGGGGTGGTGGAGACGTGTTCGGCTACGGGATGGTGGATACGGTGGATGACCAAGGTACTGAAAGCAGAGGCAAACCGATCACGATCTGCAAGTGGCATAGATCCTCATGAGCCCCCCCTGGATGCGGCGCTCATGAGTATCTATATCTTGCTGGCTCGAATACCTCTATGTTGTTATGCATTGCTAAGCCACCGTGTAGATGTGTGTGTGCGTGTGTGTGTGCGTGCGTGCGTGCGTGCGTGCGTGCGTACATGGTCGACTGTTTCATCGTAAAGTGCCTTGAACTGGAGTGTAAACCTGTTGATAAAACTATGTTTGACACAATGACTCGGGTTCCGTTTTTCTCTTGGTAAAGCAGTTTATTCGTGTGCTGCGCTGTAATTGTGCACCTTACGGCTTCAACACAAATCTCCAGCCCAGCTCAGCCCAGCAGGCATTTAGTGCCGAAAAATAAAATCCATTTCAAACGAACAGTACATGAGTTTACAAGTGAGGACGATATTGTTATCTCTGAGATAATCAATAATGGTTAAAGTTAGTTATTTGATGTAAGCTTACAAAACATTTGATGTAAGCTTACAAATGAGTCGTCATTAACTAGTGTTTCTGTACACTGCCCAAAAAATGATATTGACAAGTAAAGAGGCCGATTTTTAATATTATTAAAACCCCGTGATTTTATGTACACATACCAAGAGGAATTACTCAGCGCTGGACAGAAAAACAGTTACTCACAAACCAGATAGGTGAGGCTAGCGCTGGCAGAATTGTACAACAAACCAAGGGGAATTACTCAGCGCTGGACAACAGTTAGATGATCCCCTGCCCCCGCCTATCAGGCACCCAATCGCCAGCCCACAGAGAAATACGCAGGTATAGAATAAGACGATCATTTGCATCTTCAAATAAGATGCATCAGGTCTCTTATATAACCCATGTCTTTCTCCGGAACTTAGGAAGTAGGCAGGGGAAACATACATACACAAACACGAAGGTGCATTACTATATGTGGTCGGGTAAATACCCTGTATTCCCACAGTAGATGCACAGAACATTACACAACAATGTAACGATACAAATTTCCCTCGAGTTTTACTGAGATACTCACAAACCAGATAGGTGAGGCTAGCGCTGGCAGAATTGTACAACAAACCAAGGGGAATTACTCAGCGCTGGACAAAGTTAGATCCCCTGCCCCCGCCTATCAGGCACCCAATCGCCAGCCCACAGAGAAATACGCAGGTATAGAATAAGACGATCATTTGCATCTTCAAATAAGATGCATCAGGTCTCTTATATAACCCATGTCTTTCTCCGGAACTTAGGAAGTAGGCAAGGGAAACATACATACACAAACACGAAGGTGCATTACTATATGTGGATCTAACTGTTGTCCAGCGCTGAGTAATTCCCCTTGGTTTGTTGTAGAAAAACAGTTAGATCCCCTGCCCCCGCCTAATCGCCAGCCCACAGAGAAATACGCAGTTATAGAGCAAGACGATCATCTACATCCTCTACATCTACGTGTAGATGATCGTCTTGGTCTACACCTGTGTATTTCTCTGTGGGCTGGCGATTGGGTGCCTGATAGGCGGGGGCAGGGGATCTAACTGTTTGTCTGTCCAGCGCTGAGTAATTCCCCTTGGTATGTGTACAAGTCTGGCAGCGCTAGCCTCACCTATCTGGTTTGTGAGCGTGATTTTATGGACATAATATAACAAGACATGACACTGGACAAAGAGCGATACTATAGGCTTAAACCTCTTACCTGCCCTCTGCAGACGATAAGTCCAACACGTGACACTCAACACGGGACAAACACGCAAGCAATTGTTAAATGCAGATAATTTCGACCTTTTCCCTATGGCACAAAATCGTCAGCCCAGCTCAAAGACGAATCGACAAGTGAACCCCCAAGCTCTTTATGCATATATCCACCCGCCCGATCAAATCATCCCATTTGAATTTACGAGGCTCTAAAATTTACAGTATTCAGCTCTATGTTGTAAAGTACCGACGCTCAATCAAGGGCGCCTCGCTAAGCAAAGAGTCTTCAGGCCGACTTCGCTTGCTGTTTGCCCGCGCACGGCCGTGCGCGGGCAAACAGCAAGCGAAGTCGGCCCGAGGACCTTGTCTCACCGGGAGGTGACAGTACACACATTTTAACACACGTTGACACGGAGTTAAAGTCAGTGGAAGTGCCGGTAACGGCAGGCTACTGTAAATTCATTGTAATCTGTGCGCACTTGATCGATAGGGTCCCAGTTTACCAACTTGCAGGACTTGTTGGCGGACACTTTGTTCGCCTCTTTCGTTTGAAGAGGTATGGGGCCCCGCATGTGGCACAGATCATCATGAGCTCATTCAGTCTTACAGGACTCCTAAAGATCAGTGCTGGCCGTGCAAAGTAGAGAGACTCACCAGGGGGGGCACTGCTATCTGCGATAGCGCTGGGAAATGACCTCGTAGCTCTGTGGAGAAATATAGCAATCTTGTATTTATATATGCCTACAATTATGTTCCACGTTTAGTTCAGTTTCACGCAGTGCAGACGTTCTGCAGGGTACGAATGTGTCAATCAATACATATTATTCGACCACCAAGCACTTTACAACGCGTAATTGTCCACAACTTAACCACCCAGAGTACAACGCGCTCGACTATGTACATTCGTCAACCCGGCGCCAAACGCTTAAACGTGCGCTAAATGCACAATTTAACTACCCAAACTACCAAGCGCTCGACTATGTATATTCGTTCACCAACAAACGCTTCATTATGCGCATTGTAAACACTGAAGTGTGTGGTGCTCGCAGTTAAGCGTTTCGCGGTGTTTTGAAAAGGTGTGCAATTAAGTGCTTTGTGAGTGACTACCATACCGTTCGAAGTGACGGAAATATGCACATTAATGCTGTAAGTGGTCGAATAATGTTTAATTGAGTGCAGGTAGGCGACCGGTGCTCGGTTTGCGTCAACTCCCCCAAGTGATATTCAAACACGCGTTCTTATCTGCATTTTCAGTGCATGGGTACGGAAGTCCCCTTAGATTAACGTCACTTAAAGCCGCACTATTCCCAGTCCCAGGAGCTTATCTCTTTCAGTTTCGACGCTCACCGGAGGAGTCGGATCGGCCATTATGTCTCACGGGTAGTGCGTGATTAGCTTGGAGCTCACGCTATCGTGGTGAACACATGGGGCGGTCCGTGGCGCAGTGGTTAAGGCGCCTGCCACCAATTCCAAAGGTGAGCGGTTCGATACCGGGTTCCGGCGTTGGACTTTTCTCCTCTGGTAAGTGTCACCGTTAATTCGGGCGGACCGTCGGGGGTTCTTTCTCCGGGTACTCCGGTTCTTCCACCCCCCACACTTTGGTACCGGTCTCAGGCCACTTTACAAAATTTCAAATACAAGCGATAAAAAAATCTCTGTAACTTCAGTAGCTGACTGGCCCTTCGTTTGTCTTGTACTGTGTTTGTCTTAAATGGCGTAAATCCGCGTTTGTTTCGTGAGTGTGTGTGTTGGGTTTCAGGCGCGGCGCTTTGAGTCGATTTCCCCAAAATTGAGAAAAAGCGCCTATATAATAACGGTATTATTATTATTATTATTATTATCTGGGCAGTTGTGTGCGCGTTGTTGCAAACGAGAGCAGTCTTAACCACTTCAGTGCAACCTTCGTTAATTCAACACCGAAAAACCCCAGACGTCACAGGAACGTGGATTCAAAGTGGTATGAGCAAGAGGCATAGATTCTCATGAGCCCCCGCGACCGCGGGGGCTCATGAGGATCTATGCCTCTTGCAGGTGGGTGGTGTGTAGATTTCCACGGCAGTGAACGGGTTAAACCCTACAACGCCAGTGGACGGGGATTGTGTTTTCGAAAACACCAAGGATGACGTAGATACAAATTGCGGGGGCTCATGAGGATCTATGCCTCTTCCAGTTTGAATTGTTTTCTCTTCTTTTCCCCCTGCAGTGAGAGGGTTAAAATATAAGCTAATCGGTTATGAATCTAAAAAGGATTAAAGGATCCACTTGTAGACTCTTTACCCATAGTTTGCCAGTAGACTCTTTACCCATAGTTTGCCAGCAGACTGACCAGTTTTCAGTGAAGTTCATGTTTGTAACTCGCACACGTGAACGGGTCTGTACCACTAGAAGACTGTACATCTAAGCTTGACGCAGCAGTTTTCGTAAATAATAATAATAATAATAATAATAATAATAATAATAATAATGCCGGTTATTAAATAGGCGCTTTACCCAATTCTGCGAATCGGCTCAAAGCGCCGCGAACTGCACCCAACACGCACGCTCACGTGACACACACGCATTCACTCTGAAGACAAACACAGTACAAGACAAACACAGGACATTCACGTGGTGCGAAGGGTCAGCTCAGCTACTGAAAGTTTCGGAAATTTGGATGGCTTGTATTTGAAATTTCATAAAGTGTCCTGAAACTGGTACTACAGTGCAGGGGGAGGAAGAGCCGGAGTACCCGGAGAAAGAACCCCCGAAGGTCCGCCCGAATTAACGGTGACACTTACTAGAGGAGAAAAGTCCGACGCCGGAACCCGGTATCGAACCTCGCACCTTTAGCATTGGTGGCAGGCGACTTAACCACTGCGCCACCGACCGCCAGTAAACACCAGTAAAGACAATGTACAATGCAAAATGCTTGACTTGGTGCTGGTGTTGTCAGCTAATTTCACACAAAATCCTGAGACCTGACATGCTTCGAGCATGGTGGAATTTCTGGATGCAGATGGGCATTTGACTTTAATTATGCCTGTCTGGCCACTGTCGCACACTTTGAGTTGCTCCCAGAAATAGAAACTGTGGATTAACCACAATGCTGATCTTGTGCAGGTGTTTGTCAGGAAGTACTTATAATATTTACTCTTGGCAGTGTCCTCATGTCGTTTACATAAAATGTGGCTGCTGCTGACAACGACGTGTGAAACGATTCTGTCAAGACATTTGTCAGAAACGTTTGCTTTTCTATTTAGATCTATGTGAAAGTTTCATGTTGCGCGTTTGTTTTTGTTTTTTTTTTGTTGTTTTTTTTTTTTTTTTTTTTTTTTTTTGGGGGGGGGTTCCCTCTATCCAGTGATTAGAACTGGTCAGTTCTCTGTTCTTTCCTCAAGTTTGTCAGGATTTGGACACTAACTGGTCAAGCGAAGGCGATCCAATTCTTGTTTTGACATCAACTGGGGACCTCGTTGTGACACACATGTCAGCGACCCTGTTGATTCCCTGGCATTGGCTCTCTTTTCAGTCTCCTGGTCTGTGGACAAATATTGAGTGCAGCTTTAGAAATACTTTTAACTTTTTAAGTTAATCATATACATATACTATTTATAATTTTTGTAATTTATCTTTTAGGGATTTCACCATTAGACTACCTGACCATGGCTGCAGAGTGCACAGTCTGAAATAGCAAGTTAGAAGATAAAAATAGACCTGCTGGAGGAGATCAGATCACGAATTTGACAAATCTGAATGATCATCTCAAGGCCGCAAAGAACTAAAGGTGTGCAGACGCAACCAGCAGACGAAGAAGTATTTGGAGTGGAGTTTGTGAGAGAAAAAAAGAGAGACAAATAAACAGCCTGTTCCAGTTCTACACTGAGTTAACATATGTTTGGTTTTTGGCTTTGTTGTCATTTTTGTTGCCAAATGGTCAATCTTTTAAGCACAAGTATAGTGAAAAAGGACAGACTTTCAGCACCTACAGCCACACGATAGACTGTTTCTCTCTCTTTGGTGATTAAGAAAGTTTGAAGACTTCATAATAAAGTGAAAATGAGTTTTGAATCTAGTATTCCTATGCCATCAAATTGTAAGTGTCACTGTGAATCAGCCATTTATGAACTGATCCATTGTTTCTCATTGTGCTGTGTTTTGGCATGTAAACCACTCACACTTCAGAATAAAATATAATTTACCAGTTAATAATAGTTTTGATTTTATTTTAGGTGTTGCTTACTTCTTGCTTGTGTTGATGTGGCATGTTATGGGCCTTTTCGTCCGCTGCTCCGATGGCCTGGCCAGCATACCATGATTTAATTATTGGAGCAGACACTTCATTCATTCATTATCTCCAATTTAACGTCCCACTGGCACTATACAGTGATCGGGGAGCAGACACTATCTTGGTGCCTCTTGATATTGCTGCTCCCCAGGCTTGTGGCATGCCGCTGCAGCTCAGTAACTGTTATGCACATGGGTCAAACAGTTTAGCTGCCTTGAAATACTGAAGAGTTTTCTGAAACCCAATGACATGAGAACAGTGACCATTCAATCTGAAATACAAATCATATTACATGCATGGTTATTTATTAATAATATCCCTCTCTCTATCTCCCTCTCTCTCTCTCTCTCTCTCTCTCTCTCTCTCTCTCTCTCTCTCTCTCTCTCTCTCTCTCTCTCCCCACCCGGGTCTGCCCTGGGGGACTTGGGTGGGGTTAGGTATTTTTTAGTTCCCAGGGTCACCCTGGTCAGCCTCACAGGGTGGGTTTTTCTCTCCATTCTGGGGCATGTGTTTCTGTCTACCCTTTGTCCATTCACCTGTATTTGCCTTTTTAAAATTCTCCCTACTGTCTGCACTGCCTGTAGCTCTTGATATTGGATGTGTGTTGCTAAATGGTCTTAGCTTTATTTAGGCCCCATGTTGTAGGTTTATTTAACGTATTTGACCGGCTGGCGACATACATTCAATTTTCTGTTTTGTTTTTTTTCACAAGCAGTGCAGGCACGTCCTGAGAAAGCCTTGTTGCTGTCGGGACGTTAAGCAATGTACAATCAATCAATCTCTCTCTCTCTCTCTCTCTCTCTCTCTCTCTCTCTCTCTCTCTCTCTCTCTCTCCTTCTCTCTCTTTCACACACACACACACACACACACACACACACACACACACACACACACACACACACACACACACACACACATACACACACACACACACTTACTTCAATTCTATTTGGGCGTGAAAGTAATCATCTCAGCCTGACACTGTAAACACAGCCGGCAAAAGAGAGCGCTGAGCAGCACTGCCGTCTTGCTACGATGACACGAGATGTACTAAAATGGCTCGGATAAGTGTGCTAAGTAGTTTTGTTTTAAGCAACACCAATAACAGAAACACTTACCCGGCTCTGCAGGCACAGACAGTTGCTGTGACGCTGTGTTTGCTGTTGCTAATTTCCACGTACAGTTTGTGTGGATCGGCGACTAGTTCTTGTAGATTTGCGACCGGTGATACACGGATGCAACTTGAACGGAATCACTGCCAGTTGTGTTAATACGAACAGCATCAATGAAACTTGACGCAAACTTGCTTTCCCTTGATCACTGCCATTTTTGACAAAGCTTTTTATCCTAGCAGAAAATGTAGGCTTGTAGAATTTGCAACGGCATTCAGTCGAATCACGCGCGCTACCGTCCGCCATATTGTCCAAGCGACAGGAAAGCTTGTGGGACCCAGCAACAATTACTAGAGGGTGTGACTTGTGATGCGCGAGCATGGTGAGGTCAATAGCTGACGAACTGAAAGATCGTAAAAAAAAAAAAAAAAACCTAACACCTATAAGATTGACGTCAATTAACTTTATCGTGTCAAAACACGCCAGTTCCATTCCGGCTAAGATGGCTGCTCCAAGTTCGGCGGAGACTATTTCCACACACCAAAAAAAACAACAACAATTTTTCCTCGACAGAGGAAGCAGTCCTGCTGGAGGAATATGGAAATAATTAAATACGTGCAGCACAATAACAACAAACAAACAAGAAAACTAAAAGATAAAAACAAAAACAAACGGAAAGGCTGTGGCTTTAACCACGCCAGTCTTGGTTTCAAAAGTGACATTTTTGAGCGCGAACCTTACCGACTGCGCCATTGTGGCATTGATAATCGAGCTTATTATAATTATATACAAAGTCAGGTTGTGTTACGCCGGCTGATCTCCGCCGATCTCTCCGACAATATTTCACTGCTCAAGGCTTTTCAGCTCTTCTCAGTAAATCTCAAACGCCGAAACTGACGTTGTTCGTCGTTGTATTCCGTCATAGAATGCAGCGATCTCTCTCTTCTTCGCTGATGTTGTCGATTTCAATGCAGCGGCTGATTCAAAATGGCACCCATTCGGCGTCCATTCAGCTTTAAAAGCGTTTTAGCGCGTTTAGAATAGCTCCGAGCACTTCTAAAGTTACAAGCGAAAATCGTCGCTAAAACAGTGTTAAAACTGCCGTGCACCGCATCTAAGCGCGCTAAACACGATTTTTACAAAACGTTTGTAAATGTTCACTTTTAACACTGTTTTAAGAATTAGAAGGCTGTTGTGCACCCGGCCCCAGAAATGCTATGCTACGCCAGACCACAGAGCTTACGAATGGCGGGAATCGTCGTGTGTCCGTCTTTATTTATGTGTGCCAGTGTGTGCGGATCAGGTGGTGGGTTAGAGTAGAAGGAAATGGATTCCTGTCGCTACACGAGCCTACAGAGCGTACTAATGGCGGGAAGGAGAGGAGGGAAATGGATCAGCATAATAAGCCTAAAAATATAAACAACTTTGAATGTTTCTAAAAGATAAAAGCATCTGAGGCCCAAACAATACGGTAGACTTTGGGATGAAATCTTCGTCTTGTTTGATTTTAGTAGGCATGTTTGTTTGTTTTTTAAAAAAACAATCGTATAGTGCAGGGAGGTGACATACTCCAAACTGGTGCTTTTATTTATAAATATAATTTAGTTGATTCGGAAACACACTGCGTGTAACCTTGAGAAAAACCCTTTTTTTCTTTTTTTTCTTTTTTTTTTTGGGAGGAAAAAAAAAAAAAACACCATATTCCGCCCTACAGTTTTTGTCAGAACATATGATTCGAGGCTTTTTTTTTACAGCACAGTTACAAGCATTTCCTGCTGAGGCCCAGTTTCGAGATTTTTTCAGTTAATGGGAAAAACAAAACAAATCAAATACGGCAACCGCATGAGACATGATTTCACGCGAAAATTTCACTGTTGATTTTTTTTTTTTTAATTGTCTGTGATTGAACCACGACTGCGAGGAAATCCGCTGTGGTGCGGTTCTGGTCGATAGTGTTCAGAACGCAGTAGAATTAACGCACGGAATTACAGAGCCTGTTTTTTAATATTTATTTTGATATTATTATTCAATGTCCACCCACTTACAGATGAAAAGTTTGATCATTGTGTCGGATCACCTCTTTAATTTGTACTTTTCAGTCAGGAAATATTGTTTGGAAGCGTTAATAATACGGGCATGCGCAAGGTGCATCCCCCCCCCCCCCCTCGTAATAACCATGTATTCATTTTTTCAGAAACATGTTGGCTTTTGTACACCTAAAGAATTGCGCAGTTTTGTGAGGCGTCTCTATATATACATGCTGACTGTGCCAGATGTGGAAAATGGGTCGGCCAAGGTAATCTGGCAATACCCTTCAACTATCATGGTCAATCCACTTGCAGATGTTTTGTTTTCAGGCGAGTATGTTTTATATTAGCGTAGTGTGGTTCTACTCATGACGACATGTGTGTGGCTATTTTTAGAGGTAGAAAGCACGCCGCACGCGCAGGGTGGCCACCCTGATCGATAACCAGGTTGAAAGAGTTACACACAGGCGATGGCATATTTCTGATCAATCGTTGCACCTCGATCGATACAGACAGGTTGAAGTTGTTCCATTTACACACGTCTGAAAAATAACAGGTTTTCTGATCAATTTAATCAATCGTTTGCGAATCTGACACGCAGAAGACAACCTCCCCCACACACACCCTCCCCACGTCCCCCTCCCACCCCCCACACCCCCCACCCAACCCCCCCCCACCCCCGCTCCTTTCAACTTCCCCGCCCCGAACCCACTCCCCCAGGAGAATGCGCCATTGCGCCACGAGTATGACAGAAATGAATGGAACATGCCAACATGTTTTGAAAGGGTACTCTATTTTGAGAACATTCGCTGTGATAGAATCCACAGTCAACCCTTTATACCTTTTATGAGCAACCAATTTCCTTGCAAGGAAAAAGTAGCTTTAAAAGACAGATGCACTGTCAAGCGAAGTCCTGAAGGGGAAAATGTGTCACCTGTCATTAAAGACCATCATTCAGGTGGCGGCAGCCACAGCGACAGCGACAGCCACGTGAATGATGGTCGTTAATGACAGGCGATTTGTTATAAAGGTGGGCGTTCAAAACAGGTTCTACTGAACTTGATACAATCCAGAGTAAACACATGCAAGCTTAGCACTCAGTCGACCATCCTAAAGATCAGTTTCTTTTATTGACTATATAACTGAAATAAAAAGGGTGACTTTACTCTCAGTGCTTACATTCCAGAATAAAAGGTATGAAGTAGGGTGGAGAAACTGTTGAAGCAAAAATTGTGCATTGTAGACCAGTATTCATACATCT
Organism: Semisulcospira habei; assembly: GCA_036245525.1. Classification (NCBI taxonomy): domain Eukaryota; kingdom Metazoa; phylum Mollusca; class Gastropoda; family Semisulcospiridae; genus Semisulcospira; species Semisulcospira habei. The sequence goes on along the minus strand of BTPG01000008.1, from coordinate 4,673,496 downwards.
AGTTGGCCTGAGCACAAAAATAATTTGTTATGTATAGGTCAACTAGAACTATGACCTTTGGCATACAATGCACAGTTCTCGCCCTTTAAAGAGCGTCTAACCTTTATTGACTAAACAACAAGACTGGGTCGGTGTGGATAGTTTGAAGGGTATGGGTCGGTGTGGATAGTTTGAAGGGTCTGGGTCGGTGTGTATAGTTTCAAGGGTCTGGGTCGGTGTGGATAGTTTGAAGGGTATGGTCGGTGTGGATAGTTTCAAGGGTCTGGGTCGGTGTGGATAGTTTCAAGGGTCTGGGTCGGTGTGGATAGTTTGAAGGGTATGGGTCGGTGTGGATAGTTTGAAGGGTATGGGTCGGTGTGGATAGTTTGAAGGGTATGGGTCGGTGTGGATAGTTTCAAGGGTCTGGGTCGGTGTGGATAGTTTGAAGGGTATGGGTCGGTGTGGATAGTTTCAAGGGTATGGGTCGGTGTGGATAGTTTCAAGGGTCTGGGTCGGTGTGGATAGTTTGAAGGGTATGGGTCGGTGTGGATAGTTTGAAGGGTATGGGTCGGTGTGGATAGTTTGAAGGGTATGGGTCGGTGTGGATAGTTTGAAGGGTATGGGTCGGTGTGGATAGTTTCAAGGGTCTGGGTCGGTGTGGATAGTTTCAAGGGTCTGGGTCGGCGTGGATAGTTTGAGTAAGGGTATGGGTCGGTGTGGATAGTTTCAAGGGTATGGGTCGGTGTGGATAGTTTCAAGGGTCTGGGTCGGTGTGGATAGTTTCAAGGGTCTGGGTCGGTGTGGATAGTTTCAAGGGTCTGGGTCGGTGTGGATAGTTTCATGGGTCTGGGTCGGTGTGGATAGTTTGAAGGGTATGGGTCGGTGTGGATAGTTTCAAGGGTATGGGTCGGTGTGGATAGTTTCAAGGGTCTGGGTCGGTGTGGATAGTTTCAAGGGTCTGGGTCGGTGTGGATAGTTTCAAGGGTCTGGGTCGGTGTGGATAGTTTCAAGGGTATGGGTCGGTGTGGATAGTTTGAAGGGTATGGGTCGGTGTGGATAGTTTGAAGGGTATGGGTCGGTGTGGATAGTTTCAAGGGTCTGGGTCGGTGTGGATAGTTTGAAGGGTATGGGTCGGTGTGGATAGTTTGAAGGGTATGGGTCGGTGTGGATAGTTTCAAGGGTCTGGGTCGGTGTGGTTAGTTTCAAGCGTCTGGGTCTGGTTGAAATAGCGGGGACTCTCCAAGCTGATAGTTATATGATGAACGAATTAAAGCAACGCATCTAAGAAATACTGGCCTTACAATACAAACGCATATAATAAAAACCATTTTCTGAGAATCACAGCCCTCTATTCTGACCCTTACAGCACCTCTTGAACAGAGCTCTGTTATTGTAGCGAAGTAATCTTATTCCCTAAATATGGCTTGTCGTACTTGAAGCACTGTACTCGTATTTGGGTTCAATACATCGATACCCAGTAAGCAATGGCCCTCGGGCCCACGACGGCAGCAGTTGCTCCGCAGAACGGCTGTGTGCGGGCCCACTGCGGCCGTCGTGGGTCTGAAGACGTTTCGCTTACTGGGGTAAGCCTGAAAGCGCTTTGAGAGGGCATGCACTATTTTTGTAGGTTTACATGCTCACACGACACCGGTAACTATTTCAATCTTCAGTCTTCAGCTCATTCACACCTTATAATGCCTTTCTACACTTTTTAAGACGCCTACAAGGCCTGCGCACTAAGTGTGGAAGACATATCTACCATGACAGTTCAAGGGTAGTGCCAGATTGGCTTGGCGCCTGAAGGCGCCAAGACAATCTGGCACTATCCTTGAACTATCATGGTCAGTTGACATCCCGCGTTCGTTTCTTTGTGCCAGTAATACTGAGAAGTACTTGTTCCGAGTCGACTCACATAGAACTCATGAAACTTTATTGAAATGAAATGAAGCTTTACTGCTCAAGGATAAATGATTAGGTACAAAGAAGACCTGTTTTCAATCATGTCCTTGCACACACACACACACTCACACACACACACACACACAGACACACACACACACACACACACACACACATAGACACACACACACACATAGACACACACACATATACACACACACAGACACACACACACACACACACACACACACACAGACACACAGACACACACACACACACAGACACACACACACACAGACACACACACACACACACACACACACACAGGTACACTCACACACGCCTGCGCGCATGCACACAACACAACACACACAGGCGCGCGCACACGCGCAAAATACAAACACATTAATCTAAAAGTAAAAATTAGCATAAACCAGCAGTGAGGCGTAACAACAAACAAAAAACACCAAACAAACAAACAAACAAAAAATCCCGCATCAAAACAAAACCATCAGCAACAGACTAAAAAAAAAAAAAAAAAAAAAAAAGGCTGACCAGACTAAACCTGGGAACTAAACAGTAGATAACCTCAACAAGGTCTCCCCAGCTCAGCCCTGGCTGGATGTAATAATAATAATATATAATTATTACATGTTTGTATAATTATGTATGTATAAGGCATTTACAAGAAAGGTTGTGGTAAAATAAACTGTATTGATACAGATTGGCTGGGGGGATGAAAATCTGGACACATACACGAGTAGCCTGAAAAACTGCATCGTATGTACTTTTTTCAAACGCAGAAAATTGCAGCAAAAAAAAAAAAAAAAAAAAAAAAAAAAGGCACAATCGTGAAATTTTACGCTTAGACGGGCTTTCAGTTATTCCTAAGATACTTCAGCAGCTGGGTTTTTAAAGTTTTAACTGATAGCCACAAACCAGATAGGTGAGGCTGGCGCTGGCAGAATTGTCAGTACTCAAACCAAGGGGAATCACAGCGCTGGACAGACAACAGTTAGATCCCCTGCCCCCGCCTATCAGGCACCCAATCGCCAGCCCACAGAGAAATACGCAGGTATAGAATAAGACAATCATTTCCATTCCTAAATAAGAATGGATCAGGTCTCTTATATAACCCATGTCTTTCTCCGGAACTTAGGAAGTAGGCAGGAGAAACATACATACACAAACATGAAGGTGCGCTACTATATGTGGTCGGGTAAATACCCTGATTTCCCACAGTAGGTGCACAGAACATTACACAACAATGTAACGATACAAATTTTGCCTCGAGTTATACATGATACTCACAAACCAGATAGGTGAGGCTAGCGCTGGCAGAATTGTCAGTACTCAAACCAAGGGGAATGACAGCGCTGGACAGACAACAGTTAGATCCCCTGCCCCCTCCCCCCCCCCCCCTATCAGGCACCCAATCGCCAGCCCACAGAGAAATACGCAGGTATAGAATAAGACAATCATTTCCATTCCTAAATAAGAATGGATCAGGTCTCTTATATAACCCATGTCTTTCTCCGGAACTTAGGAAGTAGGCAGGAGAAACATACATACACAAACATGAAGGTGCGCTACTATATGTGGTCGGGTAAATACCCTGATTTCCCACAGTAGATGCACAGAACATTACACAACAATGTAACGATACAAATTTTGCCTCGAGTTATACATGATACTCACAAACCAGATAGGTGAGGCTAGCGCTGGCAGAATTGTCAGTACTCAAACCAAGGGGAATGACAGCGCTGGACAGACAACAGTTAGATCCCCTGCCCCCGCCTATCAGGCACCCAATCGCCAGCCCACAGAGAAATACGCAGGTATAGAATAAGACAATCATTTCCATTCCTAAATAAGAATGGATCAGGTCTCTTATATAACCCATGTCTTTCTCCGGAACTTAGGAAGTAGGCAGGAGAAACATATAGTAACGCACCTTCATGTTTGTGTATGTATGTTTCTCCTGCCTACTTCCTAAGTTCCGGAGAAAGACATGGGTTATATAAGAGACCTGATCCATTCTTATTTAGGAATGGAAATGATTGTCTTATTCTATACCTGCGTATTTCTCTGTGGGCTGGCGATTGGGTGCCTGAGGGGGCAGGGGATCTAACTGTTGTCTGTCCAGCGCTGTGATTCCCCTTGGTTTGAGTACTGACAATTCTGCCAGCGCTAGCCTCACCTATCTGGTTTGTGAGTATCATGTATAACTCGAGGCAAAATTTGTATCGTTACATTGTTGTGTAATGTTCTGTGCATCTACTGTGGGAAATCAGGGTATTTACCCGACCACATATAGTAGCGCACCTTCATGTTTGTGTATGTATGTTTCTCCTGCCTACTTCCTAAGTTCCGGAGAAAGACATGGGTTATATAAGAGACCTGATCCATTCTTATTTAGGAATGGAAATGATTGTCTTATTCTATACCTGCGTATTTCTCTGTGGGCTGGCGATTGGGTGCCTGATAGGCGGGGGCAGGGGATCTAACTGTTGTCTGTCCAGCGCTGTCATTCCCCTTGGTTTGAGTGCTTTAACTGATAGCGCTGCTCTGATATCTGCAGTAACTGAATTCCATAATTTGGCCCCAGAATAGGATAAAGATGACTGGTAAATATCCAAGCGAGGCATTGGTACCACCATATTGTTTTCTGTTTCCTCGTGTATGTTTGAGCACTGCAGTAAATTCAGTCGACCCTTCTGAACCTGAGTCGCGATATGAAATCCAGACCCAAACTCTCACTGCCAAATGCAAATTTAAAGAAAATCTGACTGTACAATGCAAAGACAATCTCATCCAGACCAAAAAAAGTCATTGCCAAGCGTGTGAAATGCAAAGAAGAACCCAACGGAGAAAGAAACACGCTTAGAAAAGACAATTACAACACAATGTATTAACTCATTCAGCCCGACGGCCGTATTTTCCAACTTTTGGAGGTGTCATCCAATGACTATGCACCAGTTGCAGGAGATGGATCGACCGTGATAATTCAAGGGCAGTGCCAGATTAGCTTGGCGCCGACACTGAGGCGCCAAGCTAATCTGGCACTACCCTTGAATTATCATGGTCCACTCATCTCCTGTTGTAGTTCGTCAGAGCTGAATGGGGTAATATTTGGGATAAACACCCTTCTTCAAAATAGACAAACAAACAAATATATAGAGACCAGCCGCTACTTATCTTATCGCAGAAGGAATGACAAGATAAGTAGCGACTGATCTCTGTAGCGACTGATCTCTGTAGCGGCTGATCTCTGTAGCGACTGACTCTGTAGTTGTTTGTTTGTCTATTTTGTCTATTTTTTTACGCGAAATATTAATATATTTTTGATGTAACTGTCTTTTCTAAGCGTGTTTCTTTCTCCGTTGGGTTCTCCTGAAAGAAAATCTCAACAATGAAAGAAGCACGCTTAAAAGGGACGATTTCGTAAAAGGACAATTACAGCACAATTTACTGTGTTGCAACTGTCCTTTTTACGCGTGTTTCCTTTTTTCGTTTAGATCTTCTTTTAAACGCTATAATGATTGAGTTCTGTGCTTTCAACCGCACGTGGAGCTTGACACTACACAAGACGATTTTGAAAATCACTATAGTTCGATTGAACATAGAGGCAAAGAGTCTTGGACCGAGGTCAACAATTTCAAATCATAGTGTGAGTTCAGTTGCCTGTGTCTCCGACGGCTGACGCTATAATCAAAGAGAGTTAGTGCTCCTGGTGTCTACAAAATGACTATCTCGTATCGATTCTCTCGGTGTCTGGAGCAGATTGATTCGTGGCTAGTTGCGGGATGATGACTGATATTGCGGCGTGTCAAAACGGACACAAATTATGTCCAACTTTCTGGTACACGCAGAAGCATTCATTACTAACGTGCAGAGTGCCTTAGGAACCTTCGTAGACCACTGGAGCTCATAATTGTTTACTGTTGACCCCAACCCCCCCCCCCCCCCCACCAACCCCTAAGCCCCCCTCCCCTCCCCTCCCCCCCCCCCCCCTCTCCCCCGCCATTTTTTTTGTACATCAGCGTTCTTCTTTTTTTTACCTTTAAACCGTTCTCTGCCCAGAAAATGTGACCAGACAAATGCAAGAGGTATAGATCCTCATGGTTGCGGGGGCTCATGAGGATCTATGCCTCTGGCTGGCACCATTTTGAATCCATGGTCCTTGGACAATCACATCCATGGGTTTTTGGTCTTGAATTAACGAAGACTGCAGAGACACTGTCATCATCAGCTGAGGTGAAGGGTTGATAGGAACGTTGCTGACTGCACAAACCTTGAGTTTCTATAAGGTTGCGATTGTCGTGGCGGGCCATGGTATGTTCATAAACCCCTACGCTCAATTTTCCCGCGTACATGATACCCCATCACGCCAACCCTCCCAAATTGTCGGTCTGATTGATTAGACTTCAAGTACGTTTTCCAGCACTGGAGTAGAAGGTACTTTTGTATTTCAAGCCACTGACGTCCCTGTTTGCCTGACAGTGTTTTGGTTTGTGCCGGAATTCACGCGCACGGGGCTAGGGGACATAATCGCTGAAAATGACCACGTAGGGTGTGTGGGATATACTAAGCATATCGACGATCAAGCGGCCTGTCCCCTTCCGATTCTAACGCACTAATCATGCAGATTACCCTGTTTACAGGGGACGTAATTCCTCACCACTGCACCCAAACAATCCAGCGGACGTCATGTGCTTCAGGGCGCCTGTATTCCCATGGAAATGGACCAGAAAATAAGCACATGATTACCATAAAAGCGGGTAGTTCCCCAGTGCGCAATGTGTCCTAGTGCCGTAGTTGGCCGCGATTGCCCCAGCGCACGAATGTACACAGGCCGGCTGCGGCCGACTTTGGCCCGCTGAACGTTTGTGCACGGATTCAAGTCTCACACGGCACATCAACATGTTTACTCTCATCACTCCCGTAGGTAATTTACGTGTAGTGCAGTCTGCGACATGGCGTGAGTGTGAACCCCACCCCACCCCGCCCACACACCCCACCCCCCACCCCACCCCCGCACCGCCCCCCCCCCAAAAAAAACAAAAAAAAAAACTAACTCTTTAACACATTAAGCCACGACGCACCACAACAGGAGATGGATTGACCATGATAATTCAAGGGTGGTGCCAGATTAGCTTGGCGCCTAATGGCGCCAAGCTAATCTGGCACTACCCTTGAATTATCATGGTCGACCCATCTCCTGTAACTGGTACCTAAGTGTTAGGTGACGCCTCCATAAGCTAATCTGGCACTACCCTTGAATTATCATGGTCGACCCATCTCCTGTAACTGGTACCTAAGTGTTAGGTGACGCCTCCATAAGCTAATCTGGCACTACCCTTGTGAATTATCATGGTCGACCCATCTCACGTAAGTGTTAGGTGACGCCTCCATCGTTTGGGAAATGGGGCGCTAAATGCGAGAAAGTGGAGAGTCATGGATTCGAACTTAGTTCATTTTGTATTAGTGGACACGCACCGGCACCAGACAGGCTGCGGACAATAGCTGTACGGGATCTTTGTGTGGGCTTTGTTTTGTGGTATGAGAAAAGCGGATTTGCCCCTTTGTCAGTCCTACCACACAGCACGGCTTTGACAGGGTGTGACTTTTCCGTCACGAACTGAAACTTGCCACCAACGTCTGGCGCGAAGCACAGTATGCGTTGTTATGCGACTTTCGGCCTTTACACTTTAATTTATTCATTTTGTTACGAGGCTGCATGCTGGAGGTATGAAATTTGAAGCGAAAGGAAGACTGTATGATTGAGTGATTGTAACAGGGTCTACGGGCAAGGTGTGATTAAGGAGGCGGAAAACAAATTCCGTTGTATTTTGTGTGAAAAGGCAAATAATTATTTTGTATTAACTTTGAGCCGGAAGGTCCCGAATCAGACTGGAAGAACACATACACACTGACATCAACAATCACAGCGGCAGAAGCAGCAGCAGCAGCAAGAACGAGCATAGGAACAACAACGACCACGACAACTACATCATCAATACCACCACCATCACAACAACAACAAACTGGCCGTACTCACAGACTTGCTGTCCTGGCGTTCTTGTGCTGATGCTAGACTGTAGGTCAATTTCCCAGCATCAATAGCCCGATCACCTCTGCGTAAATGGTCCACAGGTCAGGTAGACACAGGTGGATAGACCAAACCCACTCATTTTCTGGTTCAGTGCGGCGATGAAACACAAGTACAACCTATCGCTTGTAGGTACATGATATATTCGTACTTAACTTGCCCGGAATGATAGTCCTGCTAAACTGTAGGCCTATTACGGCCTGGGTCCCAGTGCTGCCGTGCACCGATCACGTGTAGACCTAGCCCCCTCTCCCGCCCAATAGCCCCTCAATCGGAGGTGTGTTGATGGAGGGCGTGAGGAAGATCGATGAAGAGCAAAAGGCACAGATTCACATGAGCCCCTGCAACTGCAGGGGCTCATGAGAATCTATGCCTCTTGCAGGGTGAGTGGAGGGTGCGGCGATCAATTGTGGCTTGTGGCGTGTTGTGCCGCCGGGCAGGGCCAGGTCGCTCACAGGCATCTCACGACAAAACAGGTTGAGTAAGGGTTCTGCTATTTTCAGAGAAAAGACAGAAACAAAGAAAGAGGAACGAGCGAGCGAATGAGCAAGCAAGCAAGCAAAAAAGCAAGCAAGGAAGCAAGCATGAAAACAAGCATGCAAGGAAGCAGGCAAGCAAGCAAGCAAACCAAAGAACAGACAGACCAACAGGCCCATCCACTCACCAACCAACCAACCAACCAACAGAAAGCGAACTCATTTCTACCTACAGTAGCATATGCAATGTGAAAGGTACAATGTTATGTCCACAGCTATATTCTGATGCTCCCTTAATAAATAAAAACAAAGTTGTACCCTTGCTAGTCCTACTACAACTAAGTCTGCAGCCAGCAATGGTGAACTTTGTTCCAGTTCTGTTACCATGTGTATATTTAAAAACATAAAATACATTATTTCTTTTGACTAAACATAAACGTGTGTAATGTACACAGTGACGAAGCCAGCAAATCTGGCGTCCAATGGCTGAGCTAATCTGGCGTCCAATGGCTGAGCTAATCTGGCGTCCAATGGCTGAGCTAATCTGGCGTCCAATGGCTGAGCTAATCTGGCGTCCAATGCGGGGGCTCGCGAGGATCTATGCCTCTTGAGGTTGTGTGCTGTTCAATTTTTCTCGGCAGTGAAAGAGGTGAAAAAGACGCAAAACAAATGCCACCTGTCACACAATGCTGTGTCTTTACATAAAGCGTATCTTATGTTAATACAGCAGTGCCAATGCCAGCTGTCACACAAAGCTGTGTCTGTACATAAAGCGTATCTTATGTTGAAACAGCAGTGTCATTATCTATGTCAATGTACGTGTGTTAATATATCAGACTGATAGAAAAATGGAAATGACGGACAGTTAACCCACGCTTAACCCTTTTAGACCCAAGATCCTATTTCTCAAATCTTGTAGGTGTTGCCTAACGACCATGTACCAGTTGCAGGAGATGGATTGACAATGATAATTCAAGGGTAGAGTCAGAGTAGCTTGGCGCCTTCCGACGCCAAGCTAATCTGGCACTACCCTTGAATTATCATGGTCAATCCATCTCCTGCTGTAGGGACTCGGGGCTAAATGGGTTAAGAAACATATATTTGCTTATAAATTTTGCACACGGCGCCAGTAAGCTGTGACAAACTGAAACGCAAGTTGGGTGACAAACTCAAGATTGTTCGCGTGGGCAAGAACCGAGCTCTCTAGACTACAAAATCAGCGTTAGATGCCTGTGAGACAGGTCGGAATGGGGAAAGACTACTGGCATAAAACAATCGATACCATCCAGCGGTGCTAGCCCTGCATACCTGAACAGACGTGAAAGGACCGCCATTAACGGCGTAACCCGCTGACAAAGCCCCCACTGCCTGCTGCAGATCTCAGACACTTCACGTCTCGAGAGAGCGTGAGAATCAAACATGGCCGCCATCTGCAAGAGGCATAGATCTTCATGAGCCCCCGCAGTTGCGGGGGCTCATGAAGATCTATGCCTTTTGCTGGTCTCGGTTACGTCAGTCTTTCGTCAAGGGATGCTGAGGGGATGTTTAATGCAGTGAGAACAGTTATGGACCAACAATCACTCTTGACACTGTTGACATTATAGTTCAAGCTATCATTTATTATTAAAACACACTCAAGTTATGCTCTCTCAATCATTAAGTTGTTGACGTATGTGGTGTCAAAACAAACATACGCGTTTCGAACCCTCTTTCTCCATCTCCATCCTCCCCCCCCTCCCCCTCCCCTCCCCCCTGTCCCATACACACACACACAAGCACAAGTTGACTATCACAATCAGTAAATTATGTACCTAAGTGGAGTAATACAAAGGTAATCGCTTTATGTGCTGTCGTCCGCGTCTCCCCTATCTTTACCTCTACTCCTTCCCCTTCCCCCTCGGCCCAATCCCTCCCCCGTACAAATAATGTTGCAGCTAAAGTAGAGAAGAAGCCACCGAAGGAAGAAGCGCGATTACAAAGGGCAATCACAGTGTTACGATTGTACTTGTGTTTTTCTGTGAGAGCATGCATGCGTTAATCGTAGGAAACGATCCGATATTTATTTGAGCTACCATGCTAAGTTTAGTCCGGAAGCTTCTAGCAAAGTTGCACGGAGAATAGCGGCAGTAAAGCTGATCTATTTTTAGTCATATTTGTTTTCTGTGAGCGTGAAATTAGCGGCCGTTCTTTGCGTGTTATGAAAGGTCGTGAACGGTCTGACACGCTGTTGTGTGACGTCATTACACACTAGGATTTGGGGCTGAAATGAGCAATCAAATTTTGTCGACTATTTCCTTTTTTATTAATATTTATGAGTTTCAGTTACGTGTTCCGTTCTGATTGGGTGCGTTGTGTAAATTCATTAGATTTTTCTGGAAAGTCGTTTTACTATAAAAGTTGGTGCTAGGAAGCACGTGTGTACTTTGTCATGCATTGTCAGTTGTAGGGACTCACAGTTTATCGTAGGTACGTGGCCCGTATAGGGTGTACATTGTGAGAGACGCAGCGTAACGGTGGTGTACGTTGTATGAGAAACTTTGTGTCGCCAGTGTTGACATTTTCAGAGGAGACATTGTGTCAGTGTTGGTGCATTTGGGAATGCATTGTGTGGAGATCGCATCGCTGAATTAAAATATTGTTGGAACTGTTACTCCAGTGTAGCCTACATCCTTAAGCCACGTGTGACGGGCTGCACCTGAATGAAGTTTATTTAAAAGAACCTTACGTGCGTGCGTCTGGTGTGTTTATCATACTACGACTACGACTCCACCACGTAACACACAGATGACGGAGGATTCGAACTGACTGGCATGGCTAACAAGTGAAACTAAAGTGAAGATGTGGGTACTGTCAACATCAAGCATGAAGTAAATTTCAGCAATAATCTCTGAAAAAAAGAATGCAACACAGAGAGACATTAACTCATTCAGGCCGGACACACCACAATATGACCTGGATCGAGCATGACAGTTGAAGGGTGGTGCCAGAATAGTTTGGCGCCCATAAGCGGTCAGTCAGTCAGTCAGCCCTAGGCGCCAAGCTATTCTGGCTCCACACTTGAACTATCGTGCTCGATCTGTCTCTAGAATTGTAATCCTCTTGCTGACACCACTTTGAATCCATGTTCCTGGGACATTTAAATGTTTTGGGGTGGTTTTATTTTTGTTGTTGTTGTTTTGTTTGTTTTTTTGCGGGGGGCTCATGAGGATCTATACCTCCTGCAGTTGGCTGGTGTTTAGTATTCGGCACTGAACGGCCTTAACAATTGTTACCCCACCCGGGTTGTCTCCCTACATTCGCTAGGTACACTGATCAGCAGCGGTGAATCAAGGGAAACAATAAGAGCGATTTTCCAATTTTCCCATGCGGCGGTCCGGGCCAGGCGTGTAGGTGAGAGGGGGACTGGGGGGAGGGCTGTGAAGGGGGAGGGGCGGAGGCGATTTCTGGCGGTAGTATCCAAATTGTGAACGGCTGCACTGTGTCAGCATAACTGGCAGACGATCTGATCTGGCGATCGATTAACTCAGGGACATAACTGTGACCACGGTATCTTCAACTACCGCGCGGTAGGTATTCTCCCTTGTTATCCAGTTGATCAGTGCCTTAGCTGATTATTACTACGTACACTCATCACAGTGAACTGTGCATTATTACCTTTCGATACTTGCATAATATAATATGTGGAGATTATCCACCATTTTACAAAATCTAGCAGTCCCGCACAAAACAGCTTCCGTACAGGCCAGCGTGTTAACCCATTCAGTCCTGACGCACTGCAGCAGGACTGAGATGGATCGACCATGATAATTCAAGGGTTGTGCCAGATTAGCTTGGCGCCATCAGGCGCCAAGCTAATCTGGCACTACCCTTGAATTATCATGGTCGTTCCATCTACTGCAACTGGTACATAGTCGTTAGGTGTCACTTCCAAAATTTGTGACATTCAGCTTTAGGGTCAAATGGGTTAAGTAAACTATTTTTTACCATTGATGCATGGCCAGGTTTATTTGGAGCTTTTACTTCAGAGGCGACGCATACTATGGTTGTTGGTTATTGCTGAAAATAAAAACAAGAATGTCTGCATCGTCAGCACCCCTTGAGCTCTCATGCAGTTGTGTGTATAAGAGTTATGTCCCTGGTGCCTTTGGAAAACTGATAAGGGAGAGAATTATGTGCTTACCAGAGTTGTCTCTTCGAACCAAAATGTCGCCAAAAATCTGCACAAACCTGGCTTCACGACGCGTTATCATCTTTTGACGTAATGTTGACGCAGTAAGATATATTTATGACACGAGAGGCAACAACAGCGAGGAAAGGTGAGATGTTGTTTTCAGAAGATAAGCTATAAATGGGCCCCTTCTGTTGCCTGACACGCGCGATGTTCTCACCCTTGAGGCGGTTGAACAGACGTTCACTTCCTTGGGGCAATGAACATCAACAGTATCAATGTGGATCTAATGCCTTAGACGGACATTTTGCGTGGAATCAGTGTTTCGCCAGCATTGCGTACACACTTGACAGAATGATCCGACGGCGTTTGGCTCTGGCACTGGATAATCACTTCTGTGACGTCCACGTCTCTTGTGTGCAGACGACGAATGACGAACGTGATTTTTCTCGGGCACTAGATCTAGAGTTTGCTCTACACGCAGTTTGATATTCAGCAGTGTCGCACTAGTCTACGTTTTCAGTTCAAGGCTTTGTACGTAACCTTTGTTGATGTGTGATCATGGATCTTTCGGCTTCACGCTGCAAGGTCCCAAATCACAGACCGGCTCTGGCACGGACACGTTTTTCACATACGGCAGAGCTTCCTAGTAAGCAAAGGTCCTTGGGCCAACGTCGGCCCGAGGACGTTTCATTTACTTTTTGGCGCCTTTCTTCTGACGACTATTAATTAATTTATTTATTTGTACCTTGTATCATTTAGTATTTATTCATGTGTACTTTGTATTATTTATTTATTTATATTAAACTTTTGGTGCTGTACCGGTGTTTGAAAGCACATGAAAGGTGTTAAGAGAACTCATGAACATCTGTGATCTGTTGCAGGCCGCCAGAAGGCGCGGGCCGCTCGGTCACGTGCCATCTTGCGTGGGGAGCGGGGGTCGGGTGAGAGGAGCAGGGCAGGGGCGGGAGACGAGGGGGTCCTGGGGCTGTCACAGCTTTGGCAGGACCGTCTGTTCAGCCTAGGGCAGCTGTTCATGTGTGCCACCTCGCTCTTCTACACGGCCAGCTTCTCCTCATCACAGTGGGTAGGTTATCCCCCTTCTGTGCGGAGAAAACTTGAACACAATCCATCTGCGAGAGGAGTAGACCCTCATGTGCCCGCGCAGTCGCGGGGACACATGAGGGTCTACTCCTCTTGCTGATAGCACTTTAAATCCTGGTTCATATTTATACGCCTTCAAGATCCCTCCGTTCGGCGTCAGACACGCGTATTTTCATGGTTCCTAGGCGAAAGAAGTCTAGCCAGCAGGGCCAGCGTGCCTTTTCTTATGTCGGTCCAGTCACCTGGAATGATCTTCCAGCCCATGTCAGACATGCTCCAACTCTGCTTTCAGATCACTGCTCAAGACCTATCTGTTTTCTTATGCGTATAGTGCATGCATTTTCTGTGCGTTAGCAATCTTGTAACGGTGTGTGTGTATGTGTGAGTGTGAGCTTTTGATATAATAATAATAATAATAATAATACCGTTATTATATAGGCGCTTTTTCTCAATTTTGGGGAAATCGACTCAAAGCGCCGCGCCTGAAACCCAACACACACACTCACGAAACAGACACGGATTTACGCCATTTAAGACAACCACAGTACAAGACAAACGAAGGGCCAGTCAGCTACTGAAGTTACAGAGATTTTTGATCGCTTGTATTTGAAATTTGTAAAGTGGCCTGAGACCGGTACCAAAGTGTGGGGGGTGGAAGAACCGGAGTACCCGGAGAAAGAACCCCCGACGGTCCGCCCGAATTAACGGTGACACTTACCAGAGGAGAAAAGTCCAACGCCGGAACCCGGTATCGAACCACTCACCTTTGGAATTGGTGGCAGGCGCCTTAACCACTGCGCCACGGACCGCCCCCATGTGTCTCTTTAGTTTTTGTAACATTTATTGTAGCTTTTTCCTTCTTGTACTTTTTGTTCTGTGATTTTTTATCTTGTAAAGCGCTTAGAGCAACATTCATTTGGACGTTAAGCGCTATATAAATGTACATTATAATATTATTATTATTATTATTATCATTAATCCGTGCTGCTGAACGCCGGTCTGAGGCTGTTTTGTGCTGAAATAACGACTGCAAAACCACAATGGGCGTGCAATGACAGTGAAGGGGTTATTATTATTATGAAATTCATGATGGTTGTTATAATGATGATAGTGACGATGACGTCATGATGATGATGATCTCATAGTGATCATCAGACAGAGCTTTAAACTGATGTTTGAGCTTATATGAGAGCTAGCATGTAAACCTGAAGCAACTACTGCAACAAAAGTATAGTAAATTGCTTTCTTAGAAACCAGTGTCATTTTAATTATATGTCCCAAATAACTGTTCAAAATATAAAATAATTCGAGTTTCATTCCAATAAGAATTTCTAAAAGAGGGCAGGACATTAGTATAGTAATAATAATAATAATAATAATTACGGTATTTATAATGCGCTTATCTTATAATAATTATAACTGTAAGCGCGCACTCACAACTCGCACACGCATGCGCACGCTTTAGACAATGATTCACGTACCACAAATAGTGAAAATACATTACGACGGTCAGCTTGGGGTGGGGAGTGTGGTGATGTAGTGCTAGAACTGTTGAAAGAGGTGAGTTTTGAGGGCGGACTGGAAGGAGGAGAGAGTGTTTCTGACGGAGAGAGAGTGGGAGAGTGTTCCAGGTGGTTGGACCGTATACTGAGAAGGAGCGGGGGCCGAAAGTGCTGAGTTTGGTGGGGGGATGAGGAGGCGGAGAGGGTCGGAGGCAGAGCGGAGGGAGCGGGAAGGAGTGTAGGGGTGAAGTACGTTGGAGAGATAGGTATGAGCGTAGTTGTTCAGGGATTTGTAGCAGAGAGACAGAATCTTGTATTGGATGCGTTGTGGGATGGGGAGCCAGTGAAGGAGCTTGAGCAGGGGAGTGATGTGGTCGGATTTTTTCTTTCTGAGGACGAGGCGGTCAGCATTGTTCTGGACGCGCTGGAGAGTGAGAGTGGTGGAGTGAGGAAGGCCGGAAAGGAGAGAGTTGCAGTAGTCGATGCGAGATAAGATGAGAGAGACAGCGAGTTTGGTGGCAGCTTCGGTAGTGAGGTATTTTCAGATCTGACTGATGCGGCGGAGGTGGAAATAACATGCCTGGGCCGTGGCGGAGACGAAGCTGGTCATGGAAAGAGAGGAATCGAGGATAACGCCAAGGTTCTTGACCGAGTCAGAGAGGGAGATGGGGGTGCTGTCGAGTTGACGGTGGAGAGAAGGAGGGAGCTGGGAAAGTTTCTGGCGAGTGCCTACTAGCATGGCTTCCGTTTTGTCGTCGTTCAGTTTGAGCTTGTTTGCTGTCATCCAGTTTTTCACGTCTTCATAGCAGTCAGCCGTGCGAGTCAGTAGTGTCTGAGTGTTGTCGAGTTTGTCTTTGTCTAGTAGTTGTGAGTCGTCAGCGTAGAGGTGGTGGTTTATGTGGTGAGACTGGATGATGTTGGACAGGGGAGAGGTGTAGAGCGTGAAAAGGACCGGGCCCAGGACGGACCCCTGTGGAACGCCACAGGAGAGCTTGACTGGGTTGGAGGAGACTTCGTCGATGGTGACGGACTGCTGTCTGTCGGAGAGGTAGGAGAGAAACCAGGAGTGGGCAGAGTCAGTGATGCCAAAGAAGTGGTGAAGGCGGTGGAGGAGGATAAAGTGGTCTATGGTGTCGAAGGCGGCAGAGAGATCGAGTAGCGTAAGAAGGGAGATGTTGCCCGAGTCAATGGAGAGAAGCAGGTCGTTTAGGATATGTAGAAGGGCTGTTTCAGTGCTGTGATGTTTTCGATAGGCAGACTGGAAGGGACTGAGGAGGTTGTTGTCGGCGAGGTGGAGGTTGTCGGAGTTGGTTGAGGACAACCTTCTCAAGAAGCTTGGACAGGAAAGAGAGGTTGGAGACTGGGCGGTAGTTCTTGAGTTCGTTTGGGTCGAGGTTGTGTTTTTTTGAGGAGAGGACGGACGATGGTGGACTTGAAGATATCGTGGACGGAGCCATTCTCTAGAGATGTGTTGATGATGTCGATAATGAAGGGCAAAAGTTTTGGGAGGCCGTCCCGGTAGAGAGAAGCTGGGGAGGGGGGGGGGGGGTGATGTGATAACAGTGATGTACATTTACATAGCGCTCAACCTCCAAATCAATGGTGCTCTAAGCGCTTTGCCAAACCAAAAGAACAAAAGGGTCGGAGAAAAACAGAACTGGACACACGCATAATAATTCGCAAAACCCCCAAGAAAACAACAACTGAAAAGTACAAGTATACCAAATGAGAAACTACAATTTGCGACTGCAATGGAACCTGGTGAATGTCCATGCTGTTTGCGTTCTTTTGGCTGCAGGTGTGCCGCACGTACAACCAGACCCACTACTCCCACAGGAACGCCCTTTACCCCTACACCCACCAGTATTTAGAGGTCAGGGTCAGCCCGATGTCGCTGCAGAACTATGGGATTTGGAAGGCGTGTGACAGGACCGGCAGCTGTGACCGCGTGTGGAACAAAGTGGAAGGCATCTGTGAGTCACCTGTCTTGCTCTCACTTTGGTGAAACCCGAATTCCTTGCAAGAGGCAAAGATCCTCATGAACCACCACTGTCGCGGGACTTCATGGGCATTAGTGTCTCTTTCTGACCTTTTTTCTGTGTACGACAGGGCGTTCAATGAAGCCCGGACACGGTACGACAGGGCGTTCAATGAATCCCGGATACGGCACGACAGGGCGTTCAATGAATCCCGGACACGGTACGACAGGGCGTTCAATGAAGCCCGGACACAGTACGACAGGGCTTTCAATAAAGCCCGGACACAGTACGACAGGGCGTTCAATAAAGCCTGGACACAGTACGACAGGGCGTTCACTAAAGCCCGGACACAGTACGACAGGGCGTTCAATAAAGCCTGGACACAGTACGACAGGGCGTTCAATAAAGCCCGGACACAGTACGACAGGGCGTTCAATAAAGCCTGGACACAGTACGACAGGGCGTTCAATAAAGCCCGGACGCAGTACGACAGGGCGTTCAATGAAGCCCGGACACGGTACGACAGGGCGTTCAATGAAGCCCGGACACGGTACGACAGGGCGTTCAATGAAGCCCGGACACGGTACGACAGGGCGTTCAAGGAAGCCCGGACACGGTACGACAGGGCGTTCAATGAAGCCCGGGCACAGTATGGCAGGGCGTTCAATGAAGCCCGGACACAGTACGACAGGGCGTTCAATAAAGCCCGGACACAGTACGACAGGGCGTTCAATGAAGCCCGGGCACAGTACCGCAGGGCGTTCAATGAAGCCCGGACACGGTACGACAGGGCGTTCAATAAAGCCCGGACACAGTACAACAGGGCGTTCAATGAAGCCCAGGCACAGTACGGCAGGGCGTTCAATGAAGCCCGGACACAGTACGACAGGGCGTTCAATGAAGCCCGGACACGGTACGACAGGGCGTTCAATGAAGCCCGGACACGGTACGACAGGGCGTTCAATGAAGCCCGGACACAGTACGACAGGGCGTTCAATGAAGCCCGGACACAGTACGACATGGCGTTCAATGAAGCCCGGACACAGTACGAAAGGACGTTCAGTAAAGCCCGGACACAGTACGACAGGGCGTTCAATAAAGCCCGGACACGGTACGACATGATGTTGATCGACCATGATATTTCAAGGGTGGTGTCAGAATAGCTTGGCGCCTAGAGGCCTAGAGGCGCCAAGCTATTCTGACTCCACCATTGAAATATCATGGTCGGTCTGACTCCACCATTGAAATATCAGGGTCGGTCTGACTCCACCATTGAAATATCAGGGTCGGTCTGACTCCACCATTGAAATATCAGGGTCGGTCTGACTCCACCATTGAAATATCATGGTCGGTCTGACTCCACCATTGAAATATCAGGGTCGGTCTGACTCCACCATTGAAATATCATGGTCGGTCTGACTCCACCATTGAAATATCAGGGTCGGTCTGACTCCACCATTGAAATATCAGGGTCGGTCTGACTCCACCATTGAAATATCAGGGTCGGTCTGACTCCACCATTGAAATATCATGGTCGGTCTGACTCCACCATTGAAATATCAGGGTCGGTCTGACTCCACCATTGAAATATCAGGGTCGGTCTGACTCCACCATTGAAATATCAGGGTCGGTCTGACTCCACCATTGAAATATCAGGGTCGGTCTGACTCCACCATTGAAATATCATGGTCGGTCTGACTCCACCATTGAAATATCAGGGTCGGTCTGACTCCACCATTGAAATATCATGGTCGGTCTGACTCCACCATTGAAATATCAGGGTCGGTCTGACTCCACCATTGAAATATCATGGTCGGTCTGACTCCACCATTGAAATATCAGGGTCGGTCTGACTCCACCATTGAAATATCATGGTCGGTCTGACTCCACCATTGAAATATCAGGGTCGGTCTGACTCCACCATTGAAATATCAGGGTCGGTCTGACTCCACCATTGAAATATCAGGGTCGGTCTGACTCCACCATTGAAATATCATGGTCGGTCTGACTCCACCATTGAAATATCAGGGTCGGTCTGACTCCACCATTGAAATATCATGGTCGGTCTGACTCCACCATTGAAATATCAGGGTCGGTCTGACTCCACCATTGAAATATCATGGTCGGTCTGACTCCACCATTGAAATATCAGGGTCGGTCTGACTCCACCATTGAAATATCATGGTCGGTCTGACTCCACCATTGAAATATCAGGGTCGGTCTGACTCCACCATTGAAATATCAGGGTCGGTCTGACTCCACCATTGAAATATCATGGTCGGTCTGACTCCACCATTGAAATATCAGGGTCGGTCTGACTCCACCATTGAAATATCATGGTCGGTCTGACTCCACCATTGAAATATCAGGGTCGGTCTGACTCCACCATTGAAATATCAGGGTCGGTCTGACTCCACCATTGAAATATCAGGGTCGGTCTGACTCCACCATTGAAATATCAGGGTCGGTCTGACTCCACCATTGAAATATCATGGTCGGTCTGACTCCACCATTGAAATATCAGGGTCGGTCTGACTCCACCATTGAAATATCATGGTCGGTCTGACTCCACCATTGAAATATCAGGGTCGGTCTGACTCCACCATTGAAATATCATGGTCGGTCTGACTCCACCATTGAAATATCAGGGTCGGTCTGACTCCACCATTGAAATATCAGGGTCGGTCTGACTCCACCATTGAAATATCATGGTCGGTCTGACTCCACCATTGAAATATCAGGGTCGGTCTGACTCCACCATTGAAATATCATGGTCGGTCTGACTCCACCATTGAAATATCAGGGTCGGTCTGACTCCACCATTGAAATATCATGGTCGGTCTGACTCCACCATTGAAATATCAGGGTCGGTCTGACTCCACCATTGAAATATCAGGGTCGGTCTGACTCCACCATTGAAATATCATGGTCGGTCTGACTCCACCATTGAAATATCAGGGTCGGTCTGACTCCACCATTGAAATATCATGGTCGGTCTGACTCCACCATTGAAATATCAGGGTCGGTCTGACTCCACCATTGAAATATCAGGGTCGGTCTGACTCCACCATTGAAATATCAGGGTCGGTCTGACTCCACCATTGAAATATCAGGGTCGGTCTGACTCCACCATTGAAATATCATGGTCGGTCTGACTCCACCATTGAAATATCAGGGTCGGTCTGACTCCACCATTGAAATATCATGGTCGGTCTGACTCCACCATTGAAATATCAGGGTCGGTCTGACTCCACCATTGAAATATCATGGTCGGTCTGACTCCACCATTGAAATATCAGGGTCGGTCTGACTCCACCATTGAAATATCATGGTCGGTCTGACTCCACCATTGAAATATCAGGGTCGGTCTGACTCCACCATTGAAATATCAGGGTCGGTCTGACTCCACCATTGAAATATCAGGGTCGGTCTGACTCCACCATTGAAATATCATGGTCGGTCTGACTCCACCATTGAAATATCAGGGTCGGTCTGACTCCACCATTGAAATATCATGGTCGGTCTGACTCCACCATTGAAATATCAGGGTCGGTCTGACTCCACCATTGAAATATCATGGTCGGTCTGACTCCACCATTGAAATATCAGGGTCGGTCTGACTCCACCATTGAAATATCATGGTCGGTCTGACTCCACCATTGAAATATCAGGGTCGGTCTGACTCCACCATTGAAATATCAGGGTCGGTCTGACTCCACCATTGAAATATCATGGTCGGTCTGACTCCACCATTGAAATATCAGGGTCGGTCTGACTCCAGAACTGTGACGTAGACCTAGCAGGATATCTCCAACATCGGATAATTTCATTTTCACCGTTTAATGGGTTAAAGGTGTTGTTTGAGGTTAAACGTGTCATTTATCGGTCAAAGATGTCGGCAGTATACCAGCAAGCGACCCATCCATGGCTGCATCACTACTGCTTGAAAAAGACAACGTGGCGTTTGCATAAACTCATGTCTGCAGACGACTCTTTAATATTTGACTGACGTTTAACCGCTTCGAACACTACCCAGCTGCAAGAGACATTAACCCTCATGAGCCCCCGCCGTAGCACTAACTTACTGCCGTCACACTAACTTACCGCAGTTCAGTACCGCCGTCGCACTAACTTACCGCAGTCGCACTAACTTACCGCAGTCGTACTAACTTACCACAGTCGCACTAACTTACCGCAGTTCAGTACCGCAGTTGCACTAACTTACCACAGTCGCACTAACTTACCACAGTCACACTAACTTACCGCAGTTCAGTACCGCAGTCGCACTAACTTACCGCAGTCACACTAACTTACCGCAGTCGCACTAACTTACCGCAGTCGCACTAACTTACCGCAGTTCAGTACCGCAGTTGCACTAACTTACCACAGTCGCACTAACTTACCACAGTCGCACTAACTTACCGCAGTTCAGTACCGCAGTCGCACTAACTTACCACAGTTCAGTACCGCAGTTGCACTAACTTACCACAGTCGCACTAACTTACCACAGTCGCACTAACTTACCGCAGTTCAGTACCGCAGTCGCACTAACTTACCACAGTCGCACTAACTTACCACAGTCGCACTAACTTACCACAGTCGCACTAACTTACCGCAGTCGCACTAACTTACCGCAGTCGCACTAACTTACTGCAGTCGCACTAACTTACCGCAGTCGCACTAACTTACCGCAGTCGCCTGGGCTCATGAGGGTTTATGACTGTTGTCAGTCCTGTGTTCTTCATGCCTGTTTTTGGTCCCGTTTTCATCTGTGTTTGTCACGCGAATGTCGGTCAGTGTGTGGAGGTCTCATACGCGTTGGCAGCGAAGGTGTTGAACAGTTATCCCCCCCCCACCCCCTACACACACACACACACACACATACACTGCACAGAACTTGGTTTATTTTGTTCCTATATAACGCCAAGCGCTTCTCGAGGCAAACGAGCAAACTGTAACTAGCCAACTATCACCGATGGCCTTTTGTACACTGGTTACATACTTACGTCAGTCAGCCCCGCCAGGCAAGCAAAACGTAAACGAAAACAAAAGAAGAAACTACCCAGTAAGTAGGAAAACACGAGATGACTGCCAGGGAAGAGAATTGTCAGTGTATTATCGACCAATGATCATAGATCTACTTTGGTCAAAGCATAAACAAGGATAGGAAAGAGGGGTGCGCTAAGTGAGCGACTGGAAGCAATGCATGTGGAAGCTTCCCCCCCCCCCCCCCCCCCCCACCCCTCCCCCAATCACATATCACATCCACTGGATTTCCAGCCCCTTGGTGCATGGAAATTTAGATCTAGGGCCCCCTAAAAGGGGCGGGGGCAAATATTTAGCCGGTGTGGACAGCTGTTTCGGTCTAGGTGACCTCGTCAGCACACCATCGCCGTAACTGTAGGAAGAGAAGGAACTTCTGCCTACCTGCAAAGAAGAGCACATTTTACTGTTGTTTCTGCAGGGGCATATATTGGTCGATAACGCACAATTCCCTCCCTTGACAGTGCTTTTTGTCTAACGTATTTTCAATACGGTAGACTTTGAAATGGGGCTGGCCTCAGCCCGTTCAACACCTAGTACGCGATAACATAGGCGGGCAGGCGTCACACTGTAAAAGTGTAGTAACGAGAGAAAATTACGTCACGTCTAGCTACGCTAGAATTGCTGTTGAACGCAGATCTGGCGCCAAAGCGCCGCGTGTGTGTGTGTGTGTGTGTGTGTGTGTGTGTGTGTGTGTGTGTGTGTGTGTGTGTGTGTGTGTGTGTGTGTGTGTGCAGGCCCGGATCAATCAGTTTTCAAGGAGGGTGCTCAACTTTTTTTTCTAATGCCAGGGTCTAGTATATATCAAAACACCACAACCGAAACTGTTCTAGGGGGATGCTGCAATAACATTAAAGCACCCCCCTCCTTCTCGGACCATGTTGTGGGCTGGCAGTGATTTTTTTTTTTTAAGCCGAGGGGGGAGGAGGGCGGTGCTGTAGTACCAAAGCACCCCTCTGGATCCGGTCCTGGTGTGTGTATGTGTGTTTGTATGTGTGTGACGGCGACTAGCGCCCGCATTTGTGGTCCGAAAAGCTTGAAATTTCAGGATATTGTCTTTAAAAGAACTATCTCGAGATAGTTTTTTAAGTCCCTTCTATTAAGGGATTTTTAGGACGGGTCGCGGTTGTGCGAATTTAATAGCATGTCCATTTGTGCGTATGTATGTGTGTGCGTATGTATGTAAACAAGAGAATCTCCGATATTTCTGTACACACAAGCATGAAACTTGGCGAACCCCCAACCGGGTCTGCCCTGGGGGACTTGGGTGGGGTTAACTACTTTTTAGTTCCCAGGGTCACCCTTGTCAGCCCCACATGGTGGGTTTTCCCCTCTATTCTGGGGCATGTGTTTCTGTCTACCCTTGGTCCATTCACCTGCATTTTCCTTTTTTAAATGCTCCCTACTGTCTGCGCTGTCTAGCTCTTGATATTGGATGTGTGTTGCTAAATGGTCTTAGGTTTATTTAGCGTATTAGACCGGCTGGCGACATACGTTCAATATTCTGTTTGTTTTTTTCACAAGCAGTGCAGGCACGTCCTGAGAAAGTCTTGTTGCTGTCGGGACGTTAAGCAATGTACAACATTGAAACTTGGAGAAATACTTTCTTAAGTGGGTGGCTAAGAGAGCCTCCGAGGATATTGTAATTGAATGTCTCATTGAAGACATAAACAACCGTTCATAGGAAGTCGGTTGACCCAGATTAGAGTCCGTAATTTTTGTCATATTTACTTGAGCTTTTCCTTATAGCTAGTTTGGAGAAAGACGTTGGATGAGTTCGTTAGCCAGCTTTGTATCCTTTCAACTTCAGAAAATAATCAAAACACTAAAATACTGTAACCGGACTCTGGTTAGCTAGCTTCAACTAGCCTGGCTGGCAGTTGTGTATTAGATGGTCAGACCTCAATGGACTGCCCATCCAACGTACAAGTCCAGTAGTGCCAGTCTAGTTCAGTTTTAGCTACCTTTTAAGTCCGTTCCCTTTTTAGGTTTAGGGAAGGGTCTGGAGATTGCTGCGGAGTGTAATCTTCAAGTCTTTTACACTGGTCGCGCATGCGCACTTACAAAATAATTATGTGTGTCTGCCTCGCGTTGTGTTCAAAATACCAAATCGCGCAATGGACCTACCACAGTATCCAGCGAAACCCTAGTTGATAAGATCGTAGTAGTGACTGTGCGTGCGTTGCCATGAGTGCCACACTAAACTGATAAGCTAAGAACGTTAACAAACTCTCAGCATGTTCTCCGCAGTCTCACACACACACACAGGTACACACACACTTTTGCGCTGCCATCATCACACACTGAAACGTGTACAAACATCAGTACTGACTCGCATCCGTTCTCGCATTCATCATCAATCTCTGACTCTCAGTGATGAGATTTCTATAAGTGCTTTAGGTTTTATTTACAGTACATTGACATTCCATTACCAGTCATGATGTCAGACATGTCAAAAACCATTCATTGTAGCACAAAACAGAACACAATAATACAGACGCTCATAAGACACCTGACATCATAACTATGCTTACCTACTCATTAGACCCTATGAACCCAAAACTATGCTAGCCTACACACTAGACGTAATAACTGACACAAGTAAAACCTAAATTATAATACCCAGTCCTATAGGTCAAAAACTCACTTAACTAAGTACTTAAATTACCTACTTAATTAATCATAAATGTCCTTTGCGGGACAAAGGCGATTAACACTCGTCCGTTTCTGGACGAAGCACTAAGATACACTTAAACTGAGTCCTTTACGGGACTATCTAAACCATGCGGTCTGTCCGTTACTGGACAGTATTCCTTTACAGGAATTCTACTTAACTACGCGTCTATTGCTAGACAGTATTCCTTCACAGGCGGGAATTGTAATTAATTACAGGTCCATCGCTGGACAGTATTCCTTCACAGGAATTCTAATTAACTAAGTCATGCAGTATGTCCGTTGCTGGACAGTATTCCTTTACAGGAATTCTAATTAACTACAGGTCCATTGCTGGACAGTATTCCTTCGCAGGAATTCTAACTTACTAATGTTCTTTGCAGAACAGAGTCTTCTCTTGCGGGAAGCCTAGTACTATTTAATGTTCTTCTCAGAACAGAGTTTTCCCTTGCGGGAAGCCTGCTCGCCCTCGCTAGGCACCGCTATTTATACCCCACAACCCTAGGGGTGTGTTCGGCGTGCCTTTCGCCGATTGGCTGACGTATTACTCGCTCTGGCACCAGCAGCATCGCTAACTGTACTGGGCCTGCGGGCGTGCTGGGGGAAATTGGTACTGTACTAGAACACTGAGCTAAATTATCTCCCCTGCTACAATACCTTGTTATCTAGAGAAAGTCAGACAGTGGCGGTGACGTAAAAGAGGCAACTCCGTCACCACGCAGACATAATACTCTAAATATGACGACACTCTCTCTCTCTCTCTCGTAGGGATGACTCAACCACTTGTATTATATGTTTCTTTTTATGCTGGGTCCAATTTATTCCCAATTAAGTCTGTTATCCTTTTCAATTATCATTTGGACTACTTAGCTCTGTCTATGTGTGAAGGGGGGTGGGTGGGGTGGGGGGTGTCTGTGAGTCTATGAGTATGTCTGTCTATGTGAATAGTGTTGTCATCGCTTTGCAAGTATGATGTTTACTTATATGTATGTATATTTGTAGTTAGTCTTGTAGTTGTTAGCAACGGCAGGTTTGTAAAATGGCTGTGTCGATGACGATGTCAATGCCTAAACCGTTGTAAAATAAAGTTTCATTGATTCATTGATTCATTGATTCTCTCTCTCTCTCTCTCTCTCTCTCTCTCTCTCTCTCTCTCTCTCTCTCTCTCTCTCTCTCTCTCTCTCTCTCTCTCTCACACACACACACACACAAACATGCGCGCATCTCCAAGAGGAATAGATCCTCATGCGCCCTCCAGGCGCATGAGGATCTATGCCTCTTGGAGATGTTTGGAGCACGCACGCACTAACACGCACACACACATCGACCCGCTTTCAGAAGAGCATGCAGGTGACCGTGTACTGAGTATATCATGTAGGGAGGTAGTCAACCTGCTTTCACACAAATTATAGCAAGACTGAAATTCTACCGTGAAATTCTAGTTTTGTCACCATTTTCTCAGGCCTATGAAGCGAAAGTGAAAGTCATATCACGTAAAATATAAAATTACGTAAAAACTCAAACTTACGTCATGACAAATGAGTTTGACAAATCAATGATGCTTATAGGGTGTGTGGGTATTTTTATATAACGACTCATGACGGGTACCAGAATGATATTTGTATGTTTTAAATAGTCACAGTGTTGACGGACTTTGTCGGAGCGGTGCCCTCTAAATACCGGCGCTATACTAATGGCGACGGGGCCCCCAGGTGTTGTTTTGACCGTTGTTTTATGTTGCCTAGATCGGAGATCATTTCCGTATCGACGGTATCTCATGTTGTTTCTATTGTTAACTTGTTTTTTTCATGTACTAGCTTTAGTCAAGTAGGAACTTAATAAAGAGCATATAATAGTGTGTTCAGGAGACATAGGGCTGTCTTAGTATTCTATTTTTGTCAGGAAGGTTCGGGTCGGGATGAGGCCACTGGCGCTGGCCATTGAGTATGCCTTGACGACGGGCTTCACCCGTCCCGAGTCATTGTCCATTTTGTAGCTCTGTTATTGTAATTTGTGGAATGAGCGAGTGAGTGAATGTGAACAGCACCTGTGGTGGCAAAACTGTAACTGCCCCTTGAGGGATTAATAAAGTTGTTTTGAATTTGAATTTTGAATTGAGAACTCACTGACGCTTTGGCAGAGCTGCAGGACTATTTTCAATAGAAGATTATTGAATATTCAAATTCAGAATCAGGTGAAATACAAAAAGGTAGAGACCATTTACAGCAAGGACAGCTCTCATATAGAAGGGACTTTGTGGGTTATGGTTCATCCCATCTTGTTTGATTTTTAGTTAGTTTACACATTATTGAGAAAATGACCGTTTCACAAAAAAACGGTTGATCCGCATTAGAGTCCGTAATTGTTCTTACTCTTACTAGATAATTTGCACCAGGCTAGATTAAAGGAAGACATTGAATTGGAACGACTTTTTTGCAGCACCGTTTTGAACGAGTTACCAGTTTCATTTTTTTTAAAAAAAAGCACTTAAAATAAATTCTTTTAAAAACCAGCTGGACAAATTACCAAAATTTAAAGAGATTTTCTATTGCTATGATGAATGATTTATAGGAAAATTTGCATGCACAACAGACCCATAAAGTAATTAAAGTTAGAAAAGACATTTGCAAAGGCCTCGCGACCTAGTTTGTCCTCACACTGCTACTACTACTACTACTACTACTAATGAGTTTGTTAGCCAGCGTTGTACATCTTCAAGTTTTTGAATAATAATTGATTAATTTTGGGGAAATTGTCGAACAACTTTTCACTCCCCCCAAAGAGTCAGTGCTGGAAGACTGGCTGCGTGGAAGAGACCCTTGCGTGCCTTTCACGACTCAGACAATGACAGTGACGTAAAAGCGCCAAACACGTCAGTGTTATTATACAATGTTTCTAAATGACGCAAAGCACGAAAAGTCAGTGTCATCTAATGTATTGTCTTTGGTGTCACACATGTGTATGGGTTGAAGCAATGCTGTCCCTTTCTGGCAAGACAGTCTCTCTATATTTGTTATGATGTCTGCAAACGTGTTGTGAAAACGTGGTAAAATGCATGCAGTATAGGAAAGGCTTTGGGTCATCCCATCTTTATTTTCTTCAAAAAGCCTGTGACTACGCCAGCCCACGGAACGTATAACTGGCGCCATGTGTGTCAGTGTTTGTGCGGATTAGGGGGTAGGGTGGGTTAGAGTGGAGAGAGGTGAATAGAAAATCGCACGTGAGCTCAATACAATACGGTAGACTTTGGGATGAAATCCTCATCTTGTTCCTACATATTATTTGGTAGTTTCTTCTAAATTACAAACACTGGCAGTCAACCCTTTTGGTCTCGTTTATGTAAACGAAACAAAATAGAAAACAACAACAACAACGAACAGTTACCGTGTTTTAGAACGCCACGCAACTAACGACGACCTTAAAAAAAAATTAAAAGTACAACCGCATAACAAAAGAAACGAACAAACAACAAACAAAGAAAACTAAGAATTATAAAAACCGAACACACTATTTTTGATCTATTTATGATACACCAGCGGTGTCGACGGTGATACTAATCCAGACCCTGGCGACGATGGCATTCATTGGTTACGGCGGCTGCGTGCTGATGGAACTGGCGTCACACGTGAGGATCCTCGGCAGCCTCCTGGCGCTCAACAGGGTGCCGGAGATGGTGCTGTCATGTTCCGGTAGGCACACCGTGCTCACAGCCGACACACTGGGCAGGTCCACCTCGGTATAGCGCGGTGCCCTGCAGCCATCAAGTCACACCGCCTCATTCACGATCGCCTTATTGTAGTGCTGATGGAGTAGAGTTAACCCATTCAGCCCTAACACCCTACAACAGGAGACTGATCGACCATGATAATTCAAGGGTAGTGCCAGATTAGCTTGGCGCCTGAAGGCGCCAAGCTAATCTCAGTGGCACTACTTGAATTATCATGGTGAATCCACCTACTGCAAGTGGTACATAGTCGTTGAGCAACACTTTCAAACTATGGGAAAAGCGCCTGTAGGGCTAAAAGGGTTAACTTACTTGGGTGGTTTCGTTTGTAACATTTGACTTGAGTCTCCAGCGTATTTGTAGCCAGACCTGGGCGTGCGGGTTGTGTTGTTTCTGCGTGCTACCCTAAACAGAACCGAGCCAAGGTCTCGCCAGAATTAGTGCCCAGCATTTTTTTTTTTTAATCAGGGAAACCCACGTTTGACATTTACATATGTCGGTGTGCCCTCCATCCCAGCTCCTTTTGTCTACATGCCGCTTAGTCGTTCTACACCTTAAGAAAATTGTCTTTGTGCCCAGCAGCCGTGCTCCACATACTGACATTTTTCTATATGCCCCGCAGTCGTGTTCCACATACTGACAATTGTCTATATGCCCTACAGTCGTTCTGCACTGACAGTATCTGGTCTATATGCCCTACAGTCGTTCTACACTGACAGTATCTGGTCTATATGCCCTACAGTCGTTCTACACTGACAGTATCTGGTCTGTATGCCCTACAGTCGTTCTACACTGACAGTATCTGGTCTATATGCCCTACAGTCGTTCTACACTGACAGTATCTGGTCTGTATGCCCTGCAGTCGTTCTGCACTGACAGTATTTAGTCTATATGCCCTACAGTCGTTCTACATTGACAGTATCTGGTCTATATACCCGAAAGCCGTTCTATACTGACAGTATCTGGTCTATATGCCCTACAGTCGTTCTGCACTGACAGTATCTGGTTTATATGCCCTACAGTCTACTGACAGTATCTGGTCTATATTTCCGTTCTATACTGACAGTATCTGGTCTATATGCCCTACAGTCTGCACTGACAGTATCTGGTCTATATGCCCTACAGTCTACACTGACAGTATCTGGTCTATATGCCCTACAGTCTACTGACAGTATCTGGTCTATATTTCCGTTCTATACTGACAGTATCTGGTCTATATGCCCTACAGTCTGCACTGACAGTATCTGGTCTATATGCCCTACAGTCTACACTGACAGTATCTGGTCTATATGCCCTACAGCCGTTCTATTCTGACAGTATCTGGTCTATACGCCCTACAGTCTGCACTGACAGTATCTGGCCTATAAGCCCTACAGTCTACACTGACAGTAGCTGGAGTGGTCTATATGCTCTACAGTCGTTCTGCACTGACATAATAATAATAATAGTTACGGTATTTATAATGCACTTATCTTATAATAATTATAACTCTAAGCGCGCACTCACAACTCGCGCACGCATGCGCACGCTTAAGACAACGACTCACGTACCACAAATAGTGAAATACATTACGACAGTCTGCTTAGGGTAGGGAGTGTGGTGGTATAGTGCTAGAACTGTTGAAAGAGGTGAGTTTTGAGGGCAGACTGGAAGGAGGAGAGAGAGTGTTTCTGATGGAGAGAGAGTGGGAGTGTGTTCCAGGTGGATGGACTGTATACTGAGAATGAGCGGTGGCCGAAAGTGCTGAGTTAGGTGCGGGGGATGTGGAGGCAGAGAGGGTCGGAGGGAGCGGGTAGGGGTGAAGTAAGTTTGAGAGATAGGCGGGAGCGCAGTTGTTCCGACCAGGGATTTGTAGCAGAGAGACAGAATCTTGTATAAGATGCGTTGGGGGATGGGAAGCCAGTGAAGGAGTTTGAGCAGGGGAATGATGTGGTCGGATTTTTTTCTTTCTGAGGACGAGGCGGGCAGCATTGTTCTGGACGAGCTGGAGAGTGACAGTATCTGGTCTATATGCCCTACAGTCGTTCTGCACTGACTGACAGTATCTGGTCTATATGTCCTACAGTCGTTCTGCACTGACTGACAATATCTGGTCTATATGCCCTACAGTCATTCTGCACTGACTGACAGTATCTGGTCTATATGTCCTACAGTCGTTCTGCACTGACTGACAGTATCTGGTCTATATGTCCTACAGTCGTTCTGCACTGACAGTATCTGGTCTATATGCCCTACAGTCGTTCTACACTGATAGTATCTGGTCTATATGCCCTACAGTCTACACTGACAGTATCTGGTCTATATCCCCTACAGTCTGCACTGACAGTGTCTGGTCTATATGCCCTACAGTCGTTCTACACTGACAGTATCTGGTCTATATGCCCTACAGTCGTTCTGCACTGACAGTATCTGGTCTTTATGCCCTACAGTCGTTCTGCACTGACAGTATCTGGTCTTTATGCCCTACAGTCGTTCTACACTGACAGTATCTGGTCTATATGCCCTACAGTCGTTCTGCACTGACAGTATCTGGTCTTTATGCCCTACAGTCGTTCTACACTGACAGTATCTGGTCGATATGCCGTACAGTCGTTCTACACTGACAGTATCTGGTCTATATGCCCTACAGTCTACACTAACAGTATCTGGCCTATATGCCCTACAGTCGTTCTGCACTGACTGACAGTATCTGGTCTATATGCCCTACAGTCGTTTTGCACTGACAGTATCTGGTCTATATGCCCTACAGTCGTTCTACACTTCTTCTTCTTCTCGAACGCCATCACACTTGGAGTTTGACTCTCAAAATGAAATCTGGTCTATATGCCCTACAGTCGTTCTGCACTGACAGTATCTGGTCTATATGCCCTACAGTCGTTCTGCTCTGACAGTATCTGGTCTGGGGTGTAGGGGGCTCTGGATAGAGGTAGCACCTTTGCTGTTCGGCAGCTGCGTCCTACATAGGACGGACGGGCATCACTGGTCCTCATCCATCTCCTTAATCTCTCACGTGCTGGCTCCAAGCGCCACACCCTGGCAAACCACCTCAGCTGGTGGGCTAAACCACGTAAGGGGGTGGTGTTCACATTGCACCACTAGGCGGATGAGCTGTTTCTGACAGCCAACGGCTAGAGGACGGAGGAGATCAGGTTGGATCCAACGGCCAAATGTGGGGGAGTAAACCCTTCAAATCAGGAGTGGAGCCCCGAAGGCAGACAGCTGCCTGTATTCACGCACTGTTCTGGCAGCTCCTGCAGCCAAACTGGTGCCAAACGTACTGCTTTGCATTCCTTTGGATACATCAGCGAGGCCGAGAGGGGGATCTTGACAACTGGGCACCCCAGGATCTCCATACACTTCGCCCAGGCTTGCGCCCTGGAGAGGTCACTCCAGTGACTGACCCAGCAAGCGCATATACTCCATTGTCTTCCGAGACAGGATGCCAAAACATCTGGTCTATATGCCCTACAGTCGTTCTACACTGACAGTATCTGGTCTATATGCCCTACAGTCGTTCTACACTGACAGTATCTGGTCTATATGCCCTACAGTCGTTCTACACTGACAGTATCTGGTCTATATGCCCTACAGTCGTTCTACACTGACAGTATCTGGTCTCTATTCCCTACAGTCGTTCTACACTGACAGTATCTGGTCTCTATTCCCTACAGTCGTTCTACACTGACAGTATCTGGTCTCTATTCCCTACAGTCGTTCTACACTGACAGTATCTGGTCTCTATTCCCTACAGTCGTTCTACACTGACAGTATCTGGTCTCTATTCCCTACAGTCGTTCTGCACTGACAGTATCTGGTCTATATGCCCTACAGTCGTTCTAAACTGACAGTATCTGGTCTATATGCCCTACAGTCGTTCTACACTGACAGTATCTGGTCTATATGCCCTACAGTCGTTCTGCACTGACAGTATCTGGTCTATATGCCCTACAGTCGTTCTACACTGACAGTATCTGGTCTATATGCCCTACAGTCGTTCTGCACTGACATTATCTGGTCTATATGCCCTACAGTCGTTCTGCACTGACAGTATCTGGTCTATATGCCCTACAGTCGTTCTGCACCGACAGTATCTGGCCTTTATGCCCTACAGCCGTTCTACACTGACAGTAGCTGGTCTATATGTCCTACAGTCGTTCTACACTGACAGTATCTGGTCTACATGCCCTACAGTCGTTCTACACTGACAGTATCTGGTCTACATGCCCTACAGTCGTTCTACACTGACAGTATCTGGTCTATATGCCCTACAGTCGTTCTACACTGACAGTATCTGGTCTCTATTCCCTACAGTCGTTCTACACTGACAGTATCTGGTCTATATGCCCTACAGTCTGCACTGACAGTATCTGGTCTATATGCCCTACAGTCTACACTGACAGTAGCTGGTCTATATGGCCTACAGCCGTTCTACACTGACAGTGTCTGGTCTATATGCCCTACAGCCGTTCTACACTGACAGTATCTGGTCTATATGCCCTACAGTCGTTCTACACTGACAGTATCTGGTCTATGTGTCCTACAGTCGTTCTACACTGACAGTATCTGGTCTATATGCCCTACAGTCGTTCTACACTGACAGTATCTGGTCTATATGCCCTACAGTCGTTCTACACTGACAGTATCTGGTCTATATGCCCTACAGTCGTTCTACACCGACAGTATCTGGTCTATATGCCCTACAGTCGTTCTACACTGACGGTTTCTTGTCTTTATGCCCTACAGCCGTACTCCACTTCCTGAGCATGCTGCTGTTCACGGGAGAGGTGAAGAACCGCGCGGCCCGCTTTACGGACAGTGCTGACGCCGCGTGCTGGGGCTTCACCATGATGGGCGTCAGCGAGGTGCTGGCGGTGCTGGCCGTGCTGATCATGTCCCTCTTCCGACGTCTGCCCAAGTGGCGACGACCGCGGCGACACTGGAAGTTGCCGCACGGCATGACCGCCACCTACAGCCTGGAGTAACAATTGATCCCTAGGTCTGAGGTGGGCCCCAAAAACCACACAGTTGACATAGTTAGTGGAGTCAGCCGACCCACCTCATGCACCGTACATTGCTATAGATTAAAAAAAAATAAATAAATAAAACCTCGACTTTACTGACTCCTGTCGTAGATATATTTTGTTGTTGAATTTTGATTCATTCAACGCCAACGAACAACATCCATCCCGCAACGAACTGGAGTTAGCAAGAGGTTAGATCCTCACGAGCCTCCGCACTCTTGCAGGTGGATTCTGTGGCAACATGTTAGTCTACATGTTGCCGTCATGTCCATGCCGTGACGTCATGTAATATTTCCGTCGTGTTCAGGTCGTGATGTTATTTAATGTTCTACTTCTAGGCATTCGTGTACGGAGATTTGCTCTGTGTGCGGGCGTGCAGGTGCCCTAAACAACATCACTACCAATCTTGGTGAAAGCGCGCTTGTGCTGAGGTTACCTCGTGTTTTTCTACATAACCTTACAAGAAGCTATAGTTTAGGACAGATATATATACTAATGGTCAAAACTTAAGGGCCATCCCACTTTTTTGTGTCATTGTTTCTCGTCGCAAGTACGCAATTAAAATACAATGTTCTTTCGATCCAAATGGGTTAAAAGTTGACCTTAGACAGTCCACTGTACAGGAAACAATAGACAACAATTCATCAATTTCCACACAGTCCACTGTACAGGAACAATAGACAACAATTCATCAATTTCCACACAGTCCACTGTACAGGGAACAATAGACAACAATTCATCAATTTCCACACAGTCCACTGTACAGGGAACAATAGACAACAATTCATCAATTTCCACGAACGTGTAGTTTACTAGAGTGAAAAAGTGATCATCAAATTCTCCCACTGTCGGTCTGGTTTCCTTTGACTTTTACACGTGTCTTGTTTGAGTGGTGATCGCCCGAGTACAGTTTGTATCGCCTGTGTGTCAGATGACGTCAAGACGGCATATTT
The DNA here is from genome assembly GCA_036245525.1 of Semisulcospira habei. NCBI lineage: Eukaryota > Metazoa > Mollusca > Gastropoda > Semisulcospiridae > Semisulcospira > Semisulcospira habei. The sequence goes on along the minus strand of BTPG01000008.1, from coordinate 4,638,863 downwards.
TTGCATCAACCCTTTTCATCCTGATACGCTACTGCTTGAAATGAATTTGACTGTAATAGTTCAAGGGTGGTGCTAGAATAGCTTGGCGCATCAGGCCTGGGACGCCAAGCTATTCTGGCACCAGCCTTGAATGAAAATGGTTCATCTATCTCCTATTCTGTAATGAAGCGTTCGTAGGACAATAAGCAATTTTTAAAAAATCAGCCTCAGGATGTAATGTGTTAAATAAGTGACCATGTCTACAATGACCCAAGGGCAGGGTGTCGTGCAGAATAAAGAACATTTAGATCATGTCTACAATGACCCAAGGGCAGGGTGTCGTGCAGAATAAAGAACATTTAGATCATGTCTACAATGACCCAAGGGCAGGGTGTCGCGCAGAATAAAGAACATTTAGATCATGTCTACAATGACCCAAGGGCAGGGTGTCGCGCAGAATAAAGAACATTTAGATCATGTCTACAATGACCCAAGGGCAGGGTGTCGCGCAGAATAAAGAACATTTAGATCATGTCTACAATGACCCAAGGGCAGGGTGTCGCGCAGAATAAAGAACATTTAGATCATGTCTACAATGACCCAAGGGCAGGGTGTCGTGCAGAATAAAGAACATTTAGATCATGTCTACAATGACCCAAGGGCAGGGTGTCGTGCAGAATAAAGAACATTTAGATCATGTCTACAATGACCCAAGGGCAGGGTGTCGTGCAGAATAAAGAACATTTAGATCATGTCTACAATGACCCAAGGGCAGGGTGTCGTGCAGAATAAAGAACATTTAGATCATGTCTACAATGACCCAAGGGCAGGGTGTCGCGCAGAATAAAGAACATTTAGATCATGTCTACAATGACCCAAGGGCAGGGTGTCGTGCAGAATAAAGAACATTTAGATCATGTCTACAATGACCCAAGGGCAGGGTGTCGTGCAGAATAAAGAACATTTAGATCATGTCTACAATGACCCAAGGGCAGGGTGTCGCGCAGAATAAAGAACATTTAGATCATGTCTACAATGACCCAAGGGCAGGGTGTCGCGCAGAATAAAGAACATTTAGATCATGTCTACAATGAACCAAGGGTAGGGTGTCGTGCAGAATATATATATATACACACACTGGTATCAACTGACATGTTAATGCAGACAGTCGAACTATTACATAATCTGCAGCAATCTGCTGTGCTGGAACAAACATACTAAGCATAAAGATAGAACATTCATAACGACAGCACAGAGAGAGAGAGAGAGAAATGAAATGAAATAATGAAATGAAACCTTATTTTCCAAGTATAAAAGAATAGGTGCGCAGACCTTTTTTCAGTCTTGTCCTTGCTACAAACTACATGAAAATACACACGCACGCACACACACACACACACACACACACCGGCACGCACACGCGCTCGTTCACACACACATATACACACGCGCACACACGCACGCACAGACGCACACACACAAGGAAATCAGAATTAGGTCAGACCCCCCTACGGCTCAAACATTGGATTAAAGGCCCGGACAAACGTGGTATCGTGATGTATGTCCGGGGCCTTTAATCAACACCCGCGTCAGACGAAGCACAGTCCCGACCCATGTCTGGCTAATATGCATTACACACAGTACATGAAATACATGATTGATTGTACATTGCTTAACGTCCCGACAGCAACAAGGCTTTCTCAGGACGTGCCTGCACTGCTTGTGGAAAAAAAAACCAAAACAGAACATTGAATGTATGTCGCCAGCCGGTCAAATACGTTAAATAAACCTAATACATGGGGCCTAAATAAAGCTAAGACCATTTAGCAACACACATCCAATATCAAGAGCTACAGGCAGTGCAGACAGTAGGGAGAGTTTTAAAAAGGCAAATACAGGTGAATGGACAAAGGGTAGACAGAAACACATGCCCCAGAATAGTGAGAAAAACCCACCCTGTGGGGCTGACCAGGGTGACCCTGGGAACTAAAAAATACCTAACCCCACCCAAGTCCCCCAGGGCAGACCCGGGTGGGGTAGTACATGAAATACAACTACATAATAGACACATACATATACATTGCACCCTGTTAAGACTACATCTGGTACATTGAACGCAAAACTGGAAGCATAATCGTCAAGATTATTTAGACGTTTTTGAGTTCCCGACTAACCAAACACACACATACATGCACGCAAGAACTCACTCGCACACACACACACACATAGACAAACATGCACAAAGCACACTGTTCCGCACACATGCACGCACACACATACACACGCGCCCATACACTTACATGTTTGATAACAGTCATTATTCAGAACGCAGCAGTCGCGTGCGCTTTGTTCGGCGGCTCCATTAAGTGCCGGAATATTCTTGCCTTGAAGGTGGACAATGAAGATGCCTCGGTAATATTGGCCGGAAATGAGTTCCAAAGTTTGGCCCCTGAGTAAGACAGACTTGTTTTGAACACATCAAGTCGTGGCCTAGGTACTGACAGTTTGTTCCTTGATGTCTTGTATGGTGTGTTATCATACTTAAACAAATCCGAGACGTACCGCGAGGTTTTGGATATGCGGACTTTAAACATTAACACGCCCTTATTGAACAGAAAGAGGTTAAGGAACGGAAGCATGTCAAGGGCCCCGAGTCGCTCGTCAGTGCTGCCCCTGCTATTAGGAAGGATTAGCTTGGCTGCCCTCCGGTTGAGGGAATTAAGCCTCTTCAAGCACGCAACACTACACCCGTCCCAGACTGTAGATGCATAGTCAATGTGGGACTGGATGTGAGCGCTGAAGTAAATAAGTTTTGAAAGGAGAAATAGATTTCTGGACACAATTTTGCACACACTGTTTACATACGCATGCCATGTCAATTGATCGTCTATACTGACGCCTAACAGCCGGCGCTCCTTAACTTGTTTAATCGGCTCACAGTTAAGGGAAAGGCTAAGCGGCGGTGGGTTTAGCTGGTGCTTTTGACGTGTAGTGATTAACATGCACTCTGTTTTGGATGGGTAAGGTATCATGTAGTTGTCTCGGCACCAATTTGAGACATCTAAAAGACTATGTTGCAAGGAAGAATTAATTGTAGATATTTTTTGCCGACGACACGTTGAGAGTAGCGTCGTCTGCAAACAAATTGCATCGCACATTTGATTGTGAGATACACAAAGGCAAGTCATTAACCTTTAAAGATTAAAAACAAGAGAGGGTCTAAAATAGACCCCTGCGGCACTCCATGCTTAATCACACCTTCTGATGAACGCTTACTGTTGACAAAAACATACTGAGATCTATTGCTTAGATAAAATTTTAAAAAGGCAGCGGCATCTGTGTCTATGTGGTATGACAACAGCTTCTGTAGCAACAGTTCATGGTTGACTAAGTCAAAAGCTTTAGAAAAATCAAAAAATACCACACCTGTCATTTCAGCATTGTTTATTGAAGTTAGCCAGGTATTGGTCAGATGAGACAGAGCCGTGTGACAAGAATGGCGGGGTCTGAAGCCTGACAGTAACGGATAAATCAAGTTGTTTTTTAGTTTTACAGAAATAGTCGGCTTGTTTAAGTTATTAATACTTTTATTCAAAAGTGAGTCGGCAGCAGACAGGAAATGTTGATTAAAAGTATCAGCAGGTATAGAAGTACATGGTGGTGTTTTCTGTGATTTGATAAAGGCATTGAGGGCTCGCCAGACAGATACGGTATCAGTTTTATTATCCATCAAGCGCTGGAAGTGTTTTTCTGGGCCTCGAGCACCAGGTACTTTACGCGGTTCCGCTTCAGTTCATTTCGGAGAGCCATGGCGTCTTTAATGTCCTTTCTTAACCACTGAGGTAACTGTGCGTGTTTGACTCTCTCCTCACGTAGTGGCGCATGCTTGTCAAGCACACCAAGGAACAATCTGTACCATTCGGCCAACGCTTCTTCAGCAATATCATAGTTATAAACTGACTGAAAAGAGATTCCGTTCAGGTCGGTGAGAAACGCGTCCCGATTGAAGTGTTTAAACGAGCTGTAATGAATAGTGGTATGCTGGTTTTTACGGCATGGCTTGTCCACCTTCAGAGCCAAACTACAGCACACAGGATAGTGGTCGCTAATCGCCACTTGAAGAACACGAGAGCTAAGGACCCTTGACTTGTTGGAAGTGTAGACATGATCAATTAGAGTGGCAGACAACTGCTTAACTCTAGTTGCGGATGTGATAAGCTGCTTGAGGCCTACCATAGTAATAGTAGACTCCCAAGCAGGGTGTGGGGAAACATGTTAATATTAAAGTCTCCGAGCAGTAAAATATCAGAGCTGCAATTGTTAACGGACAGACTGGGACACATTTTCTGAGCTCACAAGGTTCGCATGGGCATGGGATGAAAAGCCCACCATAGACACCAAAACGGCCCATATCACAGACCAGATTTTCCGAGCAGTCAAGGAGAGCACCCCCACGATCGGATAATGGGAAACCAGGGAAATCCTGGTGGAGCAAAGACTGTGACCACGTTGTAAAAAGTAGGAAACGAAAACTCCAAATCTGGAAAAAGTGAACGCCCGAAAACCGAATAGAGTACAAACGTGCCAAAACAATAACCGACAGAACTATTAAAGAAGCCAAGAAAGCAGACTGGCATGCCTTTACAGAGTCGCTCAATATTAAATCCCAAATGAAGGAAAGCTGGGACAAAATTAAAGCCCTCAATAACGGTCCAAGATCAGACATGCCATCCCTAAAAACTGAGAATACGGTGTACGCTACCGAACAAGAAAAAGCAGACGTACTAGCCCACACCTTCAGCATGGCCAGCTCGAACGAAAATCTAACAGCAGAATTAAAAGATCTTACACCACACATTAGTCAATGTTTCCAAAGACCCACATGGAAAGAGAATTATGAACTAGACAGCGAAATCTCCATCATTGAACTAACCCAAGCCCTGCAAATTACGGGAAAGGGCAAAGCCCCAGGAGCGGACTTAATTACATATGAAATGATTAAAAACAAAGTCACCCATCCATGAAACAAGCCATGGTAACCCTATTTATTGATATATTGTGAACTTGTGTGCCCGGGTGTTTGTGGGTGAATAGGTTGGGGAATATATACGAAGTCGAAGCAGAGGTCGCGTTGACGTACTTTTATTTGTCGTTAAAACAAACAGCACCTAGGACAAATACAACAAAACACATTATCAGAAATGGTACCAGAAAGTTGCATCATACAAATACTGTATTCACTAAATGAACCAACTTAATTTGAGTCATAACTTAAGGCTGAAACGTCATGTTGGCGCTAAATTATAATTAAAGCCAAAAGATCAATATAAGGCATCATATAATCCTCAAAGATACACATGATCAACCATACCACCCATCATGATATTAAATGGCAACGAAGCATGAAATCAGCATGCAAATCAGGGCATCTAAGGCATCATGACCATAGAGTAAGCAAATCATACAAACCCTACCAGTAACCGAACATGTAGTGAAATGGGAAACGACTACAACACAACCTATAGCAGGTGCAACCATTTATCTCTATAAATATATAGTCTTTCCTAAGCATATAAAGTAACATAAACACAACATTCCTTTTGGTCGCTTCTATAACAGTCACACCGCAAACACAATCATACGCATCCAGCGACACATAACAACAAACTAGGTAGCCTGTACTCGCATCACTTTCAATCTAACCCACTTTGTACTTCTGGCTCCACAGTCGTACACAGACTCTCACTCATCCATAAAATGGGTACACTAGGGACAGGGACACTTGTGCGCGCACAGTCATCCTACCTACTAGCATTCACACCACGTTCATACTCAGACCTAGCTATATACACAACACATCACATACATTCCTTGGGCACAATCAAGTGGGAAGAGATGTCACATACTTAAATCAATAGTCGCTCTCATTCAGTGTGTGTAGCACAGAACAAAGGAGGAGATAGGCAGAAAAACTTAAGTGTAGGTTGTGGCTTACTTGCATGTGCAAAAGTAGTTACCTAAGTCTATGCAAAAAGCAACAATAATAGACCTAATGCAAACAGGCATCAACATGCAAAGCAAAGCAACCTCAATAAACAAATCAAAAGAATACGTCAAACAATATATTATAAACAAACAGAAAGTTCAAGGCAGGGAGAGTGAAAGGAAAGAAAAGAATAATGTGTCGTACACAACTAGTGGCCACAGGAAATACTGTGTGTTGTTCCTGTGATTCCGGACCCAATGGCACCAGGCCATAGAATGCAGTATAACAGACCAACTTAGATGTCGCACAACCTAGCATGCTATAAGCTCAGCTCATGTGTCGGTCTGCGATTCCGGACCCAACGACACCAGGCCGCAGGATGCAAAATCACAGACAAACACTACACTGGAGTTACTAAGTGACGCATAATGGCCAAACACTGTGTCAATCTGCAATCCCGGACCAAATGACACTAGGCCATATAATGCAGAATCCCAGACCGACACAACATGTGAAAGAGAGAGAGAGCGAGAGAGAGAGAGAGAGAGAGAGAGAGAGAGAGAGAGAGAGAGAGAGAGAGAGAAAGAAATCTGCATCTTAAAACATGAACAATTAGTGTGACATCAAGAGTGTGGATCCGGACCTTAAGAACTTTTACTAAAACAGGCTGCCGGTGCCTTTAACCCCTAGTCACATAATATACATATAAGGGGCGCCATGTGCGCATACGTCGAACTCACTAATAATTACTATGCGCTAAGCCGTAGAGAAAAGGATCATTTCATACGAGTGTGCAACCGACTACCCAGAAAATCAGCGAGTGTTGCCACTTGTTGTAACATATCAAAATAAAAGCCTTGACCAGTTAGTTGAATGTATTTAACGTTATAATCAAACACTGCCGATCATACACTAAATTTGGAAAGGTAGACATCTGTCGCATTACTCTGCTCGACCCAATGTAAACAAGCAGACGACAAATAGCGGGTCAAGGTCAGACCAAGATGGCTGTCTATTTTAGCACTCGTGACGTCACACGTATTGCCTGAGTGGAATTCACGCGGAACTAAGCACGACAAGGTGAGAAAGGATAGCAGCGGCAAGAAAGCCCAATTAAACATGAAATAAAATGCGTCCAGCACACAATACAAATAACGTATCGAAATCATATGTAATCTCAAAACAAACATTCGATGGCAAATCAAACCAAACAAATGAATCAAGCAAAACAACAAGCACTGAAAGCATCTTTGATCAGTACAACAATCAAGCGAGCATAAAAATAGCTGTCATGTTGTTTTGCCCTGGTTAGAGTCTGAGCTACTGATCTAAATACTTCTTTCAGAGACGCAGAGTGTTACAAACAAACTTGGCACAGTGCCAACGAAGCGAAATGAAAGTGTGCGTCATACTGCAACGAACTGATCACTCAGTCCTGCCATAAATTCAGTGGATAATCTGGCACTGAAAATATGTTACCCTACAGCAAAGGAGGCTAGCACTTAGACATCAGGCGAAATGGGAACAAGGGTTTCCAAAACAGTCGCGAAGCAACTTGTTGCGATCGTATCGAAAGAAAGGCCGCTAATGGCTGACTGTCCGACACAGGGCAAAACCGACAATCTAGCTCGTAACTCTTCATAAGTCCAATAAACAGCTGGTGGATAAAATAACATCATTCATCAACGCACAATGTAACAAGAACATAACTTACGGATATCCCAGTGGAGATGCGGTTGAAGATAAGCTCAGTGATGGCTCAGAGCGGTGGTAGCTATACTGTCAGTGGGGCAACTCTTAGGACAAAGACTTCCCGCTCTGGCACTGACCGGCTTAAATACTCTGTGAGCGAACCGCAAAGAAAGCCACACGGCGCGGAACACAAAATGGTACCAGACAGACCGGAAAATGGGTGAATCTGTGCTTCCGAGGTACTACAAAAAGAGCCATAACTCAATAATTACTTATCACAAAGGCTTCGGGTTTGAAGCAAAAGACAGGAAAGGTAAATAGCTACAAACTACCATAAACTATATTTTAGAGGGAAGTCCTAGGAATTTATTATTAAATTTTAAGGTGGGCTAAGAGGGCTCATTGAAATTTGTAAAAGTAAGTAAATCGCTAATTGAACTATGGTGATCCTAAAATCACTAAAGTGTGACACCGAGCATATGAGTAGAAGGGGAGTTGCATGAGGAAACTGATGTGAGTTACGGATTCTCGATTGGTAAAGCCGTTAAAAAGTTATAGAGGCTAGAACACGGACTCACTAACACAACTTTTAGAGTACTACAAAATGACTAGCTGACTGACTTCGTTGCTGGGTTGCGGCCCCTGGCTAAGCGTGGGTAGCACAAAGGCTTAGAGACTTTGGTGGCCAGAGGGTAAAGGTATAAAAAAAAAACACATCATAGCGTCTCAGCTGGAGGGACCGCATCAGCCGGTTACAATATACACTAGTGGTCAATATCCCACCCAGTGGAAAAAGGCACTAGTATTCCCACTCCACAAACCCGGCAAACCAACCTACCAACCAGGGAGCTACAGGCCCATAGCACTAACATCTCAACTGGGCAAATTATTAGAGAAAATTCTCAAAAATAGACTCATGTCCTACTGCGAAAAACACCACATCGTACCACCCCAACAGCGGGTTTAGGAAAAAACGCAGCACATTAGACCATTTGGCCTCCCTATAACAAGAAATTCTAAACACCCACCGGGAAAAGAGAACCGAACTGGTGGGAATATTCTTAGACATAGAAAAAGCCTATGACATGGTATGGCACGAAAAATTACTCAGTAGGATGGGTGACCTAGGGATATCCAACAAAATGTACAACTTCGTCCAAGCCTTCCTGGCTGACCGTCGGATAGCAGTCAGATTAGGCAACGCGATATCCAAAGAATACACCCTAGATAACGGGGTACCCCAAGGATCGGTACTCAGCCCCCTCCTATTTACACTCCTACTCACGGGTCTACAACACGTAGTCAGGAACAGTAAAATAATGCAATTTGCAGACGACACGTCCCTAATAGGAAAAATCACGAACAAATGGAAAGGGAATAAAATGGAATTAGTGGGACTTCAAGAACTCCAACAAGACTGACAAGAGTCGAGAAATGGCTAGTAAGAGCAGGCCTAAAAATCTCTACTCAAAAGACCCAGGCTATCATATTTCAAACCAACCGCGCCAAAAGATACAAAATAACAACCCCCGTGCCTCAGCTTCAAATCGACGGGACCGACATAGAATACAGCAAACAAGTCACATTCCTAGGAGTAATATTCACACACAATAATAATTGGGCACCATACGTAAACCAAATCTGTCAGTCGGCCAGGAAAGGAATCAACCCAATGCGAAAAGTTAGCGGAGCAGATTGGGGCACCGACCCCAAATCACTTCTAAATCTATACCACGCATACGTGATGTCCAGGTTACTTTATGCAGCCCCCCTCCTCACCAACCTCAACAAAAATCTAACCAAAAAACTCCTGACAGTCCAGGTCGGGGCCCTGAGGGCGGTCTTGGGAGTCCCAAGACATACCCTCAACCTCCTTGAACTGGCGGAGTGTGGCCAGAGACCCATCAACATCATAATAGCAGAAAGAGCAGCTAACCTCCTCTACAAAACAATAGGAATGCCAGACGACCACCCGGCCAAACAAACCCTAAACACCAACCACACACCCAAATGGGAACCCACCCAACAACCCCAAATAAAAACAGTGGTACAGAAGCTAGAAGAATCCATAAATCTTAAGCTACCAAATAAAGTACCTAACCCACCAATAAGCGTACCACCATGGAAACTACCCCAAATAGAAGTAGACCTGACCTAACCAAGCTCCAAAAAGAAATAGACGGGCCCAAAATGAGACTAGAGTTCGACGTAAAAAGAACAACCACGTATAAAAACTACACCATCATCTACACAGATGGATCCCACGACCCACGCAACTGGACTAGGTCTGGTTCCCCACAAATCGGACAGAGCCATCAAACTACCGGACCACATGGCGGTCTTCACAGCCGAACTCACGGAAATCCTAGGAGCCATCAATGTAATAAAAGCAGAACTGAAGGCAGCCAAACAAATTCTCATAGCCTCTGATTCCCTATCAGCGATCCAAAACCTGGACTCCTCCCGAGAAGACCTAACATATCTTATTAGACTCAGAGTAGCGGAACTCACCGAATTAGGCCGGAAATTATGTTCATTTGGGTTCCCTCCCATGTAGGGATCCCAGGTAATGAGAAAGCAGATAAAATAGCGAAGAAAGGCCTCGACCAAGAATCGACCTTCTTCAACCTACCCCTGTCGGCAGCCGAAGATCAAACGCCCTCCGGCCAGCCTTTCAAAATCTATGAGAAAAGGAATTCCATCACTCAAAAAGAGGTAGACGTAAAGGCCTCACGATGGTCCTAAACAACGTACCCATCCTACTTGCAGGCAAAAGGAAAGTTTGATTGATTGTACATTGCTTAACGTCCCGACAGCAACAAGGCTTTCTCAGGACGTGCCTGCACTGCTTGTGAAAAAAAAAAAAAAAAAAACAGAACATTGAATGTATGTCGCCAGCCGGTCAAATACATTAAATAAACCTAACACATGGGGCCTAAATAAAGCCAAGACCATTTAGCAACACACATCCAATATCAAGAGCTACAGGCAGTGCAGACAGTAGGGAGAGTTTTAAAAAGGCAAATACAGGTGAATGGACAAAGGGTAGACAGAAACACATGCCCCAGAATAGAGAGAAAAACCCACCCTGTGGGGCTGACCAGGGTGACCCTGGGAACTAAAAAATACCTAACCCCACCCAAGTCCCCCAGGGCAGACCCGGGTGGGGGAGGCAAAAGGAAAGACCAAACCCGACTAACAAGAATCAGATTAGGGGGCGAGAGATACCTGGTCCACCCCAACCCAGTCATATGTACATGCGGCCACACACTCACAGCAGAACATGTACTCCTAGACTGCCCAACCATAAACCACGCCAGAGCTAGACTAGAAGACATAATTATTAAACCCACCCCTTACACCTGGCACACCACCATAAACCACACAATACAACTACTTAACAAACATCCCCTGATCCAACACATCTAAACAAACGACCCGAAATTACAAAAACGAAGGAGACTCAACTCTCCACCCCTACCCCCACGACTCGCCCGCCCCCACCCCCCACCCCCCTAGGGCGCGGGCGGCCATGATACTAGATTTAAAAAACACTAGCGATGCGCGGGCATCCGCGACAGACAGCCAGAGCGAACCCCCCCCCCCCCCCTCCCCTCCCCCAACCCCATCCCCCCCCCCCCCCCCCCCCCGGAATCATCGCCAGCTGGAAGTCCTTGTCCCTTCAATAATAGCATCTAGCATCTAAGCCGACAATGATTTGCACTGGGTTGTCTTCGGCGGCCAATTTTGGGAGAGCCGAGAGAGAAAGAAAGAGACAATGAATGAATGGTACTTTAGGAAACAATAGGCGCACAGGCCTCTTTTCATGTTTGTCCTTGCTAAACTACAACATTAAAAGCAACATTAAAACAATATGTTAACAGCACAAAACAAGCGGCTAGACCCACAGGTCACTTGTGTTACATTCCGATACAAGTTCCAAAGTGGGGGGGGGGGGGGGGGTGCGATGTAAAGTGTGTTTATAGAAAGCGACTACTGACACGCTTGATACAGAGAGAGAGAGAGAGAGAGAGAGAGAGAGAGAGAGAGAGAGAGAGAGAGAGAGAGAGAGAGAGAGAGAGAGATTTAACTGGAATCAAACGCGCGCACGCTCGCACACATACACGCACGCACACACTCAAGGCTTGAGGCGATGGGGATGCCCTAACCATTGAATGAGCTGTTAGATAGCAGGTACTTGAAGAGGCTTTCCTTAAACGAGGCTACATCCGTCCTATGTGTGGATGCGTAATCTATATGGGATTGAATATGTGCGTTATAAAATATTTTCCTTGTCGGTGTATCTGTAAAATAACGTAGTTTTGAAAGAAGATATAAATTCCTGGACACTGTTCGACATACGCTGCTGACATGCGCGTGCCATGTGAGTTGGTCGTCAATAGTGACGCCTAACAAGCGTTGCTCTCTAACTTGTCTAATCGGCTCAGAGTTGAGAGAAAGGCAAAGCGGGGGTGGATGTAGCTGCTGCTTCTGTCGTGTAGTTAATATCATGCGTTCGGTTTTAGACGGATTTGGTACCATATAGTTAGTGTGACACCATTTTAAAACATCAGTTAAGCCCCGTTGAAGTGAGAATTGATTGTGGAGATTTTCGCCGACGACATGTCGAAAGTAGCATCATCATCAAACAGGCTACAGCGTACGTTTAGATCTGAAATATGCAATGGCATATCATTGATGGAAATGGATATATATTGTACATTGCTTAACGTCCCGACAGCAACAAGGCTTTCTCAGGACGTGCCTGCACTGCTTGTGAAAAAAATAAACAGAACATTGAATGTATGTCGCCAGCCGGTCAAATACATTAAATAAACCTACCACATGGGGCCTAAATAAAGCTAAGACCATTTAGCAACACACATCCAATATCAAGAGCTACAGGCAGTGCAGACAGTAGGGAGAGTTTTAAAAAGGCAAATACAGGTGAATGGACAAAGGGTAGACAGAAACACATGCCCCAGAATAGAGAGAAAAACCCACCCTGTGGGGTTGACCAGGGTGACCCTGGGAACTAAAAAATACCTAACCCCACCCAAGTCCCCCAGGGCAGACCCGGGTGGGGTTTGATGGAAATGGAAAATAAGAGGAGCCCGAATATTAAGCCCTGAGGCACTCCATGCTTTATTACGCCTTCAGCGGAACGTTTTCCGTTAACAAACACATACCAACGTCTTCCGTGCAGGCAGGATTTGAAAAAGTCCAAGGATGCTCTGTTTACTTGGTACACCGATAGCTTTTGCAGCAACAGTTCATGATTTACTAGATCAAAGACTTTAGAGAAATCTAGAAATACAGCACCGGTCATTTCAGCTTTGTTCATGACAAGGAGGACGGAGCGGATGGACTCGACGAACAGTTCAGTCTCCAAACTCAAGTTTGCACTGCCACGAACCTATACAAATCAAGATCTTTTCTTTCTTTTTTTCAGAAATATTGGGGAGTGGGCTGGTGATACTCTTTCTTGAGGGGGCGTTAGAGATATTGTCCAAAGTAAGACAGACGGTCAGGCACATCCAGATTAACCACCACTGCGAACGTCCACTCCACCCCACAAAGCCAAAGGGACTACGCAGTCCATACCCTGTCACTCCGCCACACACACACACACACACACACGCTTTGCCATGTTACTGAAAAATAAACTCCAACTGTCGAAGGCAACATTTTGTTTTATTAGCTTCTGATTGTGTACTTACTACATGTTAGACACCCAACAAGCACAGCTGGAAACAACACAAAATATAACGTGTACAATCATAGCTAGCATACACGAGAAAAGGCCGATAATCTCTCTCTTTCACAGACATACACACACTTTCTCTCTCCCTCTTTTTAAACATGCACACTACTGGCACACTCACACACGAGCCCTGAAAGCACGCTTTTGCTCCAATTATCATCACATAACATCACAAAGTTGTCTATACAGTGCAGCAGCATGAACACAGACCGTCAGACCATGAACGTTCAGTCGTCTCAGTGTCCACATACATGCATGTAAGTGTCCAGACTCTATTTAGAGGCTGTAACAAATTTGTATCAATTTTCCAAGATTATATTCTCGACATTTACCTTTGGCTGTCGGTAGCGCTTTTTGTCGCGATGATTCCCGCAGGATGTCAGGATGTTGTTATTCCCGCAGGACGTCAGAATGTTGTCATTCCCGCAGGACGTCAGGATGTTGTTATTGCCGCAGGACGTCAGGATGTTGTTATTCCCGCAGGACGTCAGGATGTCATTCCCGCAGGACGTCAGGATGTTGTCATTCCCGCAGGACGTCAGGATGTTGTCATTCCCGCAGGACGTCAGGATGTTGTCATTCCCGCAGGACGTCAGGATGTTGTCATTCCCGCAGGATGTCAGGATGTTGTCATTCCCGCAGGACGTCAGGATGTTGTCATTCCCACAGGACGTCAGGATGTTGTTATTCCCACAGGACGTCAGGATGTTGTTATTCCCACAGGACGTCAGGATGTTGTTATTCCCGCAGGACGTCAGGATGTTGTTATTCCCGCAGGATGTCAGGATGTTGTCATTCCCGCAGGACGTCAGGATGTTGTTATTCCCGCAGGACGTCAGGATGTTGTTATTCCCGCAGGACGTCAGGATGTTGTTATTCCCGCAGGATGTCAGGATGTTGTTATTCCCGCAGGACGTCAGGATGTTGTTATTCCCGCAGGACGTCAGGATGTTGTTATTCCCGCAGGACGTCAGGATGTTGTTATTCCCGCAGGACATCAGGATGTTGTTATTACTGCAGGACGTCAGGATGTTGTCATTCCCGCAGGACGTCAGGATGTTGTTATTCCCACAGGACGTCAGAATGTTGTTATTCCCGCAGGACGTCAGGATGTTGTTATTCTCGCAGGACGTCAGGATGTTGTTATTCCCACAGGACGTCAAGATGTTATTATTCCAGCAGGAATCATCGCGACAAAAAGCGCTACCCACAGCCAAAGGTTGAAACCTGTGCACATGCAGACACTGGTTCTGTTTACAGTAGCACACGCACCCAGTGTTTACAGCACCAGCGGCTGAGTGTACAAACGGCTGCGTGAACACATCAGACACGCGCTTCTTTATTTGTAACAAGAGAGACAAGCGAACAGGGTTTAACACTTTCGAGGCGCCACGCATCAATAGCTGCGGAAGTGTCTATAGCGTTGGCGCCGGCAACGCTATACGACACTTCCGCAGCTATTGATGCGGGGCGCCTCGAAAGCGTTAACAAAATGAAAACCAAAGCACGGGACTCTGCAGTCCTTCGTCTGTGGCGATACCGGCAACATGTACACACGAGACAACACAATGGACCACACAATTGTCCGGCACCTACACCAAGATTGCAGACGGCAACATTGCTAACACAGTTCACCTTAACCCTTTTGGCCCCAAGGTCCCATTTCTCAAATTCTGGAGGTGTTGCCTAACGACTGTGTACCAGTTGTAGGAGACGGCTTGATCATGATAATTCAAGCGCAGTGCCAGATGAGCTTGGCGCCTTCAGGCGCCAAGTTCATCTGGCACTACCCTTGAATTATCATGATCAATCCATCTCCTGCTGCAAGGTCCCGGGGCTAAAAGGTTAACCCATTGCCTGCTACTGACGATACAGTTTAGCGTAAAAGACACACAGTTACGCCGGGCGTTTTTGTCAGAGCAGTACAGGGGTTAGGACATGAAATGATGTAGGCTGTCCAACGTGTTAAAAAAAAAAATCGAAAACGGAAACTAAAATACACACCGACTTTCGACATAAACTGCCAGGCGACCACCTTTTTTTTCTTTTGGTTTGATTGATTGATTGTACATTGCTTAACGTCCCGACAGCAACAAGGCTTTCTCAGGACGTGCCTGCACTGCTTGTGAAAAAAAAAATAAACAGAAAATTGAATGTATGTCGCCAGCCGGTCAAACACATTAAATAAACCTACAACATGGGGCATAAATAAAGCTAAGACCATTTAGCAACACACATCCAATATCAAGAGCTACAGGCAGTGCAGACAGTAGGGAGAGTTTTAAAAAGGCAAATACAGGTGAATGGACAAAGGGTAGACAGAAACACATGCCCCAGAATAGAGAGAAAAACCCACCCTGTGGGGCTGACCAGGGTGACCCTGGGAACTAAAAAATACCTAACCCCACCCAAGTCCCCCAGGGCAGACCCGGGTGGGGGTTTTTTTTCTTTTGGGGGGGGGGGGGGGGGGTTATTCTCTCAGAAAGTTATTATAAGAGAATTTACACGGGAAAATGGTCGGTAAAGTGGTCACTATCGTACATTTGTTAGCACAATATAGGAAATACAGCATCTCGTGTTACACTGTCTTCAGCTTTCAGATCTCGCTGGGAACTCCCAGCTACAAGCACAGCAAGTGTTGTACGTGCACACAGAGATTCTCATCAGCCCACTGTTGCTTTCAGATCCTCATGAGCCCCTGCAAACTGAGACATCTTCATGGGCGTGTGCAGACCCTCATCTTCAGTCTTTACAGGGGCTCTTAGAATACAGTGGCTCTTGAAGATCTCTGAGGGTGCATGCGCTCACGAGGATCACAGTGTCCATGAGGTCTGTGGATAAAATTTAATGCAGGTGTTTGGGTACACTCCACAAGAGTATGCATTTATAACTGGGAGTTGACTGTCCAGCCCACATCACGAGTGTACATTTATAACTGAGAGTTGACTGTCCGGCCCACATCACGAGTATGCATTTATAACTGGGAGTTCACTGTCCAGCCCACATCACGAGTATACATTTATAACTGGGAGTTCACTGTCCAGCCCACATCACGAGTATACATTTATAACTGGGAGTTCACTGTCCAGCCCACATCACAATCCTGTGGACACGTAGCCCCTGCTGGAAAATGGCCAAGTGATATACAGTGCAACACAAGATGCACGTTTGTGACATACAGTGTAACACAAGACAATGTATGTGCCACATACTGTAACACAAGACACTGTATGTCACATACATTGTAACACAAGACACTGTATGTTACATACAATGTAACACTAGACACTGTATGTGTCATACACCGTAACACAAGACACTGTAGGTGACATACACAAGACACTGTATGTGCCATACACTGCAACACTAGACACTGTATGTCACATACACTGCAACACAAAATACTGATGACACATACAGTATTCTTAAAAAAAATATATGACAGTGACCACTCCAGTGTTGGTAAAAGCTTCGTTATACTGACTTGTGTTATATCCGACTTGTGTTATATCCGACTTGTGTTATATCTGACTTGTGTATATCCGACTTGTGTTATATCCGACTTGTGTTATATCTGACTTGTGTTATATCTGACTTGTGTTATATCCGACTTGTGTTATACCCGACGTTCTTGTTAGCGAAATGAACTGTAAATATAATGCGCAGAGCAGACCTGAAGTAATACAACGTACAGATTTGTGGACTCTGGGTTAGTGCTGAAACTGGAGTCTTGCAACACAACTACTGAGCTACACAGCCTGGTTAGGCCGAGGTATTGTTCTGCACTAAAAGCGGGCAGTCACTTACAAGCAATAATTTTACAAGCAATAATTTCACTAGGCGGCAAACACACAACGTGCTACTACAAAACCTATTCTAGGCGACTATCCTCATGCGATGGTGGGTGTAAAGCTACTTTAACTCTTTTCATCCTGATACACTATTGCTTAAAATAAATTGGACCGATAGTTCAAGGGTGGTGCCAAAATAGTTTGTCGCCTCAGGCGCCAAGCTATTCTGGCACCACCCTTGAACGATCTCCTAGTCTGTAATGTAGCCTTCATAGGACAATCAGCACATTGTTCACAAGATTAGCCTCAGGCTGTAAGAGGTTAATGATGCTCTCTACCGACAGGAGACATTTTTTGCCCATCTAGACTTTTCTGGCGAGAGCACGTGTCTTTGAAGACTGCCTTATCTTTTCTTTGCAAAACAAGACGATTGCTGGAAAACAGTACTAAGTATTTCCAAGTTGTAACAAAGCGTTCTGAATGCACACAGCGCACTCCAGCCCCGTAACACAGTCACAATGGTCGCTGTCAAAGAACAGGAAGCAAAGTTCTGCACCCATGTACATCTGGTACCCATCAGCACAATCAGAATCACTGTTCCCCCAAGGCAAATAAAAAATAACATGAAAAATGCAATAGCTGGCCACTAAGAAATCTTCTGAGTAATCCAATGCTACTCTTATGACATTCTGGTATTTTGACATCATGTAATGTTCTAGACATTCAATTTAGAAAGAATACCAGTACTTTTGTAAAAAAAAAAAAAAAAAAACACAACATGTAACATCGTTCTGACAAAACTCCACACACAAAATTCACTCTCTCACTTCCAAAGCCAACTGTGGGAGATGGATCGACCGTGATAGTTCAAGGGTAGTGTCATATTAGCTTGGCAAGATAATCAGGCACTAACCTTGAGCTATCATCGTCGATCCATCTCCAGCAATTTGCATGCAGCGCTTGGTACAGCCGTGCTAAATGTTGGCCAGATGGCTGTGTAAGTGAAGGGGGGGGGGGGGTAGGGGGGGGTAAGGCTGTGTTGTTAGTAAGACTGGGGGCTGGACTATCCATGTAACAAATGGCATACAACAGCTTTGTACAAAGAAAGTAATCACGAACACACAATATACAGTAGGTGAACACAAACCCTGAATGTTTCATATCTTGTTAGGTATCACAACGTGTACTCAAAGTGCAATTTGAAATTTTTTTTAAAAAAAGAAAAAAAAAGGAAATTTGTACTTGTCGTGCTGGTTCAGTTTACATCATGGACCATTTTATTTTACAGCGGCATAGGACACATCAATCAGCAACACTCATGCAGTGGTCTATAGTACACTTTACTTATTGCAGAAAAGTTAACAATTTGCCATGATCATTCAGCCATGGGATATACAATGTACCAGCTCTGAAAGAAACACACTACTTATTATAGGCCATTCTGTAAAATGATAGTTTCAGAATCAGAAAATAGTATCGTACATATCGTGATAACATCTCTAACCCACTAAGCCCTCATACACTACAAAGGGAGACGGATTGACCATGATAGTTCAAGGGTGGAGCAGGAACAGCTCAGCGCCTGTAGGTGCCGAGCTGTCCTGGCACCACCCTTAAACTATCATGGTCGATCTGTCTCCTGAACTGGTTTGTAGTCATGACAAATTGTGAATTAGCAACTTTGGGCTTCATGGGCTAACCCCTTGTGCACCCAGCCACCGTCCCTGTAATCGTCCCAGTGCCTGACAGCACAAAGAGGTCAACACTCTCTATTGCATCAAACACAATACATTTACATATGTAGATATTTCTTTCAAACACACCCAGCACTAAACTCTTTGCAAAATAAATTAAAATACATGTAGTCAGACAGCGAGACTTTAAATCCTCTGCAACAGACACCAAAATAATATATAGTAACTTCCACAAACCCATTAGTTCCACGTATGTTAGCACTCCGAGTATGCGCATTCATGCATTATCCACAATTACCCTACATTCTAATGTCACTAGCGTTTCTCGTTGTGATGATTCCTGCAGGATGTCAGGGTGTTGTTATTCCTGCAGGATGTCAGGGTGTTGTTATTCCTGCAGGATGTCAGTGTTATTCCTGCAGGATGTCAGGGTGTTGTTATTCCTGCAGGATGTCAGGGTGTTGTTATTCCTGCAGGATGTCAGGGTGTTGTTATTCCTGCAGGATGTCAGGGTGTTATTCATGCAGGATGTCAGGGTGTTGATATTCCTGCAGGATGTCAGAGTGTTGTTATTCCTGCAGGGTGTTGTTATTCCTGCACGATGTCAGGGTGTTGTTATTCCTGCACGATGTCAGGGTGTTGTTATTCCTGCAGGATGTCAGGGTGTTGTTATTCCTGCAGGATGTCAGAGTGTTGTTATTCCTGCAGGATGTCAGTGTTGTTATTCCTGCAGGATGTCAGGGTGTTGTTATTCCTGCAGGATGTCAGAGTGTTGTTATTCCTGCAGGATATCAGGGTGTTGATATTCCTGCAGGATGTCAGAGTGTTGTTATTCCTGCAGGATGTCAGAGTATTGTTATTCCAGCACGATGTCAGGGTGTTGTTATTCCTGCAGGAATCATCGCGACGAACACCACTACCGACAGCCAAAGGGTTACCCCCCTTGCGCATGCAGCCTGTTCAGTATTCAAGGGCAGTGCCAGATTAGCTTGGCGCCAGCCTGTTCAGTACGACACACACACCGTTGGTGGCACCAGAGGCTGCATGCACAAGCAATCAACTATTCATGCAACATTCTTATACAGCACATGTCAAATTACAAAACATTTACACGGGTATATGTACGTATATATACAAACTATCATGCACGTAACGTATCTTTTTCACTCGAGCGTGAACACAGATTGCTGGCCTCAAAGACCCGGCTACAACACAGATGTAGAAAACCCTTGTCCTCTAAGAAACAAGCAACACGCAAATAGAAAACTCACTTTACAATCATACTAGTGCTTTGTTCAGTCAAACAAACAAACAAACATGTAAACCAAGGCACAGACCGTGTGCAATCTGCCTGCCATGATTACAGTGAAGTGCCTGCCATGATTAGAGTGAAGTGCCTCCCATTTCAAGCTGTGTTAGTCTCATTGCTGCATGTTGCTCTCTATCAAATAGTAAGGTCTGCATGGTCCCAATATACACATGGAAATGCTACGTCTTGTTTCACAGCTAGCTTGTGTTAGTCCATGCTGGTAAAAGAAACACAACACCTGGACCGTAACCCGTTCAACCCCAACGCACTACAGTGGGTGGTGGATCCACCCTGATATTTCAAGGGTAGTGCCAGATTAGGTTAGCGCCATCAGGTGTCAAGCTAATCTGTTACTGCCCTTGAATCATCATGACGGATCGATCTGCTGCAACTAGCGATGCCTCCAACATTTGGAAAATGCAGCCTCCGTGTTAAATGGGTTATCGTGCTTCTATGCAGCAGGTCGAGGTCCAGCCATCATCGCTTTTGACCACTCGTCCCGCCTGAACGCACACATACTTTATATTACAATTGGGCCACACCTATCCCAAAATCGTCTTTTTTTTCTTTTTTCTTTTTTTTTTTATTTGGGGGTGGGGGGGGGGGGGGGGGGGGGTAATTTGCTTACCATGAGAAATGGGATTTGTGTACCCGTGTCTTTGCTGGATTTCATCTGATGATGGCATACTGAAGATAGAAATGAACTTTGTATACCGTAACCCAAGGCATGGCCAATTCTGCTTTGCAAAGTGAATGTTTCATCACAGAAGGCAAATCTGTGAACGAAATAAAACCACAACTGATCCTTTCGAAACTAGCTCTGTAATAGTAAAGAATTTTTGTAAGTCTATAATTTCTGCACAAAAAAACAAAAAACCAGATGCACAACCCCAGTACAATGGAGCTTGGTCAATCTATCTACATGCACGTATATTCAATGGGGCTAAACCCATCTGACAAACAATTGCTCTGGTCCTTGACCAAAACACACCATGAAAGACAGTCTGGATATTCTTCAAAACATAACCAGCCCTGACACACTACAGCAGGAGATGGATTGACCATGATGATTCAAGGGTAGTGCTTGTACTGACAATGATAGGTCATGGGTAATGTCTGATAAGCTTGACACCTGCAGGCAACAAGCTAATCAGGTACTACCCATGAACGATTATGACTGATCCATCGCCTGCAAGTGGTACTGGATGTAGAAGGGCACCTCCCAGACGTGACAGAGTTGCCGACCGTTGTGGCATTATACAAAAAATGACGGCCGTTCTTTGGCAACAGACGCACCATCCTCCCCTTCACTCCCTCCCCCTGTGGCCGACTGCTCTACAACATCAACAACCGTGTCATCCTCAGCAGCTTCATGCTGCATCTCCAACACAGTCTCTCCCAGCGCTTGGTCACTCTCCTCAGTAATGTCCACATCCATATTCTCATCATCAGGGAGTGGGGGCGGTGGTGGCAAGGCGGTACCCTGGTTGTCTGGCTGATCATGGCTGAAAGCAGTTGAAAGGGCAGCTGAGGCGGTGCTGGTGATACCGTCAGACCGCTCCTCCTTCCTGTTGTCACCATCCACAGCGGAGGTGTTGGGGTGCAGGCGCTGCATGTGTGAGTGCATCTCCGCCGTCATCTGCAGTAAATTCTCTGCCATCTCCAGCAGCGACACGTGCTCTGCATCATGGGCCTCTCTGTCAGCCGACGTGGGGATCGGTCTCAGCTTTGTGGACCCTATTCTCTCTGCGCTAGTTCCAGATTTAAAGAGTTTCCCACTGCCCACTTCTCCCCAAGATTCCTTAGACCCCTTCCTCCCCCTGCTGGTGGCCATGTCTGCCTGCAAGCCCGCTATATCAGACTGTGAGTCAGGTGCACTGACCACCACTCTGGCTGTCAGGAAATCCGGGCCATCAGTGGGGGACGGAGGCTGCAAAGAAGCGCTGCTGCTGGTTCCCGGACGGCCACCGAACGCCTCCCTGTCCGATTTACCATAGGATGTGGATGCCATGTTGTCTGCGCTGGATGCCCGCTGTCTGAATGGAGGGGTGGCCAGCAGAAAGGCACCACCTTCCTCACCACTGTGCAGTGAATACTCTCCCTCACTGAGTGCAGAAGAGAATGCAGGCTGGCTGACGGTGGCAGAGGAAGATGCAGGCTGGTTCTTGGTGAAGCTGAAGAGAGCGTGCAGGTCCTTTGACAGGAACTCGCTGGTTTTGTCGGCGTCGCTGGCGTGAATGTTGGACACGGACAGGTCCTTGATGGTGCCAAACATGGAGCTCTCCCCGAACTCCACCCCCTCCTCTCCATCTCCCTCCTCCTCTCCCCACAGCCCCTGCGCTCCATCCGGCGAGGTGGACTCTGACGACAACGGCCCGTAGTCGGATGAAGTGCTCGGTCGCTCGGCACCAGGACTGAGCTCCGAGTGGCTGGACACGCTGCTGCTGCGACTGGCACCCATCGTGCCCTTGACCTTGGGACCACAGTCCAGACAGAAGAGGTCCTCCACGCTCTTGTTGGGCACACGCGTCACCACAGAGGACGTGCTCTCGGCAAAGCGACTGCGGATAAACTTCTTCTTACGGCCCCCGCCCTGATCTGCCTTGCTGGATGAACTCTCGCCTAGGGATGCTGAGGACACACAATGCATGGCAAGTCAAACAAGATAGGATAAACCATAACCCACAAAGTCCCTTTCATATGAGAGCTGTCCTCGCTGTCAATGGTCTAGAGCTACCTTTTCTCTTTGACCTGATCCTGAAATTGAATTATCTCCTATTAAAAAAGTCTTGCAGATCTGCCAATGCGTCAGTGAGTTCTATAAGGGGCACAGGACATATGCGTCATTGATTTGTCAAAACGTCATTTGTCATGACATAAGTTCTAGTTTTTATGTAATTTTATATTTTACGTGATATATGAGTGTCAATTTCGCTTCATAGGCTTGAGAAAATGGTGACCAAACTAAAACTTCACTGTACAATTTCAGTCTTGCTATAATTTGTGTGAAAGCAGGTGGACATTACCTAGCTGCATTGAGTTATATTATAAATATGAGAAATGCATTTTTCTTTAAAAGGTATTTTTTCGAAAAATACTTACCGATGACATGACAAATGGGAGTGTCTACTACGTGCTCAAATTCTAGCCTACGAACCCGTTGTGTGCACACACAACCCGGGAGGCACTCGGGGAACCCTCCAGAGGGGCCAAGAGTTGTCTCCCGGACCTGCCTATCCGGTTCCGAGTCACCTGACTCGCCAGTCAGATACTAGGCTCACCAGCGGCAAGCGGGGCAGGTGGGAGGGTCCTCCGTGTCATGTCATCGGTAAGTATTTTTCGAAAAAATACCTTTTAAAGAAAAATGCATTTATTTCATCAAAAACATTACCGATGACATGACAAATGGGAGAATCACGAATAGGAGGAGGGTGCCGCCCCGGTACTACCGGAGACCAAGACCGTCCTCCCATTGCTAATTCCCAGGTAACTAGCTAGGTGCGTACCTACGGCGCCTGCTGCGCCGGGAGGGAGTGCTGTGCCACCGTGAGGTCCCCCAACAAGGCGAGGTTGTCTCGCTGTCCCGCCAGATCCCGAAGGTAGAAACGAGCGAAGGTAGATTCTGCTCGCCAGCCCACCGCGGCCACGATGTCCCTTGACAGCGCAGTTCCGATCGAATGCGACGCTCGTGGCCATGGCGCGTACTTCGTGTGCGCGGATCTTCAGTCTCTGCGCTACGCGTGGGGAGAGATCCATGTATGCCGATCGTATTACCCAGCGCAGCCAGGAGGAGATCGTCTGGGCTGTGATATCAGTCTTGCCCTGGCGTATGGGCAGGAAGAGGCGGGGAGCGCCCTCTACGGGTAACTTTGGTACGGCGCAGGTAGATGCGTAGGGCACGCACGGGATCCTGTCGCCGAGTCTCCGGAGAGCAGGCAGGCCCTCCCAGGGGCCGCAAGGTGATGATCTGTGGAGCAGTTAGGGGCGACCTTGTTTTGGCAATAAAGCTGGGGTCCGTTAAGAGCTGCACGGAGCGATCTGCCCTGAACTGGAGGCAGTCTGGGCGGGTAGAAAGAGCGTGTAGCTCGCTAACTCTGGACGCGGTGGCCAAGGCTAGAAGGAAGCAGGTCTTGCGTGTCACATTTGCCAGAGGGGCTAGAGCGAGTGGCTCGAACTGGGAAGAATTCAGCCACGTCAGGACCCAAGGTAGGTCCCAGCGAGGAACGAGAGAACGCTGAGTCGGACGTTGGAGGCTGAAGGTGGACATGAGGTCGGAGAGGTCCTTACAGGCGCCGGGGTCTGGAAGGCCGAGATGACGGTACGTGTCGGCGACCATGGATAAGTATCCCCTGATGGTGATGGGCGCCAAACCTTGGACCTCGAAGAGCCATAGGAGAAAGTCCGCTAGCTGTGGGTTAGTCAGTCCGGTGGGTAGGAGGCGACGGGCGTCGCACCAGGCACACAAGACGCGCCACTTCCCTTCGTAACACGCCGGGTGGACGGCTTGCGGGCTGCAGCGATTGCCTCCACTGCTGCACCAGAGAAGCCTCGAGCGGTGAGGGCGCGCTGCACAACCTCCAGGCGTGAAGAGACAGGCGTTCGGGACAAGGGTGGAAGAGAGCCTGCCTGGGCTGCTTGAGCATGGAACGGGGCGTGGGAAGGCGCAGGGGAGGAGAGGTGGCGAGGTTGAGTAGGTCGGTGGTCCAGGACCGGGCCCAAGCCAGCGGGGCGACCAGAAGCAGGACTGCGTTGCTCCCTCGAAGTTTGTGGAGGACCTTGGGAATGAGGACTGTCGGGGGGTACGCGTAAGCGATGAGGCCGTCCCAAGGAATCGAGAGGGCATCGACTGCCCAGGCCAGCGGGTCTGTAATCGGGGAGACGAAGAGGGGAAGCTGGCGGTTCCACCTCGTAGCAAAGAGGTCGATTAAGGGAGTCTCCCAACGGGCGCAGATCATCTGGAAGATATCCGGGCGCAACGTCCATTCTGTGTGGAGCAACTGGCCGCGGCGAGAGAGCGAGTCCGCCAACACATTCAAGTGGCCAGGAATGTGTCGTGCGAGGAGTGTAATGTCGCGTTCCTCGGCCCAGCGCATCAAACGGAAGAGGAGCATACAGAGGTCGGGAGAACGGGTGCCCCCCTGTCTCTGGATGTAGGCCACCACCGTCGAGTTGTCGGAGAGGACGAGAAGCCGCTGGTTCCTGAGCTGGTTCTCCCAAACGAAGAGGGCTTGCCAGACTGCCTGCAGCTCTAACCAATTGCTGTGCTTGTCCGCAAACTCCGGGGGCCAGAGGCCGGAAGCCGAGGAGAATTGAGGAAGCAGGTGGGCTCCCCACCCCGAGAGGCTCGCGTCGACACACAGGGAGAGGTGCGGGGGGGGGGGGGGGGAGGACAGAGGGACTCCCGAAGCCAACCAAGCCGTGTCGGTCCAGCGTAGAAGGTGAGGGCGAACCAGGGGGGAAACCGGGACCAGGTGGGTAAGGTCGCCAGAAGAGGGTCTCCAGAGAAGCAGGAGGTGCAGCTGAAGGGGGCGGGCGTAGAGGCGACCCAGGGGGAGAAGGTCCGCCGCTGCGTTGATCAGTCCGAGGAGTTGAAGCCAAACTCGGGCGGGAGCTGCTTCCTGCTGAGCTAGCTGGTTGGCGAAGGTGGCCAACTTCCGAATCCGGGGATCCGGGAGGCGAACAACGTTGAGATCGGTGGCAAAATCCATTCCGAGATGAATGAAGCGGCGCGAGGGCGTGAGATCTGACTTCCCGACGTTGAGGAGGAACCCCAGTCGCGACAGCAGACGCATCAGTGTATCCCTGTCCTCTTCCAAGACGGACTCGACGTGGTTCCTCAGGAAGAGATCGTCGAGGTAGTTGGACATAGGGCTGAGAGACGACTGCCGTGCCTTGGCCATAACTGCATCCATCAAGCGGGTGAAGACCCAGGGGCTGAGGTTGAGGCCGAAGGGTAGGGCTCGAAACTGGTAAACGGTTCCATCAAACGCGAAGCGCAGATACCTCTGGGCGGCCGGATGTATGGGTACGTGTAGGTAAGCGTCGGAGAGATCCAGGCTGACGGCGTAATCCATGGGTCGCACCGCGGTACGCAGGGCTCGGGCCGTCTCCATGTGGAAGGAAGGAGCCACGATGAAGCGATTTAGGGCTGAGAGGTCGATCACTGGGCGCCACTTGCCGCCAGGCTTGGGGACGACGAAAAGTCTGCTGTAAAATCCCAGCGAGTCTGCGCGGCGCACAACCTCTGTGGCATCCTTCCTCAAGAGAGAGTCGACTTCCCCCCGTAGGGCGCACTCCTTGAGCGGGTCTGCGGGGATCTCGGTCCACAGCGGAGTCGTACGCAGAGGAGGAGGGGAACGAAAGGAGATCCGTAGGCCGCCGGAAACAGTGTCTAAAATCCACGGGTCTTCTGGAATCAGTAATCGCCACTCGTCGCTGAAGAGGGCGAGCCTGCCGCCGACTGGAGGACCCGAGACGGCCGGCGGAGGCGGAGGAGGGGAGGAGTCACTGAGCCCGCCCGCGCCCAGGGCGACGGGCGGGACGGGGCCAAGCGGGGGCGGGGGCGTTAGCTTGGCCGGGGCGACCGAAGGCGGGGGCGACGGCGACGCAGGGACTGCAGCTGGGCTGTTGACGTCGGGGCGACGGGTCTGGAGATCCGCAGGGGGCGACCCACGGCCTTGCGGGCTGACTGAAAGCGCCGAGGAACAGACTTGGGAGGCCACCTGTCCGCATTGGAATCCTTGACGGCTTGCCAGGTGTCACCAAAGAGAAGGGGTCCCCCGAGGGGGGCCCGACGCAGCTGGGTCTTCAGGTCGGCAGGCATTCCCCGGCAGGCCTGCAGGACAGCGTCGCGGCGGAGTAAATCACAATTGGCGGCTGCAGCCATAGCGTTGACCGAAGAGTGATACGCGGCGCGGCTGGCCGCTTCAGCGAGGACGAGGAGGTCGCCAAGAAGGGGGGTCAGGGACGGGTGCCACGAATCTTCCACGCGCCGGAGGAAGGCTTGCGTAAGGAGCTCCATGAAGCCGGCGCAGGCCAAGGAATTCCTGACAAGCGAAGCCGTCTTGTCCAAACCCGCGGGGAGCGCGCGTCTGAGGGCAGAGGCCCCACCCGCCTGTACCACGGCGGCTGGATCCACCGGAGGGAGAGGGCAGAGGAAGGCCTGGGAATGGCCGGCGTACCACTGCTGGCGGAAGTACATGTCGAGGTCCGGAGGCCATCTGTGGTCCGAGAAGAAATTACTGTCTCTTGAGTCAGACAACAGGTGGGCCGAGAACACATCCCGAAGCTCACGAAAGGAGGGGGGCTGAGGGAGAGTCTTGAACTTCTTTACCTGTCTACCCGCGTCGACGAAGGCAGAAGGCTTCCTCTTCAGGGGGGGGGGGGGATGGAGGGCAGTCCGCTGCCGGAAGCGTGGCGGAGATGAGGCGAGCGACCTCGTCGAGGGCCAGAAGAACCTCTGTGCGGGAGGAGGCCGGTAACCCGTGGGCTGTCGACGCATCCGAAGGAGAGAGCGGCGAAGGAGAGCGGCTGAGACCTCCGAGGAGAACTGAGATGGAATCATCAGGGAGAAGACTCAACGAATCGTCGTCCACGCCGCCGAGAGCCGTCGAAGAGGGACGGCGACCGTGACTCCGAGAGCGAGCAGCTCGACGAGGACGAGGGGAGCCATAAGGCGCCGAAGCACGCAGGGGAGAGCGACGTCCGCGACGGCGACGCGACGCACTAGAGGAGCGGGAACGGCGGCGGCGACCAGACGAGCGACTACGAGCTGGAGACCGTGATCCCCGGGAACGAGGAGGAAGGAAAGAGGCTGGGCGAGGGGAAGGGGAACGGGCGGGACGAGGCAGACGGCGGGGAACGTGGGACGAACGCCGCGAAGAGGTAGAGCGCGAAGGCCCATGGTCCAGATGACGAGAAGAATCCCGAACTTTACGACGCTCACACGAAGGAGCGCGAGAGCGGTGGTCAGACTTCGATCGCAAGGAGGAACTGGACACAGGTAGTGGTGTGGTGAGTGTGCGCGAATGTCTCCGCGAGCCGGACTCTGTGGCGAGGCGGGCTCGCAGCGGCCGAGGGGGATCCAAGGCCTTCCTAGGAGACGAGTGGGGACCGGTTGACCATGGACGGCGCGAGGCACGTCTCTCCGAACTGACCTCTGTCTCGAGATGGGTTCTCTGCCTGTCGTAAGGCTTGGTCCAAGCGCGTTCCCTCCTGGGAATCCGCGCCTCGAACTCCCGACTCCGCACACTACCTTGCTGTGTCCGCTGTGGAGATCTTTCCAGACTGGGGCCATCGGGGGCAAGAGCGGTCGGTGTGCCTGAGATGACAGCCGGCACTTCCGCAGGTCTTGCAACAGGCACAGGTGTCGGGCGTTCACGTCGGTAGAAGCTCCAAAGTTGGACCCAGCGGAGCTCCGGCCAGACGGCGCAAACGTCACAAGAACGCTCAGATGTACAGCCGACACACGGCAGGCAGACCTTGTGCGAATCCGAGGGCCACTGGAAACCTCCACACTGCGTGCAGGTCATCAGGAGGGCACTGCAACACACCAAACAAACAACGTGCCGGTACGTGGTCGAGACCAACAGGGCTCGTCCTACCAAGGGGAACCGTACCGAACGATATGGACAAACGGGCTGTGCCCCCAGGCTATACTGTTGTAGCGCCCGAAGCTAAGCTTGCGTCTTCAGAACAAAGCCTACCCCAGCCAGGCTGGAGAGGAATGTGCGCCAAACGACAATAGGTTTAGTTTAGTTTAGTTATTTGGGTTTAACGCCGCACAGGCGACTAAGGCCATCACACGGCGGGCCAAACGACAATAGGGACAAAGGGCCGTGCCCCCAGGCAATAATGCTGTAGCGCTCTAAGCTAAGAGTGCGCTCTCGAAACAAGCATACCCCAGCCAGGCCGGAGATGCAACATGAGCCACGCGCCGCAGCTGGTTTAAACAATGCTCCCCGAAGGCTACCAGGGGAAGCCAGTAATTTCACCCCAAAAGGGGAAAGGCGAGGGCACCAGGGCCCCGCCGAGCTAAGAGTCCCCGCTCAACGAAACCCACACAACACGAACAAGGTAGAGTCCAAAGGCACAGGCCGGTACCCCGCCCGGGTACCGGCTCCGGGCCCAACTAACTATCCTACCTCTCTGCCGAAGCGGTAGCGGGAGAAGAGACGTCCATGTCGCCACCGGCGAAATGGCGGGAACCAGCAGGTCCGCCAAGCGAAGCCAACCAAGGAGGACGCCAAGCGAAGAAGCGCAAGCGAAGCTGCAGCGAAGCAAGAAGCGAAGCAGAAGCGAAGCAACAGGCGAAGCCAAAGTCACGGCGAACTCGAGCACCAAGACCGACCGGTCGAAGGGAGCGCGAGGCTAGAACACGTCCGAAGGTCGTGAGCCTACGTAGCTGACTGGCGAGTCAGGTGACTCGGAACCGGATAGGCAGGTCCGGGAGACAACTCTTGGCCCCTCTGGAGGGTTCCCCGAGTGCCTCCCGGGTTGTGTGTGCACACAACGGGTTCGTAGGCTAGAATTTGAGCACGTAGTAGACACTCCCATTTGTCATGTCATCGGTAATGTTTTTGATGAAATAAATGCGCCATATAAATACTATGTATTATTATTATTATTATGATATACTAAGTACACAGGTCACCTGCATACTCTTTTGAAAGCGCGTCAATGTGTGTGCGAGTGTTAGTGCATGCGTGCACGCGCGCTCCAAACATCTCCAAGAGGCATAGATCCTGATGCGCCTGGAGGGCGCATGAGGATCTATTCCTCCTGGAGATGCACGCATGTTTGTGTGAGAGAGACAGAGAGAGAGCTGCGCGAGAGAGAATGACGTCATATTTAGAGTATTATGTCAGTGTCTGCGTGGTGACGGAGTTGCCTCTTTTACATCACCGCCACTGTCGGACTTTCTCTAGAAGTAAAGGTTTTATAGTGTTTTAATTCTTTTCTGAAAAGAATTAATTTTTACTAAAGACGTTGAAAGGATACAAAGCTCGTTAATGAACTCATCCAATGTCTTTCTCCAAACTAGCTATATGCAAAAGTTCAAGTAAATATGACAAAAATTACGGACTCTAATCTGAGTCAACCGACTTCCTATAAACGGTTGTTTATGTCTTTAATGAGATATTCAATTACAATATGCTCAGAGGCTCTTTTAGCCACCCACTTAAGTATTTCGGCAAGTTTCAAGCTTATGTGTACAGAAATATCGGAGATTTTCTTTCTTGTTTTCATACATACGCACACACATACATACGCACATACGGCGCTTCGCGCCAAATGTACGTTCAGCAGTGAGGTTAGCGTAACGACATGACGTAATTTTTATCGTGTTACTTCAATTGTTATCTAGAGGTTTAGCCTGCCAGCCTTTGACATCATGGACATGCTATTAAATTCGCCCCACCGTGACCCGTCCTAAAAAGTCCCTTCTATAAACAGAAGGGACTTAAAAAATAGTGATCTGCAAGTTAACCCTTTTAGCTCCCACTCCCTACAGCAGGAGATCGATTGACCATAACAATTCGAGGGTAGTGCCAGATTAGCTTGGCGCCTGAAGGCGCCAAGCTAATCTGGCACTACCCTCGAATTATCATGGTCAATCCATCTCCTGCAACTGATAAATAGTCATAAGGCAGCGCCTCCAAAATTTGAGAAATGGGACCTTGGGACTTGAATGGTTAAAAAAACTAGTGATCTGATAAGGAAGCACGCAATACATGGCAAGTTCAACAACTCGCGATCTGATCAGAAAACACGCCACAAAATGACTGCCCTCCTGTCACGCACAACAAGAACCAGGAGAGCAGTCCACAGGGGACATGATGAAAGACACCGTTCACATTCTAATGTAGACGTTCCCTAATTTCGCTAGCAGTTCCTGTCAAGAAAAAAAAAGCCCTGCTGACAGCGCAAGGGTTAACCATTCATGGTCGATCCACCTCTGATAGTAGCAAGTCAGGACTGAATGGGTTAACGCATACAGCCCGGCGCACGTATTTCCCAAATTTTGGAGGCGTCATCTAACGACTATGCACCTGTTGCAGGAGATAGATCGATCATGATAATTCAAGGGTAGTGCCAGATGAGCTTGGCGCCGACAGGTGCCAAGCTGATCTGGCATTACCCTTGAATTATCATGGTCGACCCATCTCCTGCTGTAGTGCATCAGGGCTGAATGGGTTAAATTAAGAGTTAATATATTATACTGAGCAACATTTGGCTTGATTTAGTGCCGATAACAGGCAGATGTGATTACGAGACCCAAGTCAAAATGTCCGAGTTGTCAGACGAGGACATTTGATTCCGATCAAGTAATCACATCTGTCGGTTATCGGCACTATATCCCGCAAAATGTTGCTCAATATAATTTATGTACCCAGTCCAAAACAAAACAAAACATTCGTTTTGCGGCCGATTGCGATGTTCAGACAAAACACATGAATGGCAGACGGCTGCATATCGCTGTCAACTCAGCGCATAGATTTTGTCTATGAGCACAGCCAGTGCTTTGTATAACCGTAGTGAATTGTACTTATTATTAGATCACGCATAATTGCGGAAAATGCCAGCTGGTTTGTTTATTTAGTTCTTTTCTCAGGCTGTCAACATCAGCCGACACCTCGTCAATTTCACTAGTCAGTCCAGGGACTCCCACATTGCCTGGTGTCTTTTCTTCTTTCGTGTTTGTGTATAGGATGTAAATTTTGAGCTTTTGTACACACTAAGAAGTATTTCATTACTATACATATAAGAAGCTTGTTACTGTTGCCGTATGAAAATATTTCACGTTTCCGTTTTGAAAAATGAATTTTTCTTTAAAATGTATTTTTTCGAAAAATACTTACTGATGCCATTACTACATGGGGATTAACCTATAGCTTACACAATTTTAGCCAAAAACTTACGATGTGTACCTATTGGGCCAAGGGAGGCTACCTGGGGGTGCCGTGACCCAGCATCCGAGTAGCCTCCCGTCCCACCCCATACGGGTAATCTGGCTGCGCCAAGACCCCAGTTTATTCGCTTAGCAGACGAGCGGCAAGCGGGGCAGGTGGGAGGGCCGTCCGAGTAATGGCATCGGTAAGTATTTTTCGAAAAAATACATTTAAAGAAAAATTCATTTGTTTCTTCAAAATCATTACCGATGCCATTACTACATGGGAGAATAGCGAAAAGGAGGGGGGGTGCCGCGGAACTTGTAACCCCACAAGCTAGCCAGACCCGCCCGTCCCAGTGCAAACTCCCGACAATTTTAGCTAAAGGTTACCCTACGGCACCGAAGGCGCCGGGAGGGAGTGTTGCACCGCCGCGATGTCTCCCACCAGGGCCAGGTTGTCTCGCTGGCCCGCCAGGCTTCGGAGGTAGAATCGGGTGAAGGTCGACTCAGTCCGCCAGCCCACGGCTGCCTTAATGTCTCGGACAGCACAGTTGCATTCGAAGGCGATGCTTGCAGCCATGGCTCTGACCTCATGCGCCCGGATGCGTAAGCGCTTGGCAGCGTCAGGGCAGAGGTCCTGTTAGGCGGAGCGGATCACCCATCGGAGCCAGGATGAAATCGTCTGGGCCGAAATTGTCTGGGCCGAAATGTCTGATCTACCTGGGGACAGAGGGAGAAAGAGGCGGGAGCGCCCCCTGCGAAGCGGCTTGGTACGGCGTAGGTACACACGTAAGGCTCTCACCGGGTCCTGTTGTCTGGCCTCCCTGTCCGGGCATATCAGTTGCAGGGGCCGGATGGTGATCACCTGGGGGGGCGGACAAGGGGGATTGCATCTTGGCCAGGAAGGCTGGATCCGTCAGAAGCTGCCCAGAGCCGTCCGTCCTGAACTGCAGGCAGGCGGGGTGCGCTGAGAACGCGTGCAGCTCACTCACTCTGGAGGCCGTGGAAGGGTGAGAAGGAAGCAGGCCTTTCGCGTTACGTCGGCCAAGCTGGCGAGGTGGAGCAGTTCGAAGCGCTTCGAGTTAAGCCAGGGCAGGTCTCAGCGCGGGACCAGGGAGCGGAGGGCCGACCGCTGCAGTCCGAAGTGGGCCATCAGGTCAGCGAGGTCTTTGCACTTGCCGGGATCAGCCCGGCCCAAGTGACGGTAAGTGTCGGCAACCATAGCGAGGTAGCCCCTGATGGTGATCGGAGCCAAGCGCTGATCGGCGAAAAGCCAGAGGAAGAACTCGGCGAGTTGGGGGGGGGGGGAAAGTCAGATCGTTAGGGGAAAGGCGACGGTCGTGGCACCAGGACCCTAGCACTCGCCATTTCCCTTTGTAGACTCGCAGGGTCGAGGGTCTGCGGCCGGCAGTGATAGCTTCCACCGTTGCACTTGAGAAGCCTCTAGTGGCGAGGGCGTGCCACTCAACCTCCAGGCGTGGAGTAGGAGTTGCTCGGGGCACGGATGGTACAGAGCCTGTCGCGGTTGCTTGAGCATCGTGCTAGGGGTGGGAAGCCGCAGAGGAGGGCCCGTGGAGAGGTTCAGAAGGTCGGTGGTCCAGGATTTGGTCCAGCAGAACGGGGCCACTAGCAACAGCATCGCATTGCATCCCTTGAGTTTGAGCAGGACCTTGGGGACCAGCACCGTGGGAGGGCAGGCATACGCGATGAGGCCGTCCCAGGGGATGGATAGCACATCCACTGCCCAGGCTAGGGGATCCGGAATGGGCGAGACGAAGAGGGGGAGCCGACGGTTCCACCTCGTCACGAAGAGGTCGATCAGAGGGGTCTCCCACGTCGAACAGATCATCTGAAAGATGTCCGAAGCGCCCACTCGGCGTGGAGAAGTCCGCGCCATGAGAGGGAGTCTGCGAGGACATTCAGGTGACCCGGGATATGTCGTGCTTGGAGAGAGATGTCGCGATCTTCGCACCACCTGAGTAGCCGGTAGAGAAGCATGCAGAGGGACGGGGAGCGCGTGCCGCCCTGCTTCTGGATGTAGGACACGACCGTGGAGTTGTCGGAGAGGACGAGAAGCTCCTGGTGACCGAGGGTCGGTTCCCAAGCAAGGAGGGCTTGCCAAACCGCCTGCAGCTCCAGCCAGTTGATATGTTTGTCCGCGAGGTCCGGGGGCCAGCTGCCGGAAGCTGTGGCGACCATCGGCAGCAGGTGCGCGCCCCAGCCGGAGTGGCTGGCGTCGATGCAGAGGGATAACTGGGGGGGCGGGGAGAACAGGGGGATTCCGGTGGCGAGCCAGACAGGGTCGGTCCAACGGCAGAGGTGCGGGAGGAGAAAGGGGGGGAACCGGGACGGAAGCGTCGATGTCGCCCGCGGAGGGTCGCCAGTGAAGAAGCAGGTGCACTTCAAGCAGACGGTAGTATAGACGGCCCAGGGGAAGGAGGTCCGCAGCCACACTCATCAGGCCCAGGAGCTGTAACCACACTCTGGCGGGGACCGCATCCTGCAACACCAGTCGAGCCAGGTTCTGTATCCGCGGTGCCGGAAGTCTCACCAGGTTGAGGTCGGTGAGGAACTCCATACCCAGGTGAACGAAGCGGCGGGAGGGGGTGAGGTCTGACTTCCCCATGTTGACGATGAAGCCGAGTCTGTCGAGAAGCGACAGCAGCGCGTTTCGGTCTGTCTCCAGGGCGGCCGCTGACTGATTGCGTAGGAGCAGATTGTCGAGGTCACGGCAGTTTAGCCTATGCTCTTTAGTTTTCAGCTGGCTGCCCGCCGGCGCGCGCCAGCACACTTAGAGATTGGCTTCGCGGGAGCACTGAGATAGCGAGGCAGCCTCCTTCCCCTTACTATCAGCGCGCTAAATACCATCACTGATAAGGCGCCAGCTATGCGGTCTCGCTTCCGCTGAGGATGCGAATAGCGCAGCAGCCGTCTTTGTTTACAGTACTACTGCGCTTGACCCTGATTATCTCTTAGCCTCTGCTGCATACATCGGCGAATAAGCTGTAAATTACAGATGTTGTCTGTAAACCGGAATTAATTCACCTGCAGTTGTGAGTGACTATTTGAACATACGTCGTCTTTTAGAGGAGAAATTGTACTATCTTTGGACACCAAACATGCTGGGGTAATCTGCGTGGATGTGTGTCATGCACTGGCTCAAAGTATCACTAGGAGACGGACTAGATGCAGCCTCCCGTTAGTTTATCAAACTTTTTATCACATCACTGCTCATAAACAAAAGTTTTTTGAAAGTTCAGACAAAGTCAGTGATGTCAACAGATGTCTTAACTGGCATATCCCATGCTAAAAACTTCAATCACCATACCTGAGTCCTGTTACAGACGGTTTGGTGGGCCAAGTGAAAACGGTAATCCATTCAAAGCACGCCGACATGAAGTAGGCAAATTTACCGATTCAGTCAATGTTTTTAACAATATCACAATTTTAACACAGTTTAAAAACAATACACAAAGCAGAGGTTCAACTATTTGCTGTTCAGAGATTCAGTTCCGGCTAAATGTCATTAAAATGGCTTAAAATGAGTGTGTCTAAAGGGTCACTATGATCCTGCGTCTAAACTTGATAGGCCGATCAGTGTCATTTTTTGGACGTGTAACGGTCTTCTACCACAAAGTCTACACAAAGAATTCACGGCCTCCAAATGTCTTGGAAAGGAATGTTCATTCTCCATGGCTTTAACACACGATACTTTACTGACATAAATGCATCAGATAAAGGCACATACACATACTGACATAGTGATACATCCGGCACTGAAACCCAGTTTTTTTTTACACACTCGCACTGTCTGCCGCGGAAGGAAAGTTCCTCGAACTACACACATTTTAATCACGTAATAACCACAGAAGTCAAAGCTGATTACAAAAGAAACTTACATGAGCTTGAAGAGGACATTTTCAAGCATAGTATTACATAATGATATTTACGATTGAAACTTTTTAGCCACGGTAATAATAAGTTATTAACAGGCTAAACTGGTCACATGCCTGACAGCCTTCAACAGGAAACAAAGAGCGCTACGCTTCCCGCCTGCAGCTCGGCTGAGCCTGCAGTGACTCGCGCGCACTTATCAGTGAAGTGGGTCACGGCCGGGTCAGAGCCAAACTAAAGAGAGCGATTTCCAGAAGGGTAAACTGCCGTGAGGTAATTCGAAGATGGGCTCGAGGCAGTCCGTCTTGCCGTGGCGACGACGCCGTCCATGAGGTGGGTGAACACCCAGGGGCTGAGGTTGAGGCTGAAGGGTAGAGTGCGGAACTGGTAGATTACGCCGTCGAAGGCAAAGCGCAGATAGCGTCTGGAGGCCGGGTGAACGAGGCGTCCGAGAGGTCCAGGCTGACGGCGAAGTCTAGAGGTCGCACCGAGGTGCGAAGGGCTCTGGTGGTCTCCATGCGGAAGGAAGGCGCGGAGATGAACCGGTTCAGGGCCGAGAGGTCGATGATTGGGTGCCACTTGCCTCCGGGCTTGGGAACCAGGAATAGACGACTGTAGAAGGCGGGGGAGTCGGGATGCAAGACAACCTCTGTGGCATTCTTCTGCAAGAGGGCGGAGATCTCTCCATGAAGCGCGGCTTCCTTGAGCGGGTCCGAAGGGGCGGACGTCCACACAGGGCTGCGTCGCAGGGGCGGCAGCATCTGGAAGGAGAGCAGGAGGCCCTCGGAAACGGTGGAGAGGATCCACAGGTCGTCCGGCAGAAGCGACCGCCACACATCGCTGCGAAGGGCAAGCTACCCGCCGACCGGAGACCCGGGCGCGGTCGGCAGGGGCAGGGCAGAGAGGGAGTCACCGGGCCTTACCCTGCCCCGGGCGACGGGCGGGCTTGGGCCAGGTGGGGGCAGACGCGGGGTTGGGGAGCGGGCGGGGACAACGGGTGGCCGGGGCTCGAGGGGGCAGGCGCCCACACCAGGAGGGCGGGCGAGAGGAGGGTCTAACGGTCCGCAGTGCGCGACCCACGGCCTTGCGGGTGACTTGAAAGCGAGTGGAGACAGCGCGGGAAGGCCAGAGGTCCTTGTTAGCGTCCTTCACCATCTGCCAGGTAGGACCGAAGAGGAGCGGAGCGCCGATGGGGGCCTGTCACAGCTGCATGCGTAAATCCTGCGGAATGTCTGGGCAGACAGAAAGGACGGCATCCCGGCGGAGCAGGTCGCAATTCGCGGCAGCGGCCATGGCGTTGACAGAAGCGTGGTAAGCAGTCCGGTTAGAGGCCACGGCCAAGGCGAGAATATCCCCTAACAGCGGCGAGATCGAGTAATGCCAGGCGTCCTCCACCTGAGCGACGACCGCTTGCGTGGCCAAATCGAGGAACCAAGCACAGGCGAGGGCGTTGGGGACGAGGGTCGCAGTCCGCTCCAGTCGCAGTCCGCTCCAGAAAGGGCGAGATGCAACGGCGCGCAGCGCGGGATCCACCCGCGTGAAGCAGAGCCGATGGGTCCACTGGCGGGAGGGCGCTAGAGAAGCTCTGCGAATGTCCGGCATACCAGCTGTGCTGAAAGGCAATATCGAGGTCAGCGGGCCAATGGGAGTCGGAAAAGAAGAAGACCGTGTCAGGGCCCAAACTCTGCTGCAGAAGGGAGAAGAAGGCGTCGTGAAGACCGAGGAACCCGGGGGATTAAGGCAGAGATTTGAACTTCTTGGCCGGGCGATCCGCATCCACAGAGGCCGAAAGCTTTCTCTTAGGGGACGGGGATGGGGGGCAGGCCTCCGGAGGAAGAAACGAGGCGACCAGAAGCGCGGCCTCATCCAGGGAGGCAAGAGTCTCCGCTCTAGTCGTCTGAAGCATTGGGGAGGAAGGCGGCGGGGGCGAGGGGAAGCGGAACGGTCAAGGAGCGCAGAGGCGGAATCTCCCGGGGAGATGCTGAGGGTGTCGACATCCACAGGAGAGGCGGGAGGACGACGCGAAGGGGGCAAGGCCGGCGGGGGCCGCTGCGACGAGGAGCGAGTCCGAGGAGAGCGGCTGCGGGGCGCGAGGGGGGAGGGGGCGGCGAGACCGCAGGGGCGAGCGTCCACGAGGCGAGGAGCGGTGAGGGCGCAGCCGACGGACCCAAGGGGAGGGAGAGCGGGGGCAGCGGGGGGAGACCCGCCGTGGAGGGAGAGGGGAAGAACCAGGCCTCGAAGCAAGAGACGGGGCAGGACGGCAGACAGTAGAGGCCACTGAAGAGGACGCGCGACGAGGGGAAGGTCAAACCTCGAAGGCTCGAGGGGGAGTCCGAAGGCGCCAGCGGGGAGACACAGGCCGAGATGACGGGCGAGAGGAGCGAGACGAAACCGAAGAGTGGGGCGAGCGAAGGCGCTGGGGGTCTGGGAATGAAAGACCGCGGGGCTGCTGGCGGGAGTCCACAGTCCGAGAAGAGGGGCGTCGGTGAGAGCTTGGATAGCGCAAACGGGTGTCCAAGGGTCCAGCGGCGATGTCCAGACTGTCGTGTTCCAGGGGTCGCCTGTCGTGGGCCGCAAGACGATGGCGCAGGTCCGGCATCGGGATGGCGCGTGGCCGACTAGGCTCTCTTGACTTGTGAGGCTTGGGTTCCGCAAAGCAGGGCGAGCTAGCTCGCTGCGGACCAGGCACAAGGGAGCTGGTGTGCAAAGGGGAAATACGTCCCCCAACGTCAGGGCTTGGTAGCCGTTTGTTTTCCGCAAAGCGGGGCGACCGGATTCGCTGCGGACCAGACTCAGGCGAGTGGGTGCGCAAGGGGGGATGGGGATCCCTGTTAAGCTGTCTCCCAGCAGTGGAGCGGGTGCGTCCTGGTCTGTCCGGGGCCAAGGCATGCAGGCGGCTGCAGGACGGCGTCGGGCGTTCACGCCGATAAAAGCTCCAGAGCTAGGACCACTGCTCCTCTACCCAGGGCACGCAGACTTGACAGGTGCATCCGGAGGCACAACCGGAGCAGGGGAGGCACGTCGCATGCGTATCACTCGGCCACTGGAAATCGCCACAACGGGTGCAGGTGCGGACTTGACCACTGCAACATAAAGGCGAGGATAAAGGTAACCAGTCGCGGCGGAAGGACCACGGGACGAGCCCACCGACCTTGCACAAACCGCTTCGCGAGCGAAAACGAATGACAAAAGTGACGCCGCCGCCTGGCGCCAGTCGCTGGCAAACAACGAGACATTACCTGGCCATCACAGGAGAGCGGGGGGGAAGGAGACCTGACATGGGAACGGGGCGCCACCGGCCCAGAGACTCCTCCCACGACGGGCAAGGCGCTGAGGCAGCGACAAAGGCGCAGAGGACCGGCCACGAGCAAACTTGTATCGAGGGCACTAAGCAGGAGGCACAGGCAGCAACAGGCAAGGGCACCAAGGCCC
Source organism: Semisulcospira habei (assembly GCA_036245525.1). Taxonomy (NCBI): domain Eukaryota; kingdom Metazoa; phylum Mollusca; class Gastropoda; family Semisulcospiridae; genus Semisulcospira; species Semisulcospira habei. The sequence goes on along the minus strand of BTPG01000008.1, from coordinate 4,599,429 downwards.
CGCACAACACAAGCCAATAACTGTCCACGCCGATAGACCCACTGGCGCCACGACGCACAAGGCACAGAAGTGAAAACAGTCCAAGGGCCACGAGGCCCGGTACCACACCCCGCCGGTAACAAGTGTCCAAGACGATGGAAACCACCGGCGCCGCACTTTACTGTTGCTTCCTTTTCCGCTGAAGAAAGGCACAGTTAGGAGAGAACAGTAAAAGGCCCAAGGCCAGGAAGGCACACACACCGCCAGGCTAAGCCCAAAGTCGGAAGAGCGCCGGCGAGAACCATACACAGCCAAAGGCTTCGCAAGTAGGAGGCTAACAGAACACACGTCTGAACTCTGCAAGCTAAAGGAATAAACTGGGGTCTCGGCGCAGCCAGATTACCCGTATGGGGTGGGACGGGAGGCTACTCGGATGCTGGGTCACGGCACCCCCAGCCCAATAGGTACACATCGTAAGTTTTGGGCTAAAATTGTGTAAGCTATAGGTTAATCCCCATGTAGTAATGGCGTCGGTAATGTTTTTGAAGAAACAAATGTGCATATCATCAAGACTGAATCTTGGCGCGCAAGGGATTTTGGGAAGGGAAGTATATCAAACAAATTCATGAATATTAACTTGCATTATACAATATATCAATACCTATGTCAAAGAAGGAAACACTTGATGGAGTGGGTAGATACAAACATATCAAGCAGCAGTGGCTGCATCTCCACATGTGACAGGTCTCCAATGGGTTGATACAACACACAATCATTCTGCAGTGCCCTGCACTGGCTGTCTCACTTTATTCACTACAACTATCAGCAGCAGATAATTTTTTTTTTTATTTAAAGATAAATGTTTACGATTTAACGTCTAGTGTCCACCACGAAAATGATTTCAAAGACATGACACCAAATAAGGTCTGAAAAAAATGTTGACCCCGGTTGGACTGGAACCTGCAACCTATCGGACGGGAGTCAAACGCTCTACCACCTGAGCTGAAATGTTTCCTTGGTAGTGAATCAAGGGAGACAAGCAGTGTCCATGGACTGGCGGAACACAAGACCATGACATGACCTACACTGTGGTATAGTGGACGACAGCTCCAACACTCGCTGCAGTTCCATATCCAGCTCCTCCATCGGTGTCAGCCCCACGGACTTCTTCCGGGACTTGAGCTCCGTGCCTGAACTGTTGGACCGAGGTCGTCCACTGCCCGACGCCTTCTGGGATTTGTCTGACCCTGAACTTGACCCTGACCTGTCGAGCCAAACAGTTTCAAACTGCCAATTACAACGGCAAAAAAGACCGGTGCTCTCTCGAGAGAGAGAGAGAGAGAGAGAGAGAGATCTTGACAATGTCCTGATCATTAAAGACCATCCTTAAGGTGGCAACAGCCAGTCACAGCAACAGCCACCTTAATGATGGTCTTTAATAATAGATGACACTGTCAAGACCTCTCTCTCTCTCCGCCACCAATGTGGTTGCTAAAATCAGGTTCTACTGTAGAAGTGATGTGAGATGAAGACAAGAAGCGTTCTGAACAAGTACCACTCTCGTCCATAGAGGCTGAACACTTTTAGCCTCAACACGCTGCATCAGGAACTGGACTGACCATGATAATTCAAGAGTAGTGCCAGAAAGCACGGTGCCTGATGGTACCAAGCTAATTAGTCACTACCCTTGAAGTTAATCTGTCACTACTGTTGAATTTTCATGGTCTATCCATCTCCTGGAATCATTATTGATCAGTGACCAGTTGGGAAATACAACACGGGGGCTGAATGGGTTCAAGTCACAGCGCTTTGTTAAAGCGGTGAAGTGTGACTGATGAAACCGACAAGGTCAGTCTGCATGAGTGAGCTTCGTCCTGCGCCCACCAGACAGCAAGGCGCTCCGCTATCACGGGGTTAGTGTTGTGGCGCTGTAGTGCAGCACCTTGCTTTGTGCGCTGCACAGGACGATACTCACTCATGCAACAGACACCAGTTTCTTGAATGATTCTCTTCCCAAGACTGGCTACTGACTGGACATTAGCACTATATGTACTGACTTCTGTGATACCTAAGACTGGCTACTGACTGGACATTAGCACTATTTGTACTGACTGTGATATCTAAGACTGGCTACTGACTGGACATTAGCACTTTATGTACTGATTTCTATGATACCTAAGACTGGCTACTGACTTACACTATATCTACTAACTTCTGTGCGGCCTAAGACTGGCTGACTTACACTATATATACTGACTACTGTGCTTCTGATTTACACTATATCTACTAACTTCTGTGCTGCCTAAGACTGGCTACTGACTTACTCTATATGTACTGACTTCTGTGCTTCCTAAGACTGAGTACTGACTGGCTACTGACTTACTCTATATGTACTGACTTCTGTGCTGCCTAAGACTGGCTACTGACTTACTCTATATGTACTAACTTCTGTGCTGCCTAAGACTGGCTACTGACTTACACTATATGTACTTGCCTAAGACTGGCTACTGACTTACACTATATGTACTAACTTCTGTGCTGCCTAAGACTGGCTACTGACTTACACTATATGTACTGACTTCTGTGCTGCCTAAGACTGGCTACTGACTTGCACTACATGTACTGACTTCTGTGCTTCGGGTTCGCTGAGCAGCCCCCTGTCCCGCAGGTATTGAAGGCGAGACATCTCCAACGCCCGCAACAGGTCCATGTGTTCGTCCAAGATCACCTCCGGTATATCCTCTGTAATACAAGCCACAGCAACTTTAGCCTACTAGGTCAGAGACTGGCTGCCATCTACTGGAGGTCAGTGGGTCAACTGCCAACCAGCCACCTCCATCTGGAAAAGGCTCCAACAGCAACTTGAGCTAATTAGGTCACAGATGGCTGCCACTGAGGCTCAGGGGGTCCACTGCCAACCTGCTTCCTCCATCGACAAAAGACTTAGATCCTCTTGAGCACCAGCAGTTGCAGGGGCTGATGGGGATCTAAGCCTGTTGCTGTACAGGACTTGCTGGAGGGGTTTCGTGGAGCTGCGATGACATGAGGACTCGAGTGATGGACAGGGAGTAAGGTCGGCCTTAGTACAGACAGACACAGGGCTGGGTCATCACAATCCACACAGAGTGCGGCAGGAAACACAAGAGAGCAGAGCGTAGGGTGAGCACCTTGTGGCAAGAGGGTGGAGGGTCTGTTACATGCTGGTTAGGTGTCAGCTACACAAACACTGACTCACCGGACTGGACCTCCGTTTCTGTCAAGTGTTGCACCTCATCGTGGTGTTTACACCGACGACTGCAGTAATCATGGATTTCCTGTGTGCGTGGATTCACAGCTTTAGGGCGACTGCACCCAACACGACGACACTTGCCTGCAACCCGAAGCAGAGTAAAATATTTCAGTAAACCTTTACACATGCCTTACAATTACAGTTGTGTACCTGCTTTATTTTTTCTAATAATCATACAGAAGATGGAGACACAGGAAGTTCAAGGGCACAGAAAGTTCAAGGGCACAGGAAGTTCAAGGGCAGCATGTTTTAATAAACTAGTTGTCCCCCCTCCTTCCTGTTAAAAATAATGAGTCAAATATCGAGAGAGCCACCAACAAATGTGGATGATGTTGCACAATGAAACCTTAACATAATGCAAACCTATCCTCAAACATCCCCTGACAATTAAGCAACTTATTAACCAGTTGACTGTCAGTAGTACTTTTTGTTGAGGTGATTCCTGCAGGAATCACCTCAACAAAAAGTGCTACTAACAGCTAAATGGTCACAAAGAAAATCTGTTCCACCATTGTACTGTAAATGCCATGGAGCATGTCATGTAAAGCAAGGTATCGTGGTATCTGACAAACAGAACACCAGTTCCCTACTGACCGTATTCCCTAAGTGCAGCCACAGACACCTCCGAGTCAGAATCATCTGAGTCTTCCATGGGCCACTCCAGCAACGCCATGACATTTGTGTGTCGACCCGATGCGTCCTTGATCCACGGATTGCCTGGATCCACCTCCTGGATCGACGCCATGATGGCCTTACGCAGGTCCTCCTGGTACAACAACAAAACAACATCAATACATATTTGAGGAGACTGATATATAGCGGGAAACAGCCATCTGGCACGTCTGACGTGTCACTGTGTCAATGTAGCCCTCCTAATGTGGACAGCACTCTAAGTCACGCTCATTCCTCTGTGGACAGCACTCCGAGTCACGCTCATTCCTCTGTGGACAGCACTCCGAGTCACGCTCATTCCTCAAGGAATCATTGCCAATAAAAGTGGTACTGACAGCCAAAGCTTGAGAAAATGACACATTGTTGCCACTTCTTTTAAATCAGTCAAATTCTATCACACTAAAAAATGTCATCAGAAATTCTCACATCTTCCGTCTCCATGCTGTACTTGCGCCGTCGACGCCCTTTCTTGAGCGACGGTGGTGTTTCCGGCGGCACCAGACCTTTAGCGATGGCCGCCGTGAACTCCAGGCGTCGGCGTTGAACGTTGTGAGCTTGCTCGATTATGCGTGCCCGCGGCGTGCGCAGATACAGACGGTTCACCATCTGCGACAGGATTTCTGTACACTCCTCTAGCTCCGTCTGTGGAGAAGACAACATTGTGTAGACTGGAAAGCTGACGAGGCAGTAATGTTACAAGACTAGCTGTGCCAACAAAACGGACAGAAGAAAAAGGGAGCTCATTCTGCTGCAAGATTCACTGACATCTGGATATCAGAAACTGCTCATACACTATTGATCCCCTTCGCAGCCAAGAAAAACGCAACATCATTCAACTGCAAGAGGTAGAGATCCTCATCAGCATCTATGTCTCTTGCTGGAACCGCTTTGTACCCTTGTTCCTTTAACAGCCGGGGATCTTTGATGTGGAATTTACGATTTCAAAAACACACTGTGTCCCCTGAGAGTGAAGGGGTTAACTCATGTGTACACGCAGCCAGCACTGTAAACAGTGTGTGTGTGGTACTGTAAACAGTGTGTGTATGGTACTGTAAACAGTGTGTGTGGTACTGTAAACAGTGTGTGTGTGGTACTGTAAACTGCGTATGTTTGGTTTTGTAAACAGTGTGTGTGTGTGTGTGGTACTGTAAACAGTGTGTGTGGTACTATAAACAGTGTGTGTGTGTGGCACTGTTTGTGTGGTACTGTAAACAGTGTGTGCCTGTGTGGTACTGTAAACAGTGTATGTGCATGTCTGGTACTGTAAACAGTGTGTGTAGAACACTGTAAACAGTGTGTGTGTGTGTTTGAGTGCTACTGTAAACAATGTGTGTGCTGTACTCTAAACCGTGTGTGCTACTTTAAAAAGCGTGTGTGTGTGTGTCATACTGTAAAAACATTGTGGTACTGTAAACAGTGTGTGCATGTGGTCTGTAAACAGTGCGTGCATGCGGTCTGTAAACAGTGTGTGTGGTACTGTAAACAGTGTGTGTGGTACTGTACACAGTGTGTATGATACTGTAAACAATACAGGTGGCTCATGCAAAGGGTATTACATTTACTCCACAAACCTGCATGAATTCAAAGACGATTTTCTTGTATCCCGGCCCGTCCAGGTAGTAGCCGTAGATGTAGGAGCACTTGAGAACCCGACGAGCTTTCAGCAGCTGTCGTACCGCGTCCTCAACAAACTGAGTTTCTGCGTTGGCTGTCGCTGATCAAACAAACCACCAACACAGAGCATGTTACCGTGACATAACATTTCATGTGACGAGTCAGAGAAACAATTGTCAGCTCCAGCAGACATGTGGGTATTGTTACTGTAAGAAATGCTGATTTTAGCCTCCAATGATTTGACTAAACATCTGATGGTTTTCAAAACTGGCCAGCACCCAGTGTATGCGTTGTGCAGCAGGTACTGGTAAAAATTAATTTTTCTTTAAAATGCAATTTTTAGAAAAATACATACCGATGACATTACTAATTGGAACCTTCGCTTATCTCACAATTTTAGCCAAAAAACTTACTGTGTGTCCCTCATACTAGGGGAGGCAACCACTGGGGAGCCATAGCCCGGATACCCCGAGTGGTCTCCCGTACTACCTTGTCCGGTGGCGCACTCACCCTTTCCCGCCAGTGACTGAGCCTAGCACCACTGCGGCAAGCAGGGTTGGTGGGAGGGACCTCTGAGTAATGTCATCGGTAAGTATTTTTCGAAAAAATACATTTTAAAGAAAAATTAATTTATTTTCTCAAAATCATTACCGATGACATTACTAATTGGAATTACAAAAAGGAGAAGGGTGCCGCTAGTTTGGAACAGAACCAAAACCCGCGAAGCGAGACGTTTATCGAGGCCCCTCCCACTGCGCCCACTCCCGATAATTTTAGCTAGGCGTACCTATTGCGCCTGCGGCACCGGGAGGGAGTGTTGCGCTGCCGAGATGTCCCCCACAAGGCCAAGATTGGTGCGCTGGTTGGATAAGTCTCTTAGGTAAAAGCGGGCGAAGGTAGACTCAGCCCGCCAACCCACGGCCGGCACAATGTCTCTCACTGCACAGTTTCTTGTCAAAGGCGATACTCGCCGCCACTGCTTGGACTTCATGAGCCCAGATGCGCATCGTTTTCGCTTGTTCTGGGGCAAGCTCTTTATACGCCTCACGGATAACCCAACGTATCCAGGACAAGATAGTTTGCGCCAAAATGTCTCGTCTGCCTGGAGCCAAGGGCAGAAAAAGGCGTGAGCGCCCTTGTCTTGGTGGCTTAGTTCTGCGCAGATACACTTTAAGAGCCCTAACAGGGTCCTGAAGTCGTGAGTCCCGTGTCTGATCCCTTGCCCTGAGCAGTCAAACTGTTACGACTTGTGTGGGACGAATCGAAAAGGCGTGTATTTCACTAACCCGTGAGGCTGTGGCAAGCGTAAGTAGGAAACAGGTTTTCCTAGTAAGATCTCCCAACCTTGCTACCTGTAGTGGCTCGAATCTCTTAGAGTTCAGCCAGGTGAGCACCCAAGACAGGTCCCATCGTGGAACTAATGAGCGTGATGCTGGGCGTTGCAGATCAAAATGGGACATCAGACATGCCAAGTCTTTGCAAGCTCCCGGATCGGGTCGTCCCAAGTGTCTATATGTGTCTGCCACCATAGTCAGGTAACCGCGTATGGTGACGGGTGCCAAATTCTGTCTGACGAAAAGCCACAGGAAGAACTCGGCCAACTGGGGAGTAGTTAGATCCGTGGGGGAAAGCCGCTCTGTGGCGCACCAGGACTGGAGCACGCACCACTTCCCTTCATAGACATTACGAGTGGAGCCTTCTGGCTGTAGAGATAGCCTCCACTGCAGGACCCGAAAAGCCTCTAGCTGAGAGGGCTTGCCGGACAATCTCCACGCGTGTAGCATCAGCCGTTCTGGGCACGGGTGGAACAAATGCTGCTTTGGTTGTTTGAGCATAGTACTCGGAATGTGAAGTACCATAGGCGGATCCGTCGCGAGAGCCAGGAGATCGGTGGTCCAGCTCTTGGCTCAGTTGAAAGGGGCCACTAGTATCATAATTGTGCTGCTGTCCCTGAGTTTCTCAATGATTTTCGGAACCAGCACTGTGGGAGGAAACGCGTAAGCCTGGAGTCCTTCCCAAGAAATGGATAGCGCGTCCACGGCCCAGGCTAGTGGATCCGGAAAGGGGGAGACGAACAGGGGAAGTTTGTTGTTCCATCTCGTGGCAGAAAGATCGATCATCGGTGTCTCCCAACGCGCGCAGATTAGCTGAAAGATATCTGGCCGAAGGGACCACTCGTGAAGCATCTGACCCCGCCGAGAGAGAGCGTCTGCCAGAACACTTAGGTGTCCCGGAATGTGTCGCGCCCGAAGGGTAATGCCCCGGTCCCTGCACCACAGGAAGAATTGATATACGAGGATGCAGAGGGAGGGTGCACGCGTACCCCTTTGGTTCTGAATGTATGCGACAACTGTCGAGTTGTCAGAGAGCACGAGCACCTGGTTTTGCGTTAGTCAATCTTCCCAAGCGATGAGTGCTAGCCACACCGCTTTCATCTCCAGTCAATTGATATGCCTGCCTGCCTCCACTTCTGTCCAACGGCCCGAGGTCGTGGCAAACTGCGATAACAGGTGGGCTCCCCAACCTGAGTTGCTTGCATCTGTGCAGATAGATAGGTGAGGCAGCGGGGAGAAGAGGGAAATCCCTGACGCTAGCCAAGTACTGTCCGTCCAACGCCACAGAAGAGACTGTACTAACTCCGTTGTCGGGACCAAAGTCTCCAGATCTCCCGAGAAGGGGCACCAATGTAGGAGTAGGTGAAGCTGAATTGGTCGCGCATACAGTCTGCCTAGAGTAAGGAGCTCCGCTGCTGCGCTTAGCAGGCCTAACAGACGAAGCCAAGCTCTGGCCGGTAAGGCTTCTGCGCGAATCGCTCCAAGCGCCACCTCCATTACAGTCTGAATCCGTCCCTCCGGAAGTCTTACTCGATTTAGATCGGTTAAAAAGTCCATGCCCAGGTGGACAAAACGGCGAGACGGTACCATATCGGACTTGCCTCTGTTGACTAGGAATCCCAGACGACAGAGTTGTGCGAGCAGGCCATCTCTGTCGGTCTCCAAAATGCTCGCCATCTGGTTCCGTAACAGCAAGTCATCCAGGTAGTTGGATGTCGGACTGGAAGCTGTCTGTCGGAACCTTGCCATCACTCCATCCACAATTCTGGTAAAAACCCAAGGGCTGAGGTTCAGTCGGAAGGTAGGGCCCAAAACTGGTAAACAATCCCTTGAAAGGCGAAGCGTAGGTAACGTCGCGAGGCTGGATGGATGGGAACGTGCAGATACACATCCGCGAGGTTGAGGCTTACTGCAAAGTCCTGCGGACGTACCGCTGCTCGCAGCGCTCTGGCCGTCTCCATCTTGGAAGTGAGGAGCCACAATGAATTTGTTTAGCGCCGAAAGATCGATGATCGGCCTCCATTTGCCCCCTGGTTTTGGTACGAGGAAGAGACGACTGTAGAATGCAGGAGAGTCGCAACGCAGGACCACCTCCGTGGCCTCCTTCTGTAAAAGAGCCTCCACTTCGCTCTGTAACGCTGTCTAAAGGTACTCTCGTCCAAAGGGGGGAGTGTCTCAGTGGGGGAGGTGACTGGAAGGAGATCCTCACGCCCTCCGTCACTGTCGAGATGATCCAAGGGTCGTTCGAAAACAGCTGTTGCCATGCTCCGCTGTGAAGAGCTAACCTCCCACCGACCGGAGACCCAGCAGGCATCGGTGGGAGGATCGGGGACAGGTCAACGAGCCCGGCTGCAGCCCCGATGCCGAGAGCCTCTGGACCAAGGAGTGGAGGGTGCGGGGAAGGCACGCGAATGCGCCGGCAGGGAGAAGGCTCCGCCTCGGCCTCGGGACTGTCGGGAAGAGGAGGGTCTGACGAACCACAGGGCACGACCCACGGCTCTGCGGGTTGACTGAAAGCGTGCAGAGACTACCCTAGCTGGGGCTGGCCACAGATCCTTATTAGTCTCCCGTACCTCCTGCCACGTTGGTCCGAACAACAGGTTGCTGCCCAAAGGTGCCTGTCTCAGTTGCCCCTTCAACGAAGCTGGAAGTGTTGTGCATCGTTTCAGAAGCTCGTCCCATTGTGACAGATCGCAATTCGAAGCCGCCGCCATGGCGTTGACTGAAGCATGGAAGGCCGCTCTATTCGCCGCAATCAGTACCGCGTGAATCTCACGCAAGTGAGCTGAAGCACCAAGATCCCAGGTGTTGTCTATCCTCCTGACCACCGACTGTCGCCATCTCCAGGAAACCGGTGCACGCCAGGGAATTCCGAATCAGTACGTCCGTCTTGTCCAGTCCCGCCGACAGGAAACGCTGTGTACGTCCTGCTTGGACGCAGGCCTCCTTGTCCACCATAGGAAGAGTACAGCTGAATGCCTGGGAGTGTCCCGCATATCAGTCTTGACAGAAATCCACATCGATTCCCATCGGCCAACGCCTGTCGGAGAAGAATCCCTGCTCTCCAACTCTGTCCGTGCGAAGATGCGCTGAGAACGCCTCCAAGAGATCCCTGAAACCCGCCGGTTGAGGTAGAGTCTTGATGCGCTTGGCCTGCCGAGGTTTGTCAACCATCGAAACCGCCTTCCTCTTCACAGGTGGAGAAGGTGGACAGTGTTCCGGCGGAAGAAACGCAGCAATGAGGTGAGCCGCTTCATGCAAATCCAGACGAATAGACGAGATCGAAGTCGCATCCACAACGATGTTGGAGATAGGAGAACGCCGTCCCGGTGAAGTCGGTGTGTCTTCATCGTCGATTCCGAGCATTGATGCCGAATCCTCTGGATGAAAACTAAGAGCCTCCTCATCCAACGCCGCACGCCGAGAATTAGAACTAGAAGCAGTAGTGGTAGGTCCCAGTGTTGACCGGCACGAAGTCTCCGCCGGGCGTCTGTAATCTTTGCCTGGGGAAGTACGAAGAGTACTGCTCCAGTCCTGCCGAGAAGTCGACTCCATCCACCGGTTGTCCAGAGAGTGTTCACCCCGCTGTCGACGAACCTGTCCCTCCTGAAGCGCGGGATGGCTGTCCACCCGGTCCGCGGATCTGCTGCGCCTTGCTGGAAACTGCGCCTCCCGTTGTCGCGACGATGTCCGATGGTGTGAGACGTAAGAACTGGACTTCCGATCCAAAGAAGAAAATCGAGAAGGTGAGACATCCACTCGAAGGCGATCTCTGTCCCGCGTCGATTCCCTACACTGCGCCCGTTCAACAAAACGCAAAGATCGAACTCTTTGGTATCTTAGTGTTTCGGGGGTCCGCCGTCTGTTCATAATTCCTCTCTCATTATTTTCTCTACGACAGCTGATAGAACTGACCACACTGGTCAGCTCCCGAAGGAGGTTAACATCGCCAGTGGAACGCCAGTGGCGCCACTCTCTATCTCTGGACCCCGAAAATTATCTCTCTCTTTCTCTTACATTACCCTGAGATCTATCAACATTGCGCTTCGACATCCTGTCCCCCTAGGAGCGAGTCCCCGAAGGTGTGACCCTGTCAAGGCGCTGGTCCGGCCTACGGCAGAAGGGCGCTCTCCAGTCCGAGGGGGGGTCCCCCGCATCTGCTGCCTGGGTTCTCTCATTGCCAGGAGGGCTACTGCTTGACCCAACGTATTTTTTGCGGGGGCACCGAGCTCTCAAAGGCCTACCTAAATCATAGGGTGGCGAACCCCTGCCTGGCCTGTCTCCCCCTCTGTGGATTGAAGGGTAAAATAGAGCTTTTGGTGCCGTGTTGGATGGCGAATCCCTAAGGCTGCTACTAGGCTCAATCGTCCGCGCAGGACGAGGCAGCACTGCACGAAGCACCGGTGGGGGCAGCAGGACCCGTTTTTGTGCTGACACACAACCGATGTCTGAAAGGCATTTCTATGCCTCACATTCAAAGGTACGGCAGCACCTTTGCACCCCGGCTTTTCTCTCTTATAAAAGGCCCAAAGCTGTGACCAACGGTCCTCCTTCCAAGTAGAGCATAGCGCGCATGGTCGACTGGATGAACAGCCAGAACAGGGAAGACAAAAATCATGCACGTCACTAGGCCATTGAAATTCGCCACACAGGGTGCAAGTCTTAACTTGAGCACTGTAACATAAGACAGACAAAGGCCTTGCGAGTGCTCGGAGCCTGAAGGAGGGTCCGAGTTCCCGACCGGTCGCATACATACAAATTAGAAAATTGTGAAATTCGGGAAATGCCGTCGCCCGGTCAAACGCCAGCTAGGGCAGTAACCGAAGCTTTACCTGTCCATCTTTGAATACAAAATCACACAATCCAAACAAGTAAGGAATAATCCTCCTTTCTTTTTTTTTTCCTTTTTTCTTTTTTTTTCTTTCTATAATCTTTTTCCTTCCAAAAAGACCAAGAATCACACAAGTCCAGGTCCAAGTAGAGTTCACACAGTGAAAGGTCGGAGCATGAAGTGCACACGACCGGCTATAACTGAGCTAGCGAAGTCACTGGAGGGAAAGGGTGAGTGCGCCACCGGATAAGGTAGTACGGGAGACCACTCGGGGTATCGGGGTTATGGCTCATCAGTGGTTCATCGGTAATGATGTTGAGAAAATAAATGCAACGGAGGATAACTATATTCTTGTTTTGTGCTAAAAAGGAAATGTGAAAGCCTGTGTATTCAAGGTACATATGTATTTATTAAGAATTTGTTGTATTATTTACTGAAGTACTGATCAGAAACTGACCGATATCAGTGACGGCCTCAGCCAGCTTCATCATTTTGTCCTTGGCTGTCTGTAACAGGGGCTCCTCCAACTGCACAGCAAACACACACGTAAATCATCGCTCGCAGGAATGTCATATACACGAGCACCTGTCTTCAGGAATCGTCATCGTACAACAAACATGGTCTTACAAGACAGGCGCTCTCAAGAGAAGTCTCACCGGGGCAAACAGTGTCACCTGTTATTAAAGACCATAATGCAAGTGGCTACGACCCACCACACAATGGGCAAACAGTGTCACCTGTTATTAAAAACCATCATGCAAGTGGCTACGATCCACCACACAATGGGCAGTGTCACCTGTTATAAAAGACCATCATGCAAGTGGCTACGACCCACCACACAATGGGCAGTGTCACCTGTTATAAAAGACCATCATGCAAGTGGCTACAGCCTACGACACAATGGTCTTTAACTCCATGTGCCCTGAGGAAGAAATGATCACGTGTGTAGATATCCTCAAGACAGTCTATGTCACAGCTCTGGAGGCAGATCAACCATATTTCAAGGGTGGTGTCAGAATATAGGCGCCAAGCTTGACATCCTGTGGTAGTCTGTCAGGGCTTAATGGGTTAATGACCGGTGATCTGGCGCTTTGAAGCAGATCCTGTCACATGGTAAAAAGGCATAGTTTAGGCCAATGCTGACACGCGAATACCAAACTTTAACACCTCGACTGTTGAGAAAAGATGGTCGACCTGCAAGAGGCATAGATGCTGATGAGCCCCGCACCTCATAAAACCACCTTGTGTCCCCGTTCCTTTGGCGGCCTTGCTTCCCTGACTTTGAATTTATGATGTCAAAACACACTTTACGGCCCCTGGCAGTGGTTAATCAATGGGGTGAAGGAACAATGTGGACACTGGAATACCAAGCTTCGCTCAACGGGTAAAGGTTTCTACTGCCTGTAGATCAGTTAATGGCCTGACCTTGTAGCTGTTTTCGTGGTTCTTGAAGCGCGTGTAGTAGTGGACAAATCGGTTCAGCTCCTGCATCCTCGTGTTCTTTTCTTCAGCCTGAAAATCATACAGCACGACGGCGTTAGTCTTGACATGGGGGACATTATGGCTTCCAACTTCCACGAACCCATTTAGCCTTGGCGCACTACAGCAGGAGATGGATCGACCATGATAATTCAAGGGTAGTGCCAGATTAGCTTGGCACCTGATGGCACCAAGCTGATCTGGCACTACCCTTGAATTATCACGGTCAACCCACCTCTTGGAACTGCCACATAGTTGTTAGATGACACCACTAAAATTATGGGAAACGCGATCTTGGGCTTAAATGGGTTGAGGTACAAAATCACAAACCAGCAGAAAATTTCTTTCGACAAAACTGACTTCTAGCATCAACAGTTCTACTGACACACAAATGCACCCACACACGCATATACGCACACACTCACATACGCATCTTACCATGTATAGGCGCCTTATAAATCCTCTTTATTATTATATACGCACACACACACACACACAGTGTTTCTGAACGCCTCAATATTCTTCATTTTCCTTAACGATTGCATGTGTAATTGTAAACGGAGTAAACACACTGCACCACCAACCGTTTGTCCTGGTCTCAGTCACGGTCAGTGTACCCACCATCTGTCCTGGTCTCAGTCACAGCTAGTGTACCCACCATCTGTCCTGGTCTCAGTCACGGTCAGTGTACCCACCATCTGTCCTGGTCTCAGTCACGGTCAGTGTACCCACCATCTGTCCTGGTCTCAGTCACGGTCAGTGTACCCACCATCTGTCCTGGTCTCAGTCACGGTCAGTGTACCCACCATCTGTCCTGGTCTCAGTCACGGTCAGTGTACCCACCATCTGTCCTGGTCTCAGTCACGGTCAGTGTACCCACCATCTGTCCTGGTCTCAGTCACGGTCAGTGTACCCACCATCTGTCCTGGTCTCAGTCACGGTCAGTGTACCCACCATCTGTCCTGGTCTCAGTCACGGTCAGTGTACCCACCATCTGTCCTGGTCTCAGTCACGGTCAGTGTACCCACCATCTGTCCTGGTCTCAGTCACGGTCAGTGTACCCACCATCTGTCCTGGTCTCAGTCACGGTCAGTGTACCCACCATCTGTCCTGGTCTCAGTCACGGTCAGTGTACCCACCATCTGTCCTGGTCTCAGTCACGGTCAGTGTACCCACCATCTGTCCTGGTCTCAGTCACGGTCAGTGTACCCACCATCTGTCCTGGTCTCAGTCACGGTCAGTGTACCCACCATCTGTCCTGGTCTCAGTCACGGTCAGTGTACCCACTGTTACGTGTTGAAGTCGTAGTCGTAGTATGATAAACACACCAGACGCACGCACGTAAGGTTCTTTTAAATAAACTTCATTCAGCTACAACCCATCACACGTGGCTTAAGGATGTAGACAATACTGGAGTAACAGTTCCAAAAATATTTTAAATGAGCGATGCGATCTCCACACAATGCATTCCCAAATGCACCAACACTGATACAATGTCTCTTCTTCAAATGTCAACACTGGCGACACAAAGTTCCTCACACAACGTACACCACCGTTATGCTGCGTCTCTTACAATGTACACCCTATACGGGCCATGTACCTACGATAAACTGTGTGTCCCTACAACTGACAATGCGTGACGATGTACACACATGTCTCCCAGCACCATCCCTTATATTAAAACAACTTTCCAGAAAAATCTAATGAATTCACACAACGCAACCAATCAAAACGGAACACGTTACTGAAACTGGTAAACATTACATGAAAAGACCTTTCTAGAATAACCAAAATTGTCTACAAAAATTTGACTGCTCATTTCAGCCTAAAATCCTAATGTAAAATGACGTCTCACAAAAGTATGGTAGGCAGTTCACGACCTAGTCGGAATTTTCCAGAACTTTCACGATCTTTCAAAAACCATACTGACTGACTGCTAAATTCACGCGCACAGAAAACAACTGTTACAAAATGTTACCTACTATTTTGACGTCACATGTAAGGTCACTAGACAGCGCAACCTTGCTAGAACGTTGTAATCTATTCTCAGCGAAACTACGCATTCCAAAAATCGACCGCTCTTCTCCGTGCGACATTACCCCCCTCTTTTAGAACGAAATTTCACAAAAATTTCTTCTCAAATCTCAAAATACGGTTGTGGCTGTGTAAACCTACACAAAACCATAAATAAAAATTTCACATCAAAATGAAATCAAATCAAAATAATCGTCTCACAGTTCCTCTAAACTGTCCTGAGCGAAGACATGTCCCTTTAAACTGTCATAGACACCAAAATATTTCTTTAAACTGTTGTGGGCACAGAAATGTTCATTTAAACTGCTCTGCTCAGGTAATCCGCTCCAAAGTTCTGCGAACCCTTGATAGACTGTAGTTTAATGTCAAAATACACTTCTGGAACATCGTCAAATCATGAATACAGTTCACATAGTTCAAAGGTTATTGGTCCTGAGTCAAACACTATCGGCCCACGGAAAGTACGACAGTCCCCGCATACCAAACTAGATCTCTCTGGTCTATTCCCGATGACCACTGGTAATCTGGAATCTCTGTCGACTCCCGGGTCCGGCGTCTCACCAACATTCCTTCTCGGCCCCTCTCTTGCGCTGCGAAGCAGACGACATGGCTCGTTGCGAACCGGCTCGTTTGATGTCAGATTAACCTCGTGCTGGATGGTGTCTGTTGTCCCTGGGTCAGGTGTAAACGGATGCTTGAACTCTTGAGTCAGGACGCGCAGTTCTTCTTGTTGAGTCTGGGTCAGATTCTGACTGAACTGGATGTCTTCTACATCCTCCTTGTGTCGGAGTTCATTAGGTCAAACAGGTTCTCGTCGTTTAGTCTTTCGTCATCAGCAAGACTCACCGATGCGGCCAGTTGTGTTTTGTCTTGACGACCTCTCTCAATATACTTCTTCAGCAGATTAGCATGGTAAGTCTTGACCTTGTTGTTGACCTTTACTCTGTAGTCGTTGATGCCCACCACCGTATCAACAACGTAGGGTCCCTTCCATTGCATCAAGAGTTTGTTGTTGTCGGTAGGAAGAAGAACCAACACCTGGTCACCTGGCTGGAATCATCGATTTTTCGCCTTACGATCATAGTAATGCTTCCCCTTGTTCTGCGCCTTCCCCATTTCTTCTCGAGCCATCCTGAGGGTATCTTCCAGCTTCTCTCTCAGGTCGAAGACATACTGGTAGCTGATCTTCACCTCAGGCGCGTTGATATCCTTGGTCCACAGCTCCTTCAGGATGTGCATGGGCCCCCTTACAGTCCTACCGTACAGTAATTCAAAAGGCGAAAACCCTGTCGAATCCTGAGGAACTTCACGGTATGCTAAGAGCAAGGCATTGATATATCTATGCCACAACCTTGGCTGTTCAGCACATAGTTTCTTCAGCATAGCCTTCAATGTTCCGTTAAACTTTTCAACCAACCCATTACACATGGGGTGATAAGGGGTGGTAGCAAGGTGTCAGATGCTCAATAGTCGGTTGACTTCCTCCATGCAGTCGGAGACAAACCGAGTTCCTAGGTCACTCAGGATCTCCTCAGGAATCCCCAAACGGCTGAACATGTCGACGAGCACCTCTGCCACTGTTGGAGTGTCGATCTTCTTCAATGGTATGGCCTCAGGATAACGTGTAGCGTAGTCCACCAGGGTAAAAATGTAGCGATGATCATCTTCACTTGGAGGGGATATTGGCCCCACCAGGTCCACAGCCACCCGCTTGAAAGGCATTGCGATCAGAGGCATTTTCTCAAGAGGAACCTTGGGCACCTTTCCTTTGGAGATTGTTTTCTGGCATATGTCGCACGACCTGCAGAATCAGGTGACATCGCCTCCCATATCAGGCCAGTAGAAGACGGCTCGGATCCTATCGAGGGTCTTGTTGATTCCCAAGTGTCCTCCCAATATGGAATCATGGGCCAATTTCATCACCTGCATCCTCAAAGGTTCAGGCACTACTACTTGACGCACAGGTTTATCTCCATTGCTGTTGAATATCCGGTACAGGATATTTTTCCTGGTCTCGAAGGTTATCTCATTTCCCTTTCGCGTTACGGGCTCGGTCTGACCTCGGAACTTGTCAAGCGTAGGGTTGCCTTTCTGTAGCTCCACCAGCCTGTCCCTATTCACCACAGCTGCTTCCGTGTTGTCCGCCACTTTTAGAGGGATGGTCTGGGGACTCTTCTTTGCTTGACTTCTTGTGGTGACAGCACGTTTCGGGTCTCCACTCTGGATCTGGATCGTCTGCGTTTCTGGCACCATCAATGTTTCCGATGATAAGATCGTAGACTGGGGTCTTTACGCAAAGCACTTTCACCTCTCCTTTCAGATGCGGGGTGTCGACACTGACATTGGCAAGGGGGATAATCCTCACAGTTCATTCAGCCAAAATGAGGGTGGTCCACTCCTGTAGCTTCTGGTCTTCAGTTATTAGGTCCTCTCTCACGATGATGCAACTACAACCAGTGTCTCTCAGCACTCTCACTGATGTGTTTCCGACGAATCCTGACATCACCGGCATGTTCGGCACTTCACTCTCAGGTAGCGCGATGTTTGAGACTGGTAAGAATGTAGCCCCATCTCCTACTGGGATGCGTCCATTCTTTTTGAAAGATTCAATCAGCTCCGGTGTCACTCGCGTTTCTCCAGATTCAGTCACTGGATGACGTCACATCATTGGCTAATACAGCGGCGGCTCTGTGTTAAGACGTGGTACTGCTTCTACCTGCTATCCCGCGATCTTGATTGGATCTTCTGATGTTGTTGCCTCGGGAAATATCTTTAGAAGGACACCGTATCGCCTTGTGACCTTTCTTCCCACAGAGAAAACATGTCAGGTTCTCCATCGGCTTGTATTTCAGGGCGTCTCTGACATTGTGGATTTTTTCTGCTGGTGCAGACACACGCTGGGGCTCACTGGACCCGAACTTCATGTTGTCGGCATCAAGGTATCTTTGAGCGAAGTCGGCCAGGGCCTTTAGGGACTGGTCTTTTTGCTCCCTGAGGTGGGCGGCCAGGTCCTTAGAACATGCATTGAAGACTTGTTCTTTGATAATAAGGTCACATAGGTCCTGGTACTTTTTGTTTAAACCAGCCAGCTCTATCCATTTCTCCAGGTAGCTCCTGATTCTTTCAATGAATAGGCTGGGTGTTTCTCCTTCAGGCTTGCAGTTCCGAAATCGTCACCTGTAACCCTCTTCAGTGAAGTCGTACTGTCTCAGCAGGGCGCTTTCAACTGCATATAATCTTCGGCTTCTTCTCTGGGCAAGCGAGTGTAAAATTCAAGCGCTTTGCCAGTTAAAAGTGCACTCAGCTTGATAGCCCAAGTCTCTTGTCTCCAGTTATTGCTGCTTGCGAAGCGCTCAAATCGTTCCAGATAAGCGTCCATCTTATCTGAATTTTCAACGAAAGGTGGTAGCTTTGGCGTACGGGCTATTTGCTCTCTGCTGGCTAATGCTGTTGCATCATTAGCCCTCTGGCTCTGTGCCTCTATCTCAATCTGTTTTAGATGAATTTCGTGTTGACGCTGCCTCTCCGCCTCTTCTCGCTGTTTCTCTGCCTCTTCTCTCTCCTCTTCTCGTTGTTTCTCTGCCTCTCTTCGCTGTTTCTCTGCTTCTTCTGCTTGGATTTTGAGTTTCCTGATTTCACGTTCTTTAGCTCTTTCTTCTCTCTCCAATCTGTCCTTTTCTTCTCTCTCTCGTCTCTTTTCTTCTTTCTCCTCTCTCCAGTCTCTCCTTTTCTTCTCTCTCTCTCTCTCGTTTCTTTTCTTCTTTCTCCTCTCTCTCCTTTACAAACTCGAGGAGTTGAGCTCCTTTGAGTCCACATTCCTTTCCAATTTTCAGGAATGTCTCCATTTCCGATGTCGCCATCTCTGCGTTTCACTGCTGGCTGTTTTCTCCTGCTACCCTTTCCACAGAGCCAACTGAAGAAGTCCCGTCGGAGGTGCCAATATGTTACGTGTTGAAGTCATAGTCGTAGTATGATAAACACACCAGACGCACTCACGTAAGGTTCTTTTAAATAAACTTCATTCAGCTGCAACCCGTCACACGTGGCTTAAGGATGTAGACAATACTGGAGTAACAGTTCCAAAAATATTTTAATTGAGCGATGCGATCTCCACACAATGCATTCCCAAATGCACCAACACTGATACAATGTCTCTTCTTCAAATGTCAACACTGGCGACACAAAGTTCCTCACACAACGTACACCACCGTTACACTGCGTTTCTCACAATGTACACCCTATACGGGCCACGTACCTACGATAAACTGTGTGCCCCTACAACTGATAATGCGTGATGATGTACACACGTGCCTCCCAGCACCATCCCTTATATTAAAACAACTTTCCAGAAAAATCTAATGAATTCACACAATGCAACCAATCAAAAGGGAACACGTTACTGAAACTGGTAAACATTACATGAAAAGACCTTTCTAGAATAACCTAAATTGTCTACAAAAATTTGACTGCTCATTTCAGCCCCAAATCCTAATGTAAAATGACGTCTCACAAAAGTATGGTAGGCAGTTCACGACCTAGGCGTGAAATTGCTCAGTGACTGGCAGCATACCCATCATTTCTCCTGGTATCAGTCACGGTCAGTGTTGAAGTTGTTGTTTCCTGTATTTATCCACCGCGAATCAGTGTTGAATCCTGGTATCAGTCATGGTGAGTCTGTCCTGGTATCAGTCAGTGTTGAAGTCAGTGTTTGCTGTGATACTACAGACTATAAAGGTGTGAAAGTGCTCAGTGACAGTCAGTGTACCCATCATTTGTCCTGGTATCAGTCACGGTCAGTGTACCCACCGTCTGTCCTGGTATCAGTCACAGTCAGTGTACCCACCATCTGTCCTTTTATCAGTCATGGACAGTTTGTCCTGGTAATAGTCACGGTCAGTGTTGAAGTTGTTGTTTGCTGTGATATTACAGACAATAAGGCGTAAAAGCACTTACATCAGTGACCACCTGCTGAGTCTGTTCTTCCACCTTCTTGACCACCTCGTAGCGATTGCACTTGAAGTAGCCGCCCGTGGACGAGTTGTGTCGCTTCCACTGCTCCAGGCACACCCAGCAAAAGTCGTGCTTGCACTGACCACACACAAACATGGCTGTCAGCATACACATTACACCCTTCAACACCACAACAAAGATGAATCTGGCCATGATTTTTCTCTAAAATGTATTTTTTCTAAAAATACATACCGATGGCATTACTATATGGAAGATGGTACGGTAGCTTGACACACGATTAAAAAAATGTATTTTTCTCTAAAATGTATTTTTTCTAAAAATACATACCGATGGCATTACTATATGGAAGATACACTTAGCTTACCGATTTCAGCCTAAGAATCCATTGAGTATACCTAAACAACCAGGGAAGCAACTCTAGCGAGTTGTTACCAAGAACCCCAAGCAGTCTCCCTTACCTGAGTAGTCTCCCTTCACGCAATCTGGGTACGTGAGCAGTGTATTCCCGCCAGTCTTTTCTTAGCTTGCTGGCGGTATGCGGGCAGGCGGGAGGGTCCTCCAAGTAATGCCATCGGTAAGTTTTTTTTTTTTTAAATACATTTTAGAGAAAAATACATTTGTTTCTACAAAATCTATACCGATGGCATTACTATATAGAAGAATAACAAAAAACTGCAAAACGCTTAGTACGGGACAAGGTACAACCTCCCAACGATTTCAGCTAAGCATTATCTATGGCGCCTGAGGCGTCGGGAGGGAGTGTTGCGCCGCTGAGACGTTCCCAACCAGGGCCAGGTTGTCCCGTTGGCCAGAGAGGTCTCGCAGATAGAAGTGGGTGAAGGTGGACTCAGCTCGCCACCCAACAGCCGCCAGAATGTCCCTCACAGCGCAGAGACGGTCGAAGGCGAAGCTCGCTGAGACCGCTCTGATTTCATGGGCTCTGATGCGCAGGCGTTTCGCCCCTTCCGGGGAGAGATCATCGTATGCGGACTGTATGTCGTTGCGACCCGGAGACAAGGGCAGCAAGAGGCGGGACCGGCCTCTCCGAACAGGTTTAAATGCCCGGGCTGGGTCCTGCTGCTGGGACTCTCGAGAAGAAATGAGACCTCTGAGTGGGCAGAGGCCAATTACTTGAGCCGAGGCCAAGGGGAGTCTGTTCTTGGCCAAAAAGGCCGGGTTTGTCAGGAGCTGTACTGACCCATCGACTCTGAACTGCAGGCAAGTAGGAACCACGGAGAGCACGTGTAATTCACTCACTCTGGCAGCTGAGGCGAGGGCTAGCAGAAAGCAGGTCTTCCTGGTCAAGTCCGCAAAGCGGGTCAGCAGGAGTGGCTCGAAATGGCTCGAATTCAGCCACGTGAGAACCCAAGGAAGATCCCAGCGCGAGAGCAGAGAGCGGAGGACCGGGCACTGGAGCTCAAAATGTGCCATCAGGTCGAAGAGATCCTTACACGATCCTGGGTCTGGGTCTGCCCAGCCCAAGTGCCGGTAAGTGTCTGCGATTATGGCCAGGTAACCTCTAATGGTGATAGGCGCCAAGTTCTGCTCCCGGAAAAGCCAGAGGAAGAACTCGGCTAGCTGCGGATTCGTCAGAGCCGTGGGGGAAAGGTGGACTGACTAGCACCAGGACAGCAGGACTCTCTACTTTCCCTTGTACACCTTCTGGGTGGATGACCTGCGGGCTGCACCGATCGCCTCCACTGCCATACGCGAGAAGCCTCGTGCGGCGAGGGCCTGCCGCACATCCTCCAGGCGTGTAAGAGGAGCCGCTCCGGGCAAGGGTAGAACAGATTCCTCCTGGGCTGCTTCAGCATGGTGGGGGGAACCGGTAGGCGTAAGGGAGGGTGCGTGGCGAGACTCAAGTGGTCGTAAGTCCAGCTCTGGCTCCAACAGAATGGGGTCATGAGAAACATTACTGCGCTGCAGCCCCGGAGTTTCTGCAGACACTTTGGCACAGGACCGTGGGAGGGTACGCTGTCACGGTTAGTGACTGTTTTGACAGTGGTAGTCGAAAGTTACCGAAGCACTGGTCACGCAGGTATAGTGAGTTGTTTACGAGTTGGTAGAGTCGGGTTAGTGTGCTTTGTTTTGCATGTGCGGGGCGCGCTAGTGAATGCGGTAGTGTGTTCACTGCAGAGTTTAGCTTGTCGGGAGCAAGGGAATGATATTTTAGTTAGCAGCTGTACTCGGTTGGACCAAGTTGTCTTGCCTAGCTGACTGTTGGGAGTCAGTGACTGACCGTCTGTGAGAGTCAGTGACACAGCGCCGATCCAGTCCCGGGGTCTTGGAGGCTGGAGACTGGGGTTGTTTTGCCTATGGGTGGCGGCGTTTTGTGACGAGTCGCAGAGGAGGTAAGTGCGTTAAAAAGCCCGCGTGCGGATGTTTTGTCTTGTTTGTTATGGGTGGTTGTACTATGTGTTAGGGCTAGAAGTATCGTGGGGGGATAAAGGAGGGGAGAACGCGATGGGTGGTAAAGGGGAAGTATTGTTTTGATGTTATTGGTTTGGTTCTATCTAATTATTAGTTATTTTAACTGTTTAGCGAAATGTTGCATTGGTTAGTGGAATGTGTTGATTAGTGAAATGTTGTATTGGCTGTTGTGAAAGTGCAGAGAATGTTAGGAAGGCTTTTATATAATGTTTGAGAACTTTCATTGTTTTAGTTTTTGTGTAATTTTTGGTTTGGAGAGCACGTGTCACATGGATGAGGGTCGAGTGCTTGAACGGTTAATGGTAGTGGTTTTGTAAACCAAGCAGGGTGGGTATGGGAGGTTATCTGTTTTAACGACCCACTGGTTTACATTACATAAGAGGCCGTTTAGGCTCCTGCTTTTGTCTTGCATTCGTTGTCGGGGTCGGGACCGGTTGGAGGACCAACGGGCATCGGGACCAACTACGCCTCGCTGGACCGGGTGTCGGCATGGAAGGGACGCGGTCATCTGTACTGCCGAAGCCGCCGTGTCACCATCGCGGCCAGACCAAGCACCAGGGAAACAGAGAGAGAGAGAGAAGACCCGCGAAGCTGTACGACCGTTAAGGAAGCCGGATGGGAGGGATCCACAGGCGTTCGTCGACTCACCACAGTGGTCCCATTCTTATTCGCCTTTCCATTACTCACTCTGCCTTGGTGTAGTTCCATGATTCTTGTATATGAACAGTACGTTGTAAAGGACGTTTTCAGCCGTCAGTTCGGAGGACTGTAACCTGACTTTTATTGTTATTGTGGAGCAACAGTGCTGTGTAGCATGGGGGAGTGCTTGTTTCCACCACTCGATGCAATGCTGATGCTGTGGAAGTAGTATCAAGCTTGGTTTAGTTTATTTTCTTTGTTTTTCTGGGGTTTTTTTTCCCTTTCCTTTTCCTTTTTTTTCTGGGAGGGGGAGGGGAGGAGGGGGCAGGGAGGGGAGGTGTGGGTGGGAAGAGTGGGAAGGAAGAATAGTTAGTGTAATAAGTAATAAAGAGTGAGTGTACGTGTAGAGTAAATGTGTTGTGTTGCTTGTGCTGAGCTGTAACCTGTCTTGAGGCAAGACGCTAGGGTTCTTTATCTGTCTTCTTCCGATCTTCTACTCCTAACCTTCATCCTCGTCTATCTCTCTTTAGTCGGGACATTTGGGGGTTCTACTTCTATTCTATCTTTCAATCTCGTCTGTCCCTCCCTAGTCGTGACATACGCGTAGGCAACTAGGCCATCCCAGCCTAAGGAGAGAGAGTGTCCACGGCCCAAGCGAGAGGATCTGGGTTAGGCGAAACGAAGAGTGGGAGCTGATGGTTTCACCGTGTCGCGAAAAGGTCGATCATGGGCGTCTCACAGTGGGCGCAGATCATCCTTAAGATGTCCTGCCGAAAAGTCCACTCGGTGTGGAGGAGTTGACCCTGCCTCGAGAGGGAGTCTGCTAGAACATTCAGGTGGCCGGGGATGTCACGTTTGCAGCAAGATACCGCGATCCCTGCACCACAGAAGGATTTGAAACAGGTGCATGCAGAGGGAGGCCGAGTGCGTACCTCCCTGCTTCTGAATGTAGGCTACAACAGTTGCGTTGTCAGAGAGGATCAGAAGCTCCTGGGAACGGAGACAAGATTCCCAGTGGATCAGCGCTAGCCAGATGGCCTGCAACTCCAGCCAGTTGATGTGCTTGCTTCGCTGGGTCCAGAGGCCACCGGCCTGAGGCTCTGCTGAAGTCCGGCAGTAAGTGCGCTCCCCAACCGATGAGGCTCGCGTCCGTGCAGAGCGAAAGCTGGGGCAGCGGGGAGGAGAGGGGTACTCCCGTCGCTAGCCAATCCAGGCCTGTCCATCTCTGTAGGTGAGGCCAGACCAACAGCAGAACGGGGACCAACGCCGCCAGGTCACCCGAGGACGCACCAATGAAGCAGAAGATGCAGCTGGAGAGGTCTCGAGTAGAGCCTGCAAAGGGGTAAGAGATCCGCCTCTGTGTTCATGAGCCCCAACAGTTGCAGCCAAACTCTGACCAGGACTGCCTCCGCAAGGCATACCTGGTGGGCCAGTCCTGCCAACTTCTGGATGCGGGCCTCCGGTAGTCTCACCCGGTTTGTCAGTCAGGTACTCCAAACCGAGGTGCACGAACTGGTGTGAAGGAACGAGGTCCGACTTGCCGAGGTTGAAGAGAAAATCTAGCTGCCGGAGAAGAGTCAGCAGCGCATCTCTGTCTCTCTCTAAGGAGGGTGCACTCTGGTTCCTCAGGATTAAGTCGTCCAGGTAGCTGGAGGTCGGCCACCACTGCATCCATGATCCTCTTAGTTAAAGACCCAGGGGCTGAGGTTGAGACCAAAAGGCAAGGTCCGGAACTGAAAGGCAAAGCACAGGTAATGGCGAGCCGAGGGGTGCACAGGAATGTGTCGGTAGGCATCGGACAGATTGAGGCCGACGGCAAAATCTTGGGGCTGGACAGAAGCTTTCAAAGCACGAGCTGTCTCCATCCAAAACAGGAGCGCTGAAATGAACTTGTTTAGTGCCGAGAAGTATATGATGAGTCGCCAATTGCCGTATGGTTTCAGAACCACAAAGAGTCTGCTGTAAAAGGCCCGCTAGTCATGACGAGCGGGGAGCAGGATGCCGAAAAGAAATCTGCAGGCCCTCCGAGATAATAATAATAATAATAATAATTACGTTATTTATAATGCATTTATCTTATAATAATTACAGTGGAGTCCACTTAACACGAATAACACAAGCATAATCCTGATCAGCGCACTCTTATACGATACTCAGCAGACTTTCAGCACACGAAACACAGTACATCCAACGAAAAACCACTAAAAAACACGTGGTAGGTCGCACAAACAAGATGGCGCCCGAATATGGTGGAGAGGACCCAAGGGTCATCTGGTAACAGCATCCGCCACGCGTCGCTGTGTAGCGCAAGCTTTCCGCCGACAGGAGACCCCGGAGAGATTGGCGGGGGCACAACCGGGCGAGCATCATTGGACCCTGACCCGCCCGGTCCTTCAGGCAGCTCTGGGCCAGGCGGAAGAACCGGGGGTAGGGAAGGGACGTGAACGAGCGGGGTGGGACTGACAGGGGGTCGGGGAGGAGGGGGGGGGGGGGGTCCGGGGACTGGACGAGTGGCGGGTCTAGAGATCTGCAGGGAGCGACCCAAAGCCTTGCGGAGAGCTGGAATCTTGGAAGGAAGCGAACTAGGGGCGCAGGGCCACAGGTCCTTAGATAACTCCTTGACCTCATGCCAGGTCAGTCCAAACAAGAGGGCGCATCCCAGGGGAGCCTGACAAAGCTGAGACTTGACTGACGGTGGTAAGGACGGGCACTTCTGCAAAACGGCGTCCCGTCGGATGAGGTCACAGTTTGCAGCAGCGGCTAAAGTGTTGGTAGACCCATGGTACACCACCCGGTTAGCTGTCACCACTAAGGAGCGGATGTCATGTAGGAGTTCAGGCCCTGAGCGTTCCGAACCATCCTCGGTTAAGTGCACGACTGCCTGAGTAGACAACCCCAAACCCCGAGCAGGCCAAGGCATTCTAGATCAAGTTCACCGTCAGGTCGATACCGCATGGCATCCCGCGACGAGCCTCCAACTCGCCTTCTGCTTGCACATCCGCACAGATGTCAATGGCAGGGAGGGGCAGACGAAGGCTGCGAATGGCCCGCATACCACTGCTGCCAGAAACTCATGTCCACGTTCTCCAGCCATTTCTTATCCGCAAAGAAATGTCTGTCGGCCAACTTGCTCTGAAGATGCGAATCAAAGGCCTCCGTTAAGTACCGAAACCTGGGGGGTTGAAGGAGCGACTTCAATCTCTTCGCCATATGCTGTGCATCCACTAGTGCCGACACCTTCCTCTTGCGCGGCAGCGAAGGCGGGCATACGTCGGGCGGCAGAACTATCAAGATAAAAACGGCAGCCTCCTCCAGAGATCTAGCAGTCTCCATATGCAGAGCACTGATCCCCGAAGGACGAGTCGGACTGCAAGGAGAAGAACGCGCACACCCTCCATCGTCATTGTCCCGGAGAGAACTTCCAGCGACCAAGAGAAGATCCTGGGGAGAGCACGAGGTTGAGCGATCGCGAGTGTAGCGAAGTCCTCTGAAAAGAGAGCCGAGGCGGAGTCGTCCAGGTGGAGGCTGAGAGCCTCTTCAGCTGAAGGCGAATCCCATTGCCAGGAAGGGGAGCACCTGGAGCGGTGTGATGGTGAGCGGGTCCTCCAAGGTCCAGGAACGTGTAGGACGCCAGGGGGTCCGGTGCACGGGATCCCGCACAGAGCGGGGAGGAGACGACCGACAAGAGAAGCTGTCCTCCGTGCATTGAGCCCGCCGAGACCGATCTAGGTTTTGAGAGACTTGAGAGCCATGGATTACCTGAGAGCTCGCCCCGTGGGGGCGAGTGACGCCGGTCCTTGTGTGCATCCTGTCCCCGGTGAGGAGAAGCCCTCCGACGGAAAGCATCAATGCAGCTGCGGCAAGGTGAGAAGACATTCCAGCCGAGTCGACGAGCCGATCGCGGGAGCAATGCCGTTGGTGCAGAGAGGTCGAGCGCCGCCTAGAGGACGGATTCCGAGACCCTGACGGGCTGCTGATCGCCATGGTGGACCATGTGAAGTCTCTAGCCGGGGAGGCCCCGGTGTGCCGAGAGGCCGGCTAAGGCTGAGAGACCGAGAAGACAAGTCCAGAACAAGACTTGCATGAGGCTCTGTCCACGTCTCTTGCCACTCGGCTGTGGCGTGCGGAAGCGGGAGGCTCCGCTGTCCTGTGGTTACTGAAGAAAATCAGCTCTGTAAGATCTTTCCTGACTCAGTCTGCCACCACTCAGCTTGTGTCTTCACTGATTTTGAGCCACTTTGACTATTGTAATTGTTTGTTTGCTGGCCTGCCATCTGAAGAACTGGCTCGACTTCAGAGAATATTAAACAGTGCAACTCGCGTCATTTTCAGAAATCAAAAAAAGATCATGTGTCGTCCTTGTACCAACTTCACTGGCTTCCCATCAAAGCTAGGATTGAGTACAAGGTAGCTACTTTCGCCTTCCATCATTTCGATGGTACACTGCCTCCCTACCTTTCCAGTATGTTAACTACTTATCAAGCTTCCCGCACCTTACATTCTAGCAGTGAAAAACTTTTGAAAGTACCGAAAATAAATACAAAGTCCTCTGGTCAAAGGTCCTTTTGTTTCCAGGCCCCAGTCATTTGGAATTCGCTTCCGAAGCACACTCGTGATGCCCCGACAGTAATTTCTTTCAAAGTCAGCTTAAAACACATCTTTTTCTGTCTCACTATTCTGTGTTACCAAATTCCAGTCTCTTTTCTGTTTCACAATAACATCATGATCCTGTGACAGTCCTTGTTGCGATGGTTGTTTGTGCTTTGGGTGTGTTTATGTGCTGTTAATTTTAGAATTTGTATTGTAATATTTGTATTTTGTGTTGTTGCTGTCTATTGATTCGTGTTTAGGTTTGAACTTTGATTTGCATTGTACAGCGCTTAGAGCCTGCACTGCAGGGAGTTTGCGCTTTATAAATATAATTATTATTATTACTGCCCGACGGTTGCGTGGATAGGTGCTGCCGGTCACGCTCTCCTGTAGAGCGAGTGGGGGGCATAGTCTCCACTGTCCTGTGGCTACTGCCACCTGAGGGATGCGCCAATGGGCACTGTCGACCATACTCTCCTATTGAGCGAGTGGGGGGCATAGGCTCGCTGTCCCATGGCTGCTGCCACCTGATATTTGCGCTAAAGAGCCCTGCTGGTCATGAGTGTGGGGCATAGGGTCCGCTGTTCCGCGGCTCTTGCCATCTGATGGTTGCACTAAATAGCGCTGCCGGCCATGAGTGTGGGGCATAAGGTCCGCTGTCCCGTGGCTCTCGCCACCTGATGGTTGCACTGAGCGCTGCCGACCACGAATGGGGGGCAGAGGGAGGGACAGTCCCGAAGCAGACAGCCAGGTCCGGCTTGAAGAAAGCCCAGCATCCAAAGCGGCTTGTCTGCGAGGAGCCAGTAGGCGAACCCTGCCGGCATGCGCTCCAGGTGTGGAGATAGATCTTGGGAAGCCGCCAGGTGCTCCCGCCAGTAAAACCCCCATAGCTCTGACCAGCGTTGCTCCCGCCAGGAGGAGCAAGTACCACCCGGCCGGGAGGAAGAGCAGCCCGAACAGGGAAGGCATAACGAGTGGCTATCGCTGGGCCACGGGAAGCCCTTGCATTTACGACAGGTGCAAACTTGAGCACTGTAACAAACAAGTGTAAGCATGAAAGAACGTGCATGGTCATGGCGGCCACGCAAGACCCGACCGGTCCTAACCAGAAGCTTTAGCAACAACACAAAATCCAAAGATAATGCCGCCGTCTGCTGAGACTTGCTTCACACCAGCAGCCAGAGGCATTACCCGAGGTCTTACCTCGCCATATTCAAGGGAAGAGGAGGCAGAATTCCAATGAATAACAAAAAAAACCAAGCCTGAAGTCAGGACGAACACTGAACGGTAATCCTTTCACAAGGAAACTAAGCATAAGACTGGTGGGAATACACTGCTCACGTAGCCGGATGGGGTGAAGGGTGACTACTCAGGTAAGGGAGACTACTCAGGGTTCTTGGTAACAACTCGCTAGAGTTGCTTCCCTGATTGAGTAGGTATACACAATGGATTCTTAGGCTGAAATCGGTAAGCTAAGCGTATCTTCCGTATAGTAATGCCATCGGTATGGATTTTGTAGAAACGAACACACCTGAATAAAGCCTGCAGCCCCTATAGTTATCCGTTTTAGTTACACCTCATTGCAGTTAACCCTTGTAGCCCCAAGGTCCTATTTCTCAAATTTTGGAGGTGTTGCCTAATGACTATGTACCAGTTGCTGGGGATGGATTGAGCCTGATAATTCAAGGGTAGTGCCAGATGAGCTTGGTGCCTTCAGGCACCTGAAGGCACCAAGCTCATCTGGCTCTACCCTTGAATCATCATGGTCAATCCATCTCCTGCTGCAGGGTCCAGGGGGCTAAAAGGGTTAAACATGTGCTGACATGTCCTTTGTTTCATAATAATAATAATAATTATATTTATAAAACGCAAACTCCCTGCAGTGCAGGCTCTAAGTGCTGTACAATGCAAATCAAAGTTAAAACCTAAACACAAATCAATAGACAGCAACAACACAAAATACAAATATTACAATACAAATTCTAAAATTAACAGCACATAAACACACCCAAAGCATAAACAACTATCGCAACAAGGACTGGCACAAGATCATGGTGTTATTGTGAAACAGAAAAGAGACTGGAATTTGGTTAGACAGAGTAGTGAGACTGAAAAAGATGTGTTTTAATCTGACTTTTGAAAGAAATTACTGTCGGGGCATCACGAATGTGCTTCGGAAGTTTTTCTCTGCTAGAACGTAATGACTCATCTCATTGGCAAGGAAAAGAAACAAAACCCGTTCAATATGCCAACACCCAGCGTACCTTTGAGCACTTCATGTGGTTACATCCCTCGTTTTTCTGGATGGGCGACTTGCAGTTGGGGCAGGGCTTGGAGTTGGTGACTAGCCACAGACAGTTGGCGGCCATCTCCGTCTCCTCCTCCGTCCCATTCACTGGGGAAACAACAGCAACTCGTTAAAAAAAAAAATCTGGTATGTTCACGAAGGTCTGGCCACAAAGTGACCTTGGGCTTAAGAAAAAGATTGACGCTTCAATAATCACCGAGCAAATGCCAAACTTAGTCCTTTTAGCCCCACATGTGGGGCAGAAAAAAAAGTTGAATCCTGCAAAAAAAGTTGAATCCTGAAGCAGGGGTCTGGGGGCAAGTTTTAAGTGAAACAATAAATAAATAAATTAAATTTTTTTAGGTAAATCCGGAAATACGGCTGTAGCCAAAAAAGTCCCACCATGCCACCCTGACATGCCCCTGGCTGACCCTGGATATGAGGCACCACGAGCTGCAGGTTCTGTGCGGAGCATCGACAGCGTCACGCTGCTGCAGGAAGTTCAGTCGACTGCGATTCGATCGACAATCTATCTCCTACAACAGGTACATAGTCACTTGATGCAATTCTCAAATCTTTGTTAGGCAATAACTCCAGAAATGGGACCTTGGGGCTAAAGGGTTAAAGTTTAGCACTGACGACGGATAGCGGTGGGTTAATACAGTAAATGGCGGTACCAGTTAGCCAAGGGCATAGTTCTTCAACAGGCCCTGCCACTGCAAGGCTCAGGACTGTTCTTGGCCTTTGCAATATGGTGTAGCCAATACACAGCAAGTTGACTGCCACCTCTTTCCCTTTCTTCTTGCAAAATGAATTTTTTTTCTAAAATGTATTTTTTTGAAAAATACTTACCGATGGCATTACTATCTGGGAATACACTCTATTGCCTATAGATTTCAGCAAAATTGTGTGTAGCACACAACTGGGGAGGAGACACCGGGGATCCAAGCACTATGACCCCGGGTGGCCTCCCCTTACTACCCTATCCCGGCGAGCACAGGGCGACCTCGTCAGTTTCACACATAGCCACAAGAGGCAAGCGGGGCAGGCGGGAGGGCCATTCGAGTAATGCCATCGGTAAGTATTTTTCAAAAAAATACATTTTAGAAAAAAAATTCATTTGTTTTTTCAAAATACATTACCGATGGCATTACTATCTGGGAGAATGGCGAACAGGCGGAGGGTGCCGTATCTAACCATAACCCAACCACTCCGCCGGCCCCCTCGAGAGAGAACTCCCGACGATTTCAGCTATGATGTGCCTAAGACGCCAGCAGCGCTCGGAGGGAGTGCTGGGCCGCGGAGATGTCGCCCACCCGTGCCAGGGAGTCACGTCAGCCGGATAGGTCTCTTAAGTTAGAAGCGTGCGAAAGTGGAGTCTGAGCGCCAGCCACCCGCTGCCCCAATATCTTTGACCGAGCAGTTGCGGTCCAGGGCTAGACTGGCGGCTACTGCTCTCACTTCATGCGCCCGGATTTGTAAAGGCTCAGCGCCGCGTGGGCAGAGGTCTAGGTAGTCTGACCTAATCACCCACCGCAGCCAGGATGACACGATCTGGGCCGAGATGTGGCGTCTGCCCGCGGCCAAGGTAAGAAGAGGCGCGAGCGCCCCCGGCGCTGCGGCTGAGAGCGGCGCAGGTAAATCTTTAGCGCCCGCACTGGGTCCTTGTTGCCGCGATCCAGGGGAGAGGTCCGCTCCACGGAGGGGCCGTATCGTTAGCACCTGAGGAGCCGCCGCGGGCGGAGGTTCTTGGCCAGGAAGGACGGATCGGAGAGCCTCTGCGCAGAGCCGTCGGAACGAACCGCAAACAGGCTGGGAGCATCGAGAGCGCGTGAAGCTCGCTGACTCGGGACGCTGTAACGAGAGCCAGAAGGAAACAGGTTTTCCGGGTCAAGTCTGAGAACCGAGCCAAGGGGAGGGGCTCAAACCGGTCCGTATTCAACCACGTCAGTACCCAGGCAAGATCCCACCGGGGTACTAGGGAACGTGAAACCGGACGTCGGAGTTCAAAGTGAGCCAGAAATTCGACAGATCCTTGCAGGAGCCTGGGTCCGGAAGACACCGGTGACGGTAGATGTCCGCGATCATAGCGCGGTAGCCCTTGATGGCGACCGGGGCTAAGCCCCGGTCATCGAAGAGCCACAGGAAGAACTCCGCCAGTAGGTGGGAGGCTAGGTTAGTGGGAGGGAGCCCATGGGAGGTGCACCAGGTCTGAAAGACCCTCCACGTGCCTTCGTACACCTTCCTTGTAGAGAGTCTGCGGGCTGCTGCAATTGCCGCCACTGCAGCATCCGAGAACCTCTAGCGGCGCGGGCGTGCCTGACAACCTCCAAGCGTGTAGGCGGAGGCGTACGGGGCACGGCTGGAAAAGCCGCTGACGGGGCTGCTTGAGCATCGTGGAAGGGGTAGGAAGCTCCAGAGGAGGGTCCGTCGCAAGCGCGAGGAGGTCCGTGGTCCAGCTCTTGGTCCAGTTGAAGGGGGGCCACCAGCAGGAGGACCGCCGAGCATCCCAGAAGCTTCCGCAGTACCTTCGGAACGAGGACTGACGGGGGGTAGGCGTAAGCAATCAGGCCGACCCAAGCAATGGGGAGCGCGTCCCCTGCCCAAGCGAGTGGATCCAGGACTGGCGAGACGTAGACCGGGAGCTGGCTGTTTCATCTGGTGGCAAACAGATCCACTAGCGGCGTTTCCCAGTGAGAGCAGAGCAGGCGAAAAATATCCGGGCGTAGGGACCGCTCCGTGTGGAGCAACTGTCCGCGACGAGACAGGGCGCCCGCCATCACGTTGAGGTGGCCAGGGATGTGGCGGGCTCGTAGGGCAATGCCTCGATCCCTGCACCAGAGGAGAAGGTGGTACCGAAGAATGCAAAGGGAGGGCGAGTGAGTGCCACCCTGATTCTGTATGTAAGCCACCACCGTCGAGTTGTCGGAGAGCACGAGGACTTCCTGATTGGCCAAGGTCTCCTGCCAACGTCGAATGCCAACCCAACTGCCTTCCGCTCCAGCCAGTTGACGTGATTCCCTAACAGCTCCCGAAGCCAACGCCCGAGGCCGAGAGAAATCCAACAGAGCGCCCGAGGGTCGCCAGTGAAGAAGGAGACGTAGCTGTAGAGGCCGAGCATAAAGTCTGCCCCAAGGGAAGCAGGTCCGCAGCCGCACTGAGGAGGCCCAGGAGTTGAAGCCAGACCCTGGCGGTGAAGGAGGATCCCATCCCCATTGAAGTCGCTAAGTCGACGATCTTCTGTCGCCTGGCCAGAGGCAGGCGGACAAGGTTGAGGTCGGTCAGGAATTCCATCCCCCGATGTAGAAACCGTCGAGAGGGAGAAGATCGAATTTCCCCAAGTGAGCAGGAAACCTAGACGACGCAGAAGGGAAAGCAGGGCATCCCTGTCCGTCTGGAGGGCTGCGGAAACCAAGTTGCGCAGTAGAAGGTCGTCCAAGTAATTGGAGGCCGGGCTCAAGGAGCGCTGACGGAGAGAGGCTATCACGGCGTCGAGCAGTCTTGTAAACACCCACGGACTGATGTTGAGGCCGAAAGGAAGGGCGCAGAACTGGTAGACGATCCCCCCAAGTCAACCGAAGGTACCGGCGAACGACGGATGAATCGGGACGTGCAGATAGGCGTCTGACAGATCGAGGCTGATCGCAAAGTCCATCGGCCGGAGGGCCGCACGGAGTGTCCTGGCCGTCTCCATCCTGAAGCGAGGGGCCAAGGCGAGGGGCCAATCGATAACTGGACGCCACTTGCCGCCTGGTTTGGGTAACTAGAAGAGTCGGCTGTAGAACGCCAGAGAGTCCTGCCGCGAAACCACCTCTGTCGCCGCTTTGGTGAGGAGGGTCGCCACTTCCCCGCGCCGAGCGACCGCCTGTGTACCGTCGAGCGGTTCCTGGGTCCACATGGGTGATCTGCGAAGAGGCGGAGGCGACAGGAACGAAGTTGCAGGCCTGCGGTAACGGTGGAAAGAATCCAGGGGTCGTCCGGGAACAGCTATCTCGAAGATCGCTGAAGAGCGACAGCCGCCCGCCGACGGGAGGCCCGATTACTGAGGCGGGGGCGGAGGCGGGGGCGAGTCAATGAGCCCGACCGCGGCCCGATCTACGGGCACCGCGGGGCCAAGCAGGGCGAGGGGCGGGGCCGGCCTAAGTAGCCTGGAATGGACGGGCCCGACCTCGTGAAGATCCGGCTGTAGGAAAGGAGGGCCTGCAAGACCGCTGGGCACGACCCCCGCCGTGCGGGGGGCGCGAAAGCGGGTCGAGGCTGGGTTAGATGCAGGCTTGGGCCACAATCCTTGGAAGATTTTTTAACGGTGTGCCAAGTGTCGCCGAACAGCTGAGGACCACCTAAGGGGGCTTGACGGAGCTGGGTCTTCACTGACAAGGGAAGGTCCGAGCAGAGGCGCAAAAGGGTATCCCTCCTCCAGAGGTCGCATTTGGCCGCTGCTGCCCTGGCGGTGGCGGAAGAATGGTAGGCGGACCGGTTGGCCGCTATCAGGATGGACTGCCCATCACGAAGCGGGGACTGAGCCTCCAGGCCCCACGTATCCTGTAGGCACTGCAGGGCTGCCTGGGTAGCCAGTTCCAAACCCGAGCACGCCAGCGAGTTCCGCGCTAAGGAGGTGATCCTGTTGAGAGGCCGAGGCCACGAGTTCTGGACGAGCCTGAGGCCGCCCGCCTGTAGTAATGCCGCCGCATCCACCGCTGGAAAAGGTATGGCGAAGGCTTGGGAGTGTCCAGCGTACCAGGCCTGGCGGAAGCTTAAGGTGATTCCCACCGGCGATCGAGCGGCGGTAAAGTATCCCGTGTCGCCGAAAGCGTCGTTACGCAGCTGGGCGGAGAAGCATCGGTGAGGTCCCGGAAGCCGGCTTGCGGGAGGGACTTGCGGCGGTGGCCTTGCCTCTGCGCGTCGACCATGGCCGAAGCTTGTCTCTTCGGAGGAGGCGAAGGCGGACAGACCTCGGGCGGTAGGGACTTGGCGAAAGCCTTGAAGCCTCACCCAGAGCGTGGACCGTCTGTGATCCGAGCGAAGGGCCGGCAACGTCTGAGGCGGAGGCCGACGCGACAGCGGAAAAGGCGGGAAGGAGAACCAGCCGCCGAGTCCTGCAAGAAGATCGCCGTCCGACGGATGAAGGCTGAGGACGTCCGGTTCCAAAACTGATCTTCTCGCGGCAAAGACGAAAGGGGCGAGCGGCTACGAGAGCGCCGCACCGCCGCGCGCGAGGTAGACGCAGCCGCCCGCGACGCACGCAAAGAGGCGCGCCGCGGCGACGGAGGGACCGTGGCAAAGCGACGGTCCACCTCGAAGTCGGGATCCGCACGCGGCAGCCGCCGTGAGCGACAAACCGCGATCGGAATACCGAGGAAGTGGCCTGGTCACCCCTGGCCCGCCCGGGAGAACCGGTGCGAGGGGGGGGGGGGGGGGGGACCGCCAATAGTCTCCCCTAGCCCGCTCAGGAAAGGCGGAGCGGGGAGGGGACAAATACCGGACACGCGGCCCCCCGTCCGATGTTTCGGACCGTGGAGGACGCGCGATGTCACACCGGGCCCGCCTGGTCGATACGAGGCGGGGGGGGGGACAGTCTAGGGTCGCGCCAAGCCCGCTCAGGAAAGGCGGAGCGGGGAGGGGACGATTTATGAGCCCGCAGCCCCAGCTCCGAAGCCTCGGAGCGAGGGGGGGGGGGGGGGGGGGCGAGGGTCCAAGTCACACCGGGCCCGTCCGGTCGATACGAGACGGGGGGGGGACAGTCTACGGTCACACCAAGCCCGCTCAGGCGAAGCGAAGCGGGGAGGGGACAAATACCGGGCACGCGGCCCCCCGTCCGATGTTTCGGACCGTGGAGGACGCGCGATGTCACACCGGGCCCGTCTGGTCGATACGAGGCGGGGGGGGGGGGGGGGGGGGGGGGACAGTCTAGGGTCGCGCCAAGCCCGCTCAGGAAAGGCGGAGCGGGGAGGGGACGATTTATGAGCCCGCAGCCCCAGCTCCGAAGCCTCGGAGCGAGGGGGGGGGGGGGGGGGGGGGGGGGCGAGGGTCCAAGTCACACCGGGCCCGTCCGGTCGATACGAGACGGGGGGGGGGGGGACAGTCTACGGTCACACCAAGCCCGCTCAGGCGAAGCAAAGCGGGGAGGGGACAATTATGTGCACGCGACCCCCGCTCCGACTCCTCGGAGCGTGGGGGGCGAGAGTCAACCACACCCCGGGCCCGCCCAGGCGAGACGGGGCGGGCGGGGGGGGGGGAAGAAAGCGAAGCATGCCGTGCCCGTTCGGAAAATACAGAGCGGGTAGGCAGCATTACTAACGGTCTCGAGTCACGTTCCGAAGCCTCGGTGCGTGAGCGAGAGCATTTCTTATCACGTTTACTCTCTTTCTTATGCTTGCATTCCGTCACCCGTCCCCGCTCCGGAGACCTAGAGCCGGGGGTGGCCGACGAACGCTCATCTCTCCCAGACCGCTCGCCCGAAGCTGAGCGGGGGGTGGGAACCAAAATGGGCTCAAGCCACGCGCTAACGAAGCAGAGCGTGGGGAGCGTGACTCCGAAACTCGCCTACCCTGCTCCGAAGACTCGGAGAGGGGAGGGAGAACCTGCGAGTTAACGGTACAAGAATGGGACTTACCTGTGGGCCGGAAAGCCCGATGCGCCGAGGGAAGTACGTCCACCCGTGGAGGATCCCGTGGAGACCGAAGCGGGCGAGGGGACCGGTCACGCCTGAAGAAGTCCCACTTGCGCGAACACCGGTCTTCCGTCCAAGCGGCGCCACCGTCACACGTTCCGTCCGAAGCACAGCCCGAACACGGCAAGCCAGAGTCGTGTGCCTCATCCGGCCACTGGAAGTCCACGCACGGCGGCAAGTCCTCGACACAGAAGAAGCCAAAAGGCCCTAAACCAAAACGCCGGCGAAGAAAGTCAACCCTTGCACAAAACAGCCGGGCACAAGTCACGTGCGTCGTCGAACCCCAAGGCCAAGCCAAGGGTGAACTCACAAAGTCAGAGCCGGAAAACCGGTCGGCGCACAGGTCACAATGAGTCCAATTGTCAAAGGAAAAACCACGAATGTAGTGAGTCCAGGGCTGAATCGAAGACTCCAATTCAAGCCCACAGTCAAAAACCACTGAAACCCGTAGAACGGAGAAGGCAAAAACTCGACCGTCCCCGGTCGAGCTATGAGTGAAACTGACGAGGTCGCCCTGTGCTCGCCGGGATAGGGTAGTAAGGGGAGGCCACCCGGGGTCATAGTGCTTGGATCCCCGGTGTCTCCTCCCCAGTTGTGTGCTACACACAATTTTGCTGAAATCTATAGGCAATAGAGTGTATTCCCAGATAGTAATGCCATCGGTAATGTATTTTGAAAAAACAAATAACTTTCCAGCACAGATGATTTCCTTATTTCACACAGTCAGCACGTCCCATATTATCTGACCATCGTTTTAACCCTGTGGCTTTTGGAAGCAGCTTTTGTCGTGATGATTCCTGCAGACAACAAAGCTGCTGTTGCACAATCGTGATGACAAAAACCACAACTGAAGCCAACCAAAGTTGACAAATGGCGCCCTGTGAGAAGACTTACATTCCTCTGGCCTGACGTCAGCTATTTTCTGCAGCCATTTGACCCAGTTCTCGCAGCTACACGGCTCGTGCGCCTCGCCCTGACACTCCCTGCAGATGCCAAATGACCACGTTTAAACACGCACAACACAACATCAATCACAAAACCTTCCACAGTTGTGTACGACTCTTTTGCAGCCAAAATGTTACCACAGCCACAACCAGCAACAAACAAAACACATCACTTTCCTGACTCAAAACAGCATAAGTTTTGCTTTTGAGATAAATCATTTTAGCCCTGACGCACTACAGCAAGAGGTGGCTTGACCATGATAATTCAAGGGTAGAGTCAGATTAGCTTGGCGCCTGAAGGTGCCAAGCTAATCTGGCCCTACCCTTGAATTATCATGGTCAATCCATCCCCTGCGACAGGTACTTAGTCATTAGGCGACACCTTCAAAATTTGTGGGGTTATATGGATTAATATAGTATTTTAAATTTTATACTAGAGTTGAAGCAGTCTGATGCTCCTTTGACAGTAAAGACAAAACAATGGCGCTGTGCCGTTAACACCATAAATCCACATTATTATTATTGTTCATTATTATCATTATCTTTTGGTTTCACGATGATTCCTGCCGGAATCATCCTGACCAAAAGCGCTACGGACATCCAAAAGGATTATTATTGTGAATGTCATTCTTCTTCATCATATAAGCCATAGTCAAGTTTCTCACCAGCAGAAGTAGTGCCCGGCCCCACAGTCCACGGAGCGTGAAGTGTCGCTGGGAATGGTGGAGCGACTCTGGGAACTGCTGGCCGTCATTCCGTCCACCTCCGGCAGCTTTACCGCCCGGCCGCACCCAGGGTAGGGACACCACTTCATGTCGGGGTTGCTGTCCACAAACGCCTGAGAAACAAAAATACAGTGAGCTCTGGAGTCCAGTTTTGCTCTTTTAGCTCTCCTGCTTGCAACATACATGAAAACACATCAGCAAAACTGCACTAATTAAGGCTGATTACAATCTGATCATATCTTGATATCAAACTGCACTAATTAAGGCTGATCACAATCTGATCATACCTTGATATCAAACTGCACTAATTAAGGCTGATCACAATCTGATCATACCTTGATATCAAACTGCACTAATTAAGGCTGATCACAATCTGATCATACCTTGATATCAAACTGCACTAATTAAGGCTGATCACAATCTGATCATACCTTGATATCAAACTGCACTAATTAAGGCTGATCACAATCTGATCATACCTTGATATCAAACTGCACTAATTAAGGCTGATCACAATCTGATCATACCTTGATATCAAACTGCAGGTAGCGGCGCGCCATGTCACGTGACACAACATTTTCTATCACCTCCACTGGCACCAACATGGAACAGTCAAAGGCCGGGCAGATGATATGGTGTGCATCCCCCTCCTGAATCTTCATCGTTAGATACCTGCACACAAACAGATAATAGGTGAAGTGATAGAATCACTGACTAGTGAGGCCTGAAATCAGATACCTGTATACAAGCAATCACACACCAGGTGAAGTGATAGGATCACTGACTGGTGAGGCTTGAAAATCAGATATTGTTCTCTTTCACACAAACACACAGAGTACATTATATACAGAATATCACAAAAACAAGAATGGCAAAGCCCTTGAGGCACACCTGCATTACCGGATCCGCATAACTAATCTGACCTTTGCGACCTTGACCTTATGACAAGTCACTGAAATGTCACGTGTTGCAACATAAGTAAAGGGTTGGCTTTTGTACCTGTGAAATCAATGTTATCTCAAAATGTATGCACTTTTCACACCATTGTAATCAGTGAAGCAAATTAGTATGCACAGAAAGGTCTCATCATCAGCTACCTTTTCACCAAATTTGGTTGAAAAGTTCTGAAAAAAATAACCTGAAAAAAACTAAAATTCTCTTTAAAAAAAAAAAGAAGAAGAAGAAAACAACAGACATTTTTCACATCATTTGCCAATCTCTTGTGACCCTTCACCATCAGGTATCTCTGATCCAAGTTTAGAAGTTGTAAACAGAAAAAAATGGAAATGTTGTACCTATTTCCTGGCCCCTTCACCATTCTGAGGGTCCATCCAAATTAGTATGCAAATAAAGGTCTTACCATCAGTTATCCTTGTACCAAGTTTCAGGTTTGAAGTTACAGTGGTATTTGGGGGGGGGGGGGGGGGGGGGGGGAAAATGGGTCAAAATATGGCTTTTTTTCCTTCTTTTTTTTTTTTTAAACCTATTTCTTGATCCTGTGACCCTTGACCTTGAAGAGAGGTCACTAAAGTTGGTATGTTTGAAAGGTCTTGCCACAAAGTATCCTTGGACCAGGTTTTAAAGACTGTGGCTTGAACAGTCTTCCAAGACAATGCCAATGTTAACGTTTGCCATGGACGGTGGATGGTTGCATGACCACTGGCCCATCATACACTCACTTTTGTTATC
This sequence comes from Semisulcospira habei, assembly GCA_036245525.1. Lineage (NCBI taxonomy): Eukaryota > Metazoa > Mollusca > Gastropoda > Semisulcospiridae > Semisulcospira > Semisulcospira habei. Next base: position 4,559,252 of record BTPG01000008.1, on the reverse strand, counting down.
ACACGTGAACCAACTACGGCCATCCCAAGTACGGCCCGCTCCATCCTTCTTTGTTAACCCTTTTAACTCCTGGACCCTGAAGCAGGAGATGGATTGATCATGATAATTCAAGGGTAGTGCCAGATGAGCTTGGCGCCTGAAGGCAACAAGCTCATGTGGCACTACCCTTGAATTATCATGATCAATCCATCTCCTACAACTGGTATATAGTCGTTAGGCAACATCTCCAAAATGAGAGAAATTGGAGCTTGGGGCTACAAGGGTTAACGTACTGCTCCAGCTCTCCCAACAGAACTGATGTGGGCATGTCATGTGTACACGTCTGTTGGCCAGTATAAACTGTGATCACTAGGATATAGTGTTTTCATTTTAAATGATATAACTTTAATTAACTTAAGACTTCCTAGATTAATATGCGTGTGTGTTGTGCGTCTGTGGTAGATGAGCGTGGGTGTGTGAATGGGTACGTATCGGTTTGTGATATTAGTTGTCTAATTTTAAAGTTTTTACAGTGTGTGTAGGGCATTGGGTTTGTGTGATAGAGTATTAATTATTTCTTATTGTTGACTGTGATGTTTGTACTGGTAACGACACCAACAATAATAATAATAATAATTACGGTATTTATAATGCGCTTATCTTATAATAATTATAACTCTAAGCGCGCACTCACAACTCGCACACGCATGCTTTAGACAATGACTCACGTGACACAAATAGTGAAAATACGACGGTCAGCTTGGGGTGGGGAGTGTGGTGATATAGTGCTAGAACTGTTGAAAGAGGTGAGTTTTGAGGGCGGACTGGAGGGAGGAGAGCGAGTGTTTCTGACGGAGACAGAGTGGGAGAGTGTTCCAGGTAGATGGACCGTATACTGAGAAGGAGCGAGGGCCGAAAGTGCTGAGTTTGGTGCGGGGGATGAGGAGGCGGAGAGGGTCGGAGGCGGAGCAGAGGGAGCGGGGAGGAGTGTAGGGGTGAAGTAAGTTGGAGAGATAGGCAGGAGTGCAGTTGTTCATGGATTTGTAGCAGAGAGACAGAATCTTGTATTGGATGCGTTGAGGGATGGGGAGCCAGTGAAGGAGCTTGAGCAGGGGAGTGATGTGGTCGGATTTTTTCTTTCTGAGGACGAGACGGGCAGCATTGTTCTGGACGCGCTGGAGAGTGAGAGTGGTGGAGTGAGGAAGGCCGGAAAGGAGAGAGTTGCAATAGTCGATGCGAGATAAGATGAGAGAGACAGTGAGTTTGGTGGCAGCTTCGGTAGTGAGGTATTTTCTGATCTGACTGATGCGGCGGAGATGGAAATAACATGCCTGGGCCATGGCAGAGACGAAGCTGGTCATGGAAAGAGAGGAATCGAGGATAACGCCAAGGTTCTTGACCGAGTCAGAGAGGGAGATGCATGGCTTCCGTTTTGTCGTCGTTCAGTTTGAGCTTGTTTGCTGTCATCCAGTTTTTCATGTCTTCATAGCAGTCAGCCGTGCGAGTCAGTAGTGTCTGAGTGTTGTCGAGTTTGTCTTTGTCTAGTAGTTGTGAGTCGTCAGCGTAGAGGTGGTGGTGTATGTGGTGAGACTGGATGATGTTGGACAGGGGGGAGGTGTAGAGTGTGAAAAGGACCGGGCCCAGGACGGACCCCTGTGGAATGCCACAGGAGAGCCTGACTGGGTTGGAGGAGACGCCGTCGATGGTGACGGACTGCTGTCTGATGGAGAGGTAGGAGAGAAACCAGGAGTGAGCTGAGTCAGTGATGCCAAAGGAGTGGTGAAGGCGGTGGAGGAGGATAGAGTGGTCTATGGTGTCGAAGGTGGCAGAGAGATCGAGTACACGGCTGTGTAGGCTGCCAGATTTTGCACTCTTTAGTTTGGCCCACCAGCTGCTGCTGTGGTATGCGGCCGCCACTTCCCGCTGCGAGGAGCCTATCTAGGTCACTGGCAGGCGCCAACTATTCCTTCTATAATCTCTGTAACGGACTACTGATGTGTGATGTGTTTGCCTGTGTTTAATCGTCTCTTATCGCCTCTTCAGCGCTTTTCTACATGAAACCGTTTGACACACTTGTGTACTGTTGTCTGCTGGTTCCTGTGTTGGTGGTATTATTCGGGTTACGCTTTTATTAAGGGTGCAATCCGAGGATAAAGACAGGTACCGTGTTTGTGTGTGACTGAACAATAAGTTATCGGAGTCTCACAGTACTGAGTAGTTCTGAGCATTCATTCTCTATTCGGGAATACTTTTGGTATTGTGTTATCCCTGTGCTTTATGCTCAGCTTTTTAGCCTCCAGTATTCTCTGTGATACTGTTCAGTAATAGTATCAGGTACTACTGAACTCTTGTATGCTCATTTATATTATCGTGGTTCCTTTGTTCCAAATGGTGCAGTCTAAGGAAAAGACAGTACAGTTATGGCGGGAATACTAAAACATTCACAAGAAACTGTTGCACATACAAAAGCCTTTCATTTTAAACGTTTAAATTCTGTATGTAGAGTATGTGGAGGAAGGTCAAAACGAAGATTTGATGAAAAAACAATCAAACTTTGTGAAATGTATGTAACTGAACTTCAGGAAATAGATAGAATCACTGAACTAGCAGTCTCCCCTTTTCGTATGAACAAACAAAAGGGACACATAATTAACGAAGAACCAAAAAAACGAGATGTAATTCAAATCAATAACAAAAACTGTATTCACCCCTGAAAGCAAAATTCTAAAAACTGCTAATATAAAGGAACCACCAGTGTGATATGCTTAGGACCCGTTACTTGTGTTCGTGTTGATATAAAGGCCCGGTGTGATGTGCTTCAGACCTGTTATTTGTGTTAATGTTAATATAAAGGAACCAGTGTGATGCGCTTAAGACCTGTTATTTGTGTTAGTGGATATGCGTTTATTGTGTAAACCCAAGTGTACGGCATAAACACAGTACACAAATGCTGGGATCAGCATGTTTGTGTTGATCATCTTGATGGACCTAACGGATTACCAGCTTACCAGCTTCTCAGCAGTGGAGTACTTTCTGAAGCTAGTGTTGCTCTTGCAGGAATGGAACCCAAATTCTAGTAAGTGATAACAATAGAGGCTAGAATGCTGCGTAGATACATAAACTTTTCATCCCACATAAAAATGACATGCACAACAGACTGAGCTTGAAAGTTGATGCTTTTTTTTTGTCAGTGCATGTTCATTGTATTGCAAATATGAAATGTAACTGCTCTTGAAGGTGTGCTGGTAGTAAGCAGCATGGGCATGTTTAGTATGAAAAGAAAGCAAAATTTATCAGCTACAAATTTACACTCATGTTATAATGACATTTTTTGAGAAAAAAAAACAAATTTTGTGAATGTTCAGTTACTAACACTTTTCAGCGTTTCTGCTGCAGTGCGCCAGTAGGCGGCTGTCAGCACGTACACATAGTGTAGGGTATTGGAAGAGGACTTCTCTCTAGGACCATGAATAGCTCTTTCACTCTGTCTGAAGAGGGGCGCGCTAATGAGTAATTGCCCCCACGCCTGGAAACTGCCACAGATGACTTATCTGCACTCAGTGGCCCCCTGTCCGCTCCTAACTAAAAGTGTGGTTCTGCACAGCCGTGAGTAGCGTAAGAAGGGAGATGTTGCCCGAGTCAGTGGAGAGAAGCAGGTCGTTAAGGATATGTAGAAGGGCTGTTTCAGTGCTGTGATGTTTGCGATAGGCAGACTGGAAGGGACTGAGGAGGTTGTTGTCGGCGAGGTGGAGGTCGAGTTGGTTGAGGACAACCTTCTCAAGAAGCTTGGACAGGAAAGAGAGATTGGAGACTGGGCGGTAGTTCTTGAGTTCGTTTGGGTCGAGGTTGTGTTTTTTGAGGAGAGGACGGACGATGGCGGACTTGAAGATATCGGGGACGAAGCCATTCTCTAGAGATGTGTTGATGATGTCGGTAATGAAAGGTAAAAGTTTTGGGAGGCCATCCCGGTAGAGGGAAGCTGGGAGGGGGTCTAGTTCGCAGGTTTTGAGAGGCATGGACACACATTCCTATGCCTTATGTTTCTTAAGGCAAATGGCAATAAACAGTATCTATCTATCTACCTAATATAATATAATATATCTAATCTAATCATCTATCTATATAATATAATATAATATATCTAATCTAATTTAATCATCTATCTATCCATAAAGATCCACATACCCTACCGCCAAAAACACATACACACACACACACCGCCGCCACATCTTACCTCTCCCAGCACTCCCGACAGAACTGGTGTGTGCAGGTCATGTGTACGGGTTCGTCGGCCAACATGAAGACCAGAGTACAAATATTGCACTCCACTTCCTGCGAGGGGCTGGTTGCGTGGGAGGGGCTGGGCAGCGGGCTCGCCAGGCTCTCCTGCACCTGGGGCGTCTCACTGAAGAGCGAGGCAGGGGGAGTAACTCCACACTTCTGGCAGCACAGGACAGGGTTCTCCATCCAGGCTTCCAGCAGCGTTTCTCTCGACCACTCTGTACCAGACACAAGGCAGACTTACATTTAACCGTCAGTGCCACTTGAAGCGTTTCTCAAATCTATGTTAATTCACAACCAAAATGACCAAGTCGTCCAAAGAACATGGAAACAAAAATGGTTTCAACAAGAGGCACAGATCCTCATGAGCCCCCGCAGTTGCAGGTGCTCACGAGGATCTATGTCTCTTGATGTTGAACTGTGTTCATTTTTTCTCCGCAGTGCAGGGGTTAATGTGTGTTCCTCTAGACCACTGTATAAAGAAATGACTGACTCTAAATAAAGTTTCTCCACACAACTCTGTACACTTACTTACTTATGCCTGTCACCCCTACCGGGTATAGGCCTTCGACGAGAGACCTCCAGGAACTCCTGTCCTGTGCTTCTCCTTCAATTCTACTCCAGGTGGTTCCCAGTCTCTTGATGTCTGCTTGGAGGTCTCGACGCCAGGAGTTTCTCGGCCTACCTCTTTTCCTCTTTCCCTGGGGGTTCCATGACAATGCCTGCCTAGTGATACTGGAAGCTGGCTTTCTCAGGCTGTGACCGATCCATCCCCATCTTCTTCGCCCAATTTCATTCTCTGCTGTTATCTGCTCTGTTCTCTCCCAGAGTCTGACGTTGCTGATCTTCTCTGGCCAGTGGATTTTCAAAATTCTTCTAAGGCAACTGTTCATGAAGGTTTGTACTCTGTTGACTGTGGTTTTTGTCAATCTCCAAGTCTCTGCTCCATATAGGAGAACTGCTTTTACATTGGAGTTGAAAATCCGGACTTTGGTGTGTTGTGACAGCTCTCTGGAACTCCACACTTTTTTTAACTGGAGAAAGGCTGCTCTGGCTTTACCGATTCGTGCTCTGACATCTGCATCAGTGCCGCCTTTTTTGTCTATGATGCTCCCGAGATAGGTGAAGGACTCCACCTCCTCCAACGGGGTGCCAGCAAGCAAGACTGGTTCTTCCCTGGTTGTGTTCAGCCTCATTGTCTTTGTTTTCTGTTTGTGAATGGTGAGGCCCACTTGGGACGAGATGTCAGCAAGCCTCGTGGTATTGTCCTGCATTTGATGATGAGTGTGGGACAGTAATGCCACAACTCTGTACAACACAGTCAAAAAGTCAACACAGAACTTTCTCTACACCTTCGCACACAGGAAAGCAAAAACACAGGTATCTGCATAAAATCAATCTCAACACTTTCCATCGTGACTGAAAAAGAAAGCAAGCTGACCTCTTTTCTAGTACTAGGCACTCTCATATTTTTTCATTTTTACAATGTCAGTGCGAAACATGGAAGATAGATCCGTGAAGATGGCTCACGGTGCGTACTTGTGTAACTACTAACACTGACCATGGTTGCGGAGCAAGGCCTCAGCGGTAAAGAGCGGCACACTCAGCATGTCGGCCGTCTCCACCAACAGCTGATCCTTGGCTTCCTGCAGATCCTGCGCTCGAAGTCCGCAGTACTCCTCAATCGGGGGCAGTGACTCGGTCTCCACATCAGTCTGAACACCAGACAAGAAGAAAGACCAGTTAACCCATTTAGCCCCGACGCACTACAGCAGGTGATGGATCAACCACGATAATTCAAGGGTAGTGCCAGATTAGCTTGGCGCCTGTCAGCGCCACCCTTGTCTGCCCTGGGGGACTTGGGTGGGGTTAACTACTTTTTAGTTCCCAGGGTCACCCTGGTCAGCCCCACAGGGTGGGTTTTCCCCTCTATTCTGGGGCATGTGTTTCTGTCTACCCTTGGTCCATACACCTGTATTTGCCTTTTAAAAACTCTCCCTACTGTCTGCACACTGCCTGTAGCTCTTGATATTGGATGCGTGTTGCTAGTTAGTTATTTGGGTTTAAAGCCGAGCAGGCAACTAAGGCCATCTCACGGCAGGGATGCATGTTGCTAAATGGTCTTAGGTTTATTTAGCGTATTAGACCGGCTGGCTACATACATTCAATATACTGTTTAGTTTCAGTTTTTTCACAAGCAGTGCAGGCACGTCCTGAGAAAGTCTTGTCGCTGTCGGGACGTTAAGCAATGTACAACCAACCAACCAACTTGATACTTGACCAGAAGAGACAGAAATCCACCGTTGTTTAAGGGTAGGGTGTGGTGACGGAGAAACAGCGAACTGCTGCATGTGTACTCATCCCATTCATATGTGCACTTACTGAGAACATATTGGTGCAGTACAGGCACTGACGGAAAAGGCGGTCTGGTGCAGAAGGAAAGTTACAGTCTGGTGCATGTACCTTTACAGGGAAATGTGGTGTAAAAAGATTGCAAGAAAATAATTTGGAACATGTTTACCTAAAACCAGTGCATGTGTACCTATAATGGAAAGAATATGGTGCATGTGTAATAATAAGGAAAAGAATATGGTGCATGTGTGCTCTAAGATGCAATAATGGTGTATGTGCACAAAACAAGGACACTTGGTGCAAGTGTACTCACAGAGAAGACAATCTTGGACTCGAGATATCTTGCGATCTTGTCATGCCCACTTTTCTCGGCAGACTCGCATGGCGTCCAGTTGTCTTCGTTCTCCACAGACAGCGGGGCTCCATGGTGAACCAGAATCTGACACAAAGAGCATAATGATGAACATGAGTGCTGGTCTGTAATTCTAGGACCCTATTGCTATGAGCCGTACAGTTAACAAACACAGATCTGCACACACACACACAAACACTACTAATTAACTCATTCAGCTCTGACACACCACAGCAAGGCCTGGATAGAGCATGATAGTTCAAGGGTGATGCCAGAACAGCTGGGCGCCCATAGGCGCCAAGCTATTCTGGCACCACCCTTGAACAATCATGCTCGATCTGCCTCTGAAACTTTTTTTTTTCCCTTGGGGGAAATCGGTCAATATGGGCGACAAATGCCCTAGTTAGGTGTCCATTTTTTCTTCTTCTTCTTTTTTTCATTTTTCCTTTTTCCTTCTGACATAATATAGTTAAGTAAATAAAATTTATCTTTGAAATAAAATACAAATAAGGGAAATATGATGCCTCTGAAATTGTAATACAGTCCTTCTGAGGGCAACTTGAAAATTTGGGGAGTTTGGTCCTGGGGTAGAACATGTTGACCTTTGCCAGGAGCTAGAGGTTTTTGTCTCGGCGATTCCTGAAGGAACAAAAACCTCTAGCGACTGGCAAAGGATGAAGTCAATGTACACCATCAAAAAGACCGATCCTCGTGTACCCGTAGCTGTGACACCCAAACTGACCAAGGCGGTGGCATCAAGCATGTTCTTAATTAAACGAACTTTAGTTCACGAACTCCGACGATCTAGAGTTCACGATCTTGGGTGAACCAGGTTGGTTCTTAATTGGACGATCTAAAGATACGGCGAACCTAGTTCGAAGTAGTTCATGAACCTCGGCAAACCATAGTTCGCTGTTGGAAAACGTTCGCTCAACGTGTTAAGCAAACCAAGGCGAACCTTTTCTCTGATTGGTCAAAACTTTTACCCTCTTCTGCGCTGGAGATAAGAAGATAGTCACCGATACAAACAAATATGGCGGACGGCGTATTTCACTCGTACGAAGAACAAGACCTATTTTTATTGATTTGTGGGAGGCGCAACGCTGCTTGTGGGGTCGCTACTGCAAGGAGTACAAAAACAAACATCGTTCAAATCGCGAAGCAGCATGGCGGCAGCCATTTTGAACACCTTCGCAGACAGTAAGTATGCCGAATCAAGCATTTCGGTTAAGAAAGAGAACCATGGCAAACCTGGTTTGCTGAAGTTCGCCTAGTTTCATTCAACCTCAATTAACAAACAAACCAAAAGATCGCTGATCTTCTCCGATCTAGGTTTGCCGATCAAAAGTTTGTCCAATTAAGAACAGCTCTAAGACTGATCAACTTCTAACACTCTTTTATAACCATACAGTAGACAGTTACATGCATTAGCTCATTCGAGACGTGCCGCCTCCGGATACGCGGCACAAGCCGAATGAACGTCCCGAATGAATTAAAATGAGTGAAAATGGGTTCGTTTCACTCACACAATATGTGAGTGTGTGGGTCATTTCCATAATGCAGGCAAAGCAATGCAAACTCAGAGATTGATTGTATTGATTGTACATTGCTTAACGTCCCGACAGCAACAAGGCTTTCTCAGGACGTGCCTGCACTGCTTGTGAAAAAAAACAACTAAACAGAACATTGAATGTATGTCGCCAGCCGGTCAAATACGTTAAATAAACCTAAAACATGGGGCCTAAATAAAGCTAAGACCATTTAGCAACACACATCCAATATCAAGAGCTACAGGCAGTGCAGACAGTAGGGAGAGTTTTAAAAAGGCAAATACAGGTGAATGGATCTCGGGTAGACAGAAACACATGCCCCAGAATAGAGAGGAAAACTCACCCTGTGGGGCTGACCAGGGTGACCCTGGGAACTAAAAAGTACCTAACCCCACCCAAGTCCCCCAGGGCAGACCCAGGTGGGGGGCAAACTCAGAGAGCATCATGAAATATTAATTGACCATATATACACATTAGCCTACATCATTAGAATGACCAGAGTTTGAGATGCTTACCTCCACACACTCCCTGAGACCCGAGGCTGCAGCATAATGAAGAGCTGTGTTTTTCTTCTGGTGACACAAAAATACAAATCGTCTGAGCACAACACACATCCACCTGCTTCTTGTGACAGCACAGTCATAGACTGTGTCTCTATATCCCACTGTCAGAGAGGTTTTCTTGATCTTTACAAGCCTCATCTGTATGGTATAACTGAATGCAATTTTTGCTGCCTGTGTGTCGGATGCAGTCAAAAGTTCATTATCATGTTTGCAACACACACAGTTCTGGCTGCTCTGCAGAGCCTTGGAGCCAAACTTGCGCGTAAAGAAAAAGCAAGCCCCAACTCGTAAAGCATCACCATTCATGGCTTAACACATACTTTACTTTCAGTCATCACTGTGAGAGAGGATGGACAGACTCGAGAGTAGTGTTCGATCGCCTTGATGCTTCCAGGCACCAAGCTGATTCAAACACCATCCCTGAGCTACAATAGTTGATTCATCCACAGTGAATTGTCCATAATGTTTACTTCAGCATTTCACTCAATATCTGCAGCTAACTGGTCCTACAAGCAAGAGGTTTAACCCTTTTAGCCCCAGGACCCCGCAGCAGGAGATGGATTGATCATGATAATTCAAGAGTAGTGCCAAATGAGCTTGGCACCTGAAGGCGCCAAGCTCATTTGGCACTACCCTTGAATTATGATCAATCCATCTCCCACAACTGATACATACATCGTTAGGCAACACCTAGAATTTGAGAAATGGGACCTTGGGGCTAAAAGGGTTAACATCCTAACAGAACCAGGTCAGCTGAGAAAAATAGGTCAACTGAAAGGGCACTGGTCATAACTCTTACAACCTACATCCTGTTGATAGGTACGCGTGACATAATTAACCCTGTGCATGTCGGTAGCGGCGTTTGTTGTGAGCATTCCTGTAGGAATTATCGTGACAAAAAAAAACTACTTGCATGCAAAGGGTTAAGGTTGTATGGCAAAAACAAAAACACAAGAACATGGTACCCCACTGACACGAGCTGCGTACCCACCGACATGAGCTGCGTACCCACTGACACGAGCTGCGTACCCACCGACACCAGCTGCGTACCCACTGACACGAGCTGCGTGGCCAGCACATCAGATAAGCCGCCCTAATTACGTTCAAAGCCTAACCTTCACCATCACGCTCATTACATTAAACTGCCACGGGGCAATTACATCAGCAGCAGTGCTGTTTGTAAACACTAGCTCATCAGAGGTGAGCATTATTGTTCTAAACGTACACGCACATGCAAAGTTCTGATGGTTATGTAACACCAGCTCTAGTAGCAGCATGGATGACAATGAAAGCGAAGTCATACAGAGTTCGCGATAACTGGTAATTACTGGTATTTTACCGTTTGTGAACAGAGAATACCGGATGCAGATGATCGTCTTGTTCTATACCTGCGTATTTCTCTGTGGGCTGGCGATTGGGTGCCTGATAGGCCGGGGCAGGGGATCTAACTGTTTGTCCAGCGCTGAGTGATTCCCCTTGGTTTGTGTAGAGAATACCGGAAATTTTTTAAGCTGCCAGTCCCAGGGACTGCTTATATTTTGGCTGGACCAGTTACCTGTCTTTGACCAACGTGCTTATGTCCCATGTCTACCGGAAAGCATTTCCTGGGGACCGGTTTTGTTCTGAACAGGAAAAGGAACAGGAGGGGTGCAAGATGGTGGGGGCTGGTTTTGAAAAATCCTAGCGCAAACCCTGTCATATACATGTTGGTGTGGGGGTCTATTACAGTATTAGTTTTGGTCACAGCTTCAAACTGTAAGGTCCAAAATCAGGGACCATCACACAGTTACAGAGATATCAAATGTGAAGATATGCAAAAAAAAACTCTGCAAGAAAGTGGTGATAACACCCGTCAAATTAAAAGTCATGACATACACACAAAATGTATTTTTTTCTAAAATGTATTTTTTGGAAAAATACTTACGGATGGCATTACTAATAGGAAGGTACGCTTAGCTTACCAATTTCAGCCTAAGAATTTGTTGTGTATACCACACAACCAGAAGACAATGAGGCTGAACGCAACCAGGGAAGAACCAGTCTTGCTTGCTGGCACCCCGTTGGAGGAGGTGGAGTCCTTCACCTATCTCGGGAGCATCATAGACAAAAAAGGCGGCACTGATGCAGATGTCAGAGCACGAATCGGTAAAGCCAGAGCAGCCTTTCTCCAGTTGAAAAAAGTATGGAGTTCCAGAGAGCTGTCACAACACACCAAAGTCCGGATTTTCAACTCCAATGTAAAAGCAGTTCTCCTATATGGAGCAGAGACATGGAGATTGACAAAAACCACAGTCAACAGAGTACAGACCTTCATGAACAGTTGCCTTAGAAGAATTTTGAAAATCCACTGGCCAGAGAAGATCAGCAACGTCAGACTCTGGGAGAGAACAGAGCAGATAACAGCAGAGAATGAAATTGGGCGAAGAAGATGGGGATGGATCGGTCACAGTCTGAGAAAGCCAGCTTCCAGTATCACTAGGCAGGCATTGTCATGGAACCCTCAGGGAAAGAGGAAAAGAGGTAGGCCAAGAAACTCCTGGCGTCGAGACCTCCAAGCAGACATCAAGAGACTGGGAACCACCTGGAGTAGAATCGAAGGAGAAGCACAGGACAGGAGTTGCTGGAGGTCTCTCGTCGACGGCCTATACCCGGGTAGGGGTGACAGGCGTAAGTAAGTAAGTAACCACACAACCAGGGAGGTGACTCTAGGAAGTCGTTACGAAGAACCTCTGAGTGGCCTCCCCTGCCTCCCTATCCGGTCACGTGCCTGGCAGTCTCCTGCCAGTCTTTGCCTTAGCTCAATGGCAGCAAGCGGGGCAGGAGGGAGGGACCTCTGAGTAATGCCATCGGTAAGTATTTTTCCCAAAAATACATTTGAGAGAAAAATACATTTGTTTTCTCAAAACTCTTACTGATGGCATTACTAATAGGAAGAATAGCGAATAGGAGGAGGGTGCCGCCCCCTAAATAATTCCCAAGTGTTCACTTTGCCAGGAAATGCACCCCCCCCCCCCCCCCCCCCCCCCCCCCCCCGGCGAATTGTCGGAGGGTGGAGGGGGGTCTGAAGGACTGCAGGCGCGACCCACGGCCCTTCCGGTTGACTGAAAGTGGGCGGCAGAGGAGACGGTAGTCCTGGGCCAGAGGTCCTTTAACGCCTCCTTGACAGTCTGCCAGGTCGGTCCGAACAGCAGAGGTCCTACCAACGGCGCCTGGCGGAGCTGCGTCTTGACTAAAGCTGGGAGCGAGGCACAGAGTCCCAGCAGGGCGTCACACAGCATCAGGTCGCAGTTGGCGGCAGCCGCCACGGTGTTGACCAAGGAGTAAAGCGCCACTCAGTCCGCCACCACTAGTACCGAGTGTATGCCGCGTAGAGGAGCCAAGGCCGAGAGGTCCCAGGTGTCCTCGAGGCTTCTGACAACAGACTGCGTCACCATCTCGAGGAAGCCTGCACACGCCAAGGAGTTCCGGACAAGCTTCGCCGTCTTCTCCAAACCACGAGGGATCCGTGGCTGCTGGCCCCAGGGGGCCCCTGTCTGCAACAGTGCCGCCTTGTCTAGAGCTGGCAGGGGACAGGAGAACGCCCGGGAGTGACCTGCATACCGCTGTTGGCGGAAGCTGATGTCCATCCCCACTGGCCATCTGGCGTCGGAAAAGAAGCCCTAGACACTGAAGCTGCCCTCTAGGTGGTGCGCGGAAACGCCTCCACGAGGTCCCGTAACGCCGGCAGCTGCAGGAGGGACTTGAAGCGCTTAGACTGCCGCGGCGCAGCCTTCCTCTTCATGGGGGGAAAGGGAGGGCAGGAGCTCGGGGGGATGAATGACGTGATGAGCCGGGGGGCTTCGTTCAGGGAGCGGAGAGTCTGCGAAGTCGGAGCTGCGCAGACCAACACAGCCGACAGGGGACGCCAGCGGATGTTCACCAGCCCTAGGGCAGACACTGAGTCCTCCGGGTGGAGGCTGAGGGGAGCGAGGGTCCCCGCACGACGAACGAAGAGTGGCGACAGAAAAGCGCCTTCTCCAGCGAAGCGTAGAGGCCCAAAGGGAGGGAGCTGGGACTGGGAAGCAGGGAAGATACCATCGAGTCTGAAGACCGGCTGCTCACCATGAGGCCCCAACGCTGGGGGTGAGGGCGCCAAGCCCAAGGGAAAGAGCGACGTGCCGATCAACTGCTCCAAGAGGTCGCCACGGGGGAACGGCATCGAGCCGAAGATGGCCGCTGCAACAGAGTAGAGTCCTTCCTACGCCTCAGGGAGGCGGAAACAAGAGATACCACCAACAATCTCGGCATCTGAGGCTGTCGCCGCAATGAGACTCCTGGTCGCGCGCAAAACGGACCTAGGCCGGCGATCCCTACCGGAACTGTTCCGTAGCTGACGGGGTCGCGCGTCCTGGCCCTTCCAGGCGCGGTCCTCTCTGTCGGAGCTGCAAGTCCCACCCGGCCAGGGAGCTTTCCTCACCACATGGCGCGGCATTGCCCCTAGAGCGGGGGGGGAGGGTCAGGCGGCCTGGGTTCGACGGGGAAGGACGTCTCGCCGGCGACTGACAGGCCTCTTTCCTGTCTCCGCAAAGGGCCGAAGTGCCGGAAGCCTGGAAACGGGGCAGCTAGTCCCGTCGGTGGCTAACAGTCTTTCGCCCTTCCGAGTGGTGGTCTCGGGAACCAGGCGGCAGCTCCCGGTGCTTGTCAGGCTGAAGACTGGCTGGCTGATGGCTCTCTGAGCATGGGGATCGAGTACCCGTTGCCTGGACCCACCTGGGGAGCATTTCCCGTCACGGGCAGGCCGGCATTTCACCCACCAAAGGGTGGGGTAGGGTCTCTGGTGCCTGTACTTGGGGGAGGGGGGGGGGGGGGGGGCGCATCATCCTCGCCCACTCCTCCGCGTCCTTCCGGGTGCTGACAGGCTCCTCTGAGTGTGGGTATCGAGCTCCTGCTGCCGGGACTCACCTAGGGAGCATGTCCCGTCGTGGGCGGGCATTGCGACCACTGAAGGGTGGGGTAGAGCTCCAGGATGCTGGTACTTGACAGGGGGGGGGGGGGGGGGGAAGTGGCCTCCTGTGCACGTCCCGTCGGCTGCTGATAAGCTCCTTCTCTCTCTCTCAGGGCGGAGAGGCACCAGGGGAGTCAGCAGGGCCCGAGGCGACGACAGGCCCACGAATTCTGATGTGGCACGTCTCCGCTGCCCTGGAATGGTGGAGGTCGCAGGGGGGGGTGGATGGCTTCTTGCACTGGGCCACCTTTCCCTCTGGTAGAAAGCCCACAACAGCGACCACCATTCCTTGACCTCTGTAGCGCAGGTACTACATGTCTGCCCAGAGGAGCAACCCGAGCAGGGCAGGCACATATCGTGGGCATCACTGGAATTCACCGCACCTGCTGCAGGTCATCACATGAGTACTGTAACAGAAAGCAGACAAAAAGCCATCGTGCGGGCGTGGGGCCTCCTGCAAGTGCAAGAGGGCACGTGCTCTGGCCCGGTCGTGTACAGAGTACTCAGTCAATGCCGCCGCCAGGAACAGTCACCGGCTGAGACATTCACCGAAGCTTTACCATGTCATGACCCGAGCCAAGTAAGCCCACCAGTGACCAACCACCAAGTAATCCCAAGGTAAATCCCATGGTAATCCATTGAGTACTGACTATCTGAGCACCACACAAAGTTCATCACATAAAATCCAACGGTAATCCAACCATACACAGTCAAAGCGAAGCAGGCTGAACGCAACCGGTCTTTGTGAGCTAAGCATGAAGACTGGCGGGAGACTGCCGGGCACGTGACTGGATAGCGAGGCAGGGGAGGCCACTCAGGGTTTCTTGGTAATGACTCCGTAGAGTCGCCTCCCTGGTTGTGTGGTATACATGACAAATTCTTACGCTGAAATCGGTAAGCTAAGCGTACCTTCCTATAAGTAATGCCATTGATAAGAGTTTTGAGAAAACAAACAGCCAACAGACTTACTGTCATTAACCCATTACATCCTGAGGCTGATTTTTTTTAAAAATCCTTAATGGGACTATGAAGGCTACATTACACATTAGGAGACAGACCCACCATTTTAGTTCAAGGGTGGTGCCAGAATAGCTTGGGTCCTCAGGCGCCAAGCTATTATGGCACCACCCTTTGGGCTATCATAGTCGAACCAATTGCAAACAGTAGTTTATTAGGATGAAAAGGTTTAATCTATTAGCTCCAATGACCTATGTTGATGTACCCACCCCTATTCCTGTGCCACTGTGCTTTTTATCTCAACATCACCAGCTGTCAATCTGTTCAGAATATATCACAAATCTGTTTGTGCACCACCATGTACAACATGACAGTTATAATCTGAGGCCCTGCTTAACCTACTTAGACTCTAAGCACTACAGCAGGAGACGGATCAACCGAGCTAATTCAAGGGCTAGTGCCGGATTAACTTGCCGCCTGATGGCACCAAGCTAAACTGGCGCTACCCTTGAGTCATGGTCAATCCATCACCCGCAGCAGGTGCATGGTCGTCGGGCGACACCTCCACAATGTGGGACCTGTGGCCTTGCGGTTAAAGGGGTTAATCTACTTTCAACTGGCAAGAGGCAAAGATTCTCAAGAGCCCCTGCGGCTACACAACTCTGTTCCTCTTGCAGACGGCGGGTGAAAGCCCTACCTCGTCCAGCGCGCCCAGTTCGATGCGCTCCACTTGCCCTTCCTGCAGGGTGGCTCCCCGCCAGTTCAGCACCATGTTAAGACACTCCACGCGTCGCTTCTGGACGTTGTAGTACTGGCTGTTCTTCTCCATACACACGCAGTGCAGCGCCGTCTCCTTCTTGGCATTGGTCTTGTTTGGGTTACCCCCCTTGTCATACAAAAATATCCTGAAATCCAAGAGAAAAAAAACATCTTTGGAAACTGAGAACGACGTAGAAATACGTGTCATGTGTGAGTGCATGTTATGCTGAAAAGTAGAGACTGTTGAGTTATGCACTTCGCAATGTTATTCCTTTTAAACCCCTAAGCCCTATAGCAGGAGATAGATTGACCGTGATAATTCAAGGGTAGTGCCAGATCAGCTTGGCGCCTGAAGGCGCCAAGCTGATCTGGCACTAACCTTGAATTACATGGGTGAAACAGCCAAATTTTTGAAAAACTGAAAGGGGGTCCAGGGGCGTGGCCCCTGGTGGGGTGCAGGGGCAACGCCCCACGGCGCTGAAGAAAATGTCACCTTGCCACATTTAACTGTCTTCAACATCATAACTATTGTCAACGTTTTGCCTGCTACGCCACTGTCATCAGTATCGCAACACAGAAAAAAGCTTTTTTTTTTTTTTTTTTTTTCCTCAAAACGGAAGTTCCGTCTACAGCTTTTTTTCAAAAACGGATTCCGTTCTAAAACGGAAAAAGTTTCACCCATGGAATTATCATGGTCGATCCATCTCCTGCAACTGGTACATAGTCATTAGGCAACACCTCCAAAATTTGAGAAATGGGATCTTGGGTTTAAAATGGTTAAACATCACAATTAAATGCAAATCTGGCACTGGTTTTAAACTACCATGGTTGAAGCGTGTCCTGTGACATCATTTACCTGAGTAATGTTTTCATGCCGTGCCGCGAAGCAAAGTGGAGTGGAGTCTCATGTTGGTGCGAGTCCCCGTAGGAGCAGTTAGGGTCCAGCGCTTTCTGCAGGTCCGTGCTGTTTGTGTACAGCTGCAGAGCCTGCACCTCATCACCATTCTGCAGGTGTTTGCGGAACTTGGACGATGCACTACCCATGTCTGGAGGGTGGCCACACAGGTGCTACACGGGCTTAGTCACACAGTACTCTCGGCTACCGCTGCACGCAGCCTGGGAGACTAAGCCCGTCTGCAAAACCCACTCACGCGGCAGCCCTATGAATGCACAATAAACATGTTACACACACCTATATGCACAAGTCTTCATATTTAACCCATTACATCCTGAGGCTGATTTTTTTTTTAATGGTTATTGTCCTATTTAGTCAACATTACAGATTAGGAGATAGATCAACCATTTTAGTTCAAGGGTGGTGCCAGATTAGCTTGGCACCTCAGGTACCAAGCTATTCTGGCACCATTCTTTAACTACCAGTATCATAAATAAATTATATTCAAAGCAGTAGTGTATCACGATGAAAAGGGTTAACTAATTCATCCTTGACACACCATAACAAAATATTGATAGACCATGATAGTTCAAGGATAGTGCCAGAATAGCTGGGTGCCTTAGAGGCGCCAAGCTATTAAGGCACCATCTTTGAACTATCATGTTCATTCTTTAAAAAAGTTGAACTGGTATGCAATCTGCAGAGGACAACATCCAACTTTTGTAACTTCAAAACTTCCACTTTTGCAGTCCTCTCTCGAACCGCTCGGAGCTTGCGCTGCGGAGAGGTAACCCAATACCTCTTGAAGATTCAAGACACATGGCCCCACAAGCCCAGTAGCACCCGCGGTAACGCCGGAATTGTTTATATTACAGGGGAAGGTAGACCCAGCCGTCCCGTTAGTCCCTTTTTTTTTGTCCCCCCTTTCCTTGACTACGTGCGCAAAATAAAACTTACCGTGAGAAGTCCATGTACGATTTTGTACTAAACGTGTCATCAACCGTTTTGTCCACTGCAGTTTATTTACCATACTGTCTTAACGCAAGACATGACACTCCTTTTAAAACATTCTTTAACAAATTGTGTCAAATAAAACAGAACAAAGTACATTTATGAAGGAAAACGCTACGGTGAAATTTTCACATTTTTATTGCCTCGTGGTTTACAAGTGGAGATATGATTTTCAGTCAGCCTATACTATCCGTGAGCTAAAAATACGAAAAGTCTTCGGTCAGCCAGACAGCCGCAGGAGCAAAAAGGAGGGGAGGAAATAGGGTCGCGCTGGGTTTGATATGTGCCAGATATCTCTCATGACAGCTTGTTGATGATAAATGACTCGCACCCACACTCATTAAAACTCTGGGCCCTTTCCCTCTCTGTCCATTTGCATACAGACTGTTTGCACTCAATGTGTGAATAAAACACAAAGTATGTATTACAGTGTGGCAAGGTGAAGGATTATCTTTTTCTACTCTGAAAATATGGGTCACTTGGGGAAGATGCAATATGCCTCATCTCCAACTAACAAATGTTACCCATTCTACACCTGGGGCATTTCAGAAATGTCTATTGTGCATTTCACACAAATCGAACAAATACTATATTGGGAGATAATCCATACATAGAACACATGTCAAACTAGCAGTAGAGAGATCATATTTAGCTGCTCAGCAATATCCGAGTCACTCAACTAGGCATGTGTCATGATAGAATTCATTCTATTCAGTTTAACATCCCTTGCCACCCAGTGTTTGGAGATGAAGATGTGACAGAAAGGTTGCCTTGTTGTTTTATCCTGTTGGGAGCACTGAATCCTTTGTTGTTAATTCACATCAAATGCATAATTTTTTTTTTTAAATCTGCCTCTTGGCCAATACTATCTCCCATAACAAGCATAGTTATTTGTTATGACCTGCATAAGAAAGAGTTCAAAAATATCAAATGATCTGGGGTGTATGCAGTTTACACATTAATATGTGGTATTCACACATTCTACCCCAGGACTGAAATCCCCAAATTTTGAAGTTGCCCTCTGAAGGACTGTATTACAATTCTAGAGATAGATCGAGCATGATAGTTCAATGGTGGTGCCAGAATAGCTTGGCGCCTATGGGTGCCAAGCTATTCTGGTACCACCCTTGAACTATCATGCTCGATCCGTGCCTTGCTGTGGTGTGTCGGGGCTGAATGAGTTATTCAGGGCACAGTAACCTGCACTGGCATTTGACACACTTGAAATTAAATCTATGGCTAAATGTACCTTCATTTTATTTAATCTTAGTAAAAAGCGAACAATAACTTCTTCTCTTTTTAACCGTTAATTATGCGATACAATATATCTAACGTAACACTACAACAAAGTGACATATTCCGTATTTTTCTTCAACTGAAAACTGGAATGTGCATGTTCACCATGGTTCAATGACGAACTGCTGAAAATGCTAATTGGTTTGGGTAGTAAACTGAACCAACAGACATGGGCTGGTCAGACTCGTTACTGCTTCGGCGTGTACTCCGATCACTCTGTATGAAATACATGTCTTGAGTTTCCGCCCTAGTTGTTTGGCCTGCCGTCTCCCCAGACACCACAATGCAGCAGGCATGCTTTTGTTTACGTCTGCTGTCAGACCACTAAAAATCCGCCTTTGTTTGGGCAAATATTCCGGGGCCTATTAGCTTTGCTATGGAAACCGAAGACGTTGTACGATAAAATCAGCTCGTTAATTGTCGAACGTACCTGTTCACTTAGGCGTTGTCTTCGGCCTAACACTGCCGTCAGCAAGAAAAAGACTCAGGGTTGGTCTCGTTCTTTCATTTCGGGGCACCTGTGCTTTGATCTGCCTGCTCAGCGGAAGTAGCCGAGCAACCGTCGGACACTAACGGAAACACCCGATCTTTGCCAATATGAGCCATGTCTCGAAAATGCATGCATCAACTGCATGGTTTTACGTCATGTGTCTTATGAAAATGGGATTGCTGCCGTCTGAGAAAAAGACTCCCGGCAAGCTACAGAAAATCGCACGAGTCCGAAGCTGACGTCATCGGATTTTATTCGGTTTCCAAATATTGGAGAGTGAGCTATTTATAGCACAAGCTCGTCGTCTGCTTCACCGAGGTCAGAGGCGGTCACACGGCACCCTTTCAGTAACCTGCTTTCATACTCCCCCTTTGACCTTCAATCTCTCTCCTCCCATCCCCCAAATCCACCTCTTCATTTCATGTCTAATTATTCACACACACACACACACACACACACACACACACACACACACACACACACACACACACATTGGGTTGTCATTTCAACTTCAGTCAGTAAAAGTTTCTCCAACTGATGCAGCAGGGAAGTAGAAAGGGGGGGGGGGGGGGGGGGGCGGGGGGATTCAGCCCTTTCAGTTTCAGCAAAAATTTTCTTCTTTTCGACGGATGGCCGCCCGGTCGACTGAGCAGGAAAGAGGGGAGGGTGAGGGGGGAGAGAGAGAGATGATGATGATGAAACTTTATTTTTCAACGGTAAAAAGTTTTGACAGAAACAAATCGTCATTTTACAAACTTGCCGTTGTTAACATATACAACATAAATAGGTTTTAAATAATAATAATAATAATAATAATAATAATAATAATAATAATAATAATAATAATAAAGACATTATATTTACACACATTATTTCATGCAGCAATGTTTAAAAAAAAAAAAAGAAGCAAAATAACAATAAAATTTAAAAAATTATATACACAAAATAATAGTAACACTCAACATTCATCTTATACCATACACACACACACACACACACACACACTACACACACACAAACACATGATTAGTACATAAATGCATGTATTAATGAAAGTATTAACCATCAGGGTTTGTTTAAATAAATGCCCAGTGATGTTATGTTTGGCTCATCAGGTACTAATCGAAAAGTTTCGTTTTAAAGGTTCCAAGCGAGGCTATACTGTCTTCAAATGTGCAAGAATAGTGCTCCATACAAACGGTCCAGAAAATGATAAACTAGTTTTAAAGAGGTCAGTTCTAGGCAGGGGTATGGGTAAAGTATTGTTCCTTGAGGTCCGTTCGCGTTCTTGCTGTGGCATAAATTTGGTGGTTAGATACTGCGGTGTCATGTTATTTAATATCTTGTGCATGAGGATGCATTTGTTGAAATTAAGTTGTTGACCGTGCAGGCCGAGAATGTCATTAGATGTCTAAATTTGTCTGTGGTAGGCCGAATGGGCCGCGTATCTATCATTTTGACAGCTCTTTTATATATAGAGTTTAACCTGTTCATGTGAACATCACTACAACCGTCCCACACTGTGGCCGAGACATAATCAACGTGAGACTTGATATGGGCATGAAAAAACAGTTTACAGTATGTGTATCCGTTACTTGTTTAAGCTGGAACAACAGGAAAACGTTTTTAGCAATGGTTTTACAGACTGTATTTAAATGCGTCTCCCAACATAGTTGTTTGTCAACGTGTATTCCCAAGAATTTACGCTCTGTGACTTGTTCTATCGGTTTAGCGTTCAGTTGTATTTTATGTAACGGCTGTGGTCGGCTTTGGTGTTTTTGTCGTGTAGTGATTAAAATACTTTTTGTTTTTCCTGGATGAAGAACCATATGATTCACTCTACACCAGTCGGAAACCTCGCTGAGACTACTTTGTAAGCTAAGGTTAATGTCAGCTGTTTTTTACCCGAAACATGGAGGCTCGTATCGTCCGCAAAACAGGTTGCAGTTGACATCAGTTAGTGTTATTAATATGCAAAGGCAAATCATTAATGAATATTATAAATAGAAGAGGTCCCAAGATCGACCCCTGGGGGACACCGTAGTTAACTTGTCCTTGTTTAGAGTATTTTCCATGGGTATATACCTTTTATTTTCTGTCTTTTAGGTATGATCTAAAGAATGCTATGGCGGTTTCACTTATATGGTATGCTGCTAGCTTCTTTAAAAGAATGTCATGGTCGACAAGATCAAATACTTTTTGTAGGTCTAGAAATAAATTTGCCGACTTCAGCGACGGTAATATCAGGAATGATGAATGTCTGCAGTATATTTTTGGCCTCACAGTATTTTTCCAGTACACTAGGAACTTGGTACTCTGCTTTACTACTTGCAGCTGACTGAGCAAGTGTTTTCAGCTGTCGATAGGAAGTGGTTATTTAATATATCAGCTGAGAAATGGGTTGGAATTTCAGGGGCTGATTTACCCTTTGTTATAACGTTCAGGGCTTTCCAAACCGATGCTGTATCTTTTTTGGTCCCTAATCATTTCCTTGAAGAACAGGTGTGTTTTTTTTTTTGTTGTTTTTTTTTTTTTTTTTGACGCTCTCACTAGGTATTTAACACGATTTCGTTGTTTCTTATATTCATCAAACTATTTTTCTTTCTTAAGTTTGTCTCTAAATGACATGGTCTGTTTGATATATACTGTTAACCAGGGTAGCAGGGTAGAGTGCTTAACTCGTTTTTCTCGTATGGGCGCATGTTTATTTAGGACCCCAAGGAATAGATCCATCCAGTACGACAGGGAACAGTCAGAAGGAGTGTGCGGGTTATACACGTCACTGAAAGGAGTATTGCGCAGATCCCGCAGAAAGTCGCCGTTATTAAATTTTTGGAAAGAACGATATTTAATTGTTTTATGTCTCTTTTTTGTTCTCTTTGTCTAGTTTCATGTAGACTGTGCAACATAATGGATTATGGTCGCTGACAGCTAAGGAGGGAACATGTACATTTGATATTTTATCAACATTTGTCACATAAATATGATCAATCAGGGCACTGAAGATGTAGATGTGGTTCTAGTGGAGGGTTTAACTAACTGTTCTAAACTGAATAGTGCTGGTGTTGTTGACGCCCATGCAGCATAAGACCCTTTAGATTTAGAAAGATCGATCTTAAAATCGCCCAAAAGAACGTCAGCTTTTCTTCTTTTTTTTTATTCACGCTATCCATCATTGTTACGAAGTCAGTCATCATACCAGTCCCAGCTGGCTGCGGGATTTCTATAAATAAAGCCAATTAGGACGGGGGGTGATTTAGATGTTTTCACTTCTACCCACAAGCTTTTCCACTTGAGCTGACTAAGTCTTGTCGCCGTTTGACGTTACCAAGTATTGAATTATGTATATATAACTGCTAGTCAGTATGTCGAGGGCTTGAGGCATCTCTGCGGAGCCGTACTGAGAAGTTTAGGACAGAAATGGAGTTATCCCTTATTGAACTTTTAAGCCATCTGACTCGGACACACCAAAAATATGAAAATGTAAGGGCGTGTTTAGGAACACAGATAAATCGGGCACCTTGTTAACTAGCTATGTTAAGATGCCAATTCTCAGTTCGTCTGTTCGTTTCGGAACAGTATTTAGATTACGATTTTGCATGTCGGTAAAAACACAAATGTAGCGAGATATATAATACAAATATGGTCACAAGTTGAAAAATAATCCACAAAAAAATCAACTAATATCAATATCTATAGAATGCTTAAAAAAGCACAATAAAACAACACACAGCAAAAAATCACAATGTTTATCGCGCGCTTAGTCTGAGTTCAGCAGAATGTTTACGATTTTCTTGCATGGTTACTTACTTACTTACGCCTGTCACCCCTACCCGGGTATAGGCCGTCGACGAGAGACCTCCAGCAACTCCTGTCCTGTGCTTCTCCTTCGATTCTACTCCAGGTGGTTCCCAGTCACTTGATGTCTGCTTGGAGGTCTCGACGCCAGGAGTTTCTCGGCCTACCTCTTTTCCTCTTTCCCTGGGGGTTCCATGACAATGCCTGCCTAGTGATAATGGAAGCTGGCTTTCTCAGACTGTGACCGATCCATCCCCATCTTCTTCGCCCAATTTCATTCTCTGCTGTTATCTGCTCTATTCTCTCCCAGAGTCTGACGTTGCTGATCTTCTCTGGCCAGTGGATTTTCAAAATTCTTCTAAGGCAACTGTTCATGAAGGTCTGTACTCTGTTGACTGTGGTTTTTGTCAATCTCCATGTCTCTGCTCCATATAGGAGAACTGCTTTTACATTGGAGTTGAAAATCCGGACTTTGGTGTGTTGTGACAGCTCTCTGGAACTCCACACCTTTTTCAACTGGAGAAAGGCTGCTCTGGCTTTACCGATTCGTGCTCTGACATCTGCATCAGTGCCGCCTTTTTTGTCTATGATGCTCCCGAGATAGGTGAAGGACTCCACCTCCTCCAACGGGGTGCCAGCAAGCAAGACTGGTTCTTCCCTGGTTGCGTTCAGCCTCATTGTCTTTGTTTTCTGTTTGTGAATGGTGAGGCCCACTTGGGACGAGATGTCAGCAAGCCTCGTGGTCTTGTCCTGCATTTGTTGATGAGTGTGGGACAGTAATGCCAAGTCGTCTGCAAAATCGAGGTCGTCAAGCTGTGTCCACAGTGTCCACTGTATTCCACTTCGTATGTGCTCTGTGGTCATCTTCATGACCCAGTCTATGGCCAGTAGGAAGAGGAACGGAGACAGCAGACACCCCTGCCTGACACCAGTTCTGACCTGGAGCTCTCTGGTGAACTGCACTTCGTGGATCACGCGACATGTCATGCCATCATAGCTGCTCTTGATCAGGCGGACGAGCTTTGTGGGTACACCGTAGTGTCGTAGGAGTTTCCACAGAGTCTCTCGGTCCACGCTGTCAAATGCTTTCTCATAATCCACAAAGTTGACGTACAGCGGGGAGCTCCACTCCAGAGACTGTTCCACGATGATGCGGAGAGTGGCGATCTGGTCTGTACATGATCGGTTCTTCCTGAATCCTGCTTGCTGGTCTCTCAGCTGGGGGTCAACGGAGCTCTTCATTCTCTCTAGGATGATCCTGTTGAAGACCTTTCCTGGTACTGACAGCAAGGTGATTCCTCTGTAGTTGGAACACTTGCTGAGGTCGCCTTTCTTGGGAAGCTTGATTAGGTACGCCTCCTTCCAGTCAGCTGGCATCACCTCCTCTTCCCAGATCTTTCCAAACAGTGGGTACAGCATCTCAACTGTTGCCTCTAGGTCTGCTTTCAGAGACTCCGCTGGGATGCCATCTGGCCCTGCTGCTTTGCCATTCTTCAAAAATGCCACTGCTTTTCTGATCTCTTCCCGGCTGGGTCTGTCACAGCTGATGGGTAGGTCGGTCTCTGCCGGCTGGATGTCGGGGGGGGGGGGGGGGGGGGGTCGGGTGGGCTAGGTCTGTTCAGTAACTCTTCAAAATACTCGGCCCATCTGTCGAGTTGGTCTGCTCTGTCTGCAATAGGCTTGCCTTCTTTGTCTTTTACTGGTCTTTCTGTATGGCCATACTTACCCGACAATCTTCTGGTAATGTCGTAGAGCTGTTTCATGTTGCCGCTGCCTGCTGCCTTTTCTGCCTCTGCTGCCAGGCTGTCTGTGTAGGCCCTCTTGTCTGCCCTGATACTCCTCTTCACCGAGCGGTTGGCTTCCGAGTATTCCCCCTGTGCCCTTACTTTAGCTGCTCTCGTGCGACTGTTGTTGACCGCTGCTTTCTTCTGCTTCCTCGCTTCTATCTTCTTCAAGGTCTGTGCCGACAGCCAGTCCTTGTGGTGGTGTTTCCTGAACCCTACAGTGTCTTTGCAGGTTGAGTTCAGCGCCTCTCTAACTGCCTTCCACTGCTGCTCTGTGGTGACCGCCTCCTCTTCATTTACTAGCTCCTGTAGCGCTTGAAACCGGTTGGACAGCACCAGTTTGAACTCTTCTCTAACTCCAGTTTCTCTCAGGAGGCCTACATTATAGCGCTGTCTGCTTGTTGTCTCTGTGCGGCTTTTCTTTAGCTTGAGCTTCATTCTTAAGGTAAGCAGATGGTGGTCTGAGGCGACATCTGATCCCCTCCTCACTCGAACATCTTGAAGGGATCTTCTAAATTTCTTGCTAATGCAGATATGGTCTATTTGGTTCTCTGTTGTATGGTCAGGTGAGACCCAAGTTGCTTTGTGTATTCTTCTGTGTGGGAAGATGCTGCCTCCAATGACAAGTCGGTTTAGAGCACAAAAGTCTACAAACCTCTCCCCGTTCTCACTCATCTCCGAGCCTAGTCCCTGTCTCCCCATCACCTCTTCGTATCCGGTGTTGTCCTCCCCTATTTTGGCATTAAAATCGCCCATGACGATGGTGATGTCTCGCTCCGCACATTTGTCCACGGCACTCTGGAGTCGGTCGTAGAACTCTTGTTTCTCTTCCTCGTCACTGTCATTGGTGGGCGCATAACACTGGATGACGTTCAGCTTGAGCTTTTTCTTGGTTCTAAAGGCTGCTGTTATAATTCTTGGCCCAAGAGGTTCCCAGCCCATCAGCGCTCTCTGTGCCACTGGTGACAGCATGAGTGCTACTCCTTCTGTATGGGGGGCATTCTCCTCTTCATGACCTGAATACAGAACCATCTCCCCACTTAACAGCCTTTTCTGGCCAGACTGCGTCCATCTGGCTTCACTGATGCCTAGCAGGGAAAGGTTGTACTTTTGCATTTCCGCTGCTATCTGGGCGGCCTTGCCGCTCTGGTACATGGTCTTGACGTTCCATGTGCCCATGGTTGTATCCCTGGATAGAGAGAGGCGGCTCGGTCCTGTGGCTTCCGAAGACTTCCGGCTTTCACCATAGGACGTCTCTTGCATGGTTATGTCAACAAAAAATAACAAAGTCATCAACTGTTTAAAAAAAATAATTAAAAAAAAATAAATAACTTGTCAATGAACTATGCACGTTCACCTGCGACAAAGTTCATAACACACAAAGCTATTTTGACGACTTAAAAATAAGAAGAAAGAAAAACGAGAACAAATTTAAAGTCTAAGAAAATGGTGCAACTATTAATCATTTTAAAAATCGCTAAGTGAAAAAAAAATTTTAAATCGGGAAATGATAATAGCAGATTGGGAATTACTGTCAATAATTGGTCCACAAAACGCGCACAGTGGGACTTTATCAAAGAAGACAGAGGGAGGGAGGGAAAGAGAGAGATGATGATGATGATGAATCTTTATTTATTCAGGATAAAGCTATTAGGCAACGCAATGCCTGTCTTACAAGCTGTCCTGTAAACAAACAATATAACATGAAAATAAACATAGCATGCAAATAATAACATTAATAATAATAAGAAGAAGAAGAGGAAGAAAAACTACGGAAAAAAAACCAACCACAATAATAATAATAATAATAATAATAATAATAATAATAATAATAATAATAATAATAATAATAATAATAATAATAATAATAATAATAATAATAATAATAAGATGAGGAAGCAAAACTACGGAAAAAAAACCACAATAGGAGAATCATCGAAAGGAGGGGGGAAAATGACAATGGAGAATTTGTAACTGCCTCCGATAGAACGAAACGCGTGCACAGCATTAATATTATACTCACCTAAGACAGTGTCATAGAATCAGCAGCATCAATAGCGTATAGTGACACCGACAAGACAATAGATGATCAGTTAGCAAATGTAAGGAGAAAGAGAAAAATATTTGACGTTTACGTGTTATCAGCAGTATTATTCTTATATGGCAAACTGTGAAGTCACGCTGATTGGAAGTGAGTGTGCAATGCACGTTTAAAATGGGTTTTATCGGAAAATGATTTAATGTGTAATGGCAATGAGTTCCAGACAGAACTACCAGAAAATAGAAGGCTTGACTTGTAGAGATCTATCCGTGGGCGGGGTAAGTGAAGCAAGTCATTCCTCGTTTGTAGTTGATGCCGAGGGCTGAAGTTAAATATAATGCGCAGATATTCCGGGGCTTGATAATGAAATATTTTGTGCATGAGGACGCATTTGTTAAATTTGAGTTGTTCCTTCAGTGGAAGCAGGCCAAGGGATTTTATTTTCTCGTCCGTGGAAGTAGGGTTTGGAATAATTAACTTAACTGAACGACGAAACAGCGATTTTAGTTTTTTAAAATGAAGTTCACTGCATTCGTCCCACAAAGAGGACACATAGTCATAGTGGCTTTTAATGTGTGCATGAAAGAACAATGTACAGCACTTTGTACTAAGAATATGTCTAAGTTTAGAGAGCAGAAATACATTCCTGGAAAAGGTTTTGCACAAACTGTCGATATGCGGCGACCAGTTCAGTTGGTCGTCAATTACAACTCCCAGTAGGCGGTGCCTGGATACTTGTTGGATAGGTTTATTGCCAAGTGACAGTTTCAGAGGGGCAGGATGTAGCTGACGCTATTGGCGGGTTGTTATCAACATGCTTTTGGTTTTAGAAGTACTGATTAGCATGCGATTTTGCGTACACCAATCTGACACTTCATCGAGACTTTGCTGGAGGATACATTTTAGCGTCGTTTCACGTTTGTCTGATGTATGCAGCGTTGAATCGTCAGCAAAGAGTTCGCATTTAACCTCAGGATTTGAGATGGAAAGAGGTAGGTCATTGATGAATAAAGAAAATAAAAGAGGCCCTAGGATAGATCCTTGGGGGACTCCGTGCCTCACTATACCTTCTTTCGAAGAGAGAGAGAGAGAGAGAGAGAGAGAGAGAGAGAGAGAGAGAGAGAGAGAGAGAGAGAGAGAGAGAGAGAGAGAGAATGAATGAATGAATGAATGAATGAATGAATGAATGAATGAATGAATGAATGAATGAATGAATGAATGAATGAATGAAACTTTATTTTCCAAGGATAAAAGAATAGGTGCACAGACCTGTTTTCATTCTTGTCCTTGCTACACACTACAAAACAAAATAACGTACATAAAATCACTATCTTACCCCCACACACACGCGTGCCGGTGTGCAATTGCCGCGTGCACAGGTTTGTGCCAGATTAGCTTGTAGCCTACAGGCGCCAAGCCAAGCCTGCACAACCTTCCACACACACACACACACACTGACACACACACACACACACACACACACACACACACACACACACACACACACACACCAGTATATCATGTACACATACATTCTATCCCTTAAAACTATACTACAGCAAATACTAAAAGTATAAAGGATTTTGTACATAAAACCGTTATTGTTCTCATCAGAAAAATCAACACGGCTCACTCCAACAAACATACAACAGGCATACACACACACACACACACACACCGACACACACACACACACACACTGGCACACACACACGCGCGCGCGAGCGCAAGCACGTAGGGATGCGCTCGTGCACACACATACACTTGTACACACACAGATAAACACACACCCGCACACACACGCGATAGCGGCCTCCCCGCGCCACTAAACCGCCGCGCACAGCTAGATGCTATAGTCTACAGTAAAAATAATGTATAGCGATCCCGCAATCATCGCGCGCGCGGGTCGACGCGAAGAAACCACAGCACTGCCACGCGGCGCGAGCGCCCAATGCTGTGTCTATCGGCGGCATCCCGTCTGGCCAGCCGAGTCATGGGGTCATGGATATTACATAATGCGGCTTGCTGGAATGACAGCGGTATATTACATGCGTTCATAAATGTTAAAAGAGAATGCAGACTGTCCGTGAAATGCCGCATAAGGCATGGAGTGCTACATGTAAAAATAAAAATAGAAATAAAAAATAAAAAGAAAAATTAAGTTTTGTCTAGATGTTTGAGCAGCTTGGTCTTGTAAGTTTTAAGCGATGGCGTGGCTCTAACATCCGCAGGAATAGAGTTCCATAACTTTGCACCTGAGAATAGGACAATGACGACCTATAAATGTCCAGTCGAGGCATCGGTACAACAAGATTGTTCCCTAGTGTTCGACTGGACCTCGTATGAGCAAAGTGGAACAAACTATTGAGATAGGCTGGTGTTTCTGAGAGGGTGATTTTGCGCATGAGCACCAGCTTATTATACTTAAACTGTTTTTCAAGTGGCAAAATGTCTAACAGCTTGAACTTATTGTCAGTACTAATGACTTCTGAGGGTCTGTCAACAATGAGTTTAATGGCTCTTCTGTGGAGCGAGTTCAGACTTTTTAAATGAGAGAGAGAGAGAGAGAGAGAGAGAGGAGAGAGAGAGAGAGAGAGAGAGAGAGAGAGAGAGAGAGAGAGAGAGAGAGAAAACAATGAACAATGAACTATGAACTATGAACAATGAACTTTTATTTTACAACGGTAAAAGCATTTGGTTACAACCAATTTTCAGACTTGCGGTTGCTACATCTAAACTACAGACTATCCATACACATAATAACAAACACTACAATGGTCTAATACATAACTCACACACGCGCACACACACACACACACACACACACACACACACACACACACACACACACACACACACACACACACACACACACACCATTATACAGATCAAAGTAATGAAGTAATAACATACTTTAAAACAACTAAATACAACAGAAAAGATCAAGTGAAAAAGGCGTTTCGGTATTATTATTAACATATGTACAGAAAAACATATTAATACTTTTAAGTTCTAATAGAAAATAAAAGAAATAATAAAATTAATTTAAAAAATCAGTATTCAAGAACACAATATCCTTTAATCCATACACAGACACTCCCTCAAGTGCTCGCAAGCATATGGACACACACACACACACACCACACACACACACACACACACACACACACACACTCATACAAGCACGCATACACACACACACACACACACACACACACACACACACACACACACACACACACACACACACACATGTGCAAACACATCCTATTGACGGCAATAAAACATAAAAGACGGCCGCATGAAAGGAAGTACAGTGCTACATGCTAACTGCTAACATGGTGAAGTGAACAGGAGTTAGTGGTAGAAAGAGTCATTAGTACGAAGATCGCACACATTCAGTGGCTAGCATGCAGGGGTGGACGAGGTGGGGGGCCAGGGGTTCAATGCCCCCCCCCCCCCTCCGACACCAAATTTGTTAAAATGCTATAACAAAGTCCATTTTGGGGGGTGTTTGGACCCCCCCCCCCAGCCCCCACCCGTCGTTTGATATTTGGGGGAACGGCAGTGAAGCAAGGAATAGTAACTTTCGCCCCGGCCCCTGCGTTGATTGATTTTCGTGGGCGCAGAAGCAAGCTAGGTCCCCCCCCCCCCCACACACACACACACACTTTCGTTTTATCGGCGCGTAGAAGTAAGCATGGTTGCCCCCCCCCCCCCCCCTCCCCCCCCCCCCGCCCCCCACTGTTTGATTTTTCGGCCCTTTTGGAAACAAGATCTAGCGTAGTGGAGGCCCTTTGTATCAGGTTCAACTGGGTCCCAAAGAAAAAGTTGGACCCCCCCCCCCTCCGGTGATAAGTGATCCGGCCCTAGGATGTACACATTATACATTCGGGGCATGATATCGCGGCATGCAAATGTACTTGTACACATACATACACCTCACACGCACACATATACACATACCTGCACGCATGCACACTGACTGGCTCACTCACTCGATCGCTCCCCACGCACGCACGCACGCACGCACGCACAAAATGACACACATCCATACACACTCACTGAGAGCCGGAGAGAGGGAGAGAGAGAGAGAGAGAGAGAGAGAGAGAGAGAGAGAGAGAGAGAGAGAGAGAGAGAGAGAGAGAGAGAGAGAGAGAGAGAGAGAGAGAGAGAGAGAACGAACGAACGAAACTTTATTTTCCCGGGATTGAGATATTAGGCGCGCAGGCCTTTCTTACAATCTGTCCTTGCTAAGCTACTTAAAAAAAAACATCAACCAAACAACAAAAACTAACTAAATAATAACCACACACACACACATACACACACATACACACACACACATACATGTACTCGTGCACATGCGCACCTTTGTACATACACATGCACACGCACATTTAGCAAGGTAGGATATTTTGTGCACTATCAAAAACAAGCTGGAAAACAGAAAAAAAAAAACGATTTGAAGGCTAGATAGGCAGCAGAAAAAAAAATAGCGAAAAGTGAGAACATGAAGCGTATCATGTCTAGAACTAACAAAGAAGAAGAAAGGATCAGCATTTCGTGGTCTTAGAAAGGTAATCATGTACTCTACTTTTAAACAGAGAGAGGGACGTGGTTTGTTGAATAGTGGGAGGAAGTGAGTTCCATAAAAGAGCACCTGAATAAGACAGACTAGATTTGTACAGGTCTATACGAGGCCTTTTTATAGAAAGACTGTTCCTGGAGGTGCTGTATTTCTTTTCAGTTGGCGAAAAAAGTCTAGATAAGTAAGGTGGAGCTTAGTCGTTAAGAATTTTGTGCATCAGTACACATTTGTTTAGTGCGAGGTGCTTAACCAGAGGGAGAAGTCCAATGGCCTGCAGCTTGGCATCAGTGGATAAAGACGGATCAGGGAGGATAAGCTTAGCAGCGCGCTTGTATAGTGTGTTTATCTTCTTGAAGTGATTTTCACTGCAGCCATCCCATATTGTTGAGGCATAATCAATGTGTGGTTTAATGTAGGCATTAAAAAATAGTTTGCGCGTCTTAAGGTCAATGGTCTTTTTAAGTTTGGAAAGTAGAAACAACTTTTTGGACAAATGTTTTCGCATATAGATTAGGTGGTTTTGCCAGCTTAGATCATCATCTATCTCCAAGCAGGTGGTGTTGACCTGCTCAACTGGGATGGAGTCAAAAGAAAAGTTGAGTGATGGAAGTTGGAGCTGATGTTTCTGGCGGGTTATGATAAGCATGCCTTTTGTTTTTGTGGGATTTACAAGCATGCGATTTTCATTACGCCACCGAGAGACTTCATGAAGACTCTCTTGAAGATTTTTTGAAATTTCAGGTACAGTTTTACCAGCGGAATGTAATGTTGAGTCGTCGGCAAACATGTCACACTCAGCCTCAGTACACGTTACATGTAACGGTAGATCGTTAACGAAGATACAGAACAGTAGTGGGCCTAAAATAGA
>BTPG01000008.1:4513434-4526325 GCA_036245525.1 Semisulcospira habei | reverse complement strand
TTTTCCAGAGGCTTCGAGAGAACTGATAGAAGGGAAATGGGGCAAAAGTTATTTATTTCAGAGGAATCTTTTGCTTTAGGAACAGGCACTATTTTTGATTTTTTGAAAGCTACTGGGAAGACTTTTTTGTATACACAGGTTATAAATGTATGTAAGAGGTTCCACTATGTGAGAGAACAATGAACAATGAACAATGAACCTTTATTTTCCAACGGTAGAAGTTATTGGTAACAGGACCAGTTTTCAAACTTGCCGAGAGAGAGAGAGAGAGAGAGGGGGGGGGGGAGAAGAGAGAGAAAGTGGAGGGGAGGGGGGGGGCGTAAAGTAAGACTACGTCGGTGACACTTGAAATGCGGAAACTGAAGGCCGGGAGGGGAAGGGTTAACAAGACCAGTACCAGGCCGCTGACCAGGCCGCACCCAGTCATCCCATGCGGCGGCGGCCGGCGACGGCGTCGGGGGTGGGTGTGTGTGTGGGGGGGGGGGAGTGGGATCTGCCCGAAGCCGCTGACAGACTGATCACTCTAGCTTTCCAGTGTTAAAGGGGGGGGGGGGAGGAGGGGGGTTCGTATGGCCATCTAAAGTGCTTTCCAGCCCGGCTCAAACAAGCACTAAAAAGAACTTGACGCCGGCCTTTCTTTTGTGTGTGTGTGTGTGTGTGTGTGTGTGTGTGTGTGTGTGTGTGTGTGTGTGTGTGTGTGTGTGTGTGTGTGTGTGTGTGTGTGTGTGTGTGAAATAAGGGGGGGGATGAGGTGGGGGGGGGCGGCGAGAAGGTGCGGGGGCTGGGCCGACCCGAGGGTGGGGTGGTGGGGTGGGAGGTGGAATCGACAGCGCATGAGGAATTCACCCTGCCTTCAATTGTTACTATTATTATAAATAATTATATTATAACGCGCAGGCCCTCTATCATTCTGACACTAGACGCGGGTTGCTACTTATCATTACCAGACGGGAGATACACTAGACGTGGGTTGCTACTTATCATTACCAGACGGGAGATACACTAGACGCGGGTTGGTACTTATCATTACCAGACGGGAGATACACTAGACGTGGGTTGCTACTTATCATTACCAGACGGGAGATACACTAGACGTGGGTTGGTACTTATCATTACCAGACGGGAGATACACTAGACGTGGGTTGCTACTTATCATTACCAGACGGGAGATACACTAGACGTGGGTTGCTACTTATCATTACCAGACGGGAGATACACTAGACGCGGGTTGCTACTTATCATTACCAGACGGGAGATACACTAGACGTGGGTTGCTACTTATCATTACCAGACGGGAGATACACTAGACGTGGGTTGCTACTTATCATTACCAGACGGGAGATACACTAGACGTGGGTTGCTACTTATCATTACCAGACGGGAGATACACTAGACGTGGGTTGCTACTTATCATTACCAGACGGGAGATATTAAGCTGTGAGATCATGACACCTTCGGGACGAATACATGCCGGCGCTTTGAAAATGCGGTGTGAATACCACATGTGCAATAATTAACGCCTTCACGCATGTTTTCACGCATGTTTTCACGCGTATTTTCGTTAATGCATAACGCCACGCGGTCCACGCCGTCCCAGGAACTGACATGGACACAAAGTGGTGTCAGCAAGAGGCATAGATCCTCATCAGCCACCGCGACTGCGGTAAGATAGTGCGACTGCGGGGGCTCATGAGGATCTATGTCTCTTGCAGTTGGTTCTCGGCAGTCAAGGGGTTAATCTATTCCGCAGTACTGGCTTGGACACATCTTGGGAGGAGGTGCTCACATCTTGCGCTGCGTTGCCATCTCTCTTTTTACTGATCCGTTCCGGTTTTAAAAATATATATATTGACGTCGAAGCTGACACTGATCGGCCGCATGCAGGGGTCATCTGCGCGGCACGGCGGAAGGGCCCGCAATCGGTGTCGGCCCGAGGACATTTTGCTATTTACTGTATTAGTGATTGTCACATGCCTGTCAGTGCCACTGACCGTGATGTCAGTGGCAGACGTCCAATTTCATTTGCAGCGTCGCAGATTGTCAGGTGTCTCAGTGCCGGACACAAGCGGGCCTTGTTGACCAGTTGGCGGCAGGTGAATTTAAGTCCTCATTTACTGTGTTTACAGTACAGCCACTCTTTCGCGCCGAATCACTGCAGATCGTCCAGTGATAGCTCAGGAGTAGTCCTGATTACTCATACTAACTTGGCCGCGTCTTAGTTCAGTCGGAACTTATAAAAGTTGAGCTTTTGAGTCTCACAGTGTGGCCTGAATTAAATAGCTGATACTGATGCTTTGACTGTAAGAGTTGTATGCAGCGGTTTAAATTGGTCAACTTAACGAGAACGAGTGACGTAATACAGTAGACCAAAGGCGCCCGCTGATGTCATGCACAAGTGAATTGTATTACTTTTTCTTCGAATAAATCCCGGCTCGTCGCGCGCCCAAAAGGCGGCCGCGGCTACCAGGACGATTCTTTCGAAGACTGAAGGTCACATTACATAGTCAAATTTGGCCAGTTCAGGCAGTGCAAGGACCGATGTTTTTAAAAATAATTTTTCCCTTGTTTGAAAATTTGTACCAGTGCGGCAAAGTGAAGGAACTCACCCACGAGTTGAAGCGCTATCGCTGGGACATTGTAGGACTTGCAGAAATTCGATGGACAGGCTTCGGAGAAACAACAACAGATGAAGGCCATAAAATCTGGTTCAGCGGAAAAGAAACCAAGCACGAACATGGCGTAGCTTTTATCGTAAGGAAAGAGGTGGCTGGAACTGTCATCAGCTGCACCCCCGTGTCAAGCAGACTAATCTCCATCCGCATCTCCGCCCGACCGCACAACATCACTATCATTCAAGTATACGCTCCAACAGCAGATCATGATGATGAAGAATTAGAAGAATTTTACGAACAACTGGACAACATCATCAAGAAAACACCTAAGAAAGACATTCTGACTGTCCTCGGTGACTGGAATGCAAAGATCGGCCCTGACGCCTACCAACAATGGGCAGGAACAGCTGGCAAGTTTGGCCTTGGAGAAACAAACGACAGAGGCCTGCGACTTTTAGAGTTCGCACAGAGTCACCGTCTCACCGTTGCTAATACCCTCCATCCACACAAGAAGTCAAGAACAGTGACATGGCAATCGCCAGGAGGCCTGGTCCATAACCAGATTGACTTCATCTTGCTGCCTCGACGATTCAAATCCAGCGTTAACAAAGCACAAACGAGGTCCTTTCCTGGCGCTGATATTGGCAGCGACCACAACCTCGTCCTTACTAGCCTCAAGTTGAAGCTGGCATTGAAACGAGATAGCAAGAGCCCTCGCATCAGATTCGACCTCCAGAAGCTAAAAGACCCGGAAGTAGAAGAGCTCTTCCAAGCCCAGGTGGGAGGCAGATTTGCAGCCTTGGCTACTTTGGACTGTGACGTAGACACCCTTGCTGGAAATATAAAAGAGGTGTTACTTTCTACAGCAGAAGAAGTGCTGGGGAAGCAGAGGAAGCGCAAACAGCCCTGGGTCACCGATGACATCCTCGATCTCTGTGATGAGAGGAGAGCCTGGAAGAAAAAGAGAGGCCAAGACCTCACATCAGCAAACAAGTACAGACTTGTCAACAAGAAGATCAGGAAGAGGATGAAAGAAGCCAAAGAAGATTGGATTGAAGACCAGTGTTGTAGCGTGGAAGAGGGCATGGCAAACGGCAACAGCAAGAAGGCTTATGAAACGCTAAGGACCCTCACCAAGACTCAACAGCGAACAGCCACAGTCATCGAAGACAGCAGCGGCCAACTCCTTACGGAAAACACTGCTGTACTAAACAGATGGACTGAGTACTGCCGAGACTTGTATAACTACAAGGCTGAGCCAGACACCAGCATCCTCCAAAACAACCAGGCTGGGGCCAGGAAGGCTGAAGACCTGCCAGTGTTAGCTGAAGAGGTGGAAGCAGCCGTACGCGGCCTGAAGGGAGGAAAGTCTCCAGGTGTAGACAACGTACCTGCTGAACTGTTGAAACATGGAGGAGAAGTAACAACGAAGGTCCTCACTACACTCTGTCAAAAGATCTGGGAGCAAAAGAAATGGCCAGTAGAATGGACACAGTCTCTAGTGATCCCGCTCCCCAAGAAAGGAAACCTGAAACAGTGCCAGAACTACAGAACTATCAGTCTGATAAGTCACCCTAGCAAAGTAATGCTTAGAATCATTCTCAACCGCCTCAAAACTTTCGCAGAGGAACTGCTGGCAGAAGAACAGGCTGGCTTCAGAGTTGGAAGAAGCACTGTAGAGCAGATTTTCAACTGCCGCGTCCGATCGAGAAACATCTGCAGCATCAGCGCGAACTCTACCACAACTTCATTGATTTCAGGAAACATTTGATCGCGTCTGGCACGACGGACTCTGGCAAGTCATGAGATCGTTCAACATAGAGGAGGGACTGATCCAAATGATAGAAGCGCTTTACAAGAACGCCTGCAGCGCGGTTCTACTTAACAATCAGTCAGGCGAGTTCTTCAGGACGACGATCGGTGTCCGTCAAGGATGCCTGCTCTCTCCTGTCCTTTTCAACATATTCCTGGAGAAGATCATGCAGGAAACCCTCCACGACCACCATACTTCAATCTCTATTGGTGGCAGATCCCTGTGCAATCTTCGATTCGCAGACGACATTGACCTCATGGCAGGCAGCAATAGTGAGCTCCAAAACCTGACAGACAAACTTTCAAGTAGCGCAGGGTCTTATGGCATGGAGATCAGTACGGATAAAAGCAAAGTGATGATCAACACCACAAGCGACAGCAGCAGCAACATTCACATGAACGGCCAGAAGCTAGAAGAGGTCAATAGCTTCAAGTACTTGGGAGCCACCCTGTCCAAAGACGGTAGTTGCATAACAGAGATCCGTATCAGGATAGGTACAGCAACATCCGCAATGGCCAGGCCGGACAGGATATGGCGAAGTAACTCCATCAGCTTCACCATCAAGTACAGGCTTTACAAGTCCCTCGTAGTGTCTATTCTACTCTACGGCTGTGAGACTTGGACACTGCTTGCAGACTCAGAAAAGAAAATCCAGGCCTTTGAGAACAAGTGCCTGAGGAAGTTGCTCCGCATCTCGTACCGCGAGCACAAGACCAACGAATATGTACGGAGCATCGTCACTTCCCTGGTGGGCCCACATGAACCCCTTCTGGCAACCGTGAAACGGCGCAAGCTTGCTTGGTTTGGCCACGTTACCCGACACAACACCTTGTCCAAGACTATCCTCCAAGGCACTCTCGAAGGAAGTCGTCGGCGAGGTCGTCAGAGAAAGAGTTGGGTCGCAAACATAAAAGAATGGACCGAACTCGAGATGCCAGACTTGCTTGCCACCGCCCAAAATAGAACTCAGTGGAGAGCACTGTCTGTTGCTGCTGCCTTTCAGTCCCCCCAACGCCCAGTTCGGGCAAGGGACTGATGATGATGATGATGAGTAGGGCTGAATGTTGAAATTTGCTGGAAATTTCTGGTTAGATGAGAGGAGACATGTTTGGTGCTTTGATTCATACCATCCTGAGCTTATTCAGTAGAGAATTGTGGACCTATGTTGAGTTGCCGTTGACGTAGTGATTTGAGGGGCACGCTGATTTCAGCTGTGCTTGGGTGTGGGGTTGGTAAGGAATCAGGTTCAGTCATAGCCAAGAAATGAGACTGTCATTGTGCTGTTTTTATTGTTATTTTGTATGGCAAATGTGCAGCTCAGGTGGGCGGTAGTGTTTTTTAGGGGATTGAAATATTAGGGGATGCCTGGGACTGACTATGGCTAAGAGACTGGACAGTACGGAAACGCGACTGTGTACCGTGGCGCCTGAAAAAGTAATTGTGTTGAATCCACTTGACGTGCGCCTCAGTGCCGCGCTGCACTCGGACTCAGAACAGGAAGATGATACATGTTTTGTCGGCAAAGACCCGGCGTACTTTTGGTGTCGGTACATTTAGAGTACATGACTAGTTTTATAACCTAACCGTTTCTCAGTCCATGTCAGCTCAGTGTCACCAAATATACGACACGACATTCAACAGCGCGATACAGCATGTCATGTGATATCCCCGGTCTCAGTCTCCGCTCAGTGAGGCGCGTTTAGACGTAGTGTGACTGACCGCGTGCCAACTAGTAGCGTGGATCATAGTCGTCATGGGTCCCTGCCAGACTGCACGGGCTCATGAAGATCTATGTTTCTTGCGTGGGTTAAAAGCTGTTCGTCATTTGTCTGTAGCATACAGTAACAGGTCCCGAAGCCCGCACTGATTATTATCTACGTATTCTTGAAGAAATAAATGTTGCTTATACTGAAGTTGATCCGCGGTCGGTGTCTGTAGTGAAAAGTAACTGGCCCCAAAGCCCGCACTGATAATACTGATCGGATTTGCACCAGCCGGCGGTTGGGGGACCTCGCATGACCGACAATTTCGTTCGACTTGTGGTTGGTTGTGCGTTTAGTCTCTACTGCGTGTTGTGTAGTGCGGCGCACTTTGTATTGCGTTCTCTGTAGTGCAGGGTACACTGTCTTGTCAGCTCATATGACCGAAACTTGATTATTGTCGCAAAGATCGATTACTTTGTGCCCGCTTTACTGCACCAATGGCATGTTAACCCATGTCATCCTGAGGCGGCTGATTTTTTGTTTAAAAAATGCCGCGTTTAGTTCTAGCCTACAATACTGGTTAGGAGATAGATCAACCAGTTCAAGGGTGGTGCCAGAATAGCTTGGCGCCTAAGGCGCCAAGCTATTCTGGCACCACCCTTGAACTATTACGGTCAAATTTATTTCTTGCAAGAGTGTTTCAGGATGAAAAGGGTTAACGTCAGTAAAGTTCCGACTAGGGCCGCTGTTTCAGCCTTTCTTCTCGTGTCACAGTGCTTGCCTATGATTATCAACTATCAACATTTATTAACAATAGCCCCGCAACGAGTGTTTAGTTTTACTTACTTACTTACTTACGCCTGTCACCCCTACCCGGGTATAGGCCGTCGACGAGAGACCTCCAGCAACTCCTGTCCTGTGCTTCTCCTTCGATTCTACTCCAGGTGGTTCCCAGTCTCTTGATGTCTGCTTGGAGGTCTCGACGCCAGGAGTTTCTCGGCCTACCTCTTTTCCTCTTTCCCTGGGGGTTCCATGACAATGCCTGCCTAGTGATACTGGAAGCTGGCTTTCTCAGACTGTGACCGATCCATCCCCATCTTCTTCGCCCAATTTCATTCTCTGCTGTTATCTGCTCTGTTCTCTCCCAGAGTCTGACGTTGCTGATCTTCTCTGGCCAGTGGATTTTCAAAATTCTTCTAAGGCAACTGTTCATGAAGGTCTGTACTCTGTTGACTGTGGTTTTTGTCAATCTCCATGTCTCTGCTCCATATAGGAGAACTGCTTTTACATTGGAGTTGAAAATCCGGACTTTGGTGTGTTGTGACAGCTCTCTGGAACTCCACACTTTTTTCAACTGGAGAAAGGCTGCTCTGGCTTTACCGATTCGTGCTCTGACATCTGCATCAGTGCCGCCTTTTTTGTCTATGATGCTCCCGAGATAGGTGAAGGACTCCACCTCCTCCAACGGGGTGCCAGCAAGCAAGACTGGTTCTTCCCTGGTTGCGTTCAGCCTCATTGTCTTTGTTTTCTGTTTGTGAATGGTGAGGCCCACTTGGGACGAGATGTCAGCAAGCCTCGTGGTCTTGTCCTGCATTTGTTGATGAGTGTGGGACAGTAAAGCCAAGTCGTCTGCAAAATCGAGGTCGTCAAGCTGTGTCCACAGTGTCCACTGTATTCCACTTCGTCTGTGCTCTGTGGTCATCTTCATGACCCAGTCTATGGCCAGTAGGAAGAGGAACGGAGACAGCAGACACCCCTGCCTGACACCAGTTCTGACCTGGAGCTCTCTGGTGAACTGCCCTTCGTGGATCACGCGACATGTCATGCCATCATAGCTGCTCTTGATCAGGCGGACGAGCTTTGTGGGTACACCGTAGTGTCGTAGGAGTTTCCACAGAGTCTCTCGGTCCACGCTGTCAAATGCTTTCTCATAATCCACAAAGTTGACGTACAGCGGGGAGCTCCACTCCAGAGACTGTTCCACGATGATGCGGAGAGTGGCGATCTGGTCTGTACATGATCGGTTCTTCCTGAATCCTGCTTGCTGGTCTCTCAGCTGGGGGTCAACGGAGCTCTTCATTCTCTCTAGGATGATCCTGTTGAAGACCTTTCCTGGTACTGACAGCAAGGTGATTCCTCTGTAGTTGGAACACTTGCTGAGGTCGCCTTTCTTGGGAAGCTTGATTAGGTACCCCTCCTTCCAGTCAGCTGGCATCACCTCCTCTTCCCAGATCTTTCCTAACAGTGGGTACAGCATCTCAACTGTTGTCTCTAGGTCTGCTTTCAGAGACTCCGCTGGGATGCCATCTGGCCCTGCTGCTTTGCCATTCTTCAAAAATGCCACTGCTTTTCTGATCTCTTCCCGGCTGGGTCTGTCACAGCTGATGGGTAGGTCGGTCTCTGCCGGCTGGATGTCTGGGGGGTCGGGTGGGCTAGGTCTGTTCAGTAACTCTTCAAAATACTCGGCCCATCTGTCGAGTTGGTCTGCTCTGTCTGCAATAGGCTTGCCTTCTTTGTCTTTTACTGGTCTTTCTGTATGAGTGTTTAGTTTTGTTACACTAGATTTATTGAGATGCTTGAACACAGTACAATAACTGAGTCGAGTATTGTGATGCAAAGAACATTTACCGTTTTACTACTGATTTCAACACACGACCGATTTTAGAGCAAGCTTAACGAAAAGTTTATTGAATCATAGTATGAATGAACGAACGAATCGACAAATAAGCGAACAAACGGACAGATAGACAGACAAACAGGACAAGGAATCGTTAGTTTGACCTTACGGACACAACGACTGAACGTCTACTACTTAACGCGTCCAATGGATTGTAGAATCTGTAATGGATTGTAGAATCTGTAATGGATTGTAGAATGTAGAATCTGTACAGGCCCGCCTGCACATAACACAACCCAGGCCCAAGCAAATGCTGAACTTGAAACTGTGAACGGACGGCATATGAATCCTTTGATCCCAATTGAAAATCGGCTCAAAGCGCCGCCGCGAACTGAACCAACAAGCACGCTCACGTGAATCACGCGCATTCCCTCACACACTGTACGTAAACACAGAACATTCACGTGGTGCTAAGGGCAAGCTCAGGCGAGCTACTGACGTTTTGGAAATTCAAATCGTTTATATTTGAAATTTGGGCTGAAACTGATACCAAAGTACTATTAACACATTCAGTACTGACACTCTACAGCAAGAGATGTATCGACCATGATAATTTAAGGGTGGAGTGCCAGGATAGCTTGGTGGCACTCTTGAGCTATCATGGTCGATCTGCCTTCGAAATTACTTTGTAGTCTTTAAAGGACAACTCGCAGCTAGTCAAATTTCGGACCTCAGTGTAGAATGTGTTAAAATGTAAAGATTTACATGCAAGAGGTCTATTTATTACGTTAACCCATTCAGCCCTAACGCACTACAGCAGGAGATGGCTCGACCCCATGAATTATCATGGGCGACCCATCTCCTGCAACAGGTGCATAGTCGTTAGATGACGCCTCCAAAATTTGGGAATTACGTGCGTCGGGCTGAGTGAGTGAAATTGTCTTCATTGGTTGTTCAAACCAAAGACAGCGGTGGAAAAGCAAGTGTTTCTGCGTCCTGTAGATTTTGCACACCAACCTCTCCCGACTCTTCAGAAGTTGAAACCAATAGATATGAAAAATGGGCTTCACTCCTGTAGCCTGTGGCGGGTTCAATGTTGAAGTTGATTTGTACAAACGGTAATAGGCGTAAAGTGACCAACAACCCAGTAAGCAAAGCGTCCTCCGACTGCAGGGGTGGATCTGGGGAGGTGGGGGAGGGGTGTATGTGTGTGTGTGTGTGTGTGTGTGTGTGTGTGTGTGTGTGTGTGTGTGTGTGTGTGTGTGTGTGTGTGTGTGTGTCTTTTGGTCGTTCAATGAACGCGGCAGATTGCAGAAACAAACTGTACGTACGTTGGCGGGACTTAACTGTGTCTCCAGTGTCTGTGGCGCCAAGACCAGCACGTATTATGATGTCATCTTCGTTTATAATTTAACTGTGTGGTGCTCCGTGATTTAGAATCATACTACGCTGTCACAGAGCAAGACACATGTTGGAAGTGATGTATGAGATTATGATTAGTACGTCGAGGTGCAGGCAGCATACATCTATAGACTGTGTCGTCTGCACCTCGACGCAATAATTATGAGATTATAGATGGATCTATGATATCTAGACCTCGATGTGAAATTATCTATATAGATCTATGGTGTCTGCACCTCGCGATGAGGTTGAAGAAGGTGATTCCCTTGCCCTCAATGGAGACGTACAGCATGCAGCCCGTGGCGTCGATACACGTGCTGCGGGGTTTGGGCGCCGACGACACCTGACACAGGTACTCGCCGCGTGAGTTGAGCAGGTAGATACCGCCCTTGTCGTGATCCGCCAGAAAGATGCGGCCGTTCTTGTCCACGCAGATCCCGCGCGGGAACCGTAGCTGCTCCTCGCCCTGACCTCGGTAAATAAAGACGACCTTGCCCTCCTGGTCCGCGCAGGTCAGACACTTCTTGCTGCGGTCCGTCACCAGGATGTTGCGCCCGCCCTCGCCAGGTAGCCCGACATCTCGAACAACTGCTCGCCCAGGTGGTCCTGCTCGATACTGCGCAACCGGCGTACCGTGATATCCCCGATGTCCACCCCGGGTGGGCACTTGCAGCTACAGCCCC
This sequence comes from Semisulcospira habei, assembly GCA_036245525.1. Taxonomy (NCBI): domain Eukaryota; kingdom Metazoa; phylum Mollusca; class Gastropoda; family Semisulcospiridae; genus Semisulcospira; species Semisulcospira habei. The sequence continues at coordinate 4,515,496 of BTPG01000008.1, read as the reverse complement.
CCCCCCCCCCCCCCCAGTAGTTCTTGCGGGTCTTTACTGTGGACTGCAGCAACAACTCGTCCGTCACCGTGATGATGTAGATGACTTTCAGGCCCGTCACGGCAATGATGGATGGCTGTAGCTTGGTGCCGCCCCACAGCTCGGACTTGAGGGCCAGGCGCTTAGTGACGATATAATGCTCTCCCTGGAACTGGATGGACTTGACGCAGGAGTTCTTGTTGTCCACGGTTATCAGGTGCGCCTCGCCCACCAGCAGGCTGTCGCGGATGTTGGGAGAGTGCTGGTCGTCCTTCATCTTGGTGGTGATTTTCTTCAGCAGAATGCCCTTGACCTGCGTGCTGCCCACCTGCGCCCCCAGCAGCGACACGAGCTCCACGAAGTTCTTGACGCCCATGTCGTCAATCTTGACCACCACCTTGGGTCTGGGCGTGGCGATCACGTCCTTGTTCTGCGCCACCATTGTCTCGGCCTGCTGGTACAGGCTGTCCGCCGACGCCAGGATGTCAAAGTCGGACGCGTGCTGCGTGAGCTGTTTGAGGAACTCCGTGTTGGCCTTCATGGACTTGTTCAGACTGTAGTAGGAGCGCTGCGTGTCATTGAAGGCGGGCATCTCGGTGGCAAAGTGGTCGTCGATGTCCTTTCCTTTTCAGCTTGTTCTTGCGCGCGGTGAGAGCCGCCAGCACATCGTCAAAGGAACAGTGGATCTCCGCCATGGTCTGCTGTTTGAGCTGTTCCACATCCAGCGCCTCGGGCTGCACGCGCTTCGAGTTGTGCACGCACGTGGAGATCTCCACCTGGCCGCCATCGTTAACCCTGTGCGTGTCTTTAGCGCTTTTTATTCGTGATTTCTGCAGGAATCATCGCGACATAAAGAGCTGCCGACATCCACAGTTTATATATATATAAAGAAGCACCCTTTGGACTGAGAAAATCACAACACAGTCTACTATATCAAATGGTTCGTGCTTTCCTTTACAAAGCGTGTTTCTTTGCTTGTTCCTTTCTTTAACACATGTAACCCCAAAGTCGAAATTCAAATCTCGCAGAGATCACCTAAAGACTATGTGCTAGTTGCGCAAGATGGATCGACCATGAAAATTCAAGGTTAGTGCCAAATTAGCTTGGCGCCAAGCTATTTATTTTATCGGCATTTCCTCCTGCAGTGCGCCGGAGATACGTGGATTAATTTTAAATCCAGACCGCCGGAAAAGGTGATTCCTTGCGTAAAACGCAAATAAAATCCCAACAGAGAAAGAAACACGCTTAAAAAGACAAGTACAAAACGACTGTTTTGTAACTGTTCTGTCTAGGCGTGTGCCTTTGTTGGGATTTTCTTTTTTCGTTATTCGTCTGGGTTAACTCATTTAGCCCCGAGGCACTACAGCAGGAGATGGATCGACCATAATTCAAGGGTAGTGCCAGATTCGCTTGGCGCCATCAGGCGCCAAGCGAATCTGGCACTACCCTTGAATTATCATGGTCGATTCATCTTCTGCAGCTGGTATACTTGTGACGTGAGTCCTCCAGAATTTGGGAAAATCAGTGCGGTCTTGTGGTTCAATGGGGTAAAGAGATCTACTACTAGCCAAAAGAAAACTGAAAATAACCGTTTTATTTTATTCACGGACCAAATAACCCTGCGAAATAACGAATATTCTTTTTCAGTTCGGTTTCTCCCGTTACTGCTGCGATATCGGCTAAAGATGGATCAACTTGCGAACTCAGCCGTAGGCTGTCCGAGTGGTTTGTTGTCGCCATCTTGGTCAAGCCATCTCGGATCATCCCTTGTTGACAGATGGTCACGGGAATTAAGTCAATGTGCGAGCAATGCGGCGTACAGAGGAAGCTAGAGAGAGACCAGGGGAGGCACACCGCACACACCATATGCCGTACCCAATTACATACTAAGTGGTTTTCGTTGTCATGAGTCATCGCGGCCACGCGGCCGCGTAATTATTGGTTTGCTGTCACGCCTATTACGCGAGTAACGCAAACGACTAATCACGTTAACCCCTTGACTAGCGAGTCAAAGTGAACACTGACGATCCAACTGCAAGAGGCA
>BTPG01000008.1:4087255-4513001 GCA_036245525.1 Semisulcospira habei | reverse complement strand
GTGAGATGGCCTTAGTCGCATGCTAGGCGTTAAAACCAAATAACTAACTTGCCGCAGTTGCGCGGGGGGTGCGTGCAGATCAGTCTATGCCGCGTCATTTTGGCGGACGGCCGGCCGGCTTGGACTTTGGCGTGGAATCAATAACGATTTCAAAACACAGTCTGCGTCCCGGCACTGAAGGGGTCAAACAGCATACACGCACTAACATCATCGGTGCGTGTGATTGTTGTGTCAGCATGACGTGCTACAGGATGGCGCGTGACCAGCTTGCCGTCTGCTGAGGGACCAAGATACAAAGTTCAGTCGGCAAAAATAGTCAGTCATGGAAGGAAGGTAGGTATAACACAGGTCCGGCTAAAATATAAACAAAAAGCAAAGCTCTCAGGGGGTCGGAGCTGGGGGCCTCCCCCCGTTTGGTTTTTGGGCCGGAGCAATATCACTAATGTAACGTCCAATCCCCCCCCCCCCCCAACCCCAGCATTTTTCTCTCTCCTCCTCCCTCCATCTTCTGTCTATATTATTTATTTATTTGTTTGTTTGTAAGTCAGTCTGTCTATCTATCTATTGGTCCGGCCATGGCCGTACCAGCCAGCCGCTGTGTCACTGTAAAAAGAGTCGCCATGTAAAGCAAGTACTACCCCTGGGAAGAGAGGCCCCACGCTGCTCGAGAACTACTACCGAGTAATCATATTCAACCACGTTCAATCTACCTTACACTGGTTACTGGAAGCGACAAATAAGTTTTGAATGTCAATGTCCGGCAGCGACGCTGGACACCTTGATGACATAAATACACGACAAGTATCGTCTGAGATCTGCACGTGTGCTCCAGTTTCTTTGCGTAGTAAAACACTCGCCGGCGCGTAGTACAAGCAGTCTGCCGTGATTTGGCAAAAGTCTGTACGTCTGTTTTTTAAATCGCTTCTATTTATAGAAGAGACTTTTTAGGACGGGTCGCGGTGGGGCAAATTTAATAACTTGTCCAAACCTCTCACAACTGAAGTAACAAGATAAAAATTACTTCATGTCTAGTTACGCTAACCTCGCTGCTGAACGTACATTAGTGGCGCAGAGCGCCGTGCGTCCGTATAATGTATGTATGTGCGTATGTATGTAAACAAGAGAATCTCCCAAATTTCTGTACACACAAACTTGAAACTTGGCGAAATACTTTCTTAAAGGGTTGGCTAAGAGAGCCGCCTCCGAGCATGTTGTAATTGCCATGAATATCGCATTTAAGACACAAACAACCGTTTATACGGGAAGTCGGTTGACCCAGATTAGAGTCCGTAATTTTTGTCATATTTACTTGAAATTTTGAATATAGCTAGTTTGTATAAAGACATTGGATGAGTTCAGTCGTTAGCCAGCTTTGTATCCTTTCAACGTTTTTAGTAAAAAATAATTCTTTCAGAAAAGAATTAAAATATTAAAAAGCCTTTACTTCTAGAGAAAGTAGCCGAGTGGCGGTGACGTAAAAGAGGCAACTCCGTCACCACGCGGACACTGACATAATACTCTAAATATGACGTCATTCTCTCTCGCACGCGGCTCTCTCTCTCTCTCTCACACAAACATGCGCGCATCTCCAAGAGGAATAGATCCTCATGCGCCATCCAGGCGCAAGAAGATCTATGCCTCTTGGAGATTTTTGACGCATTGGCAGATCTTCGAGACTTCTTCAGTAGGAGATAATTCAACATCAGAATCAGGTCAAAGACAAAAGGTAGAGACCATTGACAGCGAGGACAGCTCTCATATAGAAGGGACTTTGTGGGTTATGGTTCATCCCATCTTGTTGTGTCCTTCTGGTCCATTCACCTCCTCGGTAAGCCAACCTCTGATCAACACACACTAACGCCGGCGCACACGGATACAAACGGACACACGGCGCTTTCCGCCATTATATCTGTGGGCTGGCGAATTTGATGTTAGAGTTACCCCTCCGAAAGGCACGCAGCCACTTCCAGGGCTGACTGCTTTCCGCTTCTACACAGTCACTTCCAGGGCTGACTGACGCCGTGTACACGATGGCGAATTTGATGTTTGACGTCACTCATCTGAAAGGCACGCATCCTCATCCAGGGCTGACTTTTTTTCTTCTGCAGTCTCTTCCATGGCTGACTGTTTGATGGCGGAGTATATAGTGGATCCTTGGGCAGTGGGCAGATGTTCACATCTGCACGGGACATAGACGACCCCGCCCTCCACGAGTCGCCTGCTGCCTTGCAGGCCTGGCCGCTTGGCTGCGGAAAGGCTAAGGGAGGAAACCCCTGACATCAAAGCCCCCGTGTCTCCGGGGAAGGCTTTTGAGCCAGAGACTAGGACAAGGACAGTCTGATATAAAACCTACGACCCGAGGACCTCGATGCCATCGTCCCAGCTTGCTAGGCCATGGCAGATGAACCAAGGGTTTAAAGGGTGGGGCCAGTACTGCGCACACTGCACTCCACCAAAAAGCTCCACCGCGCAGGCTTTAGGAAACGTCCACGGACCATGACACTGACCATTCCAAGTCCTGTAGCGATGGGCGAGGGGCGAAACGGCAGGTGAAAGATGTCACTGGAAGCCGCAGTCTCAAACCTGCATGCAGGCGGTTCAGGATATTGGTCGCCTGATGTTGACCTGGGGATGACAACATCACTCGGCACACCCTGAACGACCAAGCAGCCTTCTCTAGGGACAGCACTGCTTGCTCCACACGGAGAGGGGCCTAGAAAAGGTGGCCTAACCAAAGCTCGTCCCCTCGCAACCCCAGTTGGCTAGCCGCGGTCAACGGGCATCTTCTCATGCGGTCAAAAAACAAGAAAGAATAACGGATCCACTCTGATGACGACCACGACCGGACTCAACGTAGCATGCTGGAACATCCGAACCATGCTCGACAAAGCAGACAGCGGACGCCCCGAACGTCGCTCCGCCCTCATTGCCCATGAATTGCGGAGGTTAAACATTGACATCGCCGCGCTCAGCGAAGTACGCCTTCCGGACGAAGGCAGCCTCCAAGAACTTGGCGCTGGGTACACCCTCTACTGGTCAGGCAGGCCTGCATCAGAAAGACGGCTCTCAGGCGTGGGTTTCATGGTCAAGACCTCCATTGCGACTAAGCTGGAAAACCTACCAACGGGTCATTCAGACCGCATCATGTCCATGCGCCTCCCACTGAGACACCAGCAACACGTCACCCTTCTCAGTGTGTACTCCCCAACCCTCTTGGCAGAGCCTGCTGAAAAGGACAAGTTTTACACTGACCTGCGCAGCCTCATACAGAGCACCCCTGCAGACGACAAAGTCATCATCCTTGGCGACTTCAACGCCAGAGTGGGCCAGGACTCTGAAGCCTGGAAAGGAGTCCTCGGCAAGCATGGCGTGGGGAACTGCAATGACAATGGCCGCCTACTGTTGGAGTTCTGTGCAGAGCAGCAACTGGTCATCACCAACACTACTTTTCAGCAAAAGGACAGTCGAAAGACCACCTGGATGCATCCTCGCTCCAAGCACTGGCACCTTATCGACTATGTCCTAGTGCGTCAGAGGGACCGCAGTGACGTCCTCCTCACCAGAGTGATGCCCAGCGCAGAGTGCCACACTGACCACCGCCTTGTCCGCTGCAAACTCAGGCTCCACTTCAAGCCAAAACCCAAGAAATGGGGGCCCCCCAAGAAAAAGCTTGATGTTGCGAGCCTTCAGCGTGACGACGTGAAAGCTGCCTTTCAGACAGATTTACAGCGCAGGCTCAAAGACACAGCGGACCCAGCAGACTCCTCCCCTGAAACACTTTGGGAAGAACTGAAAACTGCTATTGCAAAATCCTCTGCAGAAGTCTTGGGTTTCGCTAGAAAGAAGAATAAAGACTGGTTTGACGAAAACGATGTAGAGATCCAGGAACACCTAGCAAAAAAAAGAGCCGCCCATCAGGCCCACCTAGCCCAGCCTTCCTGCCCTGTGAAGAAGTCTGCCTTCCGCCTCGTCTGCAGCAGTCTCCAGCGCAAGCTCAGAGATCTCCAGAATGAGTGGTGGACCAGACTTGCACAGAGGACCCAGCTTTGCGCAGACAATGGTGACTACAGGGGCTTCTACGAAGCATTGAAAACAGTGTATGGCCCCAGGCACCTGGTACAAAGTCCCCTGCGAAGCGCGAATGGCCAGGCACTCCTCACAGATAATACCTCCATCTTGAACCGCTGGTCGGAATACTTTCAGAGCCTCTTCAGCGCTGAGCGCACTGTTCAAGAAGCAGTCATCCTACAAATCCCACAGCTCCCAGTAAAAGTTGAATTGGACGAACCGCCCACCGCTGAAGAGACCCTCACAGCCATCCACCAGCTCAAGAGTGGCAAAGCAGCAGGCATTGATGGAATACCGCCAGAGATCTGGAAACATGGAGGCACAGCACTGCACAACAAGCTCCATGACCTCTTTCTCTGCTGCTGGGAGGAAGGAACACTACCAAAGGATCTCCGTGATGCAGTCGTTATCACCCTGTACAAGAACAAAGGTGAGAAGTCTGACTGTTCCAACTATCGGGGAATTACACTGCTGTCCATTGCTGGAAAAATCCTTGCAAGGCTGCTCCTGAATCGGCTGGTACCTGCCATCGCTGAAGACCAACTCCCAGAGGGCCAGTGTGGCTTCAGAGCAAACAGGAGCACCACCGATATGGTCTTTGTGCTGAGACAGCTACAGGAGAAGTGCCGCGAGCAGAACAAAGGGCTGTACGTAACGTTTGTCGACCTAACAAAAGCGTTCGACACTGTGAGCAGGCAAGGCATGTGGCAGATCCTGGAGCGACTTGGCTGTCCCCCAAAGTTCCTCAACATGATTGTCCAGCTACACGAGGACCAGCAAGGTCAGGTCAGACTCAACAATGACCTCTCAGAACCATTCCCCATTCTCAACGGCGTAAAGCAGGGCTGCGTGCTGGCACCGACCCTCTTCACCATCTTTTTTAGCATGATGTTGAAGCAGGCCACAGTGGACCTCGATGATGACGATGCAGTGTACATCAGGTATCGTCTCGATGGCAGCCTGTTCAACCTCAGACGACTGCAGGCCCACACGAAAACCCTAGACCAACTGATCCGTGAGCTGCTTTTTGCTGATGATGCTGCCCTCGTTGCACACACAGAGAGAGCCCTGCAGCGCATCACGTCCTGCTTCGCAGACGCTGCCCAGCTCTTTGGACTCGAGGTCAGTCTGAAAAAGACAGAGGTCCTCCATCAGCCGGCACCCAAGACAGTGTATCGCCCTCCTCACATCACCATCGGCGAGTCTGAACTAAAGTCAGTGCACCAGTTTACTTACCTTGGCTGCATTATCACGTCGGACGCCAAGCTGGACAAGGAGCTTGACAGCAGGCTGGCAAAAGCGAACAGCGCTTTCGGGCGACTTTTCAAGCGGGTGTGGCACAATCAACAGCTGAAAACAGGCACCAAGATCAGCGTGTACAGAGCTGTGGTCCTCACCACCCTGCTGTATGGTTCCGAGTCCTGGGCCCTCTACCGCAGCCAACTACGACTCCTCGAACGCTTCCACCAGCGCTGCCTGCGTACCATCCTGGGCATTCACTGGAGTGACTATGTCACCAATGTCGAGGTCCTTGAACAGGCTGAAACCGTGAGCATCGAGGCTTTGCTGCTGCGGACACAGCTCCGCTGGGCGGGGCATGTCTCCAGGATGGAGGATCATCGCCTACCAAAGATCACCCTGTTCGGCGAGCTTGCTACTGGACACCGTGACAGAGGGGCACCAAAGAAGTGATACAAAGACTGTCTCAAGAAGTCACTTAGTGCCTGCCAAATCGACCACCACCAGTGGTCTTCGCTTGCTGTGGACCGTGACACCTGGCGCTCCACTATTTACAAGGCAGCTGTCTCCTTTGAGGACTCTCGCAGAGCTAGCCTTAAGGACAAGCGGCTCAGGAGAAAGAACAGAGATGCCGCAACTCAGAACTCTGGCCATACCTTCCCCTGCAGCCACTGCGGTCGAACCTGCCTGTCCCGGATTGGCCTCCGCAGCCACGAACAAGCCTGCAGACGTCGTGGGCAACTCCTATAAAATCTTCGTTCGCGAAGTCCAGCGCAAGAGAGAGATATAGTGGATCCACAACTTGCAAAAATGAATTAACTATTATTTTTTAAAAAGTTAAACTTGAAGAGCTACAACGCTGGATTACGAACTCATCCAATGTCTAGTATCTCCAAGCTAGCTATATCCAAAATTCCAAGTGAATAGAGCGACAATTACGAACTCAAAATTAATGTGGGTCAACCGACAATTTTTCTCTTGAACGAGTCACTTCAATTTGAATATGCTCGGAGGCTCTCCGAAAGTCTCGATCAAAGCATTTCCTAATGTTTCAGGCCTGGGCCTGTACATACAGAAACACCGGAAATTCTGGTGTCCACTCACACGGCGCTTCCCGCCAAATGTACATTCAACAGCGCGGTTAGGCTTGACGTAATTTTTATCGTGTTACTTCACCGTCAGAGTCTGATGTGTGCCCGCCTATGTTCGTCATTTGCATGCTACGGAACGTGCTCCGACCAGCCCCATCTCAAAGTCTACCGTATTTTAAACTTATACGGTAGACAAAAATGGCCACAGCGGTAGGATCGTGAAGTGTGGCCAGAAGTAGGTGCCAGGATTGAGGAAGGATTTTTGTCACGTGTTAAGTGTGACTGACGTCATCGCTAAGTTTGATACTCGAGACATTTATCACACTTCCCGATGACGTCAGTCAGACTTGTGACACAAAGTCTTTGCTTACTTCCTGGTGGGTTGGCTTCATGCCAGACACGACATACACACACGCGGTGATCATGCCTCAAACACGGACCAATGCATGTTATGAAACTAAGTAAATTGACGGCACACAAAGAAACACACACATGTACTGTACTGTAGCTTGTGAAACCGGAGGCTATCTCTGTCCTAACCCCCTTCACTGTTGAGAAAGAGGAATAGATTCTCATGAGCCCCGCAGTTGCACATACATAAGCAGTTGCGGGAGCTCATGAGGATCTATGCCTCTTGCTAACACCATTGTAAATCCATATTGCTGGGCTGGTTGGGTGTTTGTGTGTGTGTAGAAGCGACAAATCTTGCAGAAATACGTGTCCACTGGCACAAAAGGGATTAAGCCCTTTGTACATGCAGTCAATGGTAAGCCTACGTTTACAGTGCCATGCCTGCAAGCACACAAGGATAATTTACAAGACTACAAGACTTTTTGCCGGATGTACAGGGGCGGATCAGTTACCAAGAGGGGGGGGGGGGGTTCCAACTGTTTATTTGGGACCTTTAACCTAATTGAAAAGGCCTCCCCGACGCTAGACCTCGTGTCCAGGCGCTGAAAATCAAAAAGTGTGTTTGTGTGTGTGTGTGTGGGGGGGGGGGGGGAGGGAGGGTTGGGGGGGGGGGGGGTTGAGATCGCGTGCGTGTTAAAGACTCTCACCGTTCGCAAAATATCAAACCAGGGAGGGGGGTCATTTAACTGTTTGTATGTCCAGCACTGAGTAATTCCCCTTGGTATGTGTACTAATTTACAAGACGCACACATGAACAAAGAGAGTGCAACGATATAGCACAATAATTTATTACTCATTTTCAACACACACAAAATTCAAACTAATGAAACACCAAATGGCCTCTGACAGCAACACGCCATGCAGAAGACAATGCCATCCACCAATCACAGCTTCCGTTACAAGGAAAATCAAAACAATAAATTTATTTGTGTATGAATGTCTACTGCGTGTCTCATACACGAACATGTACGTTTCTGTATATTTTCACACAAATCGTGTCATTCACACTACAGTGACAGAAAGTTAACAGTCTAGCAAAAACCTTTGGCTGTCTGTAGTGCTTTTTGTCGAAGATATTCCTGAAGGAATCACCTCGGCAGAAAGTGCTATGGACAGCCAAAGGGTTAACAAGTACAGTTATTATACACATCATGTGCATACTCACTTAACACAGTGAACCCCGAGTCCGTACAGAAGGAGATGGACTGACCATGATAATTCAAGGGTAGTGCCAGATTAGCTTGGTGCCTGAAGGCGCCAAGCTAATCCGGCACTACCCTTGAGTTATCATGGTCAATCCATCTCCTGCAACTGGTACATAGTCCTCCAAAATTTGAAAAATGGGGCCTTGGGGCTAAAAGGGTTAACTGCACACGTCAATGGCCACTCGGACAATTTCAACATCTGGCCAACAAACTAGTGCGATTCCCTTCTCACATTGGACTGCGTCATTGCCGATCCTCCATGGGGGTGGTCACAGCCAAAAGCAGGTCACTCTGCACCAGGCCAGTGACGACGGCCACAGTACCTCCAGCAGGTCCAGACTCTTGCTATTGGCACAGCGCCTCATAGCCCCCCCCCCCCCCCCCCCCCCCCCCCCCCCCGTCACCCCCCCCCCCCCTACAGCCGCCTCATGAGAATCTGTTCCTCTTGGAGACAATCTACTGGCCCCTTTAACATCCTCAGGCTGAGTCATCTGCATTAACCCCTTCACTGCCAGTGGAAGCAGATTGTGATTCTGAAATCTCAGCACCGAGGAGCCCCAGCTCTGGATTCAAAGTGGGGTCAGCAAGTGACATAGACCCTCATGAGCCCCCACAGTCGTGGGGGCTCATGAGGATCTATGCCACTTGCAATTGGATCGTGTTGACCTTTCCTCGACAGTGAAGGGGTCAAGTATCTGGTGGACAGAACCCAGGGCTGACTGAACAATAATAGCGTTTCAATCATCCTTTCTATTTTTTGTTGTGCTCAATAAACAATATCATTTTTACGATAAACAAGTTACGTCAACAATAAATGGGTATTACTGTGCTTCACAAAGTAGACATTCCGCAAAGCACCGTTAGATTCTGTCAGATACAACCGAGTACGTGACATTAAGTGATTACTGTACAGCTCCGCTGTACATTGCAAAGGGAAGTTACGGTTGGGCTTTACATTAACACCAACGTTTGTCATAACTCTCTCACACACACACGCGCACGCACACACAGGTTATAGATTTTATTTCAACGCTTTCGAGACGTGCCGCCTCTGGATACGCGGCTATAAACTGCGTATCCAGAGGCGGCACGTCTCGAATGAGTTAAACGATGAAAAGAATTAGTCTGGCAGCACCGTTTGAATGCATGTGTGCTGCAATTCACCCTCACACACACATTTAATGTTTTCACGTTGGCAAAACGCGGACGTGACAATATTAACAAAAAAAACTTTCAGTATTCGGACCAGGTTTAGAGATGCTTCATCGGGCAGATATTGCCAGTTCTAGGAGATGGATTGACGATAGTAATTTGTGTTTGTGAAATCTGTGTTAGTTCAACGCTAAATATCCAGATGGTTCAGGTAGCAAGAGACACGGATCCTCATGAGCCCCTGCAACTGCGGCTCTGTGTGCCTCTTGCTGACAGTTTGCAGTTTGATGGTGGTTCCTGAAGGTTAATGTGTCGAGATAAACAGGCACCACCCCTGAAGATATTGTCCGCCACCTGCTGTGGTTCCCCCGGGCAGAACGAGAGAAATGACTAGTTATGTAGCACACATGCACTGCTGTTACTGTACACCTTAACCTCTCTTGAGCAACCACCTTTTCCAGAGATCACCTGCAATTAGAGACCATCGCTTAGGTCAGGTGTCTACGGACAGGTGCCACTGTCCGCCCTTCAAGACTTGTCGTGAGCGAGCACCTCGCTTCATGGGTGACAGTGCAACAACAACAACAAAAGACTGAAAACAGAGCACACACACACACACCATGTCCAGGAGCCACAGCCAGCAAGACAAATAGATTACCAACAGCCCCTGTGGACGCAGGATGTAACTGTGTCTGTGAATGCAGGGGCCTCATGACAATGTATGCCTCCTGCAGGTGGAACAGGCATGGCTGACGGACTGCAAAGAAGTACCCAACAGAGAAAGAAACACGCTTAGAAAAGATGGGTACAACACAATTTATTAATATTTCGGGTAAATACCCTTTGTCAAAATAGACAAACAAATAGAGAGATCAGTTGATACTTATCTTCATTCACAGAAGGAATGTGGCAACTCATTCCTTCTGCGAATGAAGAGAAGTAGCGGCTGATCTCTGTTTGTTTGTCTATTTTGACAAAGGGTATTATTTACCCAAAATATTAATAAATTGTTTTGTACCCGTCTTTTCTAAGCGTGTTTCTTTCTCCGTTGGGTACTTGTTTGCATTTTACACGCTTGGCAGTCACCTTTTTGGTCTTGATTGAAGCACTGCAGCTTTCTGGGATTCTTAAAGAGTGCAGTATCCACAACTTAAAATTGTCACCCCTAAATATTTCAGATCCATATTTCTTCAAGCCCCAGGGGTGCTTTCCCCAAATTTTCCAAAGTGTTACTGAACGACTATGCACCAGTTGCAGGAGGTGGTATGACTGATAATTCAAGGGTAGTGCCAGATTAGCTTGGCGCCTAAAGGTGCCAAGCTAATCTGGCACTACCCTTGAATTATCATGATCAATCCATCTCCTGCTGCAGGGTCCCGGGGGTAAATAGGTTAAAACACACTTGAATGTACAGGTACATGACGCAGGCCGAATGGAGTGATCACAATGTGCTCTTTCCAGTAATGGACATGCATATCTACTGCTCCAGTTATACAACGTTTTTAACAAAAGCTGTTTGCACTCTGGCTGTTGGTAGCGCTTTGTTCAATTCAGTCCAAGAAAGAAAAGACACTGCACACAACGCTCTCCACTATCTGACCGATGGTACAACTATTTGACCACTGATGGTAGAACTATTTAACCGATGGTAGAACTATTTAACCGATGGTAGAACTATTTGACCACCGATGGTAAAACTATTTAACCGATGGTAGAACTATTTGACCCATGGTAGAACCATTTGACACATGGCAGAACTATTTGATCTCCGATGGTACAACTATTTGACTGATGGTAGAACTATTTGACCAATGGTAAAACTATTTGACCACCGATGGTAGAACTATTTGATGGATGGTAGAACTATTTAACTGATGGTAGAACTATTTGACCACTGATGGTAAAACTATTTAACCGATGGTAGAACTACTTGACCAATGGTAGAACTATTTGACCCATGGTAGAACCATTTGACCCATGGCAGAACTATTTGATCTCCGATGGTACAACTATTTGACCGACGGTAGAACTATTTGACCAATGGTAAAACTATTTGACCACCGATGGTAGAACTATTTGACGGATGGTAGAACTATTTAACCGATGGTAGAACTATTTGACCACCGATGGTAAAACTATTTAACCGATGGTAGAACTCTGACCCATGCTAGAACTATTTGACCCATGGTAGAACCATTTGACCCACGGAAGGACTATTTCATCTCCGATGGTACAACTATTTGACCGACGGTAGAACTATTTGACCAACGGTAAAACTATTTGACCACCGATGGTAGAACTATTTGATGGATGGTAGAACTATTTGACGGATGGTAGAACTATTTGACCGATGGTAGAGCACTGATGGGCCAGGAATTTACATCCAGTACAAGACACTGAATACTGTGCAAGTGCAAACATTATTCTCATCACCAAACTGTGAAATTGTACACATCTCCCCACAGCCATAGACCTAACCCACTGGCCGTCAGTAATGCTTTTGGTCACAATGATTCCTACCGGAGTCATCATGACAAAAAGCGCTACTGACTGCCAAAGGGTTAAAAGACGTATGTTGTGGCTGTACACGTGAGACATGAGACATCTTGCAGCAGCATGTTTGACAACCGCTTTCAAGTTCACAACCACAGATCAATATTGCAGACAGGTAGAGTGTATTGTATTGTGAAAGACTGAACGTATTGGGACCTCTCAAGGAACATCCTCTGAAAGGTGCGGTGTGTCCGCAAGGTGCGTCTCAAGATCGGCTCACCACCTCGTTTCCCTTGGGAACTTTGCTGCAGAACTCATCATAGATCTCTCTGGAAAAACAAACACAAATCACACCGTTATTAAATATCACACATAGCTTCAGTTTTGACATAAAATATGTTTGGCTTGCTTGAAAAAGCATCATCACCTGACAAGTGAGAAGAGCAATCACACTTTCTGACTTCATCTCCAGCTCTGCTGAAACCCCCCCCCCCCCCACCACCCCCCCCCCCCCCCCAAAAAAAAAAAAAAAAAAATTTTTGGACTATTTTTGCCTGAACACACTACAGTAGCAAGACGGCCAAGCTGCCTGCTGAAATGTCTCTTCTTTCTTCAGAGCACCACACAAAAGTTAACACACAGATTGCTAGGGTGCCAATTCCCCAAATTGAAAGATGCGTCTCTAAATGCTGCAGTACAGTTCAGGACACAGTTTAATGATAGTAGTTCTAGGGTGGTGCCAGGATAGCTTGGTGCCAGAGGCACCAAGCTATTCTGGCACTACCCTTGAACCATCATGGTCGATTTATACATCAGGGCGGAATGAGTGAAGGTGTTGAGAGATGTTCCTACATGATTCTACATGCAGAGCTTCAAGGCACGTGCATGCAGTCTGCACTCACTTGCTGAGGTAGAAGAAGATGTATCCACTGCGGACGCGGCTGGTTCGCACCTCCATCTCAGACGTGCGCTGGACATTGCTGTCATTGTAGCTGAACCACGCCTGCTTCCGCATGTCAAACACGTCGCTGATGTAGTGCCCTACACAAAGCAAGAAGTTACAAGCTTCACTACATCACCACTTAGGTCACCAATCATAGACAATGATTGTGATGACCTGCACAAAGCAAGAGGTTACAAGTTTCACCACTTAGGCCACTAATAGTAGACAATGACTGTGATGACCTGCACAAAGCAAGAGGTTACAAGTTTCACCACTTAGGCCACTAATAGTAGACAATGACTGATGACCTGCACAAAGCAAGAGGTTACAAGTTTCACCACTTAGGCCACTAATAGTAGACAATGACTGTGATGACCCACACAAAGCAAGAGGTTACAAGTTTCACCACTTAGGCCACTAATAGTAGACAATGACTGTGATGACCCGCACAAAGCAAGAGGTTACAAGTTTCACCACTTAGGCCACTAATAGTAGACAATGTGATGACCCGCACAAAGCAAGAGGTTACAAGTTTCACCACTTAGGCCACTAATAGTAGACAATGTGATGATCTGCACAAGCAAGAGGTTACAAGTTTCACCACTTAGGCCACTAATAGTAGACAATGTGATGACCTGCACAAAGCAAGAGGTTACAAGTTTCACCACTTAAGCCACTAATAGTAGACAATGTGATGACCCGCACAAAGCAAGAGGTTACAAGTTTCACCACTTAGGCCACTAATAGTAGAAAATGACTGTGATGACCTGCACAAAGCAAGAGGTTACAAGTTTCACCACTTAGGCCACTAATAGTAGACAATGTGATGACCCGCACAAAGCAAGAGGTTACAAGTTTCACCACTTAGGCCACTAATAGTAGACAATGTGATGACCCGCACAAAGCAAGAGGTTACAAGTTTCACCACTTAGGCCACTAATAGTAGACAATGTGATGACCCGCACAAAGCAAGAGGTTACAAGTTTCACCACTTAGGCCACTAATAGTAGACAATGTGATGACCCGCACAAAGTAAGAGGTTACAAGTTTCACCACTTAGGCCACTAATAGTAGACAATGTGATGACCCGCACAAAGCAAGAGGTTACAAGTTTCACCACTTAGGCCACTAATATTAGACAATGTGATGACCTGCACAGAGGTTATACAATTTCAGTGCATCGCTGTGATGAAACTCTATGCTCATGCATAGTGTTCACACAGTAGGGTTAGTACGGTACAGTAGTTGTGAATGGTTTGTTTTGTGCCGATAGTCCGTGAGGCCCGTGGCCCACGTGGAATTTCTAAGGAACGTTTAAAACGGGGAGTTTTTAGTGAGTTCTAGGCGGAAGCTCAGTCTGTCAGAGGTCTAGAAACGTTAGTACGGGGCTTTACTGTCAGTCTGGACAGACATATGCGAGATACCTTAGCCCCTATTCCAAGACCCTGAAACCTAGAATTCAGGTATGTTTCTATATATGTATTATTGATGGTTACTTGCGTTAAGGATAGTATGCATTAGTAGGAGTTAATTCAGTTGTATAGCGTTGTCTAGGTTGGTTCAGTTATGTTGGTTTGGAATTCAGTGAGGTAACCGGTGTTTTTTGTATACAGTTATTTACCGAGGTGGATAACTAAAGGAACGTGAGGTGTGTATGTCTAAGTCGCTATGAAGGTAGTATGTGGTTGGTTAAGCATAGTCTTTTCCAGTGTAGAGAATAGTGTATGGCGAGAGTGTTAGGTTATAGTCTGTTTCGGAGTGGTGACAGTTATCGGGGTGTTGCGTGGATAGTTCGGGTTGTGAAGCACGTGTGTGTGTGAATGAATGTGTGAGTTATTTGTATCAGCCAGGTTACGTAATGTTTCTCATGTTATCCAATATGTGTGTGTGTTTAGCAAGTGTTACGATTTGGGTCCTTGTTGTTGTTTAGAGTGCTTGTCAGAGAGAGAGAGACGGACGCCGAGACGCCAGTCACCAGGACCTAGAGGTCATCTCTCCAGCTCTTCACTCAGGGAGTGAGCGGCCGAAGCCAAGACACTTGGGTCACAGCGAAGATACAGTACGAGAAACGAGGACGTCCACGATACGAGAGACAGGACGACTCGAGGAACGTACGAGAAAGGACTTGCATGCCTAGACGTGAAAGGACTGACAGTAACCAGGCGAGAACACCAAACAGGTTGGAGACTGTGAGAAACTAATACCTAGCCTGGCAGTGATATTGTGTATGTGTATGTGATGTTTGGATGTAGTGGGGAAGGTGTAGTGTGAATAGTTAATAATCTTTTTAAGAGTTTGCTCTATTTATTGTGCATAAAAGTTCGGTTAGAAAAGGAGCCCGTGTGTTGAGTTTTTACCGCATAAATGCGGCCGTCTGAGTCAGTGGCGGTGTATGCGTCTGTTGTGCGAGAGTCTGTGCGTACGACTGGGGGCAAGTCTGCGTGCGTTACAATCGCCACTTAACTTGGCAGATCAATTTTAAATCATATTTAGCCCTGACACACCACAACAAGACTGCAATAGTTCAAGGCTGGTGCCAGAATAGTTTGCCACTAACAAGCGCCAAGTTATTCCAGCACTACCTTTGACCTCTCATGGCTGATTTGTCTCCTGAACACTAATGTAGTCTTCAGATGACAACTCACAAAAATGGGAATTTCAAACATAATTTCTTAACACTTTGACTGTCAGTAGATCTCTTGTCATGCTGATTCATGCAGGAATCATTGCAACAACAAGCATTATCCACAACCCAAGGGTTTTGCTTGATAACGTCAGCAACTCTAATACACACCCGAGTTTAGTTTATCCCAAGTGCCACAAACTGTGAGGCACACCTACCTGTGTTAGATGAAGCTCCCAGGTGGTTGACCACGCTGACGAGGCGATAGGAAAACGGCACATTCCCTTTCTGCAAGTCAACAGTACCAAACTATGACTAGGAAAGCAAGACTAGAAGAAAAGAACATTGTAACTGAACGGGAAAAACAACTAGAGTGCCAAAACACAGTCAACAACATTAATGCAAGAGGTATAGGTCCTCATGAGCCCCCGCAGTTGCACTAACTTACCGCAGTTGCGGGGGCTCATGAGGATCTATTCCTCTTGCTGGCTCCATGGGCTGATGTTATCCAGCATTGCTCAATGGTAGCTGCAGAGACACTATTCTTAGCTGCAGGCTGTGAGGGGTTAATCTATAACATAAGTACTGCAACTGGACTTGATTCACTGGAGAAGATGTTTGTCAAGCGAAGAAGACGTGGACAAACAAAGAGAAGAAAAGATGTACGTACAGAGAATAAATGTGCAGACGTAACTGTGCAGGAGAAACAAAACTGGCCTTCTTAGCAGCATCAGAACCTTGTTAAACCAAACTCTGACAACGATATACATAAGCGTACCTTTCTATTAGTAATGCCATCGGTAAGAGTTTTGAAAAAACAAAAGGTCTCTGATTTTGCATTATACAAATAGGGCAGGTAGGATGGCTTTCTTACATCACATTTTGTTTTAGCAGCACAGACAGCTGAGAACCAAGGGCAAATAACATAAGTGATGTCCCTTGCGTCTGCTCGTTTGACACAAGTGATGTCCCTTGTTCAATACCTCAACTTGTTTTTAAAAAAAATTAATAATAATAATATATTTATTTCCTCCTGGTGAAAAAAAAGGTTTACAGTCGTCACAACAAAACAGTACAGTAAGCAGAAACAAATTAATTTCATTTTTCATCCTGAGACGTACAAGCCCTAGCCTACTGACCTCGACTTCGGTCGCGCGTGCCATGTGCTGAGCGATCTTGGCCTCCAGCTGCTTGTCTACGAGGGCTGGCTGCTGGTTACCTCCCTTCACCACAGCGGGCGACTGATTCTCCTTCTCCTCCATTCCACTCTTTGGCTCTGTCAAACAGGATGCTTGCTCTTCCATTTTATCTTTTACCCATTAACACACTACAGAAGGAGATGGATTGACCATGATAATTCAAGGTTAGTGCCAGATCAGGTTGGTGCCAGAAGGCGCCAAGCTAATCTGGCACTAACCTTGAATTATAATGGTCAATCCATCTCCTGTAACTCGTACTTAGTCGGGATTAACTGGGCTAAGACAGCATCATTCAAAACTCCATTTTAAAAAGAAAAAAATCAGTTCATGTAAGGCCACCTTCATTAGGAAAATGAACTACATGTATTTTTTGAAAATAAATCTACCATTTTTTTTTTTAAATGGTAAAGCCCTCATGGCTCCTGTGCAATTCACAAATTTTTCTGGCCTTTAGTGACCTTGACCTTTTCAAAAGGTCACCCCACTGGCGAGTTTTGTGTATTGGCATAGTTACAGAACTGGACATAGTAGCTGAGAAATTCTATTTTTGACACACAGACTTGCTGACCTCTCGTGACCATTGACCTTTGAGAGGAGTCACTCAAATTAGTATGCATAAAAAGGTTTTGTCATTGGGTATATCTGGACCAAGTTAGGCTCTACAGTTAAAAGCAGTATTTGAGAAAACAAGGTCAAAACTAGACTACATCTTAAAATTTATTTTGCGACTCTCTGTGACCTTGAAGCGAGGTCTGCCAAATTGGTATGCTGAAACCCAAACAAGAGTTGTCTTCCCCTACTCACCCATTTAACCCCGACAGCTTATGTACAACAGGAGACAGATCCACCATGACAGTTCAAGGGTGGGGCACAACAGCTTAACCCTTTTAACCCCAAGGAACAGATTCGCATGAGGCGGCTCCAGGGGGGCTCTGTGCCAATAGCAAGAGTCTGGACCTGCTGGAGGTAATGTGGCTGTCGTCACTGTGCCAATAGCAAGATTGATTGATTGTACATTGCTTAACGTCCCGACAGCAACAAGGCTTTCTCAGGACGTGCCTGCACTGCTTGTGAAAAAAAACTAAACAGAAAATTGAATGTATGTCGCCAGCCGGTCAAATACATTAAATAAACCGACAACATGGGGCATAAATAAAGCTAAGACCATTTAGCAACACACATCCAATATCAAGAGCTACAGGCAGTGCAGACAGTAGGGAGAGTTTTAAAAAGGCAAATACAGGTGAATGGACAAAGGGTAGACAGAAACACATGCCCCAGAATAGAGAGAAAAACCCACCCTGTGGGGCTGACCAGGGTGACCCTGGGAACTAAAAAATACCTAACCCCACCCAAGTCCCCCAGGGCAGACCCGGGTGGGGGAGCCAATAGCAAGAGTCTGGACCTGCTGGAGGTAATGTGGCTGTCGTCACTGTGCCAATAGCAAGTCTGGACCTGCTGGAGGTAATGTGGCTGTCGTCACTGTGCCAATAGCAAGAGTCTGGACCTGCTGGAGGTAATGTGGCTGTCGTCACTGTGCCAATAGCAAGAGTCTGGACCTGCTGGAGGTAATGTGGCTGTCGTCACTGTGCCAATAGCAAGAGTCTGGACCTGCTGGAGGTAATGTGGCTGTCGTCACTGTGCCAATAGCAAGAGTCTGGACCTGCTGGAGGTAATGTGGCTGTCGTCACTGTGCCAATAGCAAGAGTCTGGACCTGCTGGAGGTAATGTGGCTGTCGTCACTGTGCCAATAGCAAGAGTCTGGACCTGCTGGAGGTAATGTGGCTGTCGTCACTGTGCCAATAGCAAGAGTCTGGACCTGCTGGAGGTAATGTGGCTGTCATCACTGTGCCAATAGCAAGAGTCTGGACCTGCTGGAGGTAATGTGGCTGTCGTCACTGTGCCAATAGCAAGAGTCTGGACCTGCTGGAGGTAATGTGGCTGTCGTCACTGTGCCAATAGCAAGAGTCTGGACCTGCTGGAGGTAATGTGGCTGTCGTCACTGTGCCAATAGCAAGAGTCTGGACCCTGCTGGAGGTACTGTGGCCGTTGTCACTGGCCTGGTGCAGAGTGACCTGCTTTTGGCTGTGACCACCCCCATGTGGGATCGGTAATGACACAGTCAAATGTGAAAAGGGAATCCACTAGTTTGTTGGCCAGATGTTGAAATTGTCTGAGTGGCCACTGACGTGTGCTGTTAACCCTTTGGGCCCCATGTCTCAAATTTCAGGTGTCGCCTAATGACTGTGTACCAGTTGGAGATGGATCGACCATGATAATTCAAGGGTAGTGCCAGATTAGCTAGGCGCCTTCAGGCGCCAAGCTAATCTGGCTCTGCCCTTGAATTATCATGGTCAATCCATCTCCTGCTGTAGGGACTCGGGGCTCAATGGGTTAAAGCCTGTAGGTGCCAAGATATTGTGGGACCCACCCATACTACAAACGTGGAATTGTTTTTGGCCAATTTTCACACTCACCTTTCTTATCAGGAGTTGTCTCGTTTTCTGACCAGTTGGGCGCCACTGCGGGTTTTGGGTTCTCGTCAACATCGTAGATCCAGTCTTCATCACCGTCCCAGGTGAACCCTACAGCATCTGTCACCGAGTCTTTCCCACCCTTGTTCAACGTGTCACTCACACCATTCTCCACCACCGGCTTAGTTTTTGTCACGTCAGACGCTCTTGCCTGCACACCATCAGAGCTGGAGTGAAAGTTGACCTCCGGCAAACTACCGTCGCTGTCCTCGTCCTCAACATCCTGCACTACATTAGCGGCCTTCACTGCCAGGCACTTGGAAATACAGCCCACACTACCTACACTCACACCTTGTGCACTCACACTGTTTGAACTGTAGGGTTTGCACGGAAATCCCTCCGATGAATCTTTTGAAAACCGCGTACCTTCTTTGCCCGCGTCCCTTGTGCTGTGTGTTTTGCTGGCTGGCACCACACTGGCCGTGTGGCTGGAGGTGTCTGTCAGACTGGCAGAACCACTCTTGTCACAGCTGGACTTGGACAGGCAGGTGGCAGCATCGTATGTGAACCCCGCGTCACCCTTGTCATCAAGCACTCTGCTTTGTCTGGAAGACTGCACACCATCGGCTCTTGCGAAGCGGGACAAAGTGCTGAATTCATCTCTGTCAATCTCCATGTCCATCTCAGTCATGTCCGATTGAGCCTTGTCGTCTGGGATCCTGGCCGTTTCTGGCAGCCAGTCAGCATCAGGCTCCTCCCACAAGTTATTGATGAGAAACTTGTCCCCGGTGGGTGCGTCCTCTCCTGGTTGAGTGGTAGCCACCTTGTCCCCTCTGTTCTTTAACCTCTTGTTCCTCTCGTGTCTCGCTTCCCTCAGATACCCAGCGCGCGTGTGCAAGGATGGCTTCTTGAATGAATCCCACGTCGTGCATAACCTGTCTCTGCCGGCCTTTGTTTTTCTCACAGAATGTCCGCTCATGCCAAAAATGGAAGGGGAACAACTCTGCGACTGTCTGTCATTCGCCATGTTCTGGTCTTCAGGCGGGGTGGGGCTGGGTGGGGACAAGGGGCGGTGTGACTGTCGCCTAGAGGGAGAGGACTGCCCCAGACTGCGGTTAGGGGGAGAGGACTGCCCCAGACTGCGGTTAGGGGGAGAGGACTGCCCCAGACTGCGGTTAGGTGGAGAGGACTGCGCCAGACTGCGGTTTATGGCCAGCCTCATCTGTTCCTCCATGGTCATGTTCATCAGGTCAGACTCGGCAATGTCTGCACAAGGCAGGAACAGAAAAGCAGGTCGTTTTGAACATTATTACAACAGTTTCAACAACTGAAAAAGATGACAGTACAAGTGTGGCCTAACAAGAAGCAAACATGACAACTACAGCCTGCTGTTTCCAGTTTAACCCTTTTAGCCCCGCCACCCTACAGCAGGAGATGGATTGAAAATGACAATTCAAAGGTAGTGCCAGATTAACTTCACGCCTTAAGGTTCCAAGCTAATCTGGCACTACCCTTGAATTATCATGGTCATTCCATCTCCTGCAACTGGTACAGTCATTAGGCAACACCTCCAATATTTGAGAAATGGGATCTTGGGGCTAAAAGGGTTAACCCCTTCACTGCCAGTGGATGCGAACTGTGTGTGTTACAACATTGTCAATTTAACCCCATTAACACTATCCATGGAACGACCACGACTTCCAGCCATCAAACAAACACAGATGCCAGTGGACGCAAACTGAATGTTTTAGAACATTGTCAATTTAACCACATTAACATTATCCATGGAACGACCAAGACTTCCAGCCATCGAACAAACACAGATGCAAATATGTTGAGCCAGAGGCATAGATCCTCATGAGCCCCTGCAACTGTGGGAGCTCATGAGGATCCATACCTCTTACAGCTGAATGAGGGCTAAATGGGTCAACTCATTTGAGACTGGCAGCAAACTAAAATACCCAGCTGTCTGCCATGTATCCACATGTAACACGTCTGGAATGAGTTCAAATACCCAGCTGTCTGCCATGTATCCACATGTAACACGTATGGAATGAGTTCAACATCTCACCAGAAATGTTGGTAGTCTCCTGGTCTTGCATCCAGCCCACGGCCTCCACGTTGTCACCGTTGTTGTTGTCGTCGTTACTGTTGATGTAGTCATGGTCCGACTCCAGCTCTCGCAGACTGAGCGCCAACGCTTGCTTTAGCTGTTCATCTTCATCCTCTGTCAGGTCCACTGCACCCACCTGTAACAGACAGGTAAGAAAGGTAACATCCTTTTTTCATTCACACTGGCAGTACAGGTATTGACACAGGTGGACACTATGTCTTGATGTTCTGGGCACATTTTCACTTTAGCTCAACTGCTGATTGCCTCATTTCTCCTGTCAAGCAACAGAGTGACTTCCAGATCAACAGAGTGATTCCCAGATGAACAGAGCGATTCCCAGAGCGATTCCCAAAGTAACAGAGTGATTCCCAAAGTAACAGAGCGATTCCCAGATCAACAGTGATTCCCAAAGTAACAGAACGATTCCCAGATCAACAGAGCAATTCCCAAAGTAACAGAGCGATTCCCAGATCAACAGAGTGATTCCCAAAGTAACAGAGTGATTCCCAGATCAACAGAGCGATTCCCAAAGTAACAGAGCCATTCCCAGATCAACAGAGCGATTCCCAAAGTAACAGATTGATTCCCAGATCAACAGAACGATTCCCAAAGTAACAGAGCTGTGATGAAGCTCTATGCTCGGGCATAGTGCTCATTTAGTAGGATTAGTACGGTATGGTTTTTGTTAACGGTTTGTTGCCGAAAGTCCGTGTTGGACTAGACGTACGTGAAATCTGTAAGACATGGTTAGCACGGGTTTTTTTAGTGAGTTCTGTTTAGTGAGTTCTAGGTGGAAGCTGTGACTGTCAGAGGTCTAGTTTGGTTATTGCGGGCTGTCTTGTCGTATGGAACGGTTGTGTTCGAGTTACCTAGCCCGCATTCCCTGACTCTGAAGCCTAGATTTCAGGTATGTTTCTATAAACTTAGTATTGATAGTTGTTTAGTTAAAGACAGTATGCGTGGTAAGATTAATGTGGTTGTATAGCGGTGTTCCAGTTTGGTTTAGTATAGTATGTTTAGAATTCGGTGAAGTAACCGGTGTTTTTGTATACAGTTGTTTACCGAGTTAGATGACTAAAGGAATATGAACGTGTGAGTTATTTGTATCAGCCAGGTTACGTGACGTTTCTCATTGATCCAATATGTTGTGTGTTTAGCAAGTGTTACGTTGGGACTTTTGTTATCTATTTAGAGTTCTTGTAACGAGAGTGGAAGACGGACGCCGAGACGTCGAGTCGCAGGAGTGGACCTACGTGAGGTCATCCCTCCAGCTCTTCTGAGAGTGAGTCTGACTGGGGACCAAGACACCCAAGTCCAAGTGAGAACTGAGTACCGTGCGAGAACGAGGACGTCCGTGCCCAGAGAGAGACAGGACGGCAACAAGCGTACGACGAAGGACTTTCACGCCTAGACGTGAGAAGGACCAACGTAACCAGGCAACAACATCAAACAGGTTGGAGACATTGAGAGACTAAAACCTAGCCTGGCAAAGATACTGTGATTTGAGTGTGTGATAGAGAGCCTTGTATATATAGTTTGATAGTCTTTAAAGCGTTTTCTTTTCTTTTATAGTGTATAAAGGTTACTTTAGAAAGGGAGCCCGTGTGTTGTGTTTTACCGCATGAATGCGCCCGTCTGAGTCAGTGGCGGTGTATGCGTCTGTTGCGTGAGAGTCTGTGCGTACGACTGTGGGCAAGTCTGCGTGCGTTACAAGAGCGATTCCCAGATCAACAGAGTGAACCCCAAAGTAACAGCGATTCCAAAAGTAACAGAGTGATTCCCATAGTAACAGAGCCAAAGTAACAGAGCGATTCCCAGAGTAACAGAGCGATTCCCAGAGTAACAGAGCCATTCCCAGAGTAACAGAGTGATTCCCAGAGTAACAGAGCGATTCCCAGAGTAAAAGAGCGATTCTTAGATCAACAGAGCGATTCCCAGAGTAACAGAGCGATTCCCAATGCTTCAAAATGCAGATGCACATATACAACCATTCAGTATGATTCAGCTAGTCCCCAAAAAAATGAGATCAGGTTATTATTATTGCACACCTCTTCAAACCACTTTCAGACCATCAGGTTATTGTCCTTGCACACCTCTTCAAACCACTTTAAGACCATCAGGTTATTGTCCTTGCACACCTTTTCAAACCACTTTCAGACCATCAGGTTATTGTTCTTGCACACCTCTTCAAACCACGTTCTAATCATCAGGTTATTGTCCTTGCATACCTCTTCAAACCACTTTCAGATCATCAGGTTATTGTTTTTGCACACCTCTTCAAACCACTTTCAGACCATCAGGTTATTGTCCTTGCACACCTCTTCAAACCACTTTCAGATCATCAGGTTATTGTCCTTGCACACCTCTTCAAACCACTTTAAGACCATCAGGTTATTGTCCTTGCACACCTTTTCAAACCACTTTCAGACCATCAGGTTATTGTTCTTGCACACCTCTTCAAACCACGTTCCGATCATCAGGTTATTGTCCTTGCACACCTCTTCAAACCACTTTCAGATCATCAGGTTATTGTTTTTGCACACCTCTTCAAACCACTTTCAGACCATCAGGTTATTGTCCTTGCACACCTCTTCAAACCACTTTCAGATCATCAGGTTATTGTCCTTGCACACCTCTTCAAACCACTTTC
Organism: Semisulcospira habei; assembly: GCA_036245525.1. NCBI lineage: Eukaryota > Metazoa > Mollusca > Gastropoda > Semisulcospiridae > Semisulcospira > Semisulcospira habei. Next base: position 4,489,340 of record BTPG01000008.1, on the reverse strand, counting down.
AGATCATCAGGTTATTGTCCTTGCACACCTCTTCAAACCACTTTCAGATCATCAGGTTATTGTCCTTGCACACCTCTTCAAACCACTTTCAGATCATCAGGTTATTGTCCTTGCACACCTCTTCAAACCACTTTCAGGTTTTTAACCCTTTTAGCGCCAACACCCTGCAGCAGGAGATGGATTGACCATGATAATTCAAGGGTAGTGCCAGATTAGCTTGGCGCCTTCAGGCGCCAAGCTAATCTGGCACTACCCTTAAATTATCATGGTCAATCCACCTCCTGCAAGTGGTACATACTTGTTAAGCAACACTTCCAAAATTTGGGAAACGCACCCATGGCGCTGAAAGGGGTAATCCCACAAAATAATGCAATAAATGCTGAAACTCACATTCTCAATAGGTTTGGGCGCAGGCTCGTTTTTACTGAGCTGAATAGCCAGCTCCAGCTCCTCTTCATAGGTAGCACTGTCCGTGGATGTCTGGAATGCACCACACACAACCATCAAACATCGTACACTAAACACTGTTCCACACACAACAGTCAAACTTACTTACTTACGCCTGTCACCCCTACCCGGGTATAGGCCGTCGACGAGAGACCTCCAGCAACTCCTGTCCTGTGCTTCTCCTTCGATTCTACTCCAGGTGGTTCCCAGTCTCTTGATGTCTGCTTGGAGGTCTCGACGCCAGGAGTTTCTCGGCCTACCTCTTTTCCTCTTTCCCTGGGGGTTCCATGACAATGCCTGCCTAGTGATACTGGAAGCTGGCTTTCTCAGACTGTGACCGATCCATCCCCATCTTCTTCGCCCAATTTCATTCTCTGCTGTTATTTGCTCTGTTCTCTCCCAGAGTCTGACGTTGCTGATCTTCTCTGGCCAGTGGATTTTCAAAATTCTTCTAAGGCAACTGTTCATGAAGGTCTGTACTCTGTTGACTGTGTTTTTTGTCAATCTCCATGTCTCTGCTCCATATAGGAGAACTGCTTTTACATTGGAGTTGAAAATCCGGACTTTGGTGTGTTGTGACAGCTCTCTGGAACTCCACACTTTTTTCAACTGGAGAAAGGCTGCTCTGGCTTTACCGATTCGTGCTCTGACATCTGCATCAGTGCCGCCTTTTTTGTCTATGATGCTCCCGAGATAGGTGAAGGACTCCACCTCCTCCAACGGGGTGCCAGCAAGCAAGACTGGTTCTTCCCTGGTTGTGTTCAGCCTCATTGTCTTTGTTTTCTGTTTGTGAATGGTGAGGCCCACTTGGGACGAGATGTCAGCAAGCCTCGTGGTCTTGTCCTGCATTTGTTGATGAGTGTGGGACAGTAATGCCAAGTCGTCTGCAAAATCGAGGTCGTCAAGCTGTGTCCACAGTGTCCACTGTATTCCACTTCGTCTGTGCTCTGTGGTCATCTTCATGACCCAGTCTATGGCCAGTAGGAAGAGGAACGGAGACAGCAGACACCCCTGCCTGACACCAGTTCTGACCTGGAGCTCTCTGGTGAACTGCCCTTCGTGGATCACGCGACATGTCATGCCATCATAGCTGCTCTTGATCAGGCGGACGAGCTTTGTGGGTACACCGTAGTGTCGTAGGAGTTTCCACAGAGTCTCTCGGTCCACGCTGTCAAATGCTTTCTCATAATCCACAAAGTTGACGTACAGCGGGGAGCTCCACTCCAGAAATGATGCGGAGAGTGGCGATCTGGTCTGTACATGATCGGTTCTTCCTGAATCCTGCTTGCTGGTCTCTCAGCTGGGGGTCAACGGAGCTCTTCATTCTCTCTAGGATGATCCTGTTGAAGACCTTTCCTGGTACTGACAGCAAGGTGATTCCTCTGTAGTTGGAACACTTGCTGAGGTCGCCTTTCTTGGGAAGCTTGATTAGGTACCCCTCCTTCCAGTCAGCTGGCATCACCTCCTCTTCCCAGATCTTTCCAAACAGTGGGTACAGCATCTCAACTGTTGTCTCTAGGTCTGCTTTCAGAGACTCCGCTGGGATGCCATCTGGCCCTGCTGCTTTGCCATTCTTCAAAAATGCCACTGCTTTTCTGATCTCTTCCCGGCTGGGTCTGTCACAGCTGATGGGTAGGTCGGTCTCTGCCGGCTGGATGTCGGGGGGGTCGGGTGGGCTAGGTCTGTTCAGTAACTCTTCAAAATACTCGGCCCATCTGTCGAGTTGGTCTGCTCTGTCTGCAATAGGCTTGCCTTCTTTGTCTTTTACTGGTCTTTCTGTATGGCCATACTTACCCGACAATCTTCTGGTAATGTCGTAGAGCTGTTTCATGTTGCCGCTGCCTGCTGCCTTTTCTGCCTCTGCTGCCAGGCTGTCTGTGTAGGCCATCTTGTCTGCCCTGATACTCCTCTTCACCTCGCGGTTGGCTTCCGAGTATTACCCCTGTGCCCTTACTTTGGCTGCTCTCGTGCGACTGTTGTTGACCGCTGCTTTCTTCTGCTTCCTCGCTTCTATCTTCTTCAAGGTCTGTGCCGACAGCCAGTCCTTGTGGTGGTGTTTCCTGAACCCTACAGTGTCTTTGCAGGTTGAGTTCAGCGCCTCTCTAACTGCCTTCCACTGCTGCTCTGTGGTGACCGCCTCCTCTTCATTTACTAGCTCCTGTAGCGCTTGAAACCGGTTGGACAGCACCAGTTTGAACTCTTCTCTAACTCCAGTTTCTCTCAGGAGGCCTACATTATAGCGCTGTCTTCTTGTTGTCTCTGTGCGGCTTTTCTTTAGCTTGAGCTTCATTCTTAAGGTAAGCAGATGGTGGTCTGAGGCGACATCTGCTCCCCTCCTCACTCGAACATCTTGAAGGGATCTTCTAAATTTCTTGCTAATGCAGATATGGTCTATTTGGTTCTCTGTTGTATGGTCAGGTGAGACCCAAGTTGCTTTGTGTATTCTTCTGTGTGGGAAGATGCTGCCTCCAATGACAAGTCGGTTTAGAGCACAAAAGTCTACAAACCTCTCCCCGTTCTCACTCATCTCCGAGCCTAGTCCCTGTCTCCCCATCACCTCTTCGTATCCGGTGTTGTCCTCCCCTATTTTGGCATTAAAATCGCCCATGACGATGGTGATGTCTCGCTCCGCACATTTGTCCAAGGCACTCTGGAGTCGGTCGTAGAACTCTTGTTTCTCTTCCTCGTCACTGTCATTGGTGGGCGCATAACACTGGATGACGTTCAGCTTGAGCTTTTTCTTGGTTCTAAAGGCTGCTGTTATAATTCTTGGCCCAAGAGGTTCCCAGCCCATCAGCGCTCTCTGTGCCACTGGTGACAGCATGAGTGCTACTCCTTCTGTATGGGGGGCATTCTCCTCTTCATGACCTGAATACAGAACCATCTCCCCACTTAACAGCCTTTTCTGGCCAGACTGCGTCCATCTGGCTTCACTGATACCTAGCAGGGAAAGGTTGTACTTTTGCATTTCCGCTGCTATCTGGGCGGCCTTGCCGCTCTGGTACATGGTCTTGACGTTCCATGTGCCCATGGTTGTATCCCTGGATAGAGAGAGGCGGCTCGGTCCTGTGGCTTCCGAAGACTTCCGGCTTTCACCACAGGACGTCATAAGTCTTCTAGTAGAAGAACCTTCCTCCTCCAGGAAAGGAATTACTGTTAGTCTTTTCGTCGGCGTTTTTGTAGCTATTTCCTTTTTTGCAGGGTGGGGAAGCTACCCCCACGCCCAACCCCCTTACTAGGAGGACCAGGGGTTTTCTGTCGGGGTCACCTTCCCTTAGACCATGTTGGTTCACGGCACCTTATTTCATTCGGTGCACCCCTCTCACGAGGGACCCCCTATCCACCACCCAGGGGACGCGCCTCAACGCCGTATGGTCCCAGCGCGAGGACAACAGTCAAACACCATACACTAAACACTCATCCACAAACAACACTCAAACACCTTACGCTAAACACGGTTTCCCACAGACCAAAAGGATTCCCCAAAGTCAAACACCGTACACCATAGCTGCCAACCCTGAGGCAACAAAAATCCTGAGTTGCCAAGACACACTTCACACATGACAGCCCGCAGACAGAAAATAAACATAACACATATTATTATATAATATATAATATAATATATATATATATATATATATATATATATATATATATATAAACAACCACTTCTGCTTCTTTGGAGGCAATATTTTGTTGAAAATCGAAAATACCAGTTGTGAAAATTGTTGAGCAATGTGCTCCAGACCAGGGCAAATTCGAAGCAACCAGAACAAACACAGAATGGACGGAAATTTGCTGCGCATGCGTAATCAACACTGGCTGTGGGTCCCCGAAAGCTTAGCGGTACAGTATAGTGATAGGCTCTCAACTACAGGCGCTTGACACCACGCGGTACGCCAAAATGACTCGAATTTTAAAACAAAGCTTGAAAATATGAAAATCGGGAGAAATGTACAAAAAAAACCCTGGAGAAATCTGGAATTGAAAAAAATTCGGAAAATTCCCGATAAAATCAGGAGGGTTAGCAGCTATGCCGTACACTAACCACTGTTCCACACAAACACCATACACTAAACACTGTTCACACACAACTGTCAAAAGCTGTACACTAAACACTGTTTCTCAGGGACAATCGTTCAATGTACAGTGAATGTTTAATATCTGCGCGAACAAGAGTTTGTACTTTTTCTACCTTTCTTTTTGGATCCAGGTCTTCTCCACTGGCATCCAAGTCGTCCAACAGACGTGGCGCCTTGGAGGTGGGCGACACCTCACCATTCCTGTGCAACACAAACAGCGCACTCAACTGTCAAAACAATGTTAACCCTTGGTTGTTGGTAGCACCTTTTGTTGCCATGACTCCTGCAGGAATCACTGCGACAGTAAGTGCCACCAACAGCCAAAGCGTTAATGACACCTCAATTCACAAGCACTCAGATGGTAGTGAAGTGTGGTGTGACCAAAATCTATTCATTCATTAACCCCCACACACTACATGATTTGGATAAAAAATAATAGTTCAAGTGGTGTTACAACCGCTAAATGCATCAAGTTGTTCTGGCACCCTTGCACCGTCATAGTCGAACTGTAAACTGACCTGTAATGTTGTGTGCACAGAACACGTCTCAATTCAGAAAAGTCCATCTGTGAAACTGACCTGTAATGTTGTGTGCACAGAACAAGTCTCAATTCAGAAAAGTCCATCTGTAAACTGACCTGTAATGTTGTGTGCACAGAACAAGTCTCAATTCAGAAAAGTCCATCTGTGAAACTGACTTGTAATGTCATGTGCACAAAACAAGTCTCAATTCAGAAAAGTCCATCTGTGAAACTGACCTGTAATGTTGTGTGCACAGAACAAGTCTCAATTCAGAAACGTCCATCTGTAAACTGACCTGTAATGTTGTGTGCACAGAACAAGTCTCAATTCAGAAAAGTCCATCTGTAAACTGACGTGTTATGTTGTGTGCACAGACCAAGTCTCAATTCAGAAAAGTCCATCTGTAAACTGATGTTATGTTGTGTGCACAAAACAAGTCTCAATTCAGAAAAGTCCATCTGTAAACTGACGTGTTATGTTGTGTGCACAGACCAAGTCTCAATTTAGAAAAGTCCATCTGTAAACTGATGTTATGTTGTGTGCACAGAACAAGTCTCAATTCAGAAAAGTTGACCATACGGCTCAATGACTGATTTAACCCATTTAGCCCCAACACACTACAACTGGAGATATGTTGACCATGATAATTCAAGGGTAGTGCCAGATTAACCCTTATCATTCGGAATCCACCAGTGTGTGAAATAAGTTTGACTAAAATAGTTCAAGGGTAGTGCCAGAATAGCTTGGCACCTCTAGGCGCCAAGCTATTCTGGCACCACCCTTGAACTACAGCCATTGATCTGTATCCTTATCTGTACGTACTATAATGTAGCTTGCATATGGCAGTGTACAAATTTGAATCTTTTAGCCTCAGTATGACTGTGATGAAGCTCTATGCCCACGCATAGAGTTCACACAGGGTTTCTGCATTGTACTGTCGTGTCTGTGATATTTGGTGTAACAGATATTCCGTGTATGCACGAGGTTTCATGCGATCAAGAGGAAAACGATTGGCATGAAGTTTAGATTGATTGATTGATTGTACATTGCTTAACGTCCCGACAGCAACAAGGCTTTCTCAGGACGTGCCTGCACTGCTTGTGAAAAGAAATAAACAGAACATTGAATGTATGTCGCCAGCCGGTCAAATACATTAAATAAACCGAACACATGGGGCCTAAATAAAGCTAAGACCATTTAGCAACACACATCCAATATCAAGAGCTACAGGCAGTGCAGACAGTAGGGAGAGTTTTAAAAAGGCAAATACAGGTGAATGGACAAAGGGTAGACAGAAACACATGCCCCAGAATAGAGAGAAAAACCCACCCTGTGGGGCTGACCAGGGTGACCCTGGGAACTAAAAAATACCTAACCCCACCCAAGTCCCCCAGGGCAGACCCGGGTGGGGACATGAAGTTTAGAGGCAGAGCTCAGTCTAACAGAGCTCAAGAGTAATCAGTACATGCTATTCTGTCAGTGAGGATGGTCGTATGTCGGATACACTAGCAGTATTCCAAGACTCCGAGGCCTAGATTTTTGTAATGTTTTTATATGTATTATCGACATCTACCAAGTTAAAGGTAGTATGTGTTAGTAAGATTTAGTTCGGTTGTGTAGCGTTGGTTTGGTTCAGTTGTGTTGATTTGGAATTTTTTTAGATAACCAGTGATTTTCCTATGTAGTTATTTACCGAGATGGATAACTAAGGAATGTGAGGTGTGCATGCCTAAGTCGTTTATGAAGGTAGTACGTGGTTGTGTTAAGTATAATCTCTTCCTATGTACGAACCAGTGTATGGTGCGTGCGTCATGTTATAGTCTGTTTCAGTGTAGTGACCGAGTTACGGTGTGTTGCGAATCTAGTCTGTGTTATGAAGCAGAAGTGTGTGAATGAACATGTAGATTTATTTGTATAAGCCAAGTTACGTAATGTACCTCATATCATCCAATATGTGTGTGTTAAGCAAGTGTTATGATATTAGAACTTTATTGCACAGAGTTCTTGTGCGGAGCGACTGACGTGACACAGAGACGTCAAGATCAACAAAGGCTGTCGCTAGAGCCAGTAGAGGAACGTGTTGTGAGGACATTCACTGCTCGGGAAGCGAGAGGCTTGGTGCCAAGACATCAAAGTCAACAGAGACTGCGCTAGAGGAGTGAGTCAAGAGGACGTCCACAGTTCGGGGAACGTGGGACTGCTTCAGGGAACACATGACGCAAGAAATTACAACCCTAGACGTAAAGGAACGTGCGAACGATACACAGCGATAACAGAAGTGAACAGGTTGGATAATGAGTACTTGTACCTAACCTGGCTTTTACTATATTGTGAGTGGATGTGAGAGTGATGTGGTAGTGTTGAGAATTGTGTATATTGTAAAGAGTATATCTGAGTTCACGTTTTTTTTGTTAGTTTAGTAAAAGGAGCCACAGAGAAAAAGAATGTTTTGCATTTATACTGCACGAATGCGTCCGACCGAGAGTTAGCATTGTTTGTGTATGTGCCCGTTGCGTTTGTGAGTCTGTGCGTGTGACCGGTTGAAAGTCTGCGTACGTTACAATGATATGGGTTAACCTGACACCGTCTGGCGCCAGACTGATGGCGCCAAGCTATTCTAGCATCACCCTTGAACTGTCATGGTTAAATGGGTTAACTCATTCCAGACATGCCACAGCAAGATATGGATCGACCATGATAGTTCAAGGGTGATGCCAGAATAGCTTGGCGCCTATGGGCGCCAAGCTATTCTGGCATCACCCTTGAACTATCATGATCGATCTGTGTTTTGCTCTGCAGTCTTCAGAGGGCAGCGGCAAAATTTGGGGATTTCGGTCTTGGGGTACAAGGAGTTAAAGTGAATTTGTTAGAGAGCCGGACAACATACCTCTCCCCAAAGAAGGACAACCTGCGTCGTCTTGGTGCAGAGCTGGACGGAGACTTGTGAGTGCTGGAAGAAGAAACACAGTCACTGAACTTCAAGTGATAGAACTCACGTGCCAAACTGTAAAGCATTTTCATGGCCAAATTACTGTATAATCTGACGTAAGTAGTCTGGGGACATTTGTAACCAACATAACCTTTCTTAAGAGAATGAAGGCACATTTTCGTTCCTTATGAAAAAGATTAAACATTACGCAAAAAAAGATTTACACATCATGCAAAAAAGATTAAACATTACACAACACAAAAACAAGGCAAAAACATGACACCGTTTTTCTCAACATAGAAGACAGTTTTAAAGGTTAAGAACATATATGATTTATGTACATTTCTTAGTATGTTTTTCTGTTGCATAAATGAGCATAAATTCTGTGCAAGCCTGTACACCAAGTGTTGCGTTTTAGTATCAACATGCTTAGTGGCTTGCAAAGGATTCAGGCTCTATCATGCAACTGTTTTAAATTTCATTTTTGGGCACTTATGTCTACAAAATTTGTTGGGAATTTGTCGACACAAATCTTGGCTACCCGTACATGCAGTAGGTGGGTGCGTGTGACTGCGTCTGCTGGTCACAATGGTCGCGCAGTGTGACGAAGCGCGGAATCTGAACATTCTGCCGCACCTTGCTGTTGTTGGCGCTGACCGCGTCGAACGTGTAGCGCTTCAGATGGAGCACCAACACTCTGAAATATTGACACCAGGATAATCATAACCGTAGACGCCAAATTCACAGCACTAACTTCGTTTTTGCTCAAGATCATCAGACGACTGTCTCAACAAGCAAATCCAGTAATTCAACTACGAATTTTCATGAGTGACTGACAGTAGCAAAAATTAAAACGACTGAAAACAGTCCTTATACTATGTCCTAGTGTAATCCATGGCCAGCATGACACATACATTCTCATCAGCCTCTGAGAATGCAGGATGCAACTGTGACTGAGAATGCTGGATGTAACTGTGACTGAGAGTGCAGGATGTGATAACTGTGACTGAGAATGCTGGATGTAACTGTGACTGAGAATGCAGGATGTAACTATGACTGAGAATGCTGGATGTAACTGTGACTGAAAATGCAGGATGTAATAACTGTGACTGAGAATGCAGGATGTAATAACTGTGACTGAGAATGCTGGATGTAACTGTGACTGAGAATGCTGGATGTAACTGTGACCGAGAGTGCAGGATGTAATAACTGTGACTGAGAATGCTGGATGTAACTGTGACTGAGAATGCTGGATGTAACTGTGACTGAGAATGCAGGATGTAATAACTGTGACTGAGAATGCTGGATGTAACTGTGACTGAGAATGCAGGATGTAACTATGACTGAGAATGCTGGATGTAACTGTGACTGAGAATGCTGGATGTAACTGTGACCGAGAGTGCAGGATGTAATAACTGTGACTGAGAATGCAGGATGTAACTGTGACTGAGAATGCTGGATGTAACTGTGACTGAGAATGCTGGATGTAATAACTGTGACTGAGAATGCTGGATGTAACTGTGACTGAGAATGCAGGATGTAACTATGACTGAGAATGCTGGATGTAACTGTGACTGAGAATGCAGGATGTAATAACTGTGACTGAGAATGCTGGATGTAACTGTGACTGAGAATGCTGGATGTAACTGTGACTGAGAATGCAGGATGTAATAACTGTGACTGAGAATGCAGGATGTAACTGTGACTGAGAATGCTGGATGTAACTGTGACCGAGAGTGCAGGATGTAACTGTGACTGAGAATGCTGGATGTAACTGTGACCGAGAGTGCAGGATGTAATAACTGTGACTGAGAATGCAGGATGTAACTGTGACTGAAAATGCAGGATGTAATAACTGTGACTGAGAATGCTGGATGTAACTGTGACTGCGAATGCAGGATGTAACTGTGACTGAGAATGCCGGATGTTTTTTAACTGTGACTGAGAATGCAGGATGTAATAACTGTGACTGAGAATGCCGGATGTAACTGTGACTGAGAATGCAGGATGTAATAACTGTGACTGAGAATGCTGGATGTAATGTGACTGCGAATGCAGGATGTAACTGTGACTGAGAATGCCGGATGTAACTGTGACTGAGAATTAATAATAATAATTACAGTATTTATAATGCGCTTACCTTATAATAATTATAACTCTAAGCACGCACTCACAACTCGCACACGCATGCGCACGCTTTAGACAATGACACGTACCACAAATACATTACGACAGTCAGCTTGGGGTGGGGAGTGTGGTGATGTTATAGTGCTAGAACTGTTGAAAGAGGTGAGTTTTGAGGGCGGACTGGAAGGAGGAGAGAGAGTGTTTCTGACGGAGAGAGAGTGGGAGAGTGTTCCAGGTGGATGGACCGTATACAGAGAAGGAGCAGGGGCCGAAAGTGCTGAGTTTGGTGCGAGGCATGTGGAGGCGGAGCGGGTCGGAGCAGAGGGAACAATGAACAATGAACAATGAACCTTTATTTTCCAACGGTAGAAGTTATTGGTAACAGGACCAGTTTTCAAACTTGCCGTTGCTACATCTACTACATAAATGACGTAGACATGTAAACAAACACATACCATACGCTGACGCTGATGCATGCACTAGCTCATGCATGCACGCCCGCACATACGCACGCACACGCACGCTCACACACACACACGCACTCCGGTATGCACACATCACACCACACCTCATGCATGCACGCACACACACACATGCACACCGCAATTACGCATGCATGCACGCACGCGCACACACACACACACAAACACACACAAGCTCTCGGACACGCACTCCAGACATACATACGCGCATAAAGCGTACGCACAAAAATATAAAATGAGTAAAAATGCAAAGTAATGCAATACACAGAAAATCATTAAGTACATTAGAATTCATACAGCAAAGGCAAATGTATATATAGGTGCTCTCTCTCTCTCTCACACACACACAGCATGCACGCACACACACACACACACAGATACGTGACTGCGCCCAAAAATATCGCGTTCACACATATAAAGGCAAAAACATTGTACACAGTACATGCAGTATTCAATGTACTCTTTCACACTCAGATATATTATGGTCCACTGTATATATAAAAAAAAGAAGAAAAAAAGAGACTCTCTCTCTCTCTCTCACACACACACACAAACATACTCACACACACGCACATTCACACACCTGAACACACGCGCAAGTTATCCCTGTACTGTACTGTAATGATTAGATTACCTCAGAGATTCTAGGTGTTTGAAGAGGCTGACCCTAAATGAGGTGAGCGTCTTTGCGTTTCTGATTTCTGCAGGAATAGAATTCCAGAATGAACTTCCCGAGAATGACAAACTGGTTTTGAATAAATCAATATGCGGCAGGGGTACTTTGAATTGTTGTCCATGTCTAGAAGCTATAGATATCCGTTCTGAGAAAAAAGAACTCAAGTACAGTGGACATGATTGCGTGTACAGCTTGTACATCAATACACCTTTATTGAACTAAAAGTGATGGGATAGAGGGAGCATTTTTAAAGTTTTAAGCTTTATGTCAGTTGAGAGTTCGGGATCGGGAAATATAAGCTTAGCAGCTCTCCTATGTAGGGAGTTCAGCCTCTTCAAATGTACATCACTAGAACCATCCCACACTGTTGATGCATAGTCTATGTGGACTTGACATGAGCATTGTAGAAAAGAAGACGCATATCTGTGTCAGTAATTGTTTTCAATTTTGACAACATATACAGACTTCTGGAGACCCTTTTGCACACATTGTTAATATGCAGTTGCCATTTAAGTTGCTCATCTATAGTGACCCCCAAGAGGCGGTGGTGTGATACTTGTTCAATTGGGCTGCCGTTTATAGACAGACTAAGAGAGAGCGGGCATAGCTGGTGCTTTTGACATGTGGTTATAACCATGCATTCGGTTTTAGAAGGATTCAGGGACATGGAGTTGGAATGACACCAGTCGGTGACCTCATGCAGGCTTTCCTGCAGATGCGTGCTAATTGCAGCTACATTTTTGTGAGGAGTGTGGGAGGAGTGTAGGGATGAAGTAAGTTGGAGAGATAGGCAGGAGTGTAGTTGTTCAAGGATTTGTAGCAGAGAGACAGAATCTTGTATTGGATGTGTTGGGGGATGGGGAGCCAGTGAAGGAGTTTGAGCAGGGGAGTGATGTGGTCAGATTTTTTTCTTTCTGAAGACGAGGTGGGCTGCATTGTTCTTGACACGCTGGAGAGTGAAAGTGGTGGAGTGAAGGAGGCTGGAAAGGAGAGAGTTGCAGTAGTCCATGCGAGACAGGATGAGAGAGACAGCAAGTTTGGTGGCAGCTTCGGTAGTGAGGTATTTTCTGATCTGACTGATGCGGCGGAGGTGGAAATAGCATGCCTGGGCCGTGGCGGAGACAAAGCTGGTCATGGAAAGAGAGGAATCGAGGATAACGCCGAGGTTTTTGGCCGAGTCCGAGAGGGAGATGGGGGTGCTGTCGAGTTGAAGGTGGAGAGAGGGAGGGAGCTGGGAAAGTTTCTGGCGAGTGCCTACCAGCATGGCTTCCGTTTTGTCGTCATTCAGTTTAAGCTTGTTTGATGTCATCCAGTTTTTCACGTCTTCGTAGCAGTCAGCGGTGCGAGTCAGTAGTGACCGAGTGTTGTCAAGTTTGTCTTTGTCTAGTAGTTGTGAGTCGTCAGCATAGAGGTGGTGGTGTATGTGGTGGGACTGGATGATGTTGGACAGGAGAGAGGTGTAGAGTGTGAAAAGGACCGGGCCCAGGACGGACCCTTCTGGAACTCCGCAGGAGAGCGTGACTGGGTTGGAGGAGACGCCTTTGATGGTGACGGACTGCTGTCTGTTGGAGAGATAGGAGAGAAACCAGGAGTGAGCAGAGTCAGTGATGCCAAAGGAGTGGTGAAGAAGGATAGAGTGGTCTATAGTGTCGAAGGCGGCAGAGAGGTCGAGTAGCAAAAGAAGGGAGATGTTGCCCAAGTCGGTGGAGAGAAGCAGGTCATTTAGGATATGTAGAAGGGCCGTTTCAGTGCTGTGATGTTTGCGATAGGCAGACTGGAAGGGACTGAGGAGGTTGTTGTCGGCGAGGTGGAGGTTGAGCTGGTTGAGAACAACCTTCTCAAGAAGCTTGGACTGGAAAGAGAGATTGGAGACTGGGCGATAGTTCTTGAGTTCGTTTGGGTCGAGGTTGTGTTTTCTGAGGAGAGGACGGACGATGGCGGACTTGAAGTTATAGGGGATGGAGCCGTTTTCTATAGATGTGTTGATGATGTCGGTAATGAAGGGCAGAAGTTTTTGAAGGCTGTCCCGGTAGAGAGAAGCTGGGAGGGGGTCTAGTTCGACAGGTTTTGAAAGGCATGGACTTTATGGTCTTGAGGACTTCATCCTGAGAGACGGGGCAGAAGGACGAGAGGGGAGTCCCGGAAAAGGGTGGGTTGGGAGGGCAAGGCGGAGAAGGCAGAGTGTCGAGTGTGTTGCGAAGAGTTTGGATTTTGTCGGAAAAATGCATTGTTCTTTAAAAGGTATTTTTTCGAAAAATACTTACCGATGACATGACCTTATGGAAGTGTCTACTACTTACTCAATTCTAGCCTAAGAGCTCGTTGTGTTACCACACAACCCGGGAGGCACTCGGGGAACCCTGAGGGGGCCGAGAGTTGTCTCCCGATACTGCCCATCCGGAACCGAGTACCCATAACTCCTCAGTCAGAATACTTAGCTCACCAGCGGCAAGCGGGGCAGGTGGGAGGGTCGTCTGAGTCATGTCATCGGTAAGTATTTTTCGAAAAAATACCGTTTAAAGAAAAATGCATTTGTTTCATCAAAAACATTACCGATGACATGACCTTATGGAAGAATTGCGAAGAGAAGGAGGGTGCCGCGCTCTAGCACACCTTAGGGCCCCAAGGACTGTCCTCCCCACCGCAAAACTCCAGACGACCCGAGGTAGGTGTACACCTACGGCGCTGATGCGCCAGGAGGGAGATGTGCCCCCGAGAAGTCCTCCACCAGAGCGAGTAGCCTCGCTGGGCTGCCATAACTCTGCGATAGAGGCGGGCGAAGTAAACCTGCCCACGCCTTTACCACAGCTGACACTTAGTTCGCTTCAGGCTGCCAGAGAGATAAGGCGCGGCGAGGTCACATTCCACTCTCGCTCGCTCATTCTATTTACATCGCACTTGCAACTGAGCAGTATACAGCGTGTCCGGCGCTCTGCGCTATAACAACTACCTACACGTTTGTATTCATAACACATCTCAGCCTAAAGTGACTGTTGTGAAAGCAACATCGTTCAAAAGACGAAGTTTTCACCTACACACTGATACCAAACATGACAACATTACGACTTACACTTGTGTAGCAGATTATGGTGAAAATAAAGAGAACGAGAATTTGTTGATGTACGATGCCGGTGTTTGTTGTGAAATTGACAAAGTTCTCACAGCTATAACACGAAGACGTAACTTTTCCCAACGAAACACACTTGCATGCATAAGGGTCAGCATGACTACAGTAAGTATCACTTACCGGATTTTCGCTACGCGCTGGGGACGGAAGCAGGAGGGTGGTTAATGAGGTCACTGACAAGTGTCGACAGACAAGTACCAGGCGCCTGCCTTAGTACACTCCCGGCCGAATCGGGGAAAGTGAGGGCTTAGTTACACGGATACTATTGAGGAGATAGTCACGTTTCTTTCTCGGGAAATAGTGTAACACTAACAGTGAACCGTGTACATGTACTTTTGATTTAACTTTTGATCATGATGGAGTCTGATGAAACGCATACAGTCTGTGTACACACAGGTGTGTTCCATGCACTTCGACTAAATGCATTGTGCAGAATATGTGGCGGGAGATCACAAAAGAAACACAGTGATAAAAAGTCATATCTTTGTATCAAATATGAACACTTAATCCACAAGTGTTATGGAATTAATATCCAGGAAGACAAAGACCTGATGCACTCCAAAACACGGTGTAGTAGTTGCTATAGTCGGATGAAACGGATAGACTCTGAAACACGTGTGTCTGCGGAGACAACGCGAAATGCGGCGTCTGATATTGCCTCATCACAACACATTTGGACCATGTTCGATCCAAATACGAGTGTTGAAGAATGTGTCGCGTGCGTTCATTTCATGCAGCTAGGTAAAGGAGGACGACCAGCGAAGGGTGCACATGGGAAGAAACGACCGTTTCGATCTGTGGAATGTCACAGTGACACTCATAACACTGACACTAATAACAGCACTAATGAAGGTGATAGTGGTATACAAGTTTTCATTCCCGCGATGTCTTACTTACTTACTTACTTACGCCTGTCACCCCTACCCGGGTATAGGCCGTCGACGAGAGACCTCCAGCAACTCCTGTCCTGTGCTTCTCCTTCGATTCTACTCCAGGTGGTTCCCAGTCTCTTGATGTCTGCTTGGAGGTCTCGACGCCAGGAGTTTCTCGGCCTATCTCTTTTCCTCTTTCCCTGGGGGTTCCATGACAATGCCTGCCTAGTGATACTGGAAGCTGGCTTTCTCAGACTGTGACCGATCCATCCCCATCTTCTTCGCCCAATTTCATTCTCTGCTGTTTTCTGCTCTGTTCTCTCCCAGAGTCTGACGTTGCTGATCTTCTCTGGCCAGTGGATTTTCAAAATTCTTCTAAGGCAACTGTTCATGAAGGTCTGTACTCTGTTGACTGTGGTTTTTGTCAATCTCCAAGTCTCTGCTCCATATAGGAGAACTGCTTTTACATTGGAGTTGAAGATCCGGACTTCGGTGTGTTGTGACAGCTCTCTGGAACTCCACACTTTTTTCAGCTGGAGAAAGGCTGCTCTGGCTTTACCGATTCGTGCTCTGACATCTGCATCAGTGCCACCTTTTTTGTCTATGATGCTCCCGAGATAGGTGAAGGACTCCACCTCCTCCAACGGGGTGCCAGCAAGCAAGACTGGTTCCTCCCTGGTTGCGTTCAGCCTCATTGTCTTTGTTTTCTGTTTGTGAATGGTGAGGCCCACTTGGGACGAGATGTCAGCAAGCCTCGTGGTCTTGTCCTGCATTTGTTGATGAGTGTGGGTTCCCGCGATGTCTACTCCCCGTAAAACGCCATGCAAAGTCGATGCTCAAACGTCGCCGTTACAAAGAGTGTGGACCCCATCTCCACCAGCCAAGCGGACGCATGAAATAGCCATTTCACCCATTGAAAAAACGGGTGTCGATATAGCCACATCTCCACATATCAAACGACCCAGCCTTCGACCTGTCCAGGAACTGCAGATGCCATTGACAAAGGAGGAAGAAAAATATCAGACGGCACTAAACCGCACAATGCTTAATGAATCAGCTGATGCCACAATCCGTTGCAAGACTGGAGGACAGCCTTTGTATTTTATGCACATACCAAAACCAAGAAAACCAACAACAGGGGCATCATCAGCCGTAATACGAAGAAGGTCTAAGGTATTAGCCCGTGCTAGAGCAAATATGTCTGGCGGATCAGAAGTGGATGAAGCTGAACAAATAACTGACGAGTTAAGACGAGAAAGAAATGAAAAAATGACTGCAATATTAGACAGAGCAGGCCATAGGCGATCCGTGTATGTCTGTAGAAAACAGGGTATTGCTCTGAGAACCAATCTAGGATTAAGCTGGTCCAAGTACAGAACATACAAACGCTTCATGAGAAGTATTGGTGTCAAACTTGAAAGTGAAAGAAAGGAAAGACAGACCCAGAAAGAAGCGCTCTGTGGCACAGTGACCATTGAACAAAAGAATCTGACTTTTGAAAACAAAGTCACAAACAAGAAAGAAAGCCAGAAAACGCCTGTCGCCTACATAGAGGATCTCACACATTTTGTTCCTGAACTGCTTGACAAGTTTGAAGCTGCAAATCTTCTTGAATGGCATGAACAAATACCAAATGATGAAATTTGGATAAAACTAGGAGGAGATCATGGCGGTAACAGTTATAAAACAATGCTTCAAGTTGCTAATCTCCAAAACCCTAACTCTAAACACAATACGTTTTTGGTGTGTATGGCTAACTGTAAAGACAGTCACGAAAATCTTCAAACAATTTTGCAGCCGTTTAAAGAGCAGGTGTCACTTCTCCAAACCATGAAATGGAAAGAAAAACAGATACGTGTATTTCTGTTTGGCGATTACGATTTTCTCGTCAAACTCTTTGGTCTCTCAGGAGCACAAGGGGTCCACCCTTGTCTCTGGTGTACTGCTTCGAAAAGTCAGCTACAAAGAGCTCCACATGAGCGAGTACAAGTGAAACAGAGAACGCTTAACAACATCAAGCGGGATTATAGGCGATACATGCGTGCAGGAGGAGACAAAAAGAATGCCAAAGGTTACAACAATGTTGTACATGAACCAATCTTTGATGTTGAGGTTTCGCTAACTGCACCACCATACCTCCATCTTCTGCTAGGTATAGTAAAAAAAACATCATTCCCTCCTAGAGCAAGAATGCCACGAACTCGATAAAGTCATTGCTGAAAGACTGGCCGAGGGAAAGGAGGCACATGATGGAAACACACCTTTTGAAAAATACATTTCAGAAGTAAGAGTCATCAAAGAACTTGAAAAAATAAAACAGCTGACCGAGGGTATTGCAGTGTTCAGCGACAAGAGACACAATGAGAGTGTGAAGCATTTTGATGAACGACGTGAGCAGAAGATGCAGCGGGTAGCAGAATTCGAGGACAAAATAGAAGCTCTGAGAGAAGAGACAAAGTTGCCATTTCTGTGCGGACCTGTCACTTCTGGCCTTGACGAAGCACTAAAGAGGAATAAGATATTCATGCAAGCATACCATGGCCGTTCGTTTGTTGGCAACCACTGCCACCGTTACTTGAAGTATGATGTGTTTAGCGCTTCATGGTGAGCAGGGAGGTGAAGAGAGTCACGCTACCATTAACATTTTAAAGAGTAGGACATTTGGCTTGCAAACAGAGGAGGAAAAACTCAGACTGCTCATGACCGAGCACATGACACTCGTGTCACCGGTCCTCCACTCCGTCATTCCTCCAGTAGTAAAACAGAAAAAAATTCTCATATAACGCTGTTTAGCTGGCGTCGGTCTTGTGTATCTGTGAACAGAAACTCAGTATTGTTATTATGTCTAGTGTGTCAGCAAATGTGCTGAACCGCAAGGTATATTTAAAAACACTGTTGAATACTGTGACCTGTGATGGACTAATCAGATTTTAGTACACGGAGGGCATTAGCAGTCTGTGGAATACCGGGACTACGGGCGAGAAATGCCAGAACGCGACCTGTCAGTGACCTCATTAACCACTCTCCTGCTTCCGTCCCCCAGCGCGTAGCGAAAATCCGGTAAATGATACTTACTGTAGGCATGCTGACCCTTATGCATGCAAGTGTGTTTCGTTGGGAAAAGTTACGTCTTCGTGTTATAGCTGTGGGAACTTTGTCAATTTCACAACAAACACCGACATCGTACATCAACAAATTCTCGTTCTCTTTATTTTCACCATAATCTGCTACACAAGTGTAAGTCGTAATGTTGTCATGTTTGGTATCGGTATGTAGGTAAGAATTTCAACTTTTGAACGATGCTACTTTCACAACAGTATCAACAGTCACTTTAGGCTGAGATGTGTTATGAATACAAACGTGTAGGTAGTTGTTATAGCGCAGAGCTCCGGACATGCTGTATACAGCTCAGTTGCAAGTGCGATATAAATAGAATGAGCGAGCGAGAGGGTAATTTGACCTCGCTGCGCCTTATCTCTCTGGCCGCCTGAAGCGAACTAAGTGCTACGCGCAAGCACTGGCTGGTAAAGCCGTGTGCCCGCCAGCACCCACAATGTGTAAGACAGCCCAGTTCCTGACGACTGTGAAGTTCGTGGCCATGCACGTACCTTGAATGGACGTACTTAGCTTCTACGCTCCCTGAGGGGAGGGATCCTGGAATTCGGAACGTATGACTGAGCGTGGCCAGGAAGAACGTCTGGCCTGTAGCGTCAGTGCTGCCGGGCACGGCCAAGAGGCGAGCGCGTCCACTCCGGACGGCTATGTTGTCGTAGGTATACGTGAGGCTTGCTCAGGGCTTTGCTGCCTGGTTTCCTGGGGAAGAGAGACCCCTCAGCGGCCGCAAGGTGAACCTGTGGCGTGGGCAAGGAGCCAAGGTCCAGGCAAGGCAGGGTCCGGGAGGAGCTGTACGGAGCTGTTCCCTCGAACTGTATGCAGACAGGGTGAGTCGCAGCTCATGTAGTTCGTTAACCGGGCCACTGTGGTCACCGCCCTCCGGTACCGTAGGGTCACGTCCTCGACGGCACACCTTGATCTCCGAAGCCAGGGGAGAAGTCTGCCAGCTGGGGTCAGCAGGGTCGGTGGGGGTGAGGCGACGAATGCCACCCAAAAGCACAGTGCCTCGCCGACTTTATTTGTAGAGGCGTCACGTTGAGGGATGCGAGCCATAGCGAAGCTTCCACTGCTGACCACGTGAAGACTCTAGTGTTGAGGGTCTGCCGCAACCTCCAAGGCGAAGGAGTAGGCGCTCCAGCAAGGCGGAACAGCGACTGTCGTGGCTGCATGAGCATCTTGTAGAATGCGGGAAGCAGTAGCGGGGGGTCCGGACGGGCTGCGGCGATCAGTGGTCCAGGAACGGTTCCAAGGGAATGGGGTGACCAATAGGACGAGCGGTGAATCCTTCCCACGGCTTGGCCAGAGCATCGAGCGCCTCAGCCAGGAGGGCTGGAATCAGGTAGGCGATGGGTAAGCCTGTGATCCCAGCTCGTGGTGAACAGGACAACTAAGCCGTCTCGCCAGCGCGCCGATCCTCCAAAGGTGTCCTGGTGTACTCCGTGT
The DNA here is from genome assembly GCA_036245525.1 of Semisulcospira habei. Taxonomy (NCBI): domain Eukaryota; kingdom Metazoa; phylum Mollusca; class Gastropoda; family Semisulcospiridae; genus Semisulcospira; species Semisulcospira habei. The sequence goes on along the minus strand of BTPG01000008.1, from coordinate 4,469,520 downwards.
GTAGCAACTGGTTCCACCGGGGGGAAGGTCGACCCAGACCCATCGTCGGCCAGGGCAGTGTGACGCACGGAAGGAAGTTGTGGTTCTCGCACCGACGCATCGGGGGTAGAGGAGCACACACCGGTCGGGAGATTGCAAGCTGCCCTGATCCTGGATGTACGCCTCCGCTGACCCTTGCCGGATAGGACGAGCAGCTCCTGGAGACCGAGTCCTTCCTCCCACGAGATGTCCTCCTAGCTTGCGGCCGAACAAATCCGTAAACGCTCTTGCCCGCAAAGTCCGTAGGTCAGGGAGCCGGAGATCGAGAAAAACTGCGGAAGTAGGAAGCGTAGCTGAAGCAGCCGAGCCTAGAGACGATTGAAGAGGGGGGGGGGGGGGGGGGGGGGTAGATCCGACTTCCTTGTAGAGGCTAGGCAAACCAACCGCGAGCACAGCCGGAAAAGGACAACCTGTCCGAAGTCCGGAGTTCCCCAGGTGCACCGAAGGAGGTTGTCGAGTTGGATAGATGTCAGGGAGACGGGGCTGCACCTAGGTTCCACAGTGTCCAGGTGGCGGTTGAGGACCCCAGGAGCGTCCAACGGCTGGAAGCTCCAGAAGCAGTGACGACTCCTTCGCATGTGAACTGAGGAACTCTGTGGAGGCCGAGCGCACGGGTACCTGGAGACAAGGGTCGGCAGATCCGGAAGAACTCGAACTCCTAGATCTGGAGGCCGGACCGAGGACCACCTGCTAGGACCGCATCCTAAAGCTGGCCTGGGGTCAGAGAACGCGTCTTGCGAAGCCAAGTCGTAGAAGCATCGTCCGGTCTGCTCCCCGCGCTGAAGTCCTGGTCCTCCGAAGAAAACCTGGTGCAGCAGAGTCGTCAGCACAGGGGGTCTTCCGCGGTAGGTAGCCCTGCAGGGGGCCAGAGGTCCTCGAACGGAGAACGAAGGCCAGGGTCAGGGGCTCCCCAATCCCACGTAGCGTAGGGCGTCACGGCCGAGCGAGGTCACTAGTCCAACTGCAGTGCCAAGAGCGGATCCACAGCCGGCTGGGGCAGACGAACTCCTGTGAAATCCCGAGCCAATCCTGACGAGGGCAAGCAGAACGGCCGAACTCCAAGGGGGTGAAGCAACGAAGACCTGAGAGAAGAAGTGCTGGGTAGTCGTGACGCCGGTCACGAAGTCCGGAAGCTGCGGCCAAACTCCTAGCTGTCTCCCAGCTTCCACCAGTGAAGATTCCTCTCCTGAGAGGGGGGGGGGGGGTGGGACGGCATGCCATCCACCGCAGGAAGCTTAGAGTCGAAGTGCAGGGCACTTCGATCAGGGCAAGGAAGGAGTCCAACGCGACTAGCGGTTGGCTTGCGTGTGGGTCCTAAACACTCGAAGTCCTAGGACGCGTGCTAAGGTCTCCGCGAGCCGAGCTCTGTATTGAGGCGGGTTTGCTGCCAGCGAGGAGACTCCGCGTAGGATCCAGCGGGCTTCCGTGAAGACGAGTGGGGAACAGAAGTGGACCAGGGACGGCGTGCAGCCCGTCTTACGAACCGAGCTCTGTAGGGCGGTGGGTTCTCTGCCTGAAACCAGGCTTTGTCCAGGCAAGTTCCCTCCTGGGAACGGCCGCATCGAATAGCCCACTCCGCGCCATAGTCTGTTGCGTCCGGCGTGGCAATCTGTCCAAGGTCGCCGAAGACTTGAGCGGTCGGAGTACCGGGAAGACGGCAAGGGCGTTGGCGGGTCTGGAACTCACAGGAGCCGGGCGCTCGCGTCGGCGAAGTTCCAAGTTGCGGCCAGAGCAGTGTAGGTGGAGCAGGCGCCGCAAGCGAGGTCGGAGGCACCTCTGGAGACAGAGCTTGTAGGTATGGACGGAGACTGGAAACTCTGCCTCGCTGGGCGGTCACCAACCGGCCCTGTAACCACCCGCCGCCAGCTGAGCGTCCTTCGGCTAGCAGCGTTGTCCTGGTGGGGTCCCTCCAGGAAGCCTGCGCGGGCCAGCATACCTGCTCCGAACGCAAGATCCTGCGCTACGTCGTCGGCCGCCTGGACGGCTTCCAATCCGACCTTGAGCGGTGTGTGGGTTCCGTACTGTGCGCCCAGCGGATTCCGTTTTGTGCCGAGACGATGCATGCGTGCGAGAATGTCTCCGCGAACCGGGCTCTGTATCGAGGTGGGTTCGCTGCCAGCGAGGTGACTCCAAGTAGGAGCCAGCGGGCTTCCGTGGAGACGATGTATGCGTGCAAGAATGTCTCCGCGAACCGGGCTCTGTATTGAGGTGGGTTCGCTGCCAGCGAGGTGACTCCACGTAGGAGCCAGCGGCTTCCATGGAGACGAGCGGGGATCGGCAGTGGACGACGGACGGCCCGACGCACGTCTCTCCGAACCGGGCTCTGTAGCGAGGTGGGTTCTCTGCCTGTCACAAGGCTATGTCCAAGCGCATTCCCTCCTGGGAACGGTCACAACGATCTACCCACTCCGCACACTATACTGACGCGTCCGGCATGGTGATCTCTCAGTCATCTCGTCGGAAACTCGAGCGGTCGGAGTACCAGGAACAGCAGCCGGTATTCAGCAGGTCTGGAACCAGTCACAGGTGCCGGGCGCTCTCGTCGAAAGAAGCTCCAAGCTGCGACCAGCGCCGTTCAGGTCATGTGGAGCAGATGTCACACGAATATACGGAGGTACATCCGGCACATGGTAGACAGACCTTGTGTGAGTCCGACGGTCACTGGAATCCTCCACTTTGTGTGCAGGTCATCCAGAGGCCACTGCAACATACCAAAACCGAAGGCACGCGGGCGTGGGCCTGAGGGACCCTGCCCTGGTAAGGCTAACCTTTGCAACACAAAGTCACAACAGCGAGGAACAAACCTGTCAGCAAGCGCCTGGGCCTGCAATACATCCCTGCAAGCCAGAGAGTGCAGCCATACGGGCCCCGGCAAAGCCAAGGCAAGCACCCTACCTTTGCGACCTACCATCTGCGAAGAAGAGGAGTCACGGCTAATCTCTCTGTTTGTCCATCCTGCCAAGGCAACTCCCCAACCATCACCAAGTGTTGTACCTGTCTTCCCAGCGAATTCCTCCCTGCGCTGGGTACATCCCTGCCTACACACGCATGGCAGTCACCCTTGGTCTGGAAGGCCATAGCCCGCCACGCTAAGGTGAGCATACAACACATCATGCACAACAAAACTCAAGCATGTCATGACAAGCATAGGCCTGAAGCCAGCGGCAGGCACAGTAACCTTATCAATAAAGGCAGCAAGGCGTGGCCACAAGAGGCCCTGCCCTCAAGTGAGCAAATGCCTGATGCCCAAGACCCAAACACGTGATGCCAAGAAAGGCCCAAAACAAGCGTCTGGCACATCAACATTACCAAGTAATGGAGACAGGGGGCGAGCACGCTAAGGGGAATACACGACGCATAATCAGGCCTGTTTAGCCCCTTGGTGCAGTCAGTGTCCTTTCAACTGACTAATATAAACTGTGCACCTCACATGTGTATCCAATGTATAAAAGTGCACATGTATGTTTACCCCCCAGCCAAATTGTGTACCTAAATACGCCAACGTGTATGGTAAACAGGTCTGCATAATGCATAACAAAAACAAGCCTTACATGACCGACTCAGTACCGAAGTAAGCGTCTGCTCTCGCCACATCCACCAACGTAATGCGTCAAGGAATGGGCTGGAGCACAACACATTCCCTGAACCACACAAGGTACAAGTGAGTAGGTAAGGTACAAGTGAGTAGGTAAGCACCAGAAATTAGGGTCGACTTAACTTTCGCCGATCTTTCACACCACTCCCATTCCATTAAAGGTTTAGCCGCGAGGCACAACGTGCCCTGCATCGCTAGACGCCATCTTGGAAAACGAATCTAACAACCTGTGGACCTGCGCCATTTAAGAATGATCGTTTCAGATCTTAACGTCTTATTTCTTTTCCATCAAGCGGAAATGCCCTCTTTTTAAACAGCGGAACTTTAAAAATAAACGCTGCTATCCATGGAAAAGAGGGAGATTTTGACCCTGAATAATGCCACGCCAACAACCGAAGGAGAGTGGGGACGGGCGCGAGGCCCGCCAAGGTAAAAGTCAAGAATTTCGGCGCACACGCAACAGCGCAGATGAAGACTGCCTTCGTGCCCGCTCAACCAGTGCCCAGCCCGGGAACCAGCCGAGGGCCAACCCAGGTACCTTACCTTTCCGCCGGAGTGAGAAGGGGGAGAAAGTGCAAACACCCAAGGAATGACCGGCAAGGTCCCTGCGACGCTCATCGCGCAGCCCAGGCACCCAAGCAGCCGAAGAGGGCAGCCGCCAATGCAGAGGGGATGACAGAGCCACGCATTGGCACAGGCAGGGCCGGTGAAGTCGAAGCCCAGAGAAGAAACCAAGTCCGGAAGACCGGCGAACCGGTCGAAATCCAAAGTCCGTAGGCTAGAGCAACACGTCTGTACAGCGTGAGCCTAAGTAGACTGACTGAGGAATTATGGGTACTCGGTTCCGGATGGGCAGTATCGGGAGACAACTCTCGGCCCCCTCGGGGTTCCCCGAGTGCCTCCCGGGTTGTGTGGTAACACAACGAGCTCTTAGGCTAGAATTGAGTAAGTAGTAGACACTTCCATAAGGTCATGTCATCGGTAATGTTTTTGATGAAACAAATAGGTGGAAAAAGCAGACGGGAGTTCTTCTTTGCTGTGTGTGTTGGGGAAAGGAGAGTCTTTCGAAGAGCCTAGGAGTGTGTTCATGGTAGCATAGAGGGTTTTGGAAGAAGTGGATTCCAGGATTTTGTTTTGAAGGTGTTTACGTTTGGAGTCAGAGATCATTCTGCAGAATGCTGGATGTAACTGTGACTGAGAATGCTGGATGTAACTGTGACTGCGGATGCAGGGGCTCATGTGAATTTATTCCTCTGCAGATGGAACATGATGGTCTAAAAGCTGTTCTGTCTGAACAAAAAGGCTGAAATTCAACTTTCTGGTATTTGAAAAAAGTTGGATCAGCTCCCTGGACTGATGATGGTCACCCATGAATTTTGTTATGCTTTCACGGATAAGCACCACGTGCCAGTGGTGGCATACCAGAACCTCCGCCTCGTCCCACGGTGTGTGAAAGATAATACAGCTGATGACAGCCTCATGTTATTTGGCTGGCACACATACATGCAAGGGCAAACGAGGGAGGATTACATTTGTGGAATTTTCCTCTCGCCATCAGGTATTTGACCATGCTGGATCAAGGGTAGCCACTGATTAGCTTTGCGCCTGTCGGCGCCAAGCTAATCAGTGGCTACCCTTGAGCTAGCGTGGTCACTTGGGAGACAGAGACATGATTGCATAATAGCTGCCCAGTAAGCAAAGGCCCAGCGGCCCAACAGCGGCGGACGTCGGCTCAATGACGCTCAGTGCATTGGGCGATTCCAGTGTACAGGTGTGCGCAATACTGTATTCATATTTAACCCATCTGCAGCAGGAAATGCATCGATCATGATACATGTAATCTACAGCAGGAAATGGATCGATCATGATACATGTAATCTACAGCAGGAAATGCATCGATCATGATACATGTAATCTACAGCAGGAAATGGATCGATCATGATACATGTAATCTACAGCAGGAAATGATCGATCTGATACATGTAATCTACAGCAGAAATGATCGATCATGATACATGTAATCTACAGCAGGAAATGGATCGATCATGATACATGTAATCTACAGTAGGAAATGCATCGATCATGATACATGTAATCTACAGCAGGAAATGGATCAATCATGATACATGTGATCTACGCAGGAATGGATCACATGTAATCTACAGCAGGAAATGGATCGATCATGATACATGTAATCTACAGCAGGAAATGCATCGATCATGATACATGTAATCTACAGCAGGAAATGCATCGATCATGATACATGTAATCTACAGCAGGAAATGCATCGATCATGATACATGTAATCTACAGCAGGAAATGCATCGATCATGATACATGTAATCTACAGCAGGAATGGATCATCATGATACATGACTACAGCAGGAAATGCATCGATCATGATACATGTAATCTACAGCAGGAAATGGATCAATCATGATACATGTAATCTACAGCAGGAAATGCATCGATCATGATACATGTAATCTACAGCAGGAAATGCATCGATCATGATACATGTAATCTACAGCAGGAAATGGATCGATCATGATACATGTAATCTACAGCAGGAAATGGATCAATCATGATACATGTAATCTACAGCAGGAAATGGATCAATCATGATACATGTAATCTACAGCAGGAAATGGATCAATCATGACACATGTAATCTACAGCAGGAAATGCATCAATCATGATACATGTAATCTACAGCAGGAAATGGATCAATCATGATACATGTAATCTGCAGCAGGAAATGGATCAATCATGATACATGTAATCTGCAGCAGGAAATGGATCAATCATGATACATGTAATCTACAGCAGGAAATGCATCGATCATGATACATGTAATTCAAGGGTAGTGCCACATTAGCTTGGCGCCATCTTGCGCCAAGCTAATCTGGGACTACCCTTGAATTATTATGGTTGATCCATCTTGTGCAGCTGGTACACAGTCCTTAGCTGATACATGCAAACTTGGGCAATGCTGTCAGGGGTTGAATGGGTTACCTTGCAACATGCTGTCAACACCAGGTGACACTATCTGCTGATGGAGTACCCACCTTGGTTGCTTGGTGAACCTGTGCGAGACCTGGGCTTTCTTGTGCTGACATTTCTCACACGTGTACTCTATCTGCTCCTTCTCCAGAAACACATCCAGCGCGTCCTGCAGGGTCAAGGGCACACCAGGCAACCTTCAAAACACCGGCAGTAACCAGTTTTCACATCTCTTTTGTTATTATGCTAACTACAATAAGAAACCAAAAACAGAATTTCAGACAGCATAAAATCAGTGGCGTAGGCAGCCATCTTTCATTATGTGTGTGTGTGTGTGAGTGCGTGAGACAAACTAAGCAGATTACAGGGAGGGGGTGATGGGGGAAGAGACAGCCCAACCTCGTAAAAAAAATCATGCGTAACATTGTTATTAACAATAAAAATCTTGTAAAATTTTCTTTTTCCAAACCTATCAGTTTCTTAAAGTAATAAATGAAGAAATATATTACTTAAATAATTTTCTCATTCTCCGACCCTGGACCCCCCACCCCCCCCCCCTCCCCATTTTCCCAGTGGTGGTGGTGGTGGGGGGGGGGGGGGCGGTGGGGGGGGGGGAGGGGGGAGAAGTGGTGTTTCCTATGCCACTAAATATATTAAGCACACATTTCTATCACGAGTCCAACCTGTCAAAGGTGAGCTCAGTGTCATCACTGCAGGTTCACCCTGGTTCCCCTTACCCAATCAGGTCCCCAGTACACTCACAAAGAAGTAGGAACCCACCAACAACGCTGGTCCCTTTCCGCCCACATCCAGCCTGCACTTACCGTGTGGGGGGTATATCCACTGACAGGTCATTAAACTGCTCCGCCTTCTGCAGCTGCTCCTGACAGCTGTAACAGTCGCAGGCAAAACACAGCTCACTTTTCTTCTATATATTGACAGATTGTTTCACCCATTTAACCATAATTCAAGGGTAGTGCCCTTGAATTATCATGGTCAATCCATCTCCCACCATGTGGTTAACCCTTATCATTCGGAATACACCAGAGTATGAAATAAGTTTGACTAAAATAGTTCAAGGGTAGTGCCAGAATAGCTTGGCGCCTCGAGGCGCCAAGCTATTCTGGCACCACCCTCGAACTAAAGCCATTGGTCTAATATCTCTAAGTACTATAATGTAGCTTGCATATGGCAGTGTACAAATTGGAAGCTTTTAGCCCCTGCATGATATGGGTTATATGCTGATCAACTCAGCCTCTTGCACCAGATTCTGACATGAACACAAATGATGAAGTGTTTAACCCATTCAAACCGCAACCCTTTGCGCATCGGTAGATTTTTTTTTTTTTTGTCACGATTTTCGTAGGAATCGTCGGAACAAAATCTGCTACTGACACGCAAAGGGTTAACTCTTTCCCATTGGAACGCTGTCGGTTTAGTTGTGTTAGCCCAAACAAACCCTTAGCCATCGAAACACTTACGTCATAGCGTTGCCGTCTATAGACGACTCGCTAGTATTCTAGGGTTGTGTTTTTACAAAAATCGCATGAAACACAGCTATCGGTCTAAGGGAAGCAACCACTGTAATGTTTCACCAACCATTTCTAAAATATCTGAAAGTGAATGCCCTTGTCAATGGTGTCAGAACAAGGCCAAAGTAGCCGACAACGTGCCTTGGATCGTCTCCGACTATGAGCTTGTTCGATCCTCATGAGCATGGTTTCAACAGTGATTTTTAGCTCATAAAATTGTGATTCAAGAAGGGACAGATCTCTTGTGTGATTTCTTTGCTTGTGGAATACATTTATTCTGCCATGTTGGTGAGTAAACCTTGGTTTTTCGTTGCATGTGCTTATACTGTTGCTACCAAAACCACGTTTTTCATTTTTTGCTCCGCCATGTTTGTTCTGTTGCATAATAATCAAACTGGTTTGACTTCCCACTAAACTGATGCACAAACACGCGCAGTTTTGAAAAGTACTTTTAATGCTCTTTCCAATGATACCCAATTTATCAATGGTCGTTAGCTTGGGAGGCTGTGAAAATTCAATCTACCTCAAAAAATGTATTTTTCTCTAAAAGATATTTTTTCGAAAAATACTTACCGATGGCATTACTGTATGGAATACACCTTTAGCTTACCGAATTCAGCCTCAAAACCGTTTGTGTTTAACTACACGAAACGGAGCGTAATAGTTGAGAGTCGTAACCAAGCACCTGGATAGTCTCTCCTCCCTCCGTCCGGAAGTGCACATTCCCGCCAGTTTCTCCTTAGCATGCTGGCGGCAAGCGGGGCAGGTGGGAGGGTCCTGTGAGTAATGCCATCGGTAAGTATTTTTCGAAAAAATATCTTTTAGAGAAAAATACATTTGTTTCTTCAAAATTCATACCAATGGCATTACTGTATGGAAGAATAACAAAGAAGAGGAGGGTGCCGCCCAAGCCGTGGGAATGGAATCCCAGAGACGGCGCTGAATCCCGGCAATAAGTGTACTCCCCAGCCGGCATGGCTTGCGTCCGTGAAGAGTGACAGTTGAGGTGGTGGAGTGAAGAGTGGAACCCCCGTCGCCAACCACCCTTGATCCGTCCACCTGTGCAGATGCGGTCGAATCAGCAGAGGAACCGGAACACTGGCCACGAGGTCTCCGGAAGACGGCCTCCAGTGGAGCAGCAGATGTAAATGGAGAGGTCGCGAGTAAAGTCTGCCTAGGGGTAACAGTTCCGCAGCAGCGCTGATCAGGCCTAAGAGCTGGAGCCAAGTCCTGGCCGGGACTGCGTCCGCTAGAATCACCTGGTGAGCGAGAGTCGCCAACTTCTGGATTCGTTCCTGTGGTAGTCGTACCCGGTTGAGGTCGGTCAAGAACTCCATCCCGAGGTGAACAAACCTGCGTGACGGAGAGAGATCCGATTTCCCGTTGTTTACCACAAATCCAAGTCGGTGTAGGAGGCTGAGAAGTGCGTTCCTGTCCGCTTCCAGACGAGACACTTCCTGATTCCGGAGAAGCAGGTCGTCGAGGTAGTTGGAAGTCGGGCTGGAAGACGTCTGCCTGGCTTTGGAGACCACCGCGTCCACAATCCTCGTAAAGATCCAAGGACTGAGATTGAGGCCAAAGGGAAGTGCACGAAACTGGTAGACCACTCCTCGGAAGGCGAAGCGTAGGTAATGACGGGAAAACGGGTGAACGGGAACATGAAGATAAGCATCTGCGAGATCGAGGCTTATGGCAAAATCCATTGGTTGCACCGAGGCCCGCAAACTTCTTGCTGTCTCCATGTGGAAATGCGGAGCGACTATGAACTTGTTGAGCGCAGAGAGGTCTATCACCGGGCGCCACCGGTCTCCTGACTTCGGAACCAAGAAGAGCCAACTGTAGAAAGCCGAAGAGTCGTGTCCGGCTACTACCTCCGTGGCGGCCTTCTGTAGAAGGGCGGCTATCTCTTCCTGCAGAGCTGAAGCCTTGCAAGGGTCTGTAGGGATGCGTGTCCACAGTGGAGACCGTCTCAGAGGGGGAGGTGTCTGAAATGAGATTTTCAGTCCGCGAGAAATCGTATCGAGGATCCATGGGTCCCCTGGAAACAGTGACCGCCACTCGCTGCTGTAATGTGCTAGCCTCCCGCCGATTGGAGGACCGGAGGGATTCGGCGGGGGCGTTACCAAGGTAGAGTCATTGGGCCCTACCCCGCCCTTGCTTCCGGCCGAAGCTGGTACGGGAGGAGGTCCGTGTGGGGAAAAAGTGTCCACGGCCAGCTGAGGCCTGCTGTCTGGTCCTAAAGGGACGTCTGGTGATAAGGCGAGAGGTGGGTCTAAAGGTCCGCAGGGTGCGACCCTCATCCTTGCGGCCGGCTGGAAATCTGGAAAGTTCCCTTCTGTTAATGCTAGGCCACAAGTCCTTCGCAGCCGTCTTCACCTCCTGCCAAGAGGGACCAAAGAGGAACGAACCGCCCAGCGAAGCCCGGCGTAATTGTGTGGCGAAGGTCGAAGGAATTCCAGGGCAAGATCGCAAGACCGCGTCATGCCGCATAAGATCACAGTTAGCTGCTGCCGCGATAGCGTTGGTGGCCGAATGGTGTACTGCCCGATTCGCTGTCACTGCCAAGGAGTGGATATCTCGTAATTTCTGCTCACTGGGTCGGTCCCAAAACTCCTGTACTCCACGGACTACCGCCTGCGTAGCTAGATCTAAGAAGCCCGTACACGCGATGGAATTCCGGATCAAGGTAGCTGTGGGTTCAAGTCCGGGTGGGAAGAAACGTCGCACCGGCCCTGGGCCACCCGCCTGGAGTTCGGCTTCAGGATCCACCGCTGGGAGGGGGCAGATGAAGGCTTGAGAGTGACCCGCATACCACTTCTGCTGAAAACGGATGTCAATGTCAGCAGGCCACCGTGAGTCCGCGAAGAAACCTTTATCACGCAGCTTGCCCTGTGGTAGGTGTTCGGAGAAAGCATCAGAAAGGTCCTGAAAACCTGGAGGCTGGGGAAGGGACTTGAATCTTTTCGCCTGGAAAGGAGCGTCCACAGAAGCCGTAGCTTTCCTCTTGAGTGGGGGTGAAGGTGGACATGCGTCCAAAGGAAGAATGGTCGCGATGATGTGTGCCGCTTCGTCTAGAGCCCGAGAAGTCTCTGAAAGCAGGGACAGCTCTTCTACTAAGTTGGAAGCGGGAGGGCTATGTGGGTCCGAAGATGTCTTTGGCTCCAGCAGGGCCGATGCCGAGTCTTCCGGGTGCAGACTGAGTACGTCTGAGTCATAAGTCGCAGGGTCCGGAGAATGCCGACGGGATCCGCCATGCCGCGGAGGTGTCCAGTGCGGTGGGGTTCCAAAGGATCTGTCTCGCGAAGCCGTCGTGTACCGACGCAGAGGACTTTGGGGTGAATAAGAACGCACAGTAGGAAAAAGATGATGGAGCCGGTTGCTGGAGGGGGAGCGACGAGAGGGACGTCTCTCCTTATCCAGAAGTCGACTTGTCTGGGACCGCGGCCGTTGCTGTGGGGAATACGGTCTACGATGCCCAAATGATGTGTTCGACGAACGTGTCCTAGCTAGATGACTCCCTGTGGTAAAAGAACTTGTCCGTGAACGAGCGGGGGAACCAGTGTGTCGGGTCATAGGTGACTGATGTGACGTAGAATAATTGTCTCTGTGGGAATGGAGACTAACCTCTGAGCGCCGAGGGCTGTGAGGTGAAAGCCGTACTGTGTCAGTAGCCTCATAGGCTGTCCGCTTCTGATTGGTCCCCGACGCTTCAACCGATAGGCCGAGAGAAGGGGTCGAAGGAGTCTCTGTCACTGAAACTTGGGGACCATCTGAGACTGCGCAGGCCAACATCCCACTCCCCACATTCGGACCTGCAATCGGGATAGGGTTCTGTGACTTAGTAATAGAATGAGAGCCTACCTTCTCTGTAGAAGCTTGTAAGAGCGGCGCTGTGGGGCAAAAAGAAACTGTCACCGAAGGGCCTGGCTCCATCCGGAGATGAGGTATGTTGCTCTCTTTGGTTGGCGGCCGAGCCGCTCTATGTCCAATCTGTTCCGCTGGTCGTCGGCGCCCATAAAACTCCCACAGCTGGGACCATTTCCATTCCTTCCACGAGGCGCACACACCACAAGGGTGGGACGATGAACAGCCAGAACAAGGTAAACAGCGTGCGTGCGTGTCTGAGGGCCACTGGAAACCTTTGCAGCGGCGACAAGTGTGCAGTTGGGTACTGTAACACAAAAGGCACACATGAGTGTAAAAGCCCGAGGCCACTAACGAAAGGCCACGTGCACCAAACGACTACTAATCGAAAACCGGTCGTACCCGAACCGCAATTTCTTTCTGCGCAGCCGGCTAAACATTCTCTGCTGGCTGCGAAGGCACCACCCAAGACCTTACCTCGTCATTGTTATAAGGCAATGAGTTTAGAATTCACGAATAAGAAATTCCGAAATTCGATAAACGCTGGAGGCTGAAGCCGACGCAACTTGTCTACCGGAAGCTAGGGTGAAACTGGCGGGAATGTGCACTTCCGGACGGAGGGAGGGGAGACTATCCAGGTGCTTGGTTACGACTCTCAACTATTACGCTCCGTTTCGTGTAGTTAAACACGAACGGTTTTGAGGCTGAATTCGGTAAGCTAAAGGTGTATTCCATACAGTAATGCCATCGGTATGAATTTTGAAGAAACAAATGTACGTCACCAGGGAACACACGTCCTTTTTCCTGCTACGTCTGCAGGGAACTGACTAGCTGACAATGTTACAATGGGAAAGAGTTAAATGGCTGAGTTCACTATGTAAATTTCACAAATTCAGCTCAAGTTCCATATTATGAATTTGTACAACACTGAGATAGCGTCTAAAAACTTTCTCAAATCATTCTACTGAATACAGATTTTTGACATGACCACACAGGATAAATCTTGCATGTTGTGCTCACTTCAAACACTCTATGGTGTGAACCACTTCAAACTCAAAGTTGAGGGTGGTGGGATTGACGACAGGCGACGTGCCAGTCAGTTTTCCCATCATTTCCACAAGCAACCCGTTCTCCCCTGATGGTAACGGGGACAGCATCACATCGTGTGACGGACTGGAGACCCCAAATACTGCACCACCACCATTCTCTGTGGCTGCGTTGATGTCCTTCAAGACCTTTAGGACTTCCTCTTTCAGCTGGTCCAGGACTTGACCTAGAAACTCATGAGCGTCCTGGAGAAACACACATACATCACACAGTCAAGAGATATCAGGTCTGAACCGGTCAGGGCACAGCACACCCGTGAGTTGAGAGAATGCATTACCCCATGATAAGGCAAACTGTGCCTCTGCTGACAAAAGACTAAGCAAGGTGCTCTGCTATAGCAGTGCTCCTTGCATAGTAGCTAGTGCAAGACTAAGCACACCCATGCTCCTGGCCTCTGCATCATACTGGGGCTCACACGGACCTATGTCTATTTCAGATCAAGTATGATGTCCATCTCCAGAGTGTTGCATTCATGCAGTCAAGGGATCTGTCACATTCAGACAATTCTGGAGTTTTCCCACACATGACTAAACATCAGCTCAGGACACAGAACAACCATGATAGTTCAAGAGTGGTGCCTGAATAGCTCAGACCCTACCAGTGCCAAGCTATTCTGACCCCACCCTTGAACTATTAATCGATCAGTCTCTGTTGTAATGTGTTAATGCACAGTTAAGTTACAACTCAGATAAAAGACCTTCACCGAAAAAGTACACTCCAACTCACATGCTGCTGGCTTCCGGAGAAGCGCTTGGCCGTGGAAGAAATGGCACGCTTTACTCCCCGCAGTAAATCCAATTTCTGTGACTCCGTCTGTGGTCGCCGCCTCATGCACAACAGTCGTGCCAGGGCGCTACGCAACACACAACGGTTTCAATATGGTCAGTTTGAGGAAAATCTCCTACATTCCCCACACTGTGATGACCGTCATTGTGAAGTCTGACAAGCAGCATAAAATAAACTCTACAACATAAACTACATGTACAGATGTAACCCTTTTACTTTTAGCACCAAGGTCCCATTGGAGGTGTTGCCTAATGACTATGTACCAGTTGCAGGAGATGGATTGACCACGATAATTCAAGGGTAGTGCCAGATTGACTTACTACCTTCAGGCACCAAGCTAATCTGGCACTACACTTGAATTATCATGGTCAACCCATCTCCTGCTGTTGAGACTCGGGGCTAAAAGAGTTAACGCAATCACACCCGAAATAAAACCTATTCACACCCAAAATGAAACTTAAACTTATTTACACCAAAATTAATAATGACAGAACAGGATATAATGTAATCAACAAAGTTAGTTGCGTCTCTCTTATAAATTCTCACACAAACGTCACCACTTACTAGGCCAGTGAGGAGGAGGACAGCGCCTTCCCATGATGCTTCTGAAGGGTCATCAGGTCATTGACCAGTGTGTCCAGACTGAACAGTGACTGCAGGATGGCATTCATGTAGCAAGTGTTGCCAATATTAGCAAACCTGCGAAAAAAGAGAAATGAATTTTTCTCTAAAATGTATTTTTTCAAAAATTACTTACTGATGGAAAGAAAAGGGGAGACTGCCAGTGAAGAGGTCGCCAAGACCGAAACAGGTGTCCACACCGGCTAAATATCTGGACCCCCCTTGGGGGACCTAGATTTAAATTTCCATGCACCGAGTGGCTGGAACAGTGGATATGTGATACGCCCCGCTTCGGGGGTCTTCCATATGCATTGCTTTCAGTCACTTTCTTAGCACCCCCTCTCTTTCCTATCTCTTTTTTTTTGTGCTTTGGCCACAGTATATCTATGATCACTGGTCGATCATGCACATCTCTCCCCTGACAGTGCTATAACCTACTTTACTTTGTAACCTTCATAAAATATTAGCACTGGCAGTCTCCCCTTTTCTTTTCATTTATTACTACAATATCGACTGCAACCCCTTCCCCCCTTTTGGTAGGTTCTCTTTTAGGGTGCATGGAAATTTGGCTCTAGGTGGTGGCATGGAATGTATGCCCCTGCAGACACCACAGTAAAATGTGGTTGTCATTGCAGGTAGGCAGAATTTCCTGCCTCCTCCAGTATTGCCGATGGTGTGCTGAAGAGGTCGCCAAGACCAAAACAGCTGTCCACACCGGCTAAATATCTGGACCCCCCCCCCTGGGGGGACCTAGATTTAAATTTCCATGCACTGAGTGGCTGGAACAGTGGATACAGGGGGGGGGGGGGGGGCTTCCATATGCACTGCTTTCAGTCACTTTCTTAGCGCCCCCCTCTCTTTCCCATCTCTTTTTTTTTTTTGTGATTTGGCCACAGTAGATCTAGCACCCCCTCTCTTTCCTATCTCTTTTTTTTTTTGTGCTTTGGCCACAGTAGATCTAGCGCCCCCTCTCTTTCCTATCTCTTTTTTTTTTGTGCTTTGGCCACAGTAGATCTAGCGCCCCCTCTCTTTCCTATCTCTTTTTTTGTGTGCTTTGGCCACAGTAGATCTATGATCACTGGCACTGCTTTCAGTCACTTTCTTAGCGCCCCCTCTCTTTCCTATCTCTTTTTTTTTTGTGCTTTGGCCACAGTAGATCTAGCGCCCCCTCTCTTTCCTATCTCTTTTTTTTTTGTGCTTTGGCCACGGTAGATCTATGATCACTGGTCGATCATGCACATTTCTCTCCCCTGACAGTGCTATAACCTCTTTACTTTGTAACCTACTTACCGATGGCATTACAATATGGATGGTACACTTAGCTTACCGATTTCAGCCTAAGAATCCGTTGTGTATACATACACAACCAGGGAAGCAACTCTAGTAAGTTGTTACCAAGAACCCTGAGTATTCTCCCGTCACGCCATACAGATGATACTTGAGCAGTGTAATCACGCCAGTCTTATCTTAGCTTGCTGGTGGTATGCTGGGCGAGCGGGAGGGTCCTCCGAGTAATGCCATCGGTAAGTATTTTTTTAGACAAAAATACATTTGCACTTGTGGGACCGAAAAAAAAGTTGAATCCTGAAGCGATGGTCTTGCGGCACTTTTAGGAAATTTTTTATTTTTAAATCCAGAAATCCGGCTGTAGCCAGAAAAGTCCCACCCATGCATTTGTTTCTACAAAATCCATGCCGATGGCATTAATTACTATATGGAAGAATAACGAAAAGGTGGAGGGTGCCGCCCCCTACTCCCCAATACTGCATAACGCTCAGGAAGGGAGACTAGGTGCAACCTCCCGACGATTTCAGTTAAGCAATCTCATGGCGCCTGAGACGCCGGGAGGGAGTGTTGTTCCGCCTAGATGTCCTCCACCAGGAACAGGTTCTCACATTGGCCGGAGAGGTCTCTGAGGTAGAAGCGGGTGAGGGTGGACTCTACTCACCAACTCACAGTCCAACTGCGCAGTTGTGGTCGAAGGCGCTGCTCGCAGAGACCGCCTGATTCATGCGCTCTGATGCGGAGGCTTCTCGCCCCCTCTGGGGGGGGGGGGGGGGGGGGGGGGGGGTTTGTGAGGCAGAATGTATGATTCAGCGCAACCATGACGACAACGTCTGCGCGGAGACCGCTCTGACTCGTGCACTCTGATGCGCAGGCTTCTCGCCCCCTCCGGGGGAGATCCTCGTAAGCGGACCGTATGACCCAGCGCAACCATGATGACACCATCTGCGCAGAGATGTCGTTGCGACCCAGGGACAAGGGCAGGAAGAAGCTTTGATCTGCACAAGAATCCTTCAATGCCCGAACAGGGTCCTGCTGCCGGCACTCCCGGGAAGAGTTGAGACCTCGGAGTGGGCGGAGGCTAATAATCACTTGAGCCGAGGCCGAGGGGAGTCTGTTCTTGGCCAAGAAGGCCGGGTTGGTCAGGAGCTGTACTGCCCCATCGACCCTGAACTGGAGGCAAGCAGGAACCACGGAGAGCTCGTGCAATTCACGTACTCTGGTCGCTGTGGCGAGGCCAGCAGGACACAGGTCTTCCTGGTCACGTCCGCGAAGCGGCAAACGGGAGCGGCTCAAAACGGTTCGAATTCAGCCGGAGGGTCGAGGGGTCGACTAGGCTGAGGAGACATATGTCCAGGACGAGGTTCGTGCACGGCCTATGCGGCAGGAAGGACACCACTTGCCGTCTGGCGCCCGGTGGACGCATTCCGTGCCGACCGTCCAAACAATAGTCCCCCGTGGGGAGATCCACACGTCCATTCACATCTCTTTCAGCCCGTCCGATACTCCGGCTTGCGGGGGGAGCTGCTCTGTGGCACTGCCACCTGAAGAATGCGCCAAGGGCGTCGCCGTCCCCGCTCTCCTGCTGAACGAGTGGAGGGCCGAAGCTCCGCCATTCTGTGGCTCATGCCACCTTAGGGATGCGCCAAAGGGCGCTGCCAGCCACGAGTGGATTGATTGTACATTGCTTAACGTCCCGACAGCAACAAGGCTTTCTCAGGACGTGCCTGCACTGCTTGTGAAAAAAAAAAAAAAAAACAGAAAATTGAATGTATGTCGCCAGCCGGTCAAATACGTTAAATAAACCTACAACATGGGGCCTAAATAAAGCTAAGACCATTTAGCAACACACATCCAATATCAAGAACTACAGGCAGTGCAGACAGTAGGGAGAGTTTTAAAAAGGCAAATACAGGTGAATGGACAAAGGGTAGACAGAAACACATGCCCCAGAATAGAGAGAAAAACCCACCCTGTGGGGCTGACCAGGGTGACCCTGGGAACTAAAAAATACCTAACCCCACCCAAGTCCCCCAAGGCAGACCCGGGTGGGGTTCAGCCACGAGTGGAGGGCATAGGGTCCGCTGTCCTATGGTTACTGCCAGGTAAGTGGAACACCAACGGCGCTGCCGGCCACGAGTGGAGGGCAAAAGGTCTGCTGTTCCATGGGTACAGCCAGGTAAGTGGTGTGCCAAGGGCGCTGCCGGCCACGAGTAGAGGGCATAAGGTCCGCTGTCCTGTGGCTACTGCCCGGTAAGAGCTGCGCTAAAGGGCGCTGCCGGCCACAAGTGGGGGGCATAAGGTCCGCTGTCCTGTGACTCCTACCAGGTAAGAGGTGTGCTAAAGAGCGTTGCCGGCCATGAATGGGGGGGGGGGGGTGGGGGGGGGGGGGTGGGTGGGGGTGGGGGGGGGGGGTGGGGGCAAAAGGACAGTTGTTCTCTGGTGCTGCCCAGTGGCAACTGCCTGGTAAGAGCTGCGCTAAAGAGTGCTGCTGGCCACGAGTGGAGGGCATACGGTCCGCTGTCTGTGGCTACTGCCAGGTAAGAGGTGCACTAAAGAGTGGCCATGAGTGGGGGGGGGAGGGGGCGCAAGGTCCTGTCCTGAGGTTACATAAGGACAGCTGGTCTGAGGCCCACAATATCTGCAGCTGCCCGGCTGAGGAGTCCCGTGGGTCGGTAGGCACTTAAGCCGGAGAGGAGTTGAACCCCAACGGCATGCGCGCCAGGTGCGGAGAGAGGTGTCGGGGAGCAGCCGGACGCCCCCGCCTGTAAATCCCCATAGCTGCGACCAGCGTTGCTCTCTCCATGAGGAGCAGGTATCGCACGGGTGGAAGAAAGAGCAACATGCACAAAGCATAGTGTGTGGGAATCACTGGGCCACGTGAGCCGAGGGGCGCGTAAGCCCTTGCATTTACGACAGGAGCGAACTTGAGCACTGCAACAGACAAGCGGAAATGAAGCTTCTGTTTTCTATCTATCTATCCCGTAGTCTTGCCGACCGTTGGGGCACCACTGATGACTTGACAACCAGCCCCCTCCATTCTTCTCTGTTCTCTGCCATTCTTAGTGTATCACTCAGCTTCAGTCCTGTCCACTCTGAGATATTGTCCTCCCATCTTTTCCTCTGTCTTCCTCTCCTTCATCCTCCTTGCAGTGCCTTGCAGGATTGTTTTGGCAAGCCCTGCTGAACGTGTGACATAACCATACCACCTCAGTCTGCGTTTTTTCACAATGGCTAGTAGGTCTTCATAGGGCCCGATGGCTTGCCCAGTGATTAGGTTGAGTTTTGCAGTCAATAAGTCATATGACTGGAGGAACATAAAATCAATAGGTCATTTTGAAAATCCATGTCAAAAAAAAAAATTTTTTTCGGCATTTTCGATGTCAAACTTGTCAACACATCTTGGTAACTTGGCCTGCAGACTCTCTCACTGTTTACGTTTTCGCGGTGCTTGCCTGCCATTTGGTTACAGTCATGGCTGTTTTCAGTTACACTCAATTTGAGAAACATGAGCATGAATGGAACCAGTCAGAGGCGTAGATTTTCATGAACCCGCGGGCAGAGGCGACTCATGAGGATCTGTGCCTCTTGCAGATGTGGATTATAATCGTTACTTAGTCCGCATCTACTTCCTCAGTTTGAGTAACACTATCAGATAAAATCTCGAGCAATATGCATAGATTCTCATAACGATCCTTAGGTGGTGAGGACTTTTGAACGTCTATGCCTCCTGCAGACTTTAGAAACTCAATCTTGCACTGGTTACATTCATCACTCAGCCAACTATAGGTGTTATACTTGGTGTATAAAATACCAAACGCAAGTATATTTGGCAATTTCGGATTTTTATTTAGTTTTTGCTATTTTGCAATCTAATGTAATCAGGTTTGCGTTTAAACGACTTCTATTACATATAATATGCTTTTTCAGTAAACATGTGCAAGCACTGAATTACTGTGCTACAGTGAAGAGCACAATGGTTCTCAGCAACAAGAGCCAGTTTTCTGGCAGTGCTGATTCAAGCTTTAGTATCCAGGACACCAACCACAACACATTTTTGTCAAATTGTCATAGACAGACACCCCCACCCTCTGCCCTCTCCTAGAAAACAACAAAGCAAGAACAGATTGTGGTTGTCATAGTCCATAAGCTAGCAGAGTTTACCGTGCACCCCCCGTCCCCCCCCCCCCCACCCCCAGTACTCAATAAGATGGGTTTCAAAGTGTACCTTAGTATGTCCTGAGATGTTTAAGCCATGTTCCCTGAAAATCCTTAGGAACACACCAGAGATATAGCTGATGGCGCAAGGGTACCCCATTCATGCTCTTCGTGGATGCTAAAATGAGGTTGAGAAACATTTTCCTGCTGCCGACCTCTTGACCGCTCACTCATTGGCAGCCAGAACAATATAAGATTTAAGATGGCCATTAAGTAATTGAACGTTGAAAAAAGAAGGCAAAAAATGGAGGTGGAAGTGATGAACTCGTGGTGGACATGTGGAAACTAAGTATTTTGATAACATTGTTTAGGCCGTTAGGAACCATGAAACTTATTATGCATATTCATATGTACACATTTCTAGATAAAATTAATGGAAAAGAAAAGGGGATACCTTACTAGACCCGCCTTATGCTAGGTAAATATCACCTAAAAGACCAGCCACTTAAAAATAGTTACAATTAAATTGAATGGTCACATTGAAATTAATGAAATAATCACAAATTGTTATGCTCATTATGCATAATTTGTTATGAAAACTGGCACCAAAAATATTTAAATAGAGGAGTATGACATAAGCAATTGTTATGGTCATTTTGCGTTCTTTTGTGTACTGGTAAAATGGGGGTAGGGAAGCAGATTTAGTCACTGTGGCCCCTAAATGCATCACAGCATCATAAAATCAGGTTGGGAGTAACTGTGGTACTCTATCCTAACCAATAAAACCTAAGAAAGACCTATCAGTTGTATAAAGAATTTTTGAGGGCATCAGAAACAACGTATGTTCCCCAATTCAGCAATTTTATGTTTTTCACATTTTTGGGGGAAGAAGTTTTGTAAATAATTATGGAGTCAGACCAGGTAGAGGTGTATATTAAGCAAGGTGAGAGGCTAGGGCGATAAACTTTTTGATTACGTTGAGAAGTGTAAGGATAGGGAGGATAGGGCGAGAGAAAGAGAAGTTCAGAAAGCCTTAAAGGAGAAGGAATTAGAAGCTCAGATAGAGAGAGAAGAGAGGGAGAGAGTACTTAACTCATTCTACCCCAGACACATCACAGCAAGATAAGGATCGACTATGATAGTTCAAGGGTGATGCCAGAATAGCTTGGCGCCTATGGGTGCCAAACTATTCTGGCATCACCCTTGAACTATCATGGTCGATCTGTGTCCAGCACTGCAATGCAGTCTTTATAGGACAACGGCAACATTTTGGGATTTCGGTGTTGGGGTAGAATGAGTTAAGAAAGAGGAACTAGAGTTAAAAGAGAAAGAACTAACGTTTCAGAGAGAGAAAGACAAGAAGTCACTAGCGTTTCAGAGCGAGAAGGACGAGAGGGAACAAGCTTTAAGAGAGAAAGAACTAGAGTATCAGAGAGAGAAAGAAGAAAAAGATAGGGAGTCGAAAGAGAGAGATAGGGAGGTGCAGATGCAGTTAGCTCGGGACGCGGGGTCTAGAACAGCTCCAGATAGTGATTCAGTAGGCCGGGGCATACGTAATTTCCCTAGATTACCGATGTTTAAGGAGTCTGTTGACTCAATTGATGCTTTTTTGTGTCGTTTCGAGGCTCACGCGCAGGCGTTGAGTTGGCCTTCTGCCAACGGGCCTGTTTTGCTTTCGTCTGTGCTAGAAGGTCAGGCCTCGAGTCTTTTCCATAGTTTGAAGTTTCGGGGAACGTAGATTACGAGACTCTGAAGGAGTGTCTCTTACAGAAGTTCCAGTGTAGTGCGGAGGGATTCAGGGAGCGCTTGATGGCTTGTCGGCCAGAAACAGGGGGAACGTTTGTGTCGTTTGGCACTGTCCAAGATCGACCACACGTACGAGGCATTGTTTGATCTCATGTTGGCCGAACAGTTCTTTGGTAGCGTTTCCAAGGATCTAGCGGTGTTCTTGAGGGAGCGTAACCTCAAGAGTACAGAGGAATTAGTTCGGAACGCAGAGGCTTTTCGGCTGGCGCACCCGATGAAAAACCTAGCACGTAGGACCGAGTCACCGCCAGTCGGGTTGGTCGCCGCTAACACGACTGGGGGATATCGGGGGGTCAATACCTTGTGTGGTGCCCAGCTGTTTAACGGTAGAGGTACTTTCCGGTTCCGACGTGGGGATAGAGGTAACAACAGTGGCGGTCGCGATCCTTACGCACAAGGAGACAAATCTGGACGTGGGTACGGTCGTGATTGGATGGCTAATTCGGACACTCAGTGTTCGCGTGTCATGAGTACGGGCATTTCAGTCGTGACTGTCCTAACAGTAGTTCAAGGGCTCAGTCTTTCACCTGTCAGGGGTACGGCCATCTGGCTCATCAAGGTCCTAGCGATACTGGTATGGTGGAGGGGGTGGAGCAGCCCACTCACGTGGCCAGTTTTGCAGTCCCAGTCGGGGAGGAACCACAGCTGGGCGGAGTGTGTTTAGCTGACGGAGGTGGTTGCCTACCGCTGGTGGACGGTGTTGTAAATGGATGTCTCGCTTCCATTCTCCGTGACTCAGGTACAACAAAAGCAGGGGTCAGACGTAGCCTTGTTAGGAAGGATCAGTTCACAGGGGAGACGCAGAAAGTGATTTCGTTCGGAGGGAAGGTAGAAGTTTATCCTTGGCTAAGATAGAGGTTGACACGGAGTTTTTCTCAGGTGATCTGATTTCTTGTGTCATCAACGAGCCAGTAGTTGATTTAGTTCTTGGTAACATGAAGGGTCATCGGTAGGGTCGGCGTGATTAAGCGAGCTCACGTTTTTCGCGGTTCATTCACATCAGGCGCGACGAGAGCTCGAAGCAAGCGACATTGTGATCAGACGGACCGTGTTATTGCCGTCTGGAGTCAGGGGATCGGTCCGCGGGTTTGGCCCACCAGTCGGGTTGACCAGAGACGGCATAGTTCTGTTGCGGACAGAAATGCTGCTCACCACCTTGTCTTTGGGTAGGTCGGAGACTTATTTTTCGCGAAAGTGGGCCGGCGTGGGATCGTTTTCATTTCTGGTGGTATTAACGCGTTAGTTCTGTTTGCGCATTCGCTGTGCGATTCGAGGGGGTACGTTGGGGTTTAAGGCTGTGGTTAGTTTTTTTTGGTTGTTAAAGGATAGTGTATTGCGTCCAGTTGTCTTAAAAAGAAACTCGGTTGTTTCTTTTTTTTCCCAAGGAAGGGGGAATTGTGATGAAACTCCATGCTCAACCGGTGTTTTCTATATAATTATTTACAGAGATGGATAAATAAGAAATGTGAGGTGTGTATGCCTAAGTCATTATGAAGGTAGTACGTGGTTAAGTACAGTCTTTTCCAGTGTATGGGATAACGTATAGCGAGAGCGTTAGGTTATAGTCTGTTTCAATGTAGTTGTACAGTTATGGGAAGTAGTCGGGTTATGAAGCATGTGTGTGTGTGTGTGTGTGTGAATGAACATGTAAGTTATTTGTATCAGCCAGGTTACGTAATGTATCTCATATCATCCAATATGTTGTGTGTTTAGCAAGTGTTATGATTTAGGACCTTATTATTTATTCAGAGTGCTTGTCGGAGAGTGGAGCGATGGACGCCGAGACATCAGTCACCAGGGACCTATTGCGAAGTCATCTCTCCATCTCTTCACTCAGGGAGTGAGCGACCGGTGCCGAGACACCCGGGTCACATCGAGGACTGCACTATACGGTACGAGCTACGAGGGCGTCCACGGAACGAGACATGGTACGACTCGGGAGCGTACAACAAAGGACTTGCACGCCTAGACGTGAAAAGGACTGAACGTAACTGGGCAAGAACACCAAACAGGTTGGAGTGTGAGAGACTACTACCTAGCCTGGCCTTGATATTGTGTGTATGCATGTGGTGTTGAGATGCTGGTAGTGGGGAAGGTGTGGTGTATATAGTTTGATAGTATTTGAGCGTTCTTTTACTGTTTATTTTGTTATAAATGTCTTCGTTATAAAGAAAGCCCGTGTTGAGTTTTACCGCGTGAATGTGCCCGTCTGAGTCAGTGGCGGTGTATGCGTCTGTTGTGCGAGAGTCTGTACGTGTGACTGGGGGCAAGTCTGCATGCGTTACAATACACAACGGATTCTTCTTAGGCTGAAATTGGTAAGCTATGTGTACCTTCCATACAGTAATGCCATCGGAATGGATTTTGTTGAGTCCGAAATAGCTCAGGCGGTTAAACGTCGGAGCAGGAGAGCGAAGGGAATCGCCGGGTCGTGGGTTCGAATCCCGTCCCGGCCCCGGTAGCTGGACTCACAATCCAGCGGGGAAAGACGGATTTGTTCAATAGCATGTCCATTGAAAGGTCCTGGTAAATCAAAGTGGCACAGTTGGAGTGCACCTGAGTTGATCAGTGTTCAGGTCGTACTCCATAGGCAATAGATTTCCCTGCCCCCATAACCCGCCCGTCAGGGCCGTCCATTATCACTTCGGTGCCGCGGACGTTAAACCCCGAACTAATCAATAATGGATTTTGTAGAAACAAAAGACAAGGTAAATTTTAGTTAAACCTACATTATGAACACTATGAAGTGACAGCTGACTTTTGTTCCGTTCCCATGTTTGTTGTATTTAGGACTGTCGCTAACCAGGGTGGGGGTTTGGGGAGGGGGGGGGGGGGGGGGCACAAGTTTTGGCCAACAGTTACTATTGTGGAGGTATGTGCTATTTGCAGGAAACAGGTTGCAATGCATGGATTTTTGGTGGCGCACAGATTAGTATGCCTGCTTGTTTCACATGATTCAAAGTCTAAAACATCTCACATAACTGCCCACACCTCATGAAAAATCAGCTGTCTGCGACTTTAGTTGTTTGACATCAGCAATAGTACACATTAGAAATATAACGTGGCTTGACATCCCTGAATACACAGAGACCTAAGGTAGAAAAACCAAAATTCTACACACCACACATTATAGTCCAAGGATGGTGACAGCTGATGCACCAAGCTATTCTGGCACCACCCTTGAACTATCATAGTAGCAGGCAAACTATGACTAGCAACACCCTTGACTATCAAGTTGGATCCCTAGCTTGTCATTTGCCAGGGCCAAATGGGTGAAAGGTTACAGCATTGGTTACATCATCAACATACCCTTGCAATGCCGGAGTGTTTGGTTTGGCGCTGAGCGAAGGGGTGCTGGTGCGGTTCCACGAGTAACTGACGTCGGACGACAGCCGCTTTCTGGTCACAGTAGGGGCAGACAGCCCAGCACAACGTCTGGTGGAATACAAAATAAAACTCTTGTCAAAAAAGGAGAATGCAAAAAGAGGTGCTTGCTTTAAGCAGAGATACATTCAATCTTAACTGGCCGATTACAGTCAGAATAAGGCAAAAATCACCAAGATTGTTTTGGGTGACCAGCCCTTATGAGATGTCACCTATCATTACAGACCATCATTTAGCCAGGTGAAAGATGGTCATTAACGACAGGTGATCTCTTTAACTCATTCAACCAAAGGCTGTCCAGGGCCGTGTTTCCCAAATTTTGGAGGCGTCATCTAATGACTATGCACTAGTTGCAGAAGGTGGATCGACCATGATAGTTCAAAGGTAGTGCCAGATTAGCTTGGCACCGACAGGCACTGCCCTTGAATTATCATATTCGATCCATCTCCTGCTGTAGTTCGTGGGGGCCGAATGGGATAAGGGTGGCCATTCAAAACAGGTTCTGCTGTATGTGAGGCACTTTGAGCTCACTCTGTGTCAGCACAAAGCCAAGCACAAATACTCAATTAGTATCATTTTGATGGCACTTTGAAAATATTACTTGATGGGTTTGAGGTGTGAGGGTGTGGCAGACAGTGACCCATAAAAACTGGAGAAAATATTACTTGATGGGTTTGAGGTGTGAGGGCGTGGCACATAGTGACCCATAAAAACTGGAGAAAATATTACTTGATGGGTTTGAGGTGTGAGGGCGTGGCAGACAGTGACCCATAAAAACTGGAGCTGGCCACTTTCAACGGCTGTCTGTCTCCACGTCGGCTCGCCTGGTTGCTCTCAGGACACCACAGGCCCCTGTAAAAGAATTTGCGCAACTTTAATGTTCAGCAAACGTCAAGAAGAAGAATATTTAGAATCACCACTATCGTTAAAGGCTGTTCTTAATTGGACGAACCTATCCGTACATTTGTTCGCCAACTCAGACGATCTAGAGTTCGCGATCTCGGGCGAACCAGGTTGGTTCTTAATTACACGATCCAAAGATGCGGCGAACCTAGTTCGAAGTAGTTCGCGAACCTCGGCAAACCATAGTTCGCTGTCGGAAAAAGATCACTCTGCATGTTGAGTGGTCCAAGGCGAACCTTTTCTCTGATTGGTCAAAACGTTTACCATCTTCTGCGTTGGAGATAAGAAGATTGTCACCAATCCAACAACCATGGCGGACGGTGACATTTCACTTTTGTGCGAAGAACAAGACCTATTTTATTGATCTGTGGGAGGCGCAACGCTGTTTGTGGGATCCCTCCTGCAATGAGTACAAAAACAAAAATCTTCCAAATCGCGAAGCAGCATTGCGACAGCCATTTTGAACACCTTCCCAGACCTACTTACGCCAACGCCGAACCAAGCACTTCAGTTAAGAAAGAGAACCATGGCTAACCTAGTTTGCTGAAGTTCGCCTAGGTTCGTTCAGTTTCGTTCAACCTCAGTTAAGAAACAAACCAAAAGATCGCCGATTTTCTCCTATCTAGGTTTGCCGATCAAAGGTTCGTCCAAATAAGAACATGCTTACGCCCTTCACTGCTACTGGCAGGAGATTGTGTTTCCAAATTGTTAATTCAACGCTAAAAGCCCCAGACATCCAAGGAGCATGGATACATGGCTAAGGGGTTAAAAACATGGATACATAGTGGTGTCAGCATGAGGCATAGATCCTCATGAGCCCCTGCGACTGCGGGGGCTCGTGAGGATCTATGTCTCTTGCAGCTGGGTGGTGTTGACTTTCTCTTGACAGTGAAGGGGCTCACGCTGTGCGCACGCCAAGGAAGATGGCACAACCAGTACAGCTGACTGGTAATGCCTGATTAACTAAGCACCTGCTGAACATGAAGCCCATCAGGCACTAACCTTCAGCAAAAAGTAACAAAATATCTTCTGACCTGTGTTGGTTTTCTTTACTTTCATCATCAGGGGAGGTCTCGTTGACCTCTTGCCTTGATCTCTTGTTTTCCTTCACACTGAAACGAAGCACACAGAGCTAAATCAACAAGATGGCTGTCGGTAGCACTTTTCTCACGATGACTCCTGTAGGAATCACCACAAAATATGCTACCCACAGCCAAAGGGTTAAGTTAAAGACATCAACACAGAGAAATTGTTCAGCATTTATTAATTCATAATATATGTGACCCTCTCTCACGAAACCAGTCTTAACTCGCAGCAAGCCGATCAGCACTACACGCAGTAATATGTGGTGGGGATCAATCTGGGTCATTTTCACTTTTATTGTAGAAATGTATTCTACATACACCAAAGTATCGTATGGTTAAAATCTTTATCAGGAAAAATGCCATTAAACAGGTTAAAAATGATTTTAAAAGTCTGCGCTTGGCCCCAATTATGCTGCACACAGGCTGTTTTCTCAAAATGGCCGCCGGAGGCTTTAACAACTTTAAACACTAATAACTTCTACAATTTCTGCACTACACTACAGCAAACAGTCATATATCAAATTAATCAGCAAACACAGTAGTTTTCACAAATGTAATATGTCTAAACATCCAAAATGCGAGTTAACGACTGATTTTGTGAGAGAGGGTCACATATATACTAAATCGTGACGCGCATAATAAATACATGGGTGACAACTTGAAAAATTGGAATGGCTGAAAACAGTCCATGCACTGACAATGCCCAATAATCCATGGTTTTGGCCAGCAAGACACATATTTTCATGGGCCCCTGCGGACACAGGGCTCACGAGAATGTATGCCAATTGCAGATGTAACAGGCTGGTTGAAGGGCCGAAAAGCTGAAAATCAGTGCTCTGGGATTTTGAAAAAGCTGAATCCGGCTCCAGAACTGAGGACTGTCAAACAGGTCTGCAAGAAACACAGATCCTCATGAGGCCCTGCACATGCAGGGTACTGGCGAGGATCTTCAGGGCTAACATTAAGAAAAACTTAATTTGCCTGAAACAAGCTATGCAGCCCCTTACCACTACCAGCCCCTGGCTGATCACGTTCTCGACAACAAACATGAAATTCCTCTCCTTCAGTTTCAATGGTCGGTGACAACCAGTTCTATCTCAGTGTTTACAGTACTTCTACGTCAAGTCTTTTGGTGATTTCATCAACTTCCTCCAGCTACCTAGTGATGAGTCAATCAATATCTGACCACTACCCGCTCCTGGCTGATCATGTTCTCGACAACAAACATGAAATTCCTCTCTTTCAGTTTCACCGGTCGGTGACAACCACTTCTATCTCAGTGTTTGTACTTCTACGTCAAGTCTTTTGGTGATTTTTCAGTCATCTCTAGTAACATGTGCCATTTTCATCAACTTCCTCCGGCTACCTAGTGATGAGTCAATCAATCTCTGAGTGTAATGTTAGCTGATCTATACCAGCAAGGCGCATACATTCTCATGAGCCCCTGATGATGCAGGATGTAACCGTGACTGCTGATGCAGGATGTAACCATGACTGCTGATGCAGGATGTAACTGTTACTGTTGATGCAGGATGCAACCGTGAATGCTGATGCAGGATGTAACTGTGACTACTGATGCAGGATGTAACCGTGACTGTTGAAGCAGGATGTAACCATGACTGTTGAAGCAGGATGTAACCGTGACTGTTGAAGCAGGATGTAACCGTGACTGTTGAAGCAGGACGTAACCGTGACTGCTTATGCAGGATCCGAGGATGTAAACGTGACTGTTGATGCCATGACCGCTGTTGCAGAATGTAACCGTGACTGCCCCGAGTCCCTACAGCAGGAGACTGATTAACCATGATAATTCAAGGGTAGTGCCTGATTAGCTTGTTGCCTTCAGGCGCAAAGCTAATCTGGCTTACTCACTTAACTTTACTTACGCCTGTCACCCCTCCCCGGGTATAGGCCGTCGACGAGAGACCTTCAGCGACTCCTGTCCTGTGCTTCTCCTTCGATTTTACTCCAGGTGGTTCCCAGTCTCTTGGTGTCTGCTTGGAGGTCTCGACGCCAGGTGTTTCTCAGCCTGCCTCTTTTCCTCTTTCCCTGGGGGTTCCATGACAATGCCTGCCTAGTGATACTGGAAGCTGGCTTTGTCAGACTGTGACCGATCCATCCCCATCTTTTTCGCCCAATTTCATTCTCTGCTGTTATCTGCCCTGTTCTCGCCCAGAGTCTGACGTTGCTGATCTTCTCTGGCCAGTGGATTTTCAAAATTCTTCTAAGGCAACTGTTTATGAAGATCTGTACTCTGTTGACTGTGGTTTTTGTCAATCTCCAAGTCTCTGCTCCATAGAGGAGAACTGCTTTTACGTTGGAGTTGAAAATCCGAACTTCGGTGTGTTGTGACAGCTCTCTGAACTCCAAACTTTTTTCAACTGGAGAAAGGCTGCTCTGGCTTTACCGATTCATGCTCTGACATCTGCATCAGTGCTGCCTTTTTTGTCTATGATGCTCCCGAGATAGGTGACGGAATCCACCTCCTCCAATGGGGTGCCAGCAAGCAAGACTGGTTCTTCCCTGGTTGCGTTCAGCATCACTGTCTTTGTTTTCTGTTTGTGGATGGTGAGGCCCACTTGGGACGAGATGTCAGCAAGCCTCGTGGTCTTGTCCTGCATTTGTTGATGAGTGTGGGACAGTAAATGCAAGTCGTCTGCAAAATCGAGGTCGTCAAGCTGTGTCCACAGTGTCCACTTCGTCTGTGCTCTGTGGTCCTCTTCATGACCCAGTCTATGGCCAGTAAGAAAAGGAACGGAGACAGCAAACACCCCTGCCTGACACCGGTTCTGACCTGGAGCTCCCTGGTGAACTGCCCTTCGTGGATCACGCGACATGTCATGCCATCGTAGCTGCTCTTGATCAGGCAGACGAGCTTTGTGGGTACACCGTAGTGTCGAAGGAGTTTCCACAGAGTCTCTCGGTCCACGCTGTCAAATGCTTTCTCGTAATCCACAAAGTTAACATACAGCGGGGAGCTCCATTCCAGAGACTGTTCCAGGATGATGCGGAGAGTGGCGATCTGGTCTGTACATGATTGGTTTTTACTGAATCCTGCTTGCTGGTCTCTCAGCTGGGGGTCAATGGAGCTCTTCATTCTCTCCAGGATGATCCTGTTGAAGTCCTTTCCTGGTACTGACAGCAAGGTGATTCCTCTGTAGTTGGAACACTTGCTGAGGTCACCTTTCTTGGGAAGCTTGATTAGGTACCCCTCCTTCCAGTCAGCCGACATCACCTCCTCTTCCCAGATCTTTCCAAACAGTGGGTACAGCATCTCTACTGTTGTCTCTAGGTCTGCTTTCAGAGACTCCGCTGGGATGCCAAATAGCCCTGCTGCTTTGCCGTTCTTCAAAAATGCCACTGCTCTTCTGATCTCTTCCCGGCTGGGTCTGTCACAGCTGATGGGTAGGTCGGTCTCTGCTGGCTAGATGTCTGGGGGGTCGGGTGGGCTGGGTCTGTTCAGTAACTCTTCAAAATACTCGGCAAATCTGTCAAGTTGGTCTGCTCTGTCTGCAATAGGCTTGCCTTCTTTGTCTTTTACTGGTCTTTCTGTATGGCCATACTTGCCCGACAATCTTCTGGTAATGTCGTAGAGCTGTTTCATGTTGCCGCTCCCTGCTGCCTTTTCTGCCTCTGCTGCCAGGCTGTCTGTGTAGGCCCTCTTGTCTGCCCTGATACTCCTCTTCACCTCGCGGTTGGCTTCCAAGTATTCCTCCTGTGCCCTTGCTTTGGCTGCTCTCGTGCGACTGTCGTTGACAACTGCTTTCTTCTTCTTCCTCACTTTTATCTTCTTCAAGGTCTGTGCCGACAGCCAGTCCTTGTGATGGTGTTTCCTGAACCCTACAGTGTCTTTGCATCAGCGCCTCTCTAACTGCCTTCCACTGCTGCTCTGTGGTGACCGCCTACTCTTCATTTACTAGCTCCTGTAGCGCTTGAAACCGGTTTGAAAGCACCAGTTTGAACTCTTCTCTCACTCCAGTCTCTCTCAGGAGGCCTACATTATAGCGCTGTCTTCTTGTTGTCTCTGTGCGGCTTTTCTTTAACTTATTCTTAAGGTAAGCAGATGGTGGTCTGAGGCGACATCTGCTCCCTCCTCACTCGAACATCTTGAAGGGATCTTCTAAATTTCTTGCTAATGCAGATATGGTCTATTTGGTTCTCTGTAGTATGGTCAGGTGAGACCCAAGTTGCTTTGTGTATTCTTCTGTGTGGGAAGATGCTGCCTCCAATGACAAGTCGGTTTAGAGCACAAAGCTCTACAAACCTCTCCCCGTTCTCACTCATCTCCCCTAGTCCCTGTCTTCCCATCACCTCTTCGTATCCGGTGTTGTCCTCCCCTATTTTGGCATTAAAATCGCCCATAACGATGGTGATGTCTCGCTCCGCACATTTGTCCACAGCACTCTGGAGTCGGTTGTAGAACTCTTGTTTCTCTACCTCGTCATTGTCATTAGTGGGCGCATAACACTGGATGACGTTCAGCTCGATCTTTTTCTTGGTTTTAAAGGCTGCTGTGATAATTCTTGGCCCAAGAGGTTCCCA
Organism: Semisulcospira habei; assembly: GCA_036245525.1. Classification (NCBI taxonomy): domain Eukaryota; kingdom Metazoa; phylum Mollusca; class Gastropoda; family Semisulcospiridae; genus Semisulcospira; species Semisulcospira habei. Next base: position 4,437,811 of record BTPG01000008.1, on the reverse strand, counting down.
GCCCATCAACGCTCTCTGTGCCACTGGTGACAGCATGAATGCTACTCCTTCTGTATGGGGGGCATTCTCCTCTCTCTCTTCATGACCTGAATACAGAATCATCTCCCCACTTAACAGCCTTTTCTGGCCAGACTGCGTCCATCTGGCTTCACCGATACCTAGCAGGGAAAGGTTGTACTTTTGCATTTCTGCTGCTATCTGGGCGGCCTTGCCGCTCTGGTACATGGTCTTGACATTCCATGTGCCCATGATTGTGTCCCTGGATAGAGAGAGGCGGCTCGGTCCTGTGGCTTACGAAGACTTCCGGCTTTCACCACAGTACGTCATAAATCTTCTGGTAGAAGAACCTTCCTCCTCCAGGAAAGGAATTGCTGTTTGTCTTTTCGAAAGCGTTTTTGTAGCTATTTCTTTATTTGCAGGGTGGGGAAGCTACCCCCACTCCCAACCCCCTTACTAGGAGGACCAGGGGTTTTCTGTCAGGGTCACCTTCCCTTAGACCATGTTGGTTCACGGCCTTTCATTCGGTGCACCCCTCTCGTGAGGGACCCCCTATCCACCACCCAGGAGACGCGCCCCAACGCCATATGGTCCCAGCATGAGGCTAATCTGGCACTACCCTTGAATTATCATGGTCAATCCACCCCCTGCAACTGGTACATAATTGTTAGGCAACGCCTCCAAACTCTGAGAAATGGGACCTTGGGGCTAAAAAAGTGAAACATGCTAAATAAGTCTCTAGAAGTGAAGACTGTCATCATCATCATCATCATCATCATCAGTCCCTTGCCCGAACTGGGCGTTGGGGGGACTGAAAGGCAGCAGCAACAGACAGTGCTCTCCACTGAGTTCTATTTTGGGCGGTGGCAAGCAAGTCTGACATCTCGAGTTCGGTCCATTCTTTTATGTTTGCGACCCAACTCTTTCTCTGACGACCTCGCCGACGACTTCCTTCGAGAGTGCCTTGGAGGATAGTCTTGGACAAGGTGTTGTGTCGGGTCACGTGGCCAAACCAAGCAAGCTTGCGCCGTTTCACGGTTGCCAGAAGGGGTTCATGTGGGCCCACCAGGGAAGTGACGATGCTCCGTACATATTCGTTGGTCTTGAGCTCGCGGTACAAGATGCGGAGCAACTTCTTCAGGCACTTGTTCTCAAAGGCCTGGATTTTCTTTTCTGAGTCTGCAAGCAGTGTCCAAGTCTCACAGCCGTAGAGTAGAATAGACACTATGAGGGACTTGTAAAGCCTGTACTTGATGGTGAAGCTGATGGAGTTACTTCGCCATATCCTGTCCAGCCTGGCCATTGCGGATGTTGCTGTACCTATCCTGATACGGATCTCTGCTATGCAACTACCGTCTTTGGACAGGGTGGCTCCCAAGTACTTGAAGCTATTGACCTCTTCTAGCTTTTGGCCATTCATGTGAATGTTGCTGCTGCTGTCGCTTGTGGTGTTGATCATCACTTTGCTTTTATCCGTACTGATCTCCATGCCATAAGACCCTGCGCTACTTGAAAGTTTGTCTGTCAGGTTTTGGAGCTCACTATTGCTGCCTGCCATGAGGTCAATGTCGTCTGCGAATCGAAGATTGCACAGGGATCTGCCACCAATAGAGATTGAAGTATGGTGGTCGTGGAGGGTTTCCTGCATGATCTTCTCCAGGAATATGTTGAAAAGGACAGGAGAGAGCAGGCATCCTTGACGGACACCGATCGTCGTCCTGAAGAACTCGCCTGACTGATTGTTAAGTAGAACCGCGCTGCAGGCGTTCTTGTAAAGCGCTTCTATCATTTGGATCAGTCCCTCCTCTATGTTGAACGATCTCATGACTTGCCAGAGTCCGTCGTGCCAGACGCGATCAAATGCTTTCCTGAAATCAATGAAGTTGTGGTAGAGTTCGTGCTGATGCTGCAGATGTTTCTCGATCAGGACGCGGCAGTTGAAAATCTGCTCTACAGTGCTTCTTCCAACTCTGAAGCCAGCCTGTTCTTCTGCCAGCAGTTCCTCGGCGAAAGTTTTGAGGCGGTTGAGAATGATTCTAAGCATTACTTTGCTAGGGTGACTTATCAGACTGATAGTTCTGTAGTTCTGGCACTGTTTCAGGTTTCCTTTCTTGGGGAGCGGGATCACTAGAGACTGTGTCCATTCTACTGGCCATTTCTTTTGCTCCCAGATCTTTTGACAGAGTTTAGTGAGGACCTTCGTTGTTACTTCTCCTCCATGTTTCAACAGTTCAGCAGGTACGTTGTCTACACCTGGAGACTTTCCTCCCTTCAGGCCGCGTACGGCTGCTTCCACCTCTTCAGCTAACACTGGCAGGTCTTCAGCCTTCCTGGCCCCAGCCTGGTTGTTTTGGAGGATGCTGGTGTCTGGCTCAGCCTTGTAGTTATACAAGTCTCGGCAGTACTCAGTCCATCTGTTTAGTACAGCAGTGTTTTCCGTAAGGAGTTGGCCGCTGCTGTCTTCGATGACTGTGGCTGTTCGCTGTTGAGTCTTGGTGAGGGTCCTTAGCGTTTCATAAGCCTTCTTGCTGTTGCCATTTGCCATGCCCTCTTCCACGCTACAACACTGGTCTTCAATCCAATCTTCTTTGGCTTCTTTCATCCTCTTCCTGATCTTCTTGTTGACAAGTCTGTACTTGTTTGCTGATGTGAGGTCTTGGCCTCTCTTTTTCTTCCAGGCTCTCCTCTCATCACAGAGATCGAGGATGTCATCGGTGACCCAGGGCTGTTTGCGCTTCCTCTGCTTCCCCAGCACTTCTTCTGCTGTAGAAAGTAACACCTCTTTTATATTTCCAGCAAGGGTGTCTACGTCGCAGTCCAAAGTAGCCAAGGCTGCAAATCTGCCTCCCACCTGGGCTTGGAAGAGCTCTTCTACTTCCGGGTCTTTTAGCTTCTGGAGGTCGAATCTGATGCGAGGGTTCTTGCTATCTCGTTTCAATGCCAGCTTCAACTTGAGGCTAGTAAGGACGAGGTTGTGGTCGCTGCCAATATCAGCGCCAGGAAAGGACCTCGTTTGTGCTTTGTTAACGCTGGATTTGAATCGTCGAGGCAGCAAGATGAAGTGAAGACTGTGACCCATGAATAATACTGTGGCCATACCTGGTGAAATTGAGTGGGAAGGTGGCACAGCAACGGCTACATACAGGACTGACACAGTTAACAAAGGCCCTCGGGCTGACGTCTCGGTCCATGCACTATCATGCGCAGCCCCCCCCCCCCCCCCCCCCCACGGCCAACATCAGCCCGAGGACCTTTGCTTACATACCTGGTGAATCTGAGTGGCGAGGTGGCAGGGCTTGGGCCGAGTTCTGGGGACGGCAGTTCTGGGACACGCTGTTCCGAGGGTGAACCTTTCACTATCATGGCGGGGGTCCGGCCATTCACCACCAACACTGATGACCTTGCTGGTGAACTGTCAAGGACGCTGACTGGCCTGGGTGACCTCTGACTTGGGGTCACTGACATGCGACTTAATACTGGTTTGATTGGGGAGAACAGAGAGTTGCTGACTTCTGCACGGTTTTTCACCTCACCCTTCGATTTGAAGAAATCTGAAAATTATAACATTTTATTGTAAAGTAAACAAACAACAAAAACAACAACAAACAAACAATTACAAAGTCTAACTAATTGACTTGATGAATAGATAGATACAATGAGGGTGGCAAGCAGAGAAATAGGAACATACAATCCCACCCCACCCCTTTCATAAACAAAAGGTTACTCTAATTAACTAACCATTTATGCTAACCAACTCCCATCATCACAATCACCTCTTTGTTTTTCTAAGTGCATTAGGGTTATTTCAAAAATCGTTGAAGCAACGTTTTTTGATCAGCTGTCAACCAGTGATTATTAAGGCAGATCCCCCACCCCACCTAAATTATTAATGCCGCATCGACTAAAACAAAGGCTAATTAAACTACCAACGATCACAGCCATTGTCTTCCCCAAAACACTCAGCCATTTTCCTAATCATCGATCAGCTCAGTGTAGCCAGTATTTAGTGAATAGCCAGTCAAGCTGCCTTGTGTCACGCGTCACCGGTTTAATAGCACACACACACACACCCTCTGAGTATGTAAAGAACAGCCAGCTGACTAATTCCGGCACAGCATAGACGAAAATTCTGGCTAGAGCTGTGCTCGTGCAGTGTGGAACATTCTCGAATGCGAAACTGTCCCCCACCAAGTCCAACTGTCCCCCAACAAGTCAGTCTGTCCCATTTCTTTTGAGGGGGACAGTTTTGTAGTCTAGAATGTTCCAAAGCACGTGTCCCCTGATGCAATCGCCTGCATACCGTAGGTATAAAGTAGACCCACAGTCTAGAATGTTCCAAACCATGTGTTTGCTGATGCAATCACCCGCAATACCGCAGGTATAAAGGGGGACCCACAATCAATAACCAATCATCTTGATCCCTTTGGCGCCAGAGGGACATTAAATATGACTAAAAAAAATAACCATTAAAATGGCGAGCAAACAAAACTAAGCTGTTGAGGAAATGGAGATTGAAAGCCCAAAACAAACGTACACTCAAGCTTTTTTAGACAAGATGACAAAAGACGATACATATAGATCTAGCGAGAGCAGAGACTAGAAAGGAAACGTGTTTTCAAAACATGAACAAGACAAAAAAGATAATCAAACTTATGGTCGAAAAGCTGCGGGAGCAACAATCAGCTTTTGACGCTGCCATCGATGACATTCAGAGGCTAGAGTGTCTCCTTCAAGAAGAAAGATGACTAAATGTAGCAGTATGTTTGTCTACTTTTTTCTACACATTTTTTTATTTTATAGTTTTGGCACACCCTGCGGGGGAGCCATAAATACCTTCTAGGTATTCTGAAGAGACCTAACAGGTTGAAATGGCTCACAGGTGAGTACTTTAATTTTACATCATAGTTTGATAACCTGCCACTAGCAAATTGCTGTATTGTGTCAGCTTTTAATCTCTGACAAAAGGGGTGTAGTGTTATCAGGCGCCTACTTTTAATTTCAGAGAGAGAGAAAGTGAGGCTTCTAAACCAGCCTACAATTTTTTTAATTCCAGAAAGTAAAAAAGTCGGTTTTTTTAACCAGCCTAAATTTTTTAAAACTGATTTTATGCCTAAACATCAAACACCGTGCCTCATCTTAACAACAATGCATTCTAAAGATTAATTATATCTTTTTTTAAAAACCAATACACCCTCATGCTGGAAAAATAAGTAAATTACAAGTACATGATAAGGTAACCTATAAGTAAATTTCAACTGGTAAGTAACTTCAAAGCTATCTTCACATGTTCTTATATACAGTCTGATAACATTGCCAAACTCAGAATCGATGCAGGAGGTAAATCAACAACAGTAGTCAAGGACATTATATTATCAGAAACATACTGTAATAAATTTTGCATTCCACTTAATTCGAAATCCTAACAACACATTTGCCTTATTACCATGGAGCACTGAATGACCGTCTGAGTTTTGAACTAACCTGTAATGACTACTACAAAGTTATCAGATCATCAGATCCCAATGCAACATATAAGATCTCTAACATTTCCTTGGAATATGAAATTGTCACATACATTGAACTAGCCACTCATACAAAATCAGTACCAATCAAGACTACCGATTTATTATGACCGTGTGATAAGACACAGTACAATACCCAAAGACAAAGGTGATACAATGTGGAACATCAATTTGAACACGCCTGCTAGGTGACTGAAAGGCATTCTTATGATGTTCGTTGAACCTGGTAGTCCATTCAAACGGGATTCAGAAAAATTCTACAAACCAAAAGATTACTCATTTGTCCTGCACTATCGAAGGGCGCCCCAATCAAGTGTATGCATCAGGTATGCTGCCTTACCAACACTATGACGAGATCACAAAATATTTTGCAGGTGGAAGACTTACAGAAAAACCAGCAAACATGGCATGCAAAGATCTACATCTATATGACGTAAGAATCGGTCAATACCTGACAAATAAATATGCACTGTGGCTTGACCTGCGCACTACAGATGACGACTACCTACATGGGTTAGGTCGTACTGTCAAAAAAGGCAGTGACGGAATTACAATTCAGATACAAAAAGACTGAAACCGCCGGAGCAATAAATATATATTTGTATCTGATTATTGAATTTTGATGCTCAACTGAATATGCAAGAAAGCAGACTAAGTGGTCACGTGTATTAAAATTATATTGTGTTTTAAAATGAACTTGCTGACACTCGACCCACACTGTGGTTTGTTTTGTGGTGCCAAAGGCTGTGGGAAAACTGAATTTGTTCTTGACCTCTTACAAACAAGATACATCTATCATTTTAAAAAACATTGTGATATTTTGTCCTATCAAACACAACAAAGCTTATCACAACCGTTTATTCATTTGGACTGACCATAACATTTATTTAGTTGACCCTGAAAAAAACCTGAATGACTACCTACAATCTTTATACGAACAATTTCAAGGGCAGCCAACTTTGTTTATTGTTGATGATTGCTCTGCAGAGAAAAACATTGTCAAAAAGAGAAACACATTGGCAGAACTTGCCTTCAGTGGCAGACACGCAAACATCAGTATATGGATTCTCACTCAAAAATATAATGCTGTACTAAAAGATTTCCGAGAGCAGTTAAAGTAGGTTGTCCCAGGTGCCCACACGGAGGCGGAATACTAGGCCAAATGTGATAAAAATTGCACAAATTTGATCATCACTTTCACTACATAAACATCATTTTTTGTTTCTGATTTTAATATGACAATGAATATAAAATATTTCTCTTTCAATGTATGTGTGTTTTATAGTTAAATAAGTTCGGAATTAGTTGTAATAAATTGTGGAAATGTATAGGGGTTTACTCCATTTTTGCCGTGGCGAGGCCTTCCGCGCAGCACGCAGCTAAAAGCAGCGTTTTACACACTCCGGTTTTTCCCGCCGCGGATTTCCGAGACAAAGGACACACACTAAAAATAACCTCACGATGAAAGTAGAGTTGTTTGCCGATCTGCCGATATAATTTTCATATCAATATTTGCTGAAATTCTGGTCAAAATCCGACAACAAAAACTTTTTGGGACAAGTGGTCATATCTGCCATATTTTTCATCCGTTTTTGACCCAGTAAACGCAGGTATTAAAGCTCAATTTACGCTCTTTCCAATGATACGAAAATCAGCATGACAGCTTTTCTGTAGGAATTTCGCCATGCGATCCAAGTGGGGCAACCCTACACCGCCTGCGGCGACTAGCTAGAGGCAAAGTGAACTCGCGAGCCTAGCGATGACTCGGACTCGGCAGATACAAATTTCGTCTCCTACGAATGTCTTTGACCATATCTCGGTGAGTAATGCTTAAATTATATATGTTTTGATTAGTAATGCGAGTTTTATGGGGTTTTTTTTCTATATTATCATTATGTATAGATGTGTGGAAACAACAGCCGACTCTATTGTTGCTCTAGCAAACCTACGTTAGGAAAACGTGGTCAGCTGATCGATGTTTTCTGAAGTCGCTTTTCCGACTTACAGTGTTAAATAATGCATATTTAATGGTTATTAGTGTTAACAAGCGTTTCAAAAGGCCATCAATTTTTTTTGTAAGTTTATATGGTACAGCTAAAGCACAAAATCTAAACAAAATATGAGGCAGGTGTGAGTGGCCGAAAACCGGAAGAGGCTTCTTGGAGATTTTTTCCGATCAACGGCGATTCACTCTTTGCTATTTTGCTTTGCTATTTTTATGATGTTAGTGCTGACTGTGATATAACTGATCAGAATTGTATAGGATAACTTTGTGAAATGGCTTATATATGGCATACTTACACAGTAACAGTGCTGTAGGTTACACGACACAGTATACTGTTCAACTTTAAGAATTTAAGATGCAATTTAGTTAGACAAGAGTCTGTTTATGTATAGACAAATCACTGTTGTTAATAGTAGTGGCACTGACAGTAATGTCAATAAGAATAGATCATGTTTATATAAAGTTTACAACAAGTTCAGGCTGTGATCATGCGATAATATAAATAATGTTTTATTAATTGGACTATGAGTATGACTATGGAAGGCTGAAATTCTCAGGGTGCTTTTTTCTTTATTTTTCTTCTTCTTCTTCTTCTTCTTCCTCAAACACTCTTTACTTTCTTTAATTCCAGAGGATGAGACATATCATCTGCTGATGAAGTATGTTTCTGCAGAAGGTAGAGGCTGTCGGTGCAAGTTACCAAGTGTGCAGTGCACCAACCGCCTCGTTTTGCAGCTTGGTCTTCTTCGGGTCACCACTGGCAAGACTTGAGAGAGAATTTACAGTTTTGCACAGCAAGCACTAAACGTGAAAGTTGGTAAGGATCTTCCTACACTTACCCATGAAGAAATTGGCCTGCGGAAGAAGCTACACAGTACACCAGTGTCAGAGTGGCAAGCTTTTCTGTCATAATCATCATTAGAAAATTCCAGGAGCCTCAAAAAAAGTAACGGATTCAGAAGTGCAGTTTTCTTTGATAACTTTTTTGCAATTTGCCAAACAGATTTTAGTTTTCTTTATGCTACTTCATTATTTTTTATAAACATAGTTATCTTTGTAATCAAAAGATTGTTAGGCAACTCGTCTGATCTGAATCAGGTTATGACTAGGAATGCAGACAGAATTTTGTTTTGCATAGACATGAAACTTTTTTTTGAGATGCGTGTGCTTGTGACTGTGAGCTAGTGACTGTTGCCTTGTCATAGTTTAATATTTGCATTTGAAATTTTAAGTTTCTGGTCTTGATTTTTTGTTTTGATGTGATGATTTATATTTCTAAATTCTATATCAGATTTTCATATTTCACTTTTTTCAGTGTGCTTTCAAAATGACACATTTAAGGTATTGCAATTGCATTGTACAGTATTATTTTGTGCGTATTTTCACCGAGTTCTTGAGTATTCATTTTACATGTTGGCATGAGATTCGCACGAATCCACACGCAAGGTAATGATTTTGAAATTTAGCATAACCTTTTATTCATATTTTTTCCTCATTTATGATTGTTAAGATCTTATTATTCATCTAAATCATTATTTGCATTGCAGTTTTGCACTGGCCAGATTCTGACCTTTATTTTGATATGTGAACCATATGTATATTTGTCATAGTTCTTGAGATCTGCAGATTTTACTGTACAACATGCTTTCAGTTTTTGTACTTTCTAATGGTTCTGAGAGGTCATTGTTGAGTCTGAACCATTCCCTATTCTCAACGGCGTAAAGCAGGGCTGCGTGCTGGCACCGACCCTCTTCACCATCTTTTTTAGCATGATGTTGAAGCAGGCCACAGTGGACCTCGATGATGACGATGCAGTATACATCAGGTATCGTCTCGATGGCAGCCTGTTCAACCTCAGACGACTGCAGGCCCACACGAAAACCCTAGACCAACTGATTCGTGAGCTGCTTTTTGCTGATGATACTGCCCTCGTTGCACACACAGAGAGAGCCCTGCAGCGCATCACATCTTGCTTCGCAGATGCTGCCCAGCTCTTTGGACTCGAGGTCAGTCTGAAAAAGACAGAGGTCCTCCATCAGCCGGCACCCAAGACAGTGTATCGCCCTCCTCACATCACCATTGGCGAGTCTGAACTAAAGTCAGTGCACCAGTTTACTTACCTTGGCTGCGTTATCACGTCGGACGCCAAGCTGGACAAGGAGCTTGACAGCAGGCTGGCAAAAGCGAACAGCGCTTTCGGGCGACTTTTCAAGCGGGTGTGGCACAATCAACAGCTGAAAACAGGCACCAAGATCAGCGTGTACAGAGCTGTGGTCCTCACCACCCTGCTGTATGGTTCCGAGTCCTGGGCCCTCTACTGCAGCCAACTACGACTCCTCGAACGCTTCCACCAGCGCTGCCTGCGTACCATCCTGGGCATTCACTGGAGTGACTATGTCACCAACGTCGAGGTCCTTGAACAGGCTGAAACTGTGAGCATCGAGGCTTTGCTGCTGCGGACACAGCTCCGCTGGGCGGGGCATGTCTCCAGGATGGAGGATCATCGCCTACCAAAGATCACCCTGTTCGGCGATCTTGCTACTGGACACCGTGACAGAGGGGCACCAAAGAAGAGATACAAAGACTGTCTCAAGAAGTCACTTAGTGCCTGCCAAATCGACCACCACCAGTGGTCTTCGCTTGCTGCGGACCGTGACACCTGGCGCTCCACCATTTACAAGGCAGCTGTCTCCTTTGAGGACTCTCACAGAGCTAGCCTTAAGGACAAGCGGCTCAGGAGAAAAAACAGAGATGCCGCAGCTCAGAACCCTGGCCATACCTTCCCCTGCAGCCACTGCGGTCGAACCTGCCTGTCTCGGATTGGCCTCCGCAGCCACGAACAAGCCTGCAGACGTCGTGGGCAACTCCTATAAAATCTTCGTTCGCGAAGTCAAGCCAAGTTAGTTACTTTCTAATATCAATTTAAAAAAAAAAAATTATTTAGCTAAACCATTACTTGCATTGCATTTTTTAAGATACTGGCCTTTCTTTTGATATGTGAACCATTTCTGTGTGTCCAATAGTTCTCGAGATATAAAGATTTGACTTGCACCTGACTTTGTGTTACACTCTGTTCATTTTTGTACTGTTGCAAACTGGCATGGTTTAGATACTTTGAACCTTTATAACAGACATATTAATAGCCTTGAGTATACCCAAAAACAATAGGCATGCATAGTGCAGTATTTTATGTGATATGCTTGATTTCTATTTACATTAGACGATGAATGGTGGAGACCCCAAAGTGGCTGTTCGCACAGTTTAACAAGGAAAAATGTGACTCGCAAGAGCACATTCAGGTTCACGTTATTCATACATTATTGTGGAGAAGGAGGTTCAGTTAGTATTATATTCATCTAAGTAGTAGTCTGCACTGTTTAAACACTGTAAGCAGTTTTGGCTGACAAAACTGTGTTATTGCTGAGACCTCAAACATAAGACTTTTCTTAAATTTGACCCGAAACGACAGAATGACACAATTTTCACATCGCTATAACTCAGAAACCGTTTAAGATATCTCCACAAAATTTGCATGCAAGCTCATCTTGATGTTTACTTTCAGAAAACTGTAAAAATTGTATTGTCTTTTGAATCTTAAAAAATTACTGGGACAACCTAGTTAAAGTTTATCTGTTTGTTTTACTGTAAAGATCGTGATAGCTTTTAAGACTGCCTCAGAGAGAACGATGTAATATCAACAAAGCATCTAAAGCTTATTTTAAAGACAGATCAGCCTACAGGGTATGGATTAGTAAATTAATTTATACTTTTGTTTTGGTCATAAAAAATGATGGACAGACAAACCATTGATATCACAGAATGCTTCAGAGATGTTGTGTGCTTTTATGACTTAAAAACACATGTTAAACAGCCGTTTGAGCCCGGCATAAAACTCTCAACACCAACAGTGATATATATGGCATATAATGTGGCTTTGAGATATTCTGATGGACCACCATGTTGTGAAAACGAGACTGTTGATCTTAAGACACATACCTTTAGAGTTAATGATGCTAACTACGACTGGTTCGAGGCACTGTGTGAACACATATGAGCCAGTTTCAGAGGGTGGAAACGGACAGGTTGCCATTTTTCCAGTGCAAATTAAAATATAAATGAAAGTCAAACATGATGTGTTTTATATCCTATTTCAAGAAAACTGCATGTATATATACATATGTTAGTTGCACGCTTTTAAGTTAGTAAAAAGCAAATAAAAATAAAAAAAATAATTCACATACTTGCCGCAGGCAGGTAAAGCCCTTAGTGAGACCTAACAAGCTTGATATTATGCACATGTATATTTTTTTTAATTTCATAGAAAGTCCTTTCCTATTCTTATGCAACACTTCCATGGAGTGTTTAGTGTCTATTTTACACAACTTTTATGTGAAAAAAAACCCAACACATTTTGGAGTTTTTATTTGATCCAAAAAAAAGGGTTAGTCGAGCGTGACGGGCCATGTCCAGAACACCGTGTGCACTCTGACTTACGCACACACCCAAGCATGGCCTAGTTGTTCCAACTTTTTAATGAACCTCATTTGTATACATATTTCCGTTTAAAACATCTTATTGTACCAGCCCTTGGGGTTTCCATACGATTATTTTTTACTTTTTGTGGTAAGCTTTCGTTTTCATGTCCGTTTATCAAGTTCGACTATTTGCCGATTTTTATTTATGCGGAGTTCGTTTCGTACCTGCAACTTTGTTCAGAGGTCAAATTTGGGCACGTGATTAGCCGCAGTGCTTTCATTCATTAAAAATGGCGCCACGACGCAGAGAAGGTAAGTGATAATGTTTCATGTCCCATAACTTTTCCTTATCACGTACGACCTTACTATTGTGTACATTTGTGTGCATGTTTTAGTTTGTTCAGTACCTCTAAGCACGCACATTTTATATAATTTTACGTGTAAGTGAGCGATGAGTGTGGTCGAAACTACTCAGCGATACTCCCAAAGGTTTGTTCAAAAGCAACCTTTTTTTTTGAGATGACAACTTTTTCAATAGAAATTGGTCATGTCCCAAATCACGGTCAACTAATTTTTGTCATGTCCCACGCTACGTTCGACTGATAGACGGTCTTTTAAAAAAAAATTTGTTGAGGAGTCTCAGATCGGGTTAAACTACCTGTTTATTTTCAAACGTGGGTTTCATTATACCTCTTTGTTTATGACCTGAGGTGATAATGGCAGATGAATCGACTACTTTTCAGTCAACCGTGATAGATGGCGTGTGGACATGAAGTGGCTTCATGTCCTTCATCACGCTCGATGACGCTTTGTTTATGCCAAAATATAGCAATAGTTAATGTGCGATTTATAATATCTTGTTTTAGTTATTGAGTTTAATATCATGAAGATTTAAAAAATTGCCAAAAGTGGTGTTCTAACCACCGGAAAATCCTTTTCAGGTCTTTGTCAACTTGATTCTCCAGAGGAAGAATCACCACTAAAGTTAAAACGAATGCTGAAAGATGCCAGGAATATCGCATGTCCATTAAGCGTGACCCCTCCCGTGATGAAGCTGAGAGGCAGAAAAATAAAGAACGAAGTTCTCAAAACAGACAAAGCGCTCAGACAGAGGAAGGAATACTGCGCAAACGTGAACAGGACAGGCTACGCGTGCAGAGATACAGGTATGTGTTGGTTTTGGTTAACATGCTTGTAACATATTCCCATACATAATTTAGTTTTATACTGTTGTGACTTTGTGTGATGAAGCTCTATTCTCGTGCATAGTGCTCATACATTAGGGTTAGTACGGTACAGTTTTTGTTAACGGTTTGTTTGTGCCGATAGTCCGTGGGGCCTGCTGCCCACGTGAAATCTGTAAGATATGGTTAGCACGGAGTTTTAGTGAGTTCTGTTTAGTGAGTTCTAGGCAAAAGCTGTGTCTGTCAGAGCAGGAATATATTAGTACGGGGCTTTATCGTCAGCTTGGACGGATGTATGTGAGATACCTAGCCCGTATGCCAAGACTCTGAAGCCTAGATTTCAGGTATGTTTCTATATATGTAGTATTGATAGTTGCTTAGTTAAAGACGGTATGCTTTGGTAAGAGTAATTTGGTTGTATAGTGCTGGCCGGTTTGGTTTAGTTATGTTGGTTTAAAATTCAGTGAAGTAACCGGTGTTTTTGGAATACAGTTATTTACCGAGATGGATGACTAAAGGAATGTAAGGTGTGTATGCTTAAGTCGCTATGAAGGTAGTACGCGGTTGGTTAAGCATAGTCTTTTCCAGTGTATAGAGTAGTGTATAGCAAGAGTGTTAGGCTATAGTCTGTTTCAAGATAGTGACAGAGATATGTGGGTGGTACGGAAGTAGACAGTTTATGAAGCACGTGTGTGTGTGTGAATGAACGTGTGAGTTATTTGTATCAGCCAGGTTAAGTGATGTTTCTCATGTCATCCAATATGTTGTGTGTTTAGCAAGTGTTACGTTTTGGATCCTTGTGTTGTGTTTAGAGTGCTTGTAAAGAGTGGAACAACGGACGCCGAGACGTCAGTCACAGGTGGGACCTAACGTGAGGTCATCCCTCCAGCTCTTCGCTCAGAGTGAGTCTGATCGGGACCAAGATACCTGGATCACAGCGAGAACTGCGCTACGGTGCGAGTACAAGGACGTCCGTGTTACAGACATATACATTGTACATTGTACATTGCTTAACGTCCCGACAGCAACAAGGCTTTCTCAGGACGTGCCTGCACTGCCTGTGAAAAAAAAAATAAACAGAACATTGAATGTATGTCGCCAGCCGGTCAAATACATTAAATAAACCTAACACATGGGGCCTAAATAAAGCTAAGACCATTTAGCAACACACATCCAATATCAAGAGCTACAGGCAGTGCAGACAGTAGGGAGAGTTTTTAAAAGGCAAATACAGGTGAATGGACAAAGGGTAGACAGAAACACATGCCCCAGAATAGAGAAAAACCCACCCTGTGGAGCTGACCAGGGTGACCCTGGGAACTAAAAAATACCTAACCCCACCCAAGTCCCCCAGGGCAGACCCGGGTGGGGAATGTGTTACAGACAGGACGACAGGAAAGAGCATACAACGGACTTGCACGCCTAGACGTGAGAAGGACCAACGTAACCAGACAATAACATCAAACAGGTTGGAGACTGAGAACTAACACCTAGCCTGGCGAGATATTGTGAATTGTGTGTGTATGATGTTCGGATGTTAGTAGAGAAGTCTGTATAGTTTGATAGTCTTTTAAGCGTTTTTTTTCTTTTATATTGTATAAAAGTCACTTTAGAAAGGGAGCCCGTGTGTTGAGTTTTACCGCATGAATGCGCCCGTCTGAGTCAGTGGCGGTGTATGCGTCTGTTGCGTGAGAGTCTGTACGTGTGACTGTGGGCAAGTCTGCGTGCATTACACTTTGTTTAGGAGACCTACTCTGGGTGTGATTTGTAAAAATGTAAATACATTTCTACCATTTTTATTGATCTGAACTTTTCTGTGCGTGATGGGTTCCCAGTATTTAATCTCTTCTATACCATCAAACATTATTTTTATTCAGAGAGAAAAAGAAGATGCTGACCCAGCCCCTGGCCAGATCTACACCAAAGCTTTAGACCAGGCATGCTTTGGAGCAGCAGCGCGAAAACTGGCGCAGAGCGAAACGGGAGCAACGCAGTGAATGGTCGGCCCAGAAGTGGCGGCGTCACCGGGAGAAATGTTCAAAGCATTACTTTGAAAAGAAAGGTAAATGTGCATTTCTCATAATTTTTTAATATTTTGAATTATCTCAGAATTTGTTTTCTTTACAGAACTGTTCATGTGAGAGGCAGATTCTTTATTCATATTAAGGTTCTGTAAATAATATGGTACTTTGCATGTGACACCTCCCATTGCCGTCTTCATGCCAACAGTCCAGCACACCTATATCTATTGTGTTTAACTGTTACTTTGACTGTTTTGGTGGTCACTATGGTATTCTTTTGTCGGACACTGTAATTATTAACTGTATCCCAGGTACATTTTCCATGTTAAACTTCAAATCTCGCTTCCTATGAGAATGTTGCCAAACAGCTGGCGGTTTCCAGTTATCGTGCTCGATTCTCATGGCAATCAAAATTTGAACACTTTAACATGGACAATGTACCCGAGGTACATATTAAAAAAAAACATACAATAGAGACCATTTAGTAATTTTTGTGATTGTATTAATAAACTATTATCATATTTTATTCTTTTCCTACAATGCACTCAGACTCATCCCCAGCCAGAAACAAGCCCTCCGCAATCTGATACAACCCCTTCACAGGTCAACCCATCACAGCCTTTGATGTCGCCATCGCCTAACAAAGTGGAGATGGCTGTCTACACCAAATTAAATGAGCTTGGAAGGAAACGGAGCAAGAGAGCTCTTTTTCAGAGCCAAATTCTTCGAAATGCTGTGTTTGATGAACCATCTCCAATGAAGGACTGTCAGAAGTACAGGTGCAGGAAGCTGCATGCAGGGACGCAAGCGGCAGTCAGCTTTCTGGAGGATATTGCCATCAACATCCCTGGCAAGAAGACTGTGTGCAAGAAAACACTAAGACAGAAAAAAAGTCTTGCCAAAAAATCTAAAAAGACTCCACAGAGATTTTCAAAAACAAAATCCAGAAATCACTGTGTCACTGAGGAGCTTTTACCGCCACATGCCTGCGAACCTGCTGACCTTACCCAGGCAAGCCTACCGGCAGTGCCTGTATGAAGTCTGCAGTAATGTTGACTTAAAATTGGAGGCAGTGAACAAGCTCTTTAGGGGAGTTCATGTTGATGGCTGTGATGTTCTGTCAGAAATGTCTGTCTGTACAGATCCCAGTCTTTCATGTTACAACAGAGATTGTGACCTTTGTGGCACAGATAAGATCAGGCAGCAGTTGGAGAGCCAATTGCAAGGAAGATTGAAGGAGGAGGTGTCATGGAAGAGCTGGGATCTTGTACTGACAGACAAGTCCAAGAACAAGCAGCGTGACCTTGTACAGCATGTAGGTACTGTGACAGATCTCTTAGATGAGCTAGAGAAAGAGCTCGTTCCATTTTCTAAGCACCTTTTTGTCTGGCAATTTCTGCAATTGAAGACACTGCAGGTGAACTTGCCGACAACCTGGGCCATAGCAACATGTGATTTTGCTGAGAACTTCCTATGTAAGCATCAGGATGAAGTCCAGTCTGCACACTGGGGTTACAATCAAGTGATTGTACACCCTCTTGTATTGTAATACCAGTGTGCAGACTGCCCAGAGCAGGTGACAGATTATCTGGTCTACCTGTCCGATGACCTCAACCATGATGCGCACATGGTGAAGAGCATTCTCAACCGCACTGTCGCATATCTGCAGCAGACCATGGGGTCTTTAGACAAGATCGTAATTGTTTCTGACGGTTGTGCTGCACAGTACAAATCAAAACTTCCATTCTACCACTTGTCAAACTTGTCAGCAGGCATAAAGGTAGAACGATGCTACTTTGGCTCAAGACATGGCAAGAGCTTGTGAGATGCATGTGGCGGCGTTGTAAAGAGAGTCATTGATGATGTGCGCAGTGGGGAGGTAAAAGTTCAGTGTGCTGCAGACATGTATGCATGAAAGGTGCTCTGAGATGTACTCTCTGCCCCCACCAGATGTGCCAAGCAGCTCATGCATACATACAAAGCGATCGTTCCATCTGGTCAAGACAGAAGATATTGACCGTGGACGAGAATCCTCAACTCTTGCCACTGTTCCTGGAACGCGCCAAATTCACAGCATCAAGAGTCTTGGTCGAAACATCTTGGCCACAAGCCGTCTGTCATGCTTTTGCACATCATGCATTGAAGACAATCCAGAGATGTGTGAAAATGAAAAGTTTGTCGACAAGTGGGATACCATTAAACTTAAACTGCAGGACAGTGATGATGATGACACGCATTCACCACCTGTCAGGTCTTTAATTCAACATGACCAACAACCTTCCCAAAAGGATTTTTTCCAGCAGCTGTCACAAGACATGGAGGGTTGTACAACTTATAAACAGCTGAAACATGATATCATCGTTCCCCCTGCCGTCAGAATATCCACACACAGCTGTTGATGTGCATGGCACTACTGACAAGGAAGCCTTAAGTTTGCGGCCAGGCAACGCCCCGCCTAATCTGTACCCGCTGAAAACAGAAGCAGAAGGTAACTGTCTGCCACGAGCAGTGTCCATCTTAGTGTACGGCCACCAAGAAACTTTCAAAGAACTTAAGTGCCGAATAGTGGCCGAACACATCAACAACAAAAAAACTTACTTGGCAGGAACCGGGATGGCCAATACCATCGATGACTGTCTCCATGTTGCTGCCATGCAAGTAGTTGTTGCTGATGGTTCAGGGAGACATTCTGCAGAAGAGGTATCGCCATAGCGACATAAAAAATGACTTTGAAAAAGAAGTCCTCGCCATTGCAAAGGACAAAGAGCATAATTATGGGGCTCTGGCAGTTGATGGCAGTTGCACACATCGTGAGCAGACCAGTCGTGTCGGTGTATCCAGAACTTGGCTGGGACATTATTCAAGCCCTGAATACCCAAACCCTGTGGCCAGCCCTTCGCCAGAATGACCAGCCACTGTACTTGATGTGGTCAAGTAACCGAACAGACAGCATCTCTGAAAACAACTGGACCAGCAATCACTTTGTTCCGATGATGCCAATTGTCGATCCAGCTTCATCAGTCAGTGTTGAAGAAGATGTTCGGAATGAAGCATTTCTTGAAGGTCCTGTATCAGTGAATGACTTCTTTATGATTGACTGGAAAAGCCAGGAGTTTGTAGCACAAGTGTTGGAGCTGGATGGCAACATGATGAAAGTCAGCTTTTTGCATGAAAAGCAGGGTATAGGGTACTACTATCCACCAACAGAGGACCTGTCATGGGAGGACACTGGCAATTTAAAGAGAAGAATCTCTCTTGAGATGAACTTTACAAGAAGTACTCACCGTTGTCAGTTCTTTCAATGTACTAGTTGAGCTCCTATGTCATATGACTAAAACTGGCAGCAACAGAGATATGTCATCTTCAACTTGTGTAACGTGTTCATTTTGTTGTATTGTGGCATGGGGTATATAGTCAGCTTATGGTCAGCACTTCATAAATTACATGTTATCCTACTCACTTTTGTGAACATTTTTTTGTCATAGAGAGATTCGCTTTTATTGTCAAAAGCTGAAAGACCTCATCGTAGGTGCATGTATAAATCATGCAATGGGCTAATTATTTTTACGTATGCCTAAGAAACAGTGCTGAGAAATGAAAATTGTGGGTTTTTTGTCAGTGACTGCGTTTAATTAACTCATTCTTTATGGTGTTCATTAATTTACAGTGTACACTATATGAGCGTTTTTTTTGTGTGTGAAATTAGTTTATGTGGCAACATTTCTTCAGTTATAGGATGGTATGCTTACAAAGAGTGGTTAGAAATGAGTTTTTGTGATTGCATATTTACATAAGACTAAGTGTCTTGAATAATATTCTACATGTACACCAAGATTTTATTATGTATAACGCAAAAATGATATATCAAATTATGTTCTTGTCTTCATTTATGAGATTTTATGTTTGAGAAACAGTAGTTGGAAAAGAAAATATAGTTTCAAGTGGTTGTGAGTAGAAAAATGCTTTGGTGGTATTTTTTCATGTCCTCGCTGATTTCATCACATACGACATGCTTTTTGCATAAGACCAGTATATATGCCAATAATACCTTAAATATGGACTGTAAGGCTAAGAAATAAGCCTTTCAGTTTGATTTAAAAAAAAAAAAAACAAGTGCTTTTGAGGTAAAAAAGAGATTAAATGTTGTTGTTTCTCATGTCCTCATATATTTTGTCACGTTCAACATACTCATTTTGTAAAAAAAACACTGTCACCACTGATACCAATAAAATTTCATATACGGTTTGGCTGGTAAACATTGTTTTGAAATAAAAAGTTGTGTTTCTTCATTAACTGTGTATTTGTTCTTTCTCTATTGTATTTGTTTGTATCCAGTATATGTCGTATGTGACACAGGACATGAAACTTTACTAAATTTTCAGTGCTTAATTTATAACATTCTTGAAGATTTACATTTTCTGATGTATTTTAGCATGTTTATATAAAACAACATTTAAAAGTTGCTAATGAATATGTAAATTTAGAGGGATTTTAAAGAAAGTCATGTCCTGTGTCACGTTCAACTACTTCCACTTGGCCACCATTTTTGTCATGCCTGCAGAACACCTGCAACTCAACTATCTTTTTATGTATGGTTTTAGATAGTGCTAACACTATAGTTTCAAGGGAGAATAACCAAATATACCAAAAATAAATCTTAATTTTGCACAATGCATGCCCTCTGTGAGGCCGATCTTCTGTCACTGGCTCATATTTCGTCAAATAAGTAAACTACATGATTATATTGAATTTGTTACTGTTAATAAGGTGATATTATATATATAGCACCAGCAGCGCCAGCAATGTTGGTGATAATATTTTTCTATTTATTATTTTGTCTCTCATTTATATCTCATCTGTTTATTGTAGGTGTTACAGTCAATAAAGTGGTATTACAGAAGGTGTAAATTGTTCTATTTATTATTTTGTCGGACAACTAAAAATGACAGACAATGCACAAAGCGCTCCAAGTCCTTCAAGTTTACGAAACGTGTTTCACACAACAAACTTACCTATATCAAGCACTTACAATGTTTATGAATCGATAGAAAACTCTTTTTCTGTCATACAAGATAATCTTCTTACTGCTAGTGTGAAAATTCAGGTTGCTGCTAAAATAGAATTTAATAAAGTAGATAGTGAAATGATTGTATCATATATCTCGACAAGACAACACACTGTTAATGCAAAAAGGGAATTGGAAAAAGTGTTTAAAAACAAAATGTTGCCTGACTTTCTTGAAGCAATTGACAGAGCAAAAATGAAAGGGTCTGGTTGGCATGAAGGTCATATGCATGAACTGCAACTGAGGCAGTCAAGGTATCACCCAATATTAGGCAAATCATGGCTGCCACTACCAACAGAGGTTGCAAACAAAAGGGCTGTCGTCAATATTCAGAACAATGATCACTGTTGTTTCATGTGGTGTGTGCTTGCCAAACTGCATTTTATAAAAACAAAACCTGAGCGTGTACCTAACTATACCAAATTTGTAAACGAACTCAACTTCAGTGGCATACAGTTCCCTGTTTTAAGGTAGAGAATATAGACTTGTTTGAAAAACTAAATCCTGGTTTATCTGTGAATGTGTATTATATATGGGATAATGACTCTCCTAATAAGTTACAACCAATTAGAGCATCACCACTTGCCCCAACTTACGGACAGAAGATAAACATGTTGACATGTTATTAATAAGCCATGGAGATAACTTTCACTACACAATTATCAGGAGTATGTCACATCTAATTCATGAGCATACATGTATCAAAATATGGTAGGAAACAGGAATTTTGTAAGATGTTTACAAAGGTTTTCTTCTATTGAAGTAGCACACAAACATGTTAAACATTGTAGGTCACCTGATGACATTCAAACAGTACTTAGGTATCCAGATCATGGTAGTCAGGTATATTTCAAAAACTATGAAAAGCAGCAAAAGCTGCCATTTATAGTGTACACTCATAGGACCAACGCCAAGGGGAGGGATAGGGTTGTGGTAAGTTAGGTGGGTGACTTACTTACTTACGCCTGTCACCCCTACCCGGGTATAGGCCGTCGACGAGAGACCTCCAGCAACTCCTGTCCTGTGCTTCTCCTTCGATTCTACTCCAGGTGGTTCCCAGTCTCTTGATGTCTGCTTGGAGGTCTCGACGCCAGGAGTTTCTTGGCCTACCTCTTTTCCTCTTTCCCTGGGGGTTCCATGACAATGCCTGCCTAGTGATACTGGATTAGGTGGGTGAGGGTCACGCTATCTGTCAAGCTATCTCAGTATCTGTCACCCCGTGTTTGTTTTGTTAAGCCGTTACTCCCGCGCTACTCTGTCCTCTCTTCATTTTAGCTGGTAACAGTGTCTAATAGCTAAGTCAGACCAGTACAACTGCAGTTGACATAGATTACTTTGAACCCCCAGATACTGAATCGGCTCATGGGAATCTGTGCATTTTGCAGACTCACTTTACATCCTTATTAGATCCCTCGGATGAGTAAGCCACTGCGGACTTATTTGCCAGGGTCCATATGGTCTGTAAACATTTGTGAAAGTTGTTAAAAAATGACAAGGCTCTTTCAGGGCCCTAGAAAAGTCTGTTAATTTCAGTCCTTTTCCCTAAAGTCTGTGAAAGTTTGTAAAAAATGACAAAGTGCTGGCAAACTTTTGTCTACTTTTTTTTTTTCTTTCTCCCCCAATTTGTGACTATTCCATTTTGAACGATCATGCTGACACTTGTTGCAAGTGATCGATATTTATCTGGTCATAAAGTGACTGCATGGCCTTTCTGCCGAACATTCTGATTGGTTGTTTACGCTTCTACCGAGCTCCGCCATTCGCTAAGCGTTCTTTTATTTTGGTATCTCTTCATGCATTACGCACGAAAACTTCAAATGAACTGCTGATACAGAGTGATCTAATTAAAGTGTGTAAACCTTCAGGCTTTAGTTTGGGTTTGTGAAACATTTATGAAAAGTTTGTGCACTTCGTCCATGCTTTTCTGTACGGACCCTGTTTGCCTATCCAGGGCCTTCCATCCACAAGACTGAACTTGCCCATACATTTTTATGAGCCCATGCATGTTGTAAAGGCTGCTGAGAATCAACGTGCTCTTTTTGACCTTTTGCATAGATCGGCCTCGTTTTCATCCTAAAGTTGAGGGTGTTACTATTGCTTAAAGTGCAGAAGGACTAGAATATGTAAAGTTGCAGTTGCACATACTATAATTATCAAACTCAAATAAACTGTGGACATATAAAAGCGTATTTCTGATACGTATGAAGCGTACATAATTATTTAATCCACGATATTATCTACTATGAAGCGTACATAATTATTTAATCCACGATATTATCTACAATTAATTGTCTCGAAATATTGTTTCAAACTTAAGTTTTGAAATTTGGTGTCACATTGTGTTCCGTCATCGAATATATCGGTTCCGTTAGCCTGGTTTTAAAAAATATAATAATAATAATCAGTAATATATAACTCTTCTATTAAAGCGCAATATCCCCACAAAAAAAGGCTCAGAGTGCTTTACATCTAGATAATCTAACTAACTGAAATTAACTAACTAAAGTACAGACAACATACAAAAACACAACCATTCATAGGTCCAAATGCACACTGACACAATACTAAAATAATAAACATAACATTTCAAGAGCCTGATCAGATATATACACGTTAATGGGAAAACGTAGAGTTTATCAATCCTTTTCAAAGGCCAAGTTGAAAAAATATGTTTTTACTCTAGCCCTGAAAATGGCCAAAGATGGTGCATGGTGAATATCATGGGGAAGACTATTCTACACTTTGGGAGCTTGGAAAGATAAGGACCGCTGTCCAAAGGTTTTTAAGGACACTCTGGGGGTAGTCAATATTCTGTCGTCAGTGCTGGAGCACAATACTCTGCCTGGTGTATAGACAGGGAGACTGTAAGAGAAGTATCAAAGGCCTGAAAAACGAGGGAAGCAATTTTGTATTCAGTTCTGAACTTCACAGGAAGCCAGTGTAACTGCTTAAGCAAGGAAGTCATGTGATCACGCTTTGATTTTTTCAGTACAAATCTTACTTCTTGGTTTTGAATCTTTTGGAGCCTGTAGAGCAGATCGTTCGACATACCAGACATTACAGAATTACAGTAGTCAAGCCTAGACAAAATCTATTTGCTTACTGGCATCGTCAATACAGTACTATCTAACAGAGCTAAGCCTCCTGAGGTCAAGATAGCAGCAGCGGGACAGGTGAGACACATGATCGTTCATGGACAGCACATTATCAATATAGACACCTAGGTTTTTCACACCATTTTTTGAGAGGCATGTCCATGTCCACAAACGATCAAGGACTCATCATGGGAGACACTCAGCTTGGAGCAAGTGCCTACCACAATGGCATCTGTTTTTCCTTCATTGAGCTTTAGCTTGTTGTCTGTCATCCAGTCCTTACATTGTCCCATCGCATGCAGAAGAGACGGGAATGTTTGAGAGGAGCATCTTTCTCAGTTCACCTGTGTGTCATCGGCATATTTGTGATGTTCACATCCTTTACGTCAGTGATATACTAAGTACACGGGTCAACTGCATGCTCTTCTGAAAGCGCTTCGATATGTGCGTGTTCGTGTTAGTGCGTGCGCATGCGCGCTCCAAACATCTCCAAGAGAGAATGGCATCATAATTATTTAGAGTATTATGTCAGTGTCTGCATGGTGACAGAGTTGCCTCTTTTACGTCACCACCACTGTCAGACTTTCTCTAGAAGTCAAGGTTTTTTACTGTTTTAATTTTTTTCTGAAAAGAATTAATTTTTACTAAAGATGTTGAAAAGATACAATGCTGGCTAACAAACTCTTGCAATGTCCTTCTCCAAACTAGCTATATGCAAAAGGTCAAGTAAATATTACAAATATTATGGACTCTATTCTGAGTCAACCGACTTCCTATAAACAGTAGTTCATGTCTTCAATGAGACATTCAATTACAATATGCTCGGAGGCTGTCTTTTAGCCACCCACGTAAGAAAGTAGTTCGCCAAGTTTCAAGCTTAGGTGTACAGAAATGTTGGAGATTATCTTGTTTACACACACACACGCACGCACGCACGCACGCACACACACACACACATACATACGCACATACGGCGCTTCACACCAAATGTACGTTCAGCAGCGAGGTTAGCGTAACTTGATATGATGTAATTTGTAACTTGTAACTTCAATTGTTAGAGGTTTAGCCTGCCCACCTTTGACATCATGGACATGCTATTAAATTCGCCCCACCGTGACACATCCTAAAAAGTCCCTTCCCTTCTATAAATAGTCCAAAAGCTATACCGGTCTACCGTGCGACCCCCCCCCCCCCTCCCCCCAGTACTCAATAAGATGAGTTTTAAATTATACCTTAGTATGTCCTGAGATAATAGCTTCAAGTACTTGGGAGCCACCCTGTCCAAAGACGGTAGTTGCATAGCAGAGATCCGTATCAGGATAGGTACAGCAACATCCGCAATGGCCAGGCTGGACAGGATATGGCGAAGTAACTCCATCAGCTTCACCATCAAGTACAGGCTTTACAAGTCCCTCGTAGTGTCTATTCTACTCTACGGCTGTGAGACTTGGACACTGCTTGCAGACTCAGAAAAGAAAATCCAGGCCTTTGAGAACAAGTGCCTGAGGAAGTTGCTCCGCATCTCGTACCGCGAGCACAAGACCAACGAATATGTACGGAGCATCGTCACTTCCCTGGTGGGCCCACATGAACCCCTTCTGGCAACCGTGAAACGGCGCAAGCTTGCTTGGTTTGGCCACGTGACCCGACACAACACCTTGTCCAAGACTATCCTCCAAGGCACTCTCGAAGGAAGTCGTCGGCGAGGTCGTCAGAGAAAGAGTTGGGTCGCAAACATAAAAGAATGGACCGAACTCGAGATGCCAGACTTGCTTGCCACCGCCCAAAATAGAACTCAGTGGAGAGCACTGTCTGTTGCTGCTGCCTCTCAGTCCCCCCAACGCCCAGTTCGGGCAAGGGACTGATGATGATGATGATGATGTCCTGAGAGGTTTAAGCCATGTTCCCCTAAAATCCTTAGGCACTCACCAGAGATATAGCCGATGGTGCAAGGTACCCCCATTCACGCTCTTCGCGGATGCTAAAATGAGGTTGAGAAACATCTTCCTCTAAATTAATCAGAATTCATTCCAGAAGCCCAAATCAGTCAATATTATGTTACGGCACACCTTATCTGCAGAAAACAGAATGAAAAAATATTGAATCTCTGGCTCACAGTGAAGGTATTTGTACACCCAGTAAACGACCATTTCCGCGAAATCGCAAAAAGAGACAAAAATATTGAAACATAGGAGTATGGCATAAGCAATTTTAATGATCATTTTGCGTTCCTTTGCCTACTGGTAAAATGGGGGTAGGGCAGCAGATTCAGCCACTGTGGCCCCTAAATGCATCACAGCATCACAAAATCAGGTTGGGAGTAACTGTGGTACTCTAGCCTAACCAATAAAACCTATTTAAAAAAAAAGACCTATCAGTTGTATACAAAATTTCTGAGGACAGCGGAAACAACGTATGTTTCCCAATTCGTCAATTTTAAATGGAAAAAAGCTATAATTTACCACGAATGTACCTTAAAGGATACTGACTTTCCTTATTTTCTTGCACTTTATGCTCACATTATTCAAACTTAATACGTAAAGAGAGGTTAAATTGAAATGGAATAACTTTAGTAATTTTTTCTAATTAAATTTGTGTATTTTACAACTTGGGGGTAGGGATTCAAAATCAACCACTGTGGCACTCACAGTGATCACACCATCACCTAGTCAAGTTTATAATAATTGTGACATGCTGTTTTAATGATGCAAGCCTAAAAATGGACTGCTAGTGCCATAGAAAATGTCTGAAGGCACATATTTTTTGTCTCTTTTGCGATTTCACGGAAATGGTCATTTACTGGGTGCACAAAATACCTTCACTGTGAGCCAGAGATTCAACATTTTTTTCATTCTGTTTTTTTTTTTTTTGTTGTTGTTGTTGTTGCAGAGAATGTAGAAGGGGGTACCTTAACATAATATTGCCTGATTTGGGCTTCCGGAATGAATTTTGATTTATTTAGAGGAAAATGTTTCTCAACCTCATTTTAACACCCGCGAAGAGCGTGAATTGCGCCATCGGCTATATCTCTGGTATGTTTCTAAGGATTTTAGGGGGAAATGGCTTAAACATTTCAGGACATACTAAGGTACACTTTGAAACCCATCTTATTCAGTACTGGGGGGTAGGGGGAGGGGGGCAGGTGCCCGGTAGCCAGGACTGCCTTACGGAGTAAAATAGAAGGGACTTAAAAAATCAAAGCCTCAAAAGCCCCGGGGCCGAACGGTCTCCCTGTCGGATAATGCTGACATCTTCTAATGCCGACATCTTCGCTGCGATCAAGTTGGCGACGGCCGCAAATTTGGAAGACATCTCAGACTTGTGAAGCGATATCAAGTATCCGAATACGACACACAATATGACAAAAAACAAAGAAAATTCGCAGCTGATTTTTGAAATTATATCTCCAGCAACTGCAGAAATTAAATGTGCACCGCATACGTTTCAGAATTATATACTGACGTCCACACATAATAATAATAATAATAATAATAATACCGTTATTATATAGGCGCTTTTTCTCAATTTTGGGAAAATCGACTCAAAGCGCCGCGCCTGAAACCCGACACACACACTCACGAAACAGACACGGATTTACGCCATTTAAGACAAACACAGTACAAGACAAACGAAGGGCCAGTCAGCTACTGAAGTTACAGAGAATTTTTGATCGCTTGTATTTGAAATTTGTAAAGTGGCCTGAGACCGGTACCAAAGTGGGGGGGGGGGGGGGGGGGTGGAAGAACCGGAGTACCCGGAGAAAGAACCCCCGACGGTCCGCCCGAATTAACGGTGACACTTACCAGAGGAGAAAAGTCCAACGCCGGAACCCGGTATCGAACCGCGCACCTTTGGCATTGGTGGCAGGCGCCTTAACCACTGCGCCACGGACCGCCCCATAGTTTTATGTATTACTATTAGGCAACTGTGTACCTTGTCGACCGCATGTAATCGTACGTTTTCGGAAATATCCTCCCTTAGCCGTAGGATGAACACAGAGTCGATCTCTGCAAGAAGCTGTATGATCTTCAACAGCCTTTTTCACATGCGAATCTATACCTTTTGTAGACGGGGGGGTTCCTGGATATATGTAAATACGACCGCAAGAAATGACTCATTTAGGGGAGCTAATGTGGATGTAAATAGGGCCGCAAAACGCCGCACAGATTTTCGTGAGATGACTCAGCCTGTGAAGGTGCATGGGGATCTATGTCAAGTGTAGTTGAAATAATCTGACAGGGGAACATTGTTGCAAGTGACATGAACATAAACACGAGCGCTCACATCGGCTTGATGAGGTTTCCGACCTCACCCCGGGGTCAAGGGGTATCAGGTTTCCCTGAAATTTCAGGGACTCCGGTGGCGTTGGTCCTAGGTGGCGTTGGTCCTACGACTGTGTATGCTGATTTTGAATCACTGGTTGTACCACATGTGGGTCCTGTTACCAAAGACTGTAAAATTGCGTGACCAAATGGTGTGTTCTTTCGGTTACATTCTTGTTAAGTCAGATGGTCAGTATACAGAACCCGTCATCTATAGAGGCAAAAATGCAGCAGGTCAGTTTTTAACAGAAATGAAGCAATTGTACAGTAACATAGTACATTATCTGGAAAACTGTCAGATGCCTTTTAAGATGACAGAAGACAAACTAAATTTTGATACAGCAGAGACGTGTTGGATTTGTGAACAAGCCCTAGGAAGTGATAAAGTTCGCGATCATGACCACACGTTTTATTCTACACTAAATGGTAAAGGTATTTCCGACTCTGAATACCAGCAAGCTATCGATGCATGGGGAAAACTAGGTTGTGAAACGACTGGCAACTACCATGACCATTACTTGAAAGCTGACGTTTGCTTGCTAGCACACGTATTTGAAAGTTATCGCAAAAAGGGTTTGTTGCACTACAGTCTTGACCCGGCCAGTTACATAACTAGTCCTGGCATGACATGGGATGCATTTTTAAAATCCAGTAAGATATATATATATAGCCCTGTTGTCTGATTGTACAATGGGTGAAATGGTGGAACGCAGATTGAGAGGAGGCATTTAGTATAGCTGAAAATAACTATGCCAAAGCTAACAAATTTATATCGTGATGGTCATGGTGACTTGACCCCACAAGGTCAAGGTCATTCATTATGTACCTTGACGCTAATAATTTGTATGGGTAAAAACGTGGGTGATGTGCCCTTGAATTTTTTTTGTCTGCTTGATTTGTCACAGTGTGATATAACAAAATTAAGTGAGTATAGATTGCTTTACGTCCCGCAAGCGACAAAGGCCTTCTCAGGACATATATATAACAAAATTAAACTATATTATGACTCATGACCAGAATCACGAAAAGGGTTGGATCTTTGAAGTCGACCTAGAGTACCCACAACACCTACATGATTACCATAATGATTATCCATTAGCTGTTGAGAAAATGAGTTTGACAGGGAAAAAAGAAGACACCAAACTTGTGCCAAATTTGAATTACAAATTCAATTACGTTTGTCACTATCGCTTACATCAGACATGGGTCAGTATTAAAGAAAGTTCACAGAGGTATTAAATTTGATCAGTGTGCTTTCATGAAAGATTACATAATGAAAAACACAACCTTGCATGCAAGAGACGGCAACACCACATTTGACAAAGACTTCTTTAAGCTTATGAACAATGCCTGTTTTGGAAAGACGATGGAAAATCCTCATCACCGCAAAAATGTGAGACTGTCACAACTGAATCAGGTGCAATTAAACTTACAGGTAAGCCACAATACACAGGGTATAAAGAGTTTCATCTGTCACTGTATGCTGTGACAATCAAAAAAAAAAAAAAAAGATTGTTAAACTGGACAAGCATTGGTATGGTAATTCTTGAGCTATCAAAATTATTAATGCTTGAAGTCTACTATGATTATTTTAAACTGAAGTATCCTGACTGTCGACAGTTATACGCTGACACTGACTATGATCATAGATGTGCCTACTGAAGACTTTTATGAAGACATGAAAACAGAGTTGCATATGTATGACACGTCTGATTATCCTAAGGATCACCCGCTGTATAGCACACAAAACCAGAAAGTGCCTGGGAAGTTTAAAGACGAAATAAATGGAGTGCCTATAGTTGAGTACATTGGACTGAGATCGAAAATGTATTCCATTCTGCACCAAAAAGGCAGTCAATCAAAAGCAAAAGGTATAAAAAAACAGCGATAAAAAATAAAGACATCCGACATAAACACTACAAGCAAGTTTTAGATGGAGAACTAATGCCTGATTATCCAAACAAGTCACTGAGATCAAACAATCACAATCTAGAAATGATTCAAACACATAAGAAATCACTTGCTGTTGGTGATACAAAACGAGTGTTTCATAGTAAGGAAAAGGCTTATGCACCTGGTCATTACAGGCTTAAGTTAGGTACCGGCAGCCCTATACATAGCACACTGTCATGCACCTGACTTTTGCCCTCCAACCTCTTTGCTTCAAACAGGTCTAGCTCTTTAAGCCCTCTTCTGCATTGAGCGCCCGCCAGCGCCCGCTGAAAACACACAGTGTTTGTGCATAGAACGCCCGGTAACGCCCGCTGAACCACGTGTATACTGTGGAGGCTGCCATGTTTACCATGGTAATAGAAATCTCGCGAGACCACAAGCCTCATTTGCGAGATTCTTTCCACTTCCTGTCAAAGCACGCCATGTGCATTTTGGACGTTTCCTTACGGAGCAACAAATTTTTTAAGTTTCAAGTGTAAATCGAGTGTCAGTAAGAATCGTTGGCCTCGAACTGTGGTGATCATTGGTGGGGGAGAGCAGTGACTGAAGATTTTGAGGGATTTACACGGCAAGGATTGGTGAAAGTGGATAGAAGAGGGGAAGAATCTGACTTAGATTTGGAATGGGATGACTTGGGAATCGTTTTTGTTTAGTCAACATCATCATCTGAGGATGAGGCTTGTGATCATCAGCAACTGAGATTCCGAGCACGTAAAACAGCAGTTCAGTCAACTTTAGATTTTTCCCTTTATTTCCTTACACATTTTACAGCTCCACAAATGTTTATTTTATATCTTTATTAATTTAACACTTTAGAAAAAATAATTGCTCTTTCTCAAGACTTGTCTAAATATTTTTAAACATTTTTAAAAAAATGTCACCCATTCAAAATTACGGAGTTGATTCCCTTTGGTGATATTTTCAAGAGCCGCCTGGCATATGCACTTGCATGCAGAAGAGGATTAATTAGGCTTCCATGCAATAAACTTTGTATGCATTTGCAGAAAACGTTGCGTTCTTTCGTTTGAGTCCAAGCGTGAGTGTGGATGTTGTACTGTTAGGGAAAAAGGCATCTGTTAAAAATGACCATTTTCGTCGAAACCGCACCGGTTGCTCTCTTCCCAAATTTTAAATGCTCGCCGGACATGTGCTATAAATAGAACAATGCAATGGTATATGTCACTGGAAAGTACTCGTCGCGAGCTTTGCAATGGTGCCAAATATTAAAGACCTTTTTTTTAAACGACGACTTTTATTGCAAATTGTAACTTTTGAACTCAAAATTCGTCCTCTTGTTGAAATATTATGCGCAGCTTGCATAGTATCATTCAAAAGTTCATTCATTTTTCTTTTCTAAAATCTCGTTTCCGACGAGATTACATGTATCGTACGCATCCATTGGTTGAAATTCCGAGGTCACCCGAAGTCAAATGTGCCGAAGTTGTGTACGAAAATGGCTATCCCCAGTGCACTGATAATTTCGTCAAAAATCAGCGATGAACTAAATAAGTTCACATCATTATCAATGTAAATGCTAAATCCATTTTGATACAATGCCAATGTATTTTCATGAGTGTTATAAAGTTTGATTTTATGTAATCGTGTGCAATTTGATCGCTGTGCAAGCAGCTAAATGATGCTTCCTCAGCTGAGTAGACCTCGCGAGTGAACGCTGTTTGTACATTTTTTCTGTTCGGTTTCCGACTGAATATTTATCGTTATTATGCTGAAACGTATAATTTGAGCATTCTAGTTTGTATTATTGTAGCTAAAAGTAAAAAGTAACCAGCTGATATTTTATTATTTTAAAATTAAAATTGGTCACTGGCGATCGGTTTTCAACTTCCGGTAAAGTTATGTTTCTTGGCTATGCGTTGGCTGCTACGCAAAGCAGAGGCGAGTGGTGAGCTGCGGGCTCATTTCAGAAGGATTAAAGCATTAACCTTTAGCACGCTGGTAATGACATTTGTCGCCAGCCGCCATCTTGCTTCGTTATCGGATGGCGACATATGTCGCCACCGCCACCGCGTTATGTGCTCGTAATCAGCTATGGTAAACACACTGGGTTGCTATGAAGCCTTTGCAAAGGATTGCGGGTGAGTGTAAATGAGGCTTGCTTCCGTTTTATATTGGCCATCTTGCTAACTTCGAGTGTGTTTGAGCGATTCAAATTTTCTAAGCGAGAGTTTGTTCTGACGGCTTCATTTTGACAAAAGATGACCGATGAGGAGTTAGATGCATTCATCAAGGAATACTTTTATGGAGTCAGATTCCGATGATGAAGACTGTCTTGGCTTTTTGCCAGAAGACTTGAGATCGAGGGGGGTGTGGGAGATGGTGGTGATGGGCAGAGGAGTGATTCTGAATCGAGTGCTAGTGAACGCAGAAACAGTGCGTAGTAAGCATTGATTTTTTTTTTTTTTTTTTTTTTTTAAAAGGATAATAACACAGATAACACAGTTTTAATAATTGTGACATAATCTTGATTCATTTATTTACATACATGCCAAATTCCACAATCAAACATAGAGAAATGAAAAAGTTGTAGGCTTTTGAAGTAAGTAGGGTAGCATGGGTTTAGCCCACTCAAAAAGAATGCAGTGGCGGGGAAAAGAACTACCAGTGGAAAGCAGAGTGCTAAAGGTTAAATACCATTTAGTCGTGGTCTGGCAACTGTGACTTAGCAAAAAATACGTAATGGCATTTGTTTTCAGGGGATGAGTGTTATCAGATCCTGTGCAGAATAGCACAACAAACAGGGAAACCTAACCTATGTGACAGTTAAGAAATGGCTTGGGGGTGGGGGGAGGGAGGGTGGTGTAAAAACTAAAAACACTAAAAGCTGGCATATCAGTGTGTTGTAGGATGTCAAACTAATGCATTCTGAAAGATATTCACAGAATACTTAAAAATGTTAAAATCGGACAAGAATGTGAAAGTTGTGTTATTTGGAAATTATTCTTGTTTTTACCGCAAGCCGAATTTAGCTGGAGAGGCATTTTCGGCTAACTGGCATTCAGAAACCACTATTACCATCACACCAAAATAAATTGAGCTTACACTGACCAATACTTTAAACAGAATCTCAGATTTTCAGCCAATTTAGAATAGATCTGAAGAAATTGTGGATTGTCAAAGTTTGCTTGCCATGCAATTTCCCAAAAACATCCTCGGACGTGGCAATTTTTTTTGCAGAAGTCTTGTCCTTATATCTCTGAAACTATTTGAGCTAGACACTTGCTGGTTTTTGTTTTTTGGGGGGTTTTTTGGGTTCTTATTTTTGCTTGAACTTTAATACCTTCTTTCCTTGATATCATATTTGCAAGGGATTTGTGTAGTTTTAGGGGCTGCCTGTACCTACTTAAGTTATCTGAAGAAATAGCTGATGAATTCATTGATTAACTGATTAACGGAATGGTTAAAAATGAGTAACAGTGTCTGGGGGAATAATCTGTAATTCTTCTCTGACAAATGCCCTCCGTTACGGGTTACCGCTAGCGCCACGGATTATTTTTTTTTATATTGTGAACAGATGTGGACCATATTGGATCAGTTGCCCTTCGTCTTACATCATTTTCTGCCTCACCGGGTTGATAAAGATATCTTACCTGTTTTGTAAACAAGCTTGTGTCAGGTGGTGTTGTTTTTACTTTTAGCCCCGACCCTGACGGTGACGGTATTGTTTTTAGTTTAATAGCATCAACAGGTTTGGGTGACCCTCGTTATTTATTGCTTTTATCACAGATGGTAATCTCTTAACCCACTCAGTGTTACGCGCGTCATGCATGAGTTCCTTAGAATACTGATAGCTGAAAAGTCTCTCCTATAATTGTTTGTTAACGTTCTCAACAATTTCCTGTGATATGTGCATGCCCGGAATGCCTCGGCGCACTAGCACGCCATGCTTTGCAAATAATTGATTAACGGCACCTTTGAATTCACTTCCGTCATCAACTTGCACAAGTCTAGGGTATTTTAAGGGGAGACACGGTACCAGAAAAACAATTTTGGTGTCCTAAGTGTTTTTGGGTTGACTGGATTTTTGTGTTGTTTGAACCCCCTAGACCCTGGCCACAACCATAAAATATCACAAAATACCTTTTATTTGCTGTAAAAAAAATAAAGTGAAGCACCTGCTCAATATTTCAAGCGTTTGCGATGTCTTTTGCTCGAAAACTTCCAATGTTTGGACCCCGACAACACTGCTTTGCGAGCGCCGAATGCCGCCATGTTTGGGTCCATTCAAACCGGTTCCGTCTCTACTTTCCCATTCACAAACCAGCTGAAGGTTACAAAGGCTCTATAAACAGCTATTGGCGCAAAACCGATCTCACGAACGACCGGAGATTTCCTTATACGGATGTTATGCTAATGAGATAATACTATTTTCGGAAACCGACCAATGAGCAGAGCGCGCCGAGTGTTCTGGGTGACTTCGGGTTTTTCCGGCCAGGCTCCGAGCGGCTTCGGGTCTTTCCGACCGTCCCACAATGCACCATTACGCATGGCGTACAGCTCGATCAAAATACGAAAATCGTTCATTCAGATCACGCATTTTCAACGTTTTACATCACTTCAGCAGTTATTTCGCAAAGTCCATCAGTTGTAATCTTTGAAAATGTCTCCAACGGCTTCAAAGAAGTTGCGTGGTGCTCAGCTAGTTGCTGCGAGGTTGAACAGACGAAGAGAGATGTGTCCGAGCAGACGAACCCGAGTGAAGAAAGAGAGAGAGAAAAAAAATCCTAAACCTCCTACTGTAAATACCGATGAGACGGTGGTGAAATGCACAACATGCAAGAAACTTGAATTGATGAAAGATGCTCGCTGTAACGCACGCAGACTTGCCCACAGTCGTACGCACAGACTCTCGCACAACAGACGCATACACCGCCACTGACTCAGACGGGCGCATTCATGCGGTAAAACTCAACACACGGGCTCCCTTTCTAAAGTAACCTTTATACACTATTAAACAATAAAAGATTATCAAACTATATACACTTCTCTACTACCATCCGAACATCACACACACACAATTCACAATATCTCGCCAGGCTAGGTGTTAGTTCTCAGTTTCCAACCTGTTTGATGTTATTGCCTGGTTACGTTGGTCCTTCTCACGTCTAGGCATGCAAGTCCATTGTATGCTCTTTCCTGTCGTCCTGTCTGTAACACGGACGTCCTTGTACTCGCACCGTAGCGCAGTTCTCGCTGTGATCCGGGTATCTTGGTCCCGATCAGACTCACTCTGAGCGAAGAGCTGGAGGGATGACCTCACGTTAGGTCCCACCTGTGACTGACGTTTCGGCGTCCGTCGTTCCACTCTTTACAAGTACTCTAAACAACAACAAGGATCCAAACATAACGCTTGCTAAACACACAACATATTGGATCAATGAGAAACGTCACGCAACCTGGCTGATACAAATAACTCACACGTTCATTCACACACACACACGTGCTTCATAAACTGTCTACTTCCGTACCACCCACATATCTCTGTCACTATCTTGAAACAGACTATAGCCTAACACTCTTGCTATACACTACTCTATACACTTGAAAAGACTATGCTTAACCAACCACATCCTACCTTCCTAGTGACTTAGACATACACACCTCACATTCTTTTAGTTATCTATCTCGGTAAATAACTGTATACCAAAAACACCGGTTATTTCACTGAATTCTAAACCAACATAACTGAACCAAACCGGCCACCACTATACAAGCAAATTACTCTTAGCAACGCATACTGTCTTTAACTAAGCAACTATCAATACTACATATATAGAAACATACCTGAAATCTAGGCTTCAGAGTCTTGGAATACGGGCTAGGTATCTCACATACATCCGTCCAAGCTGACGATAAAGCCCTGTACTAATATATTCCTGCTCTGACAGACACAGCTTTTGCCTAGAACTCACTAAACAGAACTCACCAAAACTCCGTGCTAACCATGTCTTACAGATTTCACGTGGGCAGCAGGCCCCACGGACTATCGGCACAAACAAACCGTTAACAAAAACTGTACCGTACTAACCCTACTGTGTGAGCACTATGCACGAGCATAGAGCTTCATCACACTCGCGACGTCGGCATATGACAGTAAATGATAAAGAAATTTGGTTTTACACATCGCTCAGGTGAATCTGAAGTGACAGTACTGCAGACACTTTGTGCACGACACTTCACCTGTAGAAACTTCATCAGTGCGCATATATCCAAGACTGAGAAACCTTTTGCTTTTCATTTTCTCATGAGAAATATGTTTCTATATGTGGCTATTCAATTTTTTTTAATTTTTTTTTTTTTATCCCATAGGTGTTTGTTATGGCACAGTACTCTGTGTTGCTCGTCCAATCTTTCGGGACAGTTTTCTCAGAATGTGATTTTTTTACCAAATAAAAGGTTGTATCTTTTGAATGGCTTGACCGATCCATTTCATATTTGGATATGATATTTGTATCATGTGTTGCAATATTTCTGTGCATGGAATATGAGTTTAGTGTATTAGTTTGTGTTTGGTGACCATGTGAGTTTCTGTTTTCGGTCTCTTGATGACTGCAATTTATAATGATTATTTCCAGTGCTCATTATAAAATTACTTATGTACTGAATGCAATTTCCATGCACAGGTCTATTTAGCACATAAATAGATTTAAAAAACAAAAAGAAGTGAGAGAATATATGCATTAGTTAAGACACAAGAACATTTTGAAATTTAGCTAATTTTGCAACGTTTTTCCCAGTTTTTGATGCAAAAAAGTCACAAAAAAAATTTTGGGGACATTTTTCAAAGTCTGTATATAATCCAGCAGTTATTTTACATCATAAAATGACAACAAACAGCCAAACAGTTTCTGACACCAAAAAATTCATTATTTGACTACCATGTCTCCCCTTAAAGGGCCTTGACTATAAATAGAGGATATGGCTGTCGCTACAGTGGTAGCATTTTTGTCAGTTATGGGTTAGGCGTCCTTGTACCTTGACGCAATGTCAACAACAGTTAATGCATACTTGTATGGTTTTATTTTTATATTATTGTATCGTGTGGAAGAAACAAAAGATCCATTTGGTGGGTGTCATTTGATGTAGTGCTTTCAAAATGGGGTCTGGTTAAATTTCTTGGTCCAGGTAGATAAATTTGCCAAATAGCCTGTTTTTGTAGCCACTGTTTTACTTGGTCAAGTGTGACATCGCCACCCACAGCGGCTTGCAATTTTTCTATTGCAGTTTTTTTCTTTCCAGTAGCAATCGGGGAGTAATATATTTTTGATAGTTTAGTTCCGACGTTGATCATTTTTTTCTAGCAATAAAAACTCATGTAAAATATACAAATGTCATTCCTACTAGAACAAATATTATTTCTCCGTTTCTTTGTTGTGTGCTTGGTTGGTAGTAGTCACTAAGTTTTGGCTGTCTTCGCCAGCAACAAGGTAGTATTCTTTGATAACGTCATCAACATTTGAAAATGTATGCTGTTCATGACCTTCCAGCCTAAGTTTGTCATTGATAAAATCAAGGTTCTCTATTCTTTGCTTTTGTAATCCTGCTGAGCTTGTGCTAATTTTTCTGATGCCTCATTGTGACGCCTCATCTCTTCTGCAGACTCCTCTCTACTCACTTTTGAAAAAAGAAAATTTGACCCGCTAAATGCCAATGCATTAACTACAGCACCTCCAACGATAACAGCCAATGTTGCCATATTTTTTTTATTTACATAGATACATTTTCTGGAATAATTCCTTGCTTGACAAGAAAGTCTTCTGTAGCAATTGATGCTGT
The DNA here is from genome assembly GCA_036245525.1 of Semisulcospira habei. NCBI lineage: Eukaryota > Metazoa > Mollusca > Gastropoda > Semisulcospiridae > Semisulcospira > Semisulcospira habei. The sequence continues at coordinate 4,400,378 of BTPG01000008.1, read as the reverse complement.
TACAACTGCTACTAGCTTACTCACAAACCAGATAGGTGAGGCTAGCGCTGGCAGAATTGTCAGTACTCAAACCAAGGGGAATCACAGCGCTGGACAGACAACAGTTAGATCCCCTGCCCCCGCCTATCAGGCACCCAATCGCCAGCCCACAGAGAAATACGCAGGTATAGAATAAGACAATCATTTCCATTCCTAAATAAGAATGGATCAGGTCTCTTATATAACCCATGTCTTTCTCCGGAACTTAGGAAGTAGGCAGGAGAAACATACATACACAAACATGAAGGTGCGCTACTATATGTGGTCGGGTAAATACCCTGATTTCCCACAGTAGATGCACAGAACATTACACAACAATGTAACGATACAAATTTTGCCTCGAGTTATACATGATACTCACAAACCAGATAGGTGAGGCTAGCGCTGGCAGAATTGTCAGTACTCAAACCAAGGGGAATCACAGCGCTGGACAGACAACAGTTAGATCCCCTGCCCCCGCCTATCAGGCACCCAATCGCCAGCCCACAGAGAAATACGCAGGTATAGAATAAGACAATCATTTCCATTCCTAAATAAGAATGGATCAGGTCTCTTATATAACCCATGTCTTTCTCCGGAACTTAGGAAGTAGGCAGGAGAAACATACATACACAAACATGAAGGTTTACTACTAACTTAGCACTGTCCTCAAAATCTAGTTTACCCAGGTCAGCAGAATGCATTTTGAGAAGACTCCGCCCTAGCATAGTGTAAGCTACTGCTAGTCCATTTATAACGGCAGAATGATAGACGAGGTTCATTATGTCACGCATTTTCTTATGCTACAAAAATTAAAAATATTAATTTTATTCACTGCATAAAAAATGGATCAAAAGGTTTTGGTGCTGCTGGTAATGTGGCAACTTTTTGCTTTATTTTTGGAGTGTCTGATTTTTTGGACACTGTTCAAGTGTGTGGTTTGTATTTTTTGTATAATTAGTAACCTACATAACCAAATCCAACAACAAATCCGGCAGCTATATGGTTTGTATTTTTTGTATAATTAGTAACCTACATAACCAAATCCAACAACAAATCCGGCAACTATATATTTTGTTATTTCAGGTTTAGACTCAGTTGTTAGTCTCTCACTTTGTTGAGGGGACGAAGGTGTTGGTAGTGACAATGGTGTTGGGGTAGGGGCTGTTGACGGTGGGTCAGTTACACGAGCCTTTTCTGTTAACGCCTGAAGCTGTAATTTTTTTTTGTCTGATATATTCAGCTAATCTTTTTCCCGCCTCAACTCTGCTAGGGCTTTTAGCCTTAGTCACAGGGCTCGGTTGTGGAGTCGTCTGGGTATCATCCATTTTCTTCTGCTTTAAAATTTATTTTAGAAAAATCAATATGACTCCCAGTAACAAGCAAGGTTACCACAGGTGCAAGGTAACTGCCAAACTTGTAGAACATAAGGCATGCTAATTTACCAATTAAACTTGAAACAATAGGGTTGCTTTCGGGATCATGTGATAGACTGTCAGTATTGACAGGCAAGAAGTGACTAACAGCTTTTGTATAAAGAGACACGAGAGATCGACTCAAATCACGGGTCATTAGTGAACTAATGTGATTTTCATATTTAGCATGTAGTTTGATTAGCTCATCAGCGGTGAGGGATTCAATGTCTTTTGTCATGTATTGTTTTCCGATATAAGCTTTTGATTTGCAAGAAACAACTACAGAGAGAAGGTGCTGTTTTTTAGAGTCTACGTCTTTGTTCTCTACAGCGCAGATATCGCTCAGAAAAAAGTAACTCGTCTTGATTCATTTTATAATAAAATATAATATTTTTGATGCTATAATTAATTTTACTGTGACAGCATTGATATTTTAATTAGCTTTTGTTTAAGAAGACAATGCGGCATTAATAGACAATGCTCACTTAAAGACTTTTCTTTTCTGTCAGGCATTTAACACTTAGCTCATCTTTAGCTAACTGTTGACTGCCTTTTATTCTGATCCTAGAGGAAGTGAATTAAGGTGTGGGGAAGAGATGGGGTGGTTTAAAGTAGTGTATAATCTTGGGTGTGTCTGAGAGAGAAGGTGTGCTATTGTGCATGTGCAGTGAGTTCAGTGTTTTCCTGGAGAACAGCGCTATACAAGAACTATGTATTATTATTATTATTATTATTATTATTAATTTAGGTCGGGTGGGGGATCTGCCTTAATAATCACGGGTTGACAGCTGAACAAAAAACGTTGCTTCAACGATTTTTGAAATAACCCTAATGCACTTAGAAAAACAAAGAGGTGATTGAGTTGGTTAGTGTAAATGGTTAGTTAATTAGAGTAAACTTTTGTTTATGAAAGGGGTGGGGTGGGATTGTATGTTCCTATTTCTCTCAAGCCAAGTGACTACAAACATGCACCAAGTATACTTGTAGTTGTAATGCACTAAGCTGACAAAGTATACTTGTAGCTGTACTTGTTTAACCCATAAAGTATTTACGTGCTATGGCATGTGGACCGACCATGACAGCTCAAGGGTGGTGTCAGAATAGCTTGGTGCCTCTCATCATCATCATCAGTCCCTTGCCCGAACTGGGCGTTGGGGGGACTGAAAGGCAGCAGCAACAGACAGTGCTCTCCACTGAGTTCTATTTTGGGCGGTGGCAAGCAAGTCTGGCATCTCGAGTTCGGTCCATTCTTTTATGTTTGCGACCCAAATCTTTCTCTGACGACCTCGCCGACGACTTCCTTCGAGAGTGCCTTGGAGGATAGTCTTGGACAAGGTGTTGTGTCGGGTCACGTGGCCAAACCAAGCAAGCTTGCGCCGTTTCACGGTTGCCAGAAGGGGTTCATGTGGGCCCACCAGGGTAGTGACGATGCTCCGTACATATTCGTTGGTCTTGTGCTCGCGGTACGAGATGCGGAGCAACTTCCTCAGGCACTTGTTCTCAAAGGCCTGGATTTTCTTTTCTGAGTCTGCAAGCAGTGTCCAAGTCTCACAGCCGTAGAGTAGAATAGACACTACGAGGGACTTGTAAAGCCTGTACTTGATGGTGAAGCTGGAGTTACTTCGCCATATCCTGTCCAGCCTGGCCATTGCGGATGTTGCTGTACCTATCCTGATACGGATCTCTGCTATGCAACTACCGTCTTTGGACAGGGTGGCTCCCAAGTACTTGAAGCTATTGACCTCTTCTAGCTTCTAAGCGCCAATCTATTCTGACACCTCCTTTGAACTATCAAGGTCAACCTGTCTCCAGAACTGTGATAGACCTCAGACAGCATCGAAAACAAAAATGATGATTTTATCCTCATAATGTAATGAGCTAGTTCAAAGATGTTGCATGTTTATAAAATAACTAGATTGATATTTTCATTGTGGAAACAATCAAGCTACTTACATTTGGCCACAATGACCTTCAACTGCTCCTCCAATTGTTTCACCAGGGTGACGCTGCCATCAGTGTGATTTTTGAAGTGAAAGGACTGTCCATTGGTGAACTCAATAACCACCCTTCCCGCTTTCGTAAAAACGCTCACCACTTCACCTGTATTCAGCTGTAACAACATAATACAATCACAGAATGAGTTCTGTCCCTCCTTGTCATTTAACTTCAACAGTAAACATGTTCTTGTCTTCATCTGTTAAGGAATGTTGGTTTTATATGGTTAATTTTCTTTTCCATTGGCACATTTAATTTTTATCATTTACTAAAAAATTGTAAAAAACTTTAAAATTGCTTACTTACATTAGGTAGTGGCAGCCAAAATTTCATTATAACTTGAGACTTTCGTTACATTGTTTTATTAATAGAGCATTAAGAAACAAACAAACAGCAAAAAAGATTTTGTAAATATGTTGATTAGTTCCTGAGATACATTTTAAACTTTTAGGCTTTCGTCCGTGGGCCGCCAACCTAATAAAAAGCCATTTTCAGAGAAGGGATACAGAGACACTTAAGAAGATACAGGCTTCATCTTTTTATTTCACAATCTGTATTATCAGGAGAGTATCAGAAACAAATATGAAAACCATAATGCAGTACAATAATGTGTAACGAGTTGCTAAAAATGGAAAAAAATCAATCGGAGCCGAGTTGACATAGCACAGAAGTCCAACTTTGTGACCATATTGTGAACAATCTTTCACTTAAAATAACCTTTTGTGAGATGATGTTAACAAATACATATAATACAAAAAGTAAGCCTGTTTTTCTTCAGAATGTAGTATACATAAACCGTTTTGATAGAAGGTGCCAAAGTCCAGAAAATGCTCAAAATGACATATCGCGGACATGAACAACGATGCGCAACATGAAAATTAGCATAACTTCTGAACGCCTTGATGGATTTTTATGCGGTTTGGACACAAATCAGAATATATATTCTGCAGCAATATTAATGAAAATCACTTCCATACATCAAGTCATTCATGTTGAACATGCTACAAATAAAATAAAAGTATCATCGACAACATGTTGAAAGCACAAATATGACTGTAAAACTTTAACCAGTATACAGATTTTGAGGCCATTTGACACAGAGGAAAAAAAAAGGATATTCAGCTATAATTATGAACAGAAAACAGATGTAAAGAGACACCTGGAAATAATGTACGTAATATATTGATGAATATATTATATGTCTAAAATAGCAGCTCGGCTTGATCAGAACCTTGGGAGACAGACTGCACAGTCAAAGGACAGATGTAAGTACCAATGAAACCAGCTCACTGCTTGAGCTACGCAATCAGCATTGAACAAAAATGCACACAACAGCAGAGTGTTCTTGAAACGTTGGTAAAGGTCTCCGATGTTTGCGGCAAGAATAGTTGCGTCATCGACACTTTCTTGAAGTTTCATCATTTTGTTTGTTGAATGCTTGAGTTTTCTGGAAAGTGTCCCTTTCGCATACTGTTTTAAGAGCTGTGGTGCTGTCGTGGTTGATCTGGAGTCCCTCTAATCTCACTTCAACAAATCTCAGCTGATGTGTCCTTTCGGTTAAAACTTGCTGCAAAGTCCTCGTTTCAGCACTGGACTTTTGTGCTGTCTCCATAGCTGCCTGAAACTTTATATTAAGTGTCTGATTTTCCTGCTCCACTTCTTTAAAGCGATGCCGCACACTGGTCAGCTCCTTCCCCAACTGCTGAATGGTCAGTTTCATGCCTTTCTTTTCAGAATCCAATGTTGTGGTGGTGTTACCTGGTTCTGCTGGATTACATGCTGCCAGAATGCTAGAATCCAGCGTTTCCGCCAAAAACGAATCTACACATTGCTGCAGCAGTCACAGTCTGCTGGGTTAATCTGAACCGCCACCTACACATCATTTTGAATGTAGAGCCTTCGCATTTTCTAAATGTAGGTAGGTCCACCCCTTCTTGGTGATCTCCTCACTTTAGCGGTCGCTGCAGCAGTCACAGTCTGCTGGGTTAATCTGAACCGCCACCTACACATCATTTTGCATGTAGAGCCTTCGCATTTTCTAAATGACTCCAGGTCAAGAAGTAAGCCATTTGTTGGTGACTGTAGTGATGCCAGGTGGCAATCGCCTGTCAAAAGTTGCTGTCTGGTGATGCCAAGCTGATGCAGGTGTGGTCCTACACGTCGTGTCATGATGCTTCTTCAGAAAATCCTCTTGCAGTTGTGTAGTGTTCTGCTTTTCCCAGTTTAGCTTTGTCTCAGACACCAAACATCTAGACGACTCTCTGTCAAGTCCGGAAAAAGGTTCAAAAGAAATGCTGCTGCGCCATCAAAAGTCTTGTCACCCTCTTCTTTCAGAAGATAAACTTGAAGAAGAAGTGAGTTATCCAGTGTACTGGTGGGCAGGTCAGGGCAGGTCAGAGCGCCCCCCCCCCCCCCCCCCCCCCCCTGGCAAGGAAGACTTTCTTGAGTACAGAGTACGCATCATCACCACCTAAAACAAAGGAGGTTGTTTTGTTAAATATAATGTTAATCAGTTAAAAAATACTGGCGGTTCACTATCAATATCATGATGACTGAGTATGGCTCTTTACACAAACAGTACTCATGATTGTTTACCTTAAACATCTTTTGAGGAGGAAGATTTAATTAGGCCTAGAGTAAAGAAAAATAAAAAGCAGGATATTTTGATCATGTTGAGTCAGTGAGTGTGACTAACTATTTATCTCGACGAAAGAAACGAAGAGAAATGATGAAATACTGGGCGCTCTGATGCCTATTTTGGCAATGCTGCATAGTCGCTCATCAAATTATCTGCCCCTGGCTGTTAATAGTGTTATTACTCGCTTCGATGCCCGACAGTTAAACTTGAATATACAGATGAGCATCGACGTTTGAAATTAAATAGGAAAGTGATAAATGCATTTACAAATTCCATTACTAAGCAGCTAGTGAAGCTAACTGACTTCTATAGTGAAGTATTTTCCTATTCAATGGCACTTTCCATCCAAACAAAGATGCGATGATCAATGAGGCTAAACGCAGTGATAGAAGGATGTGTATGCAAGAATTCCGAAGAATAATAAACAAAATAGCATCCAAACCCCACAAATGACAATACAGCATAAATCTGCAAAGCGATTAAGCTTTTACTTACGTAGTTTTATTGCAATTTCCTTGAAAGTGGAAGTACCGGTTCGTCTTCAGTCATCGCCATTTTGATGAATTGCGGTCAAATGAAGTCGCGCGTGAATGCGAGTGGGAAATTCCTCAAGCAGATTTTTCACCAGATTTGCATAATTTAGCCTTTAACGCCATTCGATAGATTTGATGTTCCCCTACAAAATGGTACCCAGATGTGTTTTTATACGTTCTGTTTTGCTAAAAAAAAAACGAAAATTTGTCCTTATTTCTGTGGAAAAACTACAATATTTCACGTATATATGAAAACCACCAAACACCTTATACCAGTTTGAAGCTGACATCATGACCCACATTTTGATACTAAATATAGCTGTGTAGCGTGTGTGTGGTAAATCTGCTGGCTTGTTGAATGGAGGGATCATGTAGGCGCTTACGCAAGGCATATGCCGGGAAGTCGGCCTGCGGCTCGCGCGAGCCGAAACGCATGCTTTAAAGTTTATTTTTGCAGTTTTTTCACACGAACAAATCAAATATAATATTATGATCATTGGAAAGAGAAAAGGACGTATATTATTTTGACATAAGAATGAAAACAATCGGTGCAGTAGATGCATGACAAATTTTAGTTGAAGTTGGCACAAAATGCAGCGATTTTATGCTTGATGGTAGCCGACTGGCGAGGCTGCCACTACCTACTTAAACTATGTTTTCGTGCGTGTCTGTGTTTATATGGTAAACTGACCTTTGAGTGTCCATGATACTTCATTTTTATTTAGTCATTAAATATAAGGTGCCTAGAGCTCATCAGGTTAGGCGCCATATCAAACTTCATTATTATTTTTATTACCCACCGGATGTAGTCTGTAGATTCTTACAGGGTTGGCCTTCAGATGAGATTTCAGGTGCCACTTATCACCATCTTGTGAGAGGTAAACAACTCCATTTTTCCAGGCACTGGTATTGCTGTTTGTCCCCAGATACTTAAACAATCCATTGAACTCCAAACGTCCAGCCATACTGCATGCTTCAACCAGCTCTCCTGCAATATAGTTGTTAATTGACAATGTATGCGAGGTATGCTGTTAGTGGTAGTACTGCTTGTTGTCAGTGCATGAAACTAATTGCATGTATACTTCCTCTTTGCCTACTTAGTACTTCTTGTGACAGTTCTGAACCCAAAGCCCCCGTCCCTCCGTTTGTGGGCAGACATTGATACAATAAATAAAAATTTTATCAGCTGATGTATGGTATTAACCAAAGTTATATAGTCCAAATGCTACATGGTAGCGATAAAAATTCCCTCCATAAAAGAGATGAAGTATTCTTTCTTTGTCATACTAGTAGTAGTATGTTATAATACTAGTGTTAATTCAGTACGCCGAGAAGTTTTCACTCAATTCAACGGTTTAAAAGTACATGCCATGCTTAAAAAGCAGGCGTGTAACTGATTTTTGAAACTCTTGTGGGATGTTGTCTCCACTGTCAGCGTCAATCCTTGTTTTCACTGTACTGTAGTGTAGTCAGGTCGACACTGAAAATGTGGTCAGTCTAAGAACCTTGGCATAGCAGACAAGTCTACCGCACCATTCACAAAATAGCAATTCAATTAGACACGTTGCACATAATGCACTAATTGTCTTCCAAAGATAAGTTTAATTGTAGAAGGGATGAATGGGACAAGCAATACCTGTACAGATCAGCATACAAATAACCTCCCAAGATATTCCGCCATCTTGCAGACAAACTTTCGCGGGGTATTTAGACCGGAAGTGTGCTATCTAGATCAAGCTGAACCAATCAACATATTCGTAACAAATCCATTAAATAATCTTTTGCTGCCGCATTTCCGGTTTCAGACCGGGCGATGGCCTCCCGATCAGTGCAGACAGACATGAGTGAAACTTTCAAACATATTAAATGTCGGAGCTACAACAAAATACGCCCGTAGTAGAAAGCAGATGACAGAGGCTGATACGTGTGCTTCTGGGTAAAGATTTTATTCAGAGATCAGACTGTACCAGACACATGCAATCAAGTTCTGGCAAGACGACAGACTTTCTCTTTGTTGTGAGAATGAGATCGATCATAAACACTGTGTAAACTAATGACAAACGCCAGAACAGTATTAGTAATTAAAATGCGGCACATGCTAGCGTATGTACGAGTGGACACTTTCTTCAGGTCAAAAAGTGTGCGAAAAATGCGTGACAACTTGTATCTATAGATCTGACCGTATCGGTTTGTGCAGACATTGACCATGACACTGTAATTTTCTACAGTGACTGTCAGTAACATTATCACAGGAGCACAAGGAAAGCATGGGGAACAAACAGTCGTGCTGCATCTATCACAGTCCTAAAGGACGCAGCAAGAAGCGTCAAGAGGCTTACCTGCAGTCTGCACAAGTGGAGGAGGGGCAGCAGCACCACCATCATGGCCACGTTCTGCAGCAGCAGCACAGCTCGGTCTCACTCTCCGGCGTCCCACAGCACATCAGCGAGCGTGAGCCGGAAGGTAGTACATGCACATTAACCACCTTGTGCATGCAGCTGAGACTGTAGTGTTGACAGTACTTGTGTCTGCATGATTAAGAAAGTTGAGGTTTAGGAGATACTTGCATTTGCATGAGATTGATTCAATGATTGATGGTGATAGCTCAGGGAATACTGATAGTGGCAAGCTTGACACCAAGCATCACACACCAAACTAAGTGGCATGGCACTATTGTCATAATCAATAATTCATCTTGTGCTGAAGCCTGTGGAGGGTGTCAGGGATGAATGGTTCACTAGCCAGACAAAGTGGACACTCACTCTACTCCTTGCTGACACAGTCATGATTTGCATCAGTTTGCATTATCATTTGTATCACACAGCCACATTTCCAGATTTTGGAGATGTCAGCTAATGACTCTAAAACAGTTGCAGGAGATAGATCCACCATGATAATTCAAGGGTAGTGCCAGATTAACTTGGCGCCAAGCTAATCTGGCACTACCCTTGAATTATGGTCAACAATCACCTGATGAGTGATATAGTGTGTCAAGGCTAAATGGGTTAAGAATGGACATGAACATTTTGAAACAGCTGTTATCAGACGTATTGTAATTGTAGTTATTGTAGTCTGGTACTTGCCCACCCCCTACACACACACACACTTTCTCACATACACATTTTATCACACGTGCTCACACACATGCTTTTTTAGACACACACACCTTCTCATACACATACAACATCCTCAGGTGTGTTGGCACCATTGTGTAACTGGGCATTTGTCTCGTCCTCCAAGAAAAAGAAGTAGACAAATCTGGCGTCACCCAACATGCTTGAAAGTAAGACCAGTGCCCATGCAGGGCACATGCAGGAACTGACCTTTTTTTGAAGGAAAGCTTACATACTTACGCCTGTCACCCCTCCCCGGGTATAGGCCATCAACGAGAGACCTCCAGCGACTCCTGTCCTGTGCTTCTCCTTCGATTTTACTCCAGGTGGTTCCCAGTCTCTTGATGTCTGCTTGGAGTTGGAGGTCTCGACGCCAGGTGTTTCTCAGCCTGCCTCTTTTCCTCTTTCCCTGGGGGTTCCATGACAATGCCTGCCTAGTGATACTGGAAGCTGGCTTTCTCAGACTGACCAATCCATCCCCAGCTTCTTCGCCCAATTTCATTCTCTGCTGTTATCTGCCCTGTTCTCGCCCAGAGTCTGACGTTGCTGATCTTCTCTGGCCAGTGGATTTTCAAAATTCTTCTAAGGCAACTGTTTATGAAGATCTGTACTCTGTTGACTGTGGTTTTTGTCAATCTCCAAGTCTCTGCTCCATAGAGGAGAACTGCTTTTATGTTGGAGTTGAAAATCCGAACTTCGGTGTGTTGTGACAGCTCTCTGAACTCCACACTTTTTTCAACTGGAGAAAGGCTGCTCTGGCTTTACCGATTCGTGCTCTGACATCTGCATCAGTGCTGCCCTTTTTGTCTATGATGCTCCCGAGATAGGTGACGGAATCCACCTCCTCCAATGGGGTGCCAGCAAGCAAGACTGGTTCTTCCCTGGTTGCGTTCAGCATCACTGTCTTTGTTTTCTGTTTGTGGATGGTGAGGCCCACTTGGGACGAGATGTCAGCAAGCCTCGTGGTCTTGTCCTGCATTTGTTGATGAGTGTGGGACAGTAAATGCAAGTCGTCTGCAAAATCGAGGTCGTCAAGCTGTGTCCACAGTGTCCACTTCGTCTGTGCTCTGTGGTCCTCTTCATGACCCAGTCTATGGCCAGTAAGAAAAGGAACGGAGACAGCAAACACCCCTGCCTGACACCGGTTCTGACCTGGAGCTCCCTGGTGAACTGCCCTTCGTGGATCACGCGACATGTCATGCCATCGTAGCTGCTCTTGATCAGGCAGACGAGCTTTGTGGGTACACCGTAGTGTCGAAGGAGTTTCCACAGAGTCTCTCGGTCCACGCTGTCAAATGCTTTCTCGTAATCCACAAAGTTAACATACAGCGGTATGCCACTGCTTTTCTGATCTCTTCCCGGCTGGGTCTGTCACAGCTGATGGGTAGGTCGGTCTCTGCCGGCTGGATGTCGGGGGGGTCGGGTGGGCTAGGTCTGTTCAGTAACTCTTCAAAATACTCGGCCCATCTGTCGAGTTGGTCTGCTCTGTCTGCAATAGGCTTGCCTTCTTTGTCTTTTACTGGTCTTTCTGTATGGCCATACTTACCCGACAATCTTCTGGTAATGTCGTAGAGCTGTTTCATGTTGCCGCTGCCTGCTGCCTTTTCTGCCTCTGCTGCCAGGCTGTCTGTGTAGGCCCTCTTGTCTGCCCTGATACTCCTCTTCACCTCGCGGTTGGCTTCCGAGTATTCCCCCTGTGCCCTTACTTTGGCTGCTCTCATGCGACTGTTGTTGACCGCTGCTTTCTTCTGCTTCCTCGCTTCTATCTTCTTCAAGGTCTGTGCCGACAGCCAGTCCTTGTGGTGGTGTTTCCTGAACCCTACAATGTCTTTGCAGGTTGAGTTCAGCGCCTCTCTAACTGCCTTCCACTGCTGCTCTGTGGTGACCGCCTCCTCTTCATTTACTAGCTCCTGTAGCGCTTGAAACCGGTTGGACAGCACCAGTTTGAACTCTTCTCTAACTCCAGTTTCTCTCAGGAGGCCTACATTATAGCGCTGTCTTCTTGTTGTCTCTGTGCGGCTTTTCTTTAGCTTGAGCTTCATTCTTAAGGTAAGCAGATGGTGGTCTGAGGCGACATCTGCTCCCCTCCTCACTCGAACATCTTGAAGGGATCTTCTAAATTCTTGCTAATGCAGATATATGGTCTATTTGGTTCTCTGTTGTATGAAATGAAATGAAATGAAATGAAATGAAATGAAATGAAATGAAACTTTATTTCTGAACGGAAGAAGCAGTTAGCACATGTGCCATTTTTCACGCTTGCCGTTGCTAAACTACAAAGGTACAAATCTGCTAAAGGTACAAAGCTACTAAGATAACATGAAAGTGCACATAATATAATAAGTCGTGCAAAAAGAGATGGATAAGGCAAAATGGAGGGCACCAATTATGATTACTAACAATGTGAACGGGGGAAAAAAAAAAAAGAGATAGTCTTTAAAATTCCTTCTTTCACTGAAATCAAACACGCGCGCACGCTCGCGCCGCATGCTCTCACACACATACACACACACACACGCACGCGCGCGCGCGCACACACCCATATACACGCACGTGCGCGCGGAGGTTAATATCAAGGCTTTAGGCGATGGAGATACCCGAACCAGTGAATGAGCTGTTAGATAGCAGGTACTTGAAGAGGCTTTCCTTGAAAGAGGGGAGTGAACCAGTGTGTGTTATGTGCGCTGGCAGTTTATTCCAAAACGACGCGCCCGAGAAAGCAAGGGCGGTTTTAAATAAATCTATCCTCGGGCGTGGTGTGATGAAGTTTCGCCTTGATGTTGAATAGCCTGAAGCTACCTTGGTGAAGAGATTACACAAGTATTCTGGGTGGATTTCATTCCAGATTTTATACATGACTACCCCTTTGTTAAAGAGATGGTGCTTGTCAAGAGGAAGCATTTTTAGTTTTTCAAATTTTTGGTCAGTAGAAAGAGCTGGATCAGGCAGGATCTGCTTCACTGCCCTGCGATGCAAGGAGTTAAGCCTCTGTATGGTCAGGTGAGACCCAAGTTGCTTTGTGTATTCTTCTGTGTGGGAAGATGCTGCCTCCAATGACAAGTCGGTTTAGAGCACAAAAGTCTACAAACCTCTCCCCGTTCTCACTCATCTCCGAGCCTAGTCCCTGTCTCCCCATCACCTCTTCGTATCCGGTGTTGTCCTCCCCTATTTTGGCATTAAAATCGCCCATGACGATGGTGATGTCTCGCTCCGCACATTTGTCCACGGCACTCTGGAGTCGGTCGTAGAACTCTTGTTTCTCTTCCTCGTCACTGTCATTGGTGGGCGCATAACACTGGATGACGTTCAGCTTGAGCTTTTTCTTGGTTCTAAAGGCTGCTGTTATAATTCTTGGCCCAAGAGGTTCCCAGCCCATCAGCGCTCTCTGTGCCACTGGTGACAGCATGAGTGCTACTCCTTCTGTATGGGGGCATTCTCCTCTTCATGACCTGAATACAGAATCATCTCCCCACTTAACAGCCTTTTCTGGCCAGACTGCGTCCATCTGGCTTCACTGATGCCTAGCAGGGAAAGGTTGTACTTTTGCATTTCCGCTGCTATCTGGGCGGCCTTGCCGCTCTGGTACATGGTCTTGACGTTCCATGTGCCCATGGTTGTATCCCTGGATAGAGAGAGGCGGCTCGGTCCTGTGGCTTCCGAAGACTTCCGGCTTTCACCACAGGACGTCATAAGTCTTCTAGTAGAAGAACCTTCCTCCTCCAGGAAAGGAATTACTGTTAGTCTTTTCGTCGGCGTTTTTGTAGCTATTTCCTTTTTTGCAGGGTGGGGAAGCTACCCCCACGCCCAACCCCCTTACTAGGAGGACCAGGGGTTTTCTGTCGGGGTCACCTTCCCTTAGACCATGTTGGTTCACGGCACCTTATTTCATTCGGTGCACCCCTCTCACGAGCCTCAACGCCGTATGGTCCCAGCGCGAGGCCAGTAGCACTTGCAGAGTCCTAAATAGCTTATTTTGTAAACGTCCGAGCAAGAGAGCGAATGGAATCGCCGGGTCGTGGGTTCAACAAGTCACCGTCCCGGCCCCGGTAGCTGGACTCGCTAATCCAGAGGAAAAAGGACGGGCTTATTCCATAGCATGTCCGTTGAAAGGTCCTGGTAAATCAAAGTGGCACAGTTGCAAGGCGCCTGAATTGATCAGTGTTCAGGTCGTACTCCATAGGCAATAGATTTCCCTGTTCCCCATAACCCGCCCGTCAGGGCCGTCCACATCTCTTCCACGGTACCCTACATCACCACCAAAGATGAGCACAGCACCGTGAGCAAGAAAGCCCTGACACTGGCCATGCTCGAAGAAAATGATCCTCAGGAAGCATGGATACGGGCATACACCGATGGATCAGCCACAGATGCAGTTCAGAATGGAGGGGCTGGGGTGTACATTCAGTACCCAAACAGAAAATGGCAGGCAGAGGCAGTATCAACAGGCCTTCACTGCACAAATTACAGAGCTGAGGTGGAAGCCCTGGTCCGTGCTGCAAACACCCTTAGTCGCACTGCAGACCCTGATGCCCAGATTGTCTTCCTGACTGATGCCATGTCTGTGCTTGAGGCAGCAACAGCAAGCAAACTGCCACGTCTACAAGAGGCACTGCAAAACATCAAGTGCACCAGACTGGTGCTGCAGTGGATCCCTTCACACTGTGGCATCTACGGCAATGAAGAAGCTGACAGAATGGCAAAAGTGGGCGCAGAGAAAGAACAAGACGAAAATGGAGTCAGCTTCACAGAAATGAAGACCATCATTAAGTCTGTGTACAGACCACCACAACGACCCCTAGACAGTTACCATCAGCTGTCCAGACAAGAGCAGGTGACCATCTTCCGTCTGAGGACCGGGCACAACTCAATTTCCACCTGCACAGACATTTTCACCTCATGCCATCTCCCCTGTGCCCTTGTGGAGAAGCAGAGTAGACCACAGAGCACATCCTCCAGGACTGGGAACCACCAGCTGCTGAGGGAGGAGATGTGGCAGAAGTCCACCACTCTACAAGAGAAACTGTATGGGCTTGTGGAGGTGCAACAGAAAACCACTGATTTCATTTTGAGAGCCGAACTCCAAGTGTGACGGCGTTCAAGAAGAAGAAGGGCCGTCCATTATCACTTCGGTGCCGTGGACGTTAAACCCGAACTAACCAACCAACCAATCTGCCAGTAGCACAGTTTGGTGTTGGTGCAGATGAGCGGTGCTTGTGTGTATTGATAATGCGATGCGTTCTTGTCAACCTCTGGTTCTTCTCTATGAGTAGTCACCCCTTCATGGCCACTCTGCCTCAGGCCAACAGGTTTAACCCACACTAAATCTATGATGGTTTCACAAACATCACTTTGACCCCTGGCACTTCACTTTCACAAACATCACCAGCGGGTCAGATATTTCTGAAACTGTCAAAGATTTCACAGTGGATTGAACCTGTTGGCCCGAGGCACAAGGATAACAAAAAGGCCACCAAGTGGCGTAGGGTTGCAAAAAGCTTAATAATGAGGATCATTTATGCAAAGGAAAATTCCAGATCACATATCAAACTCCATAAAAAAATTCTGGGGGTATAAATATCTTTTTAATTTTAAGTATGAAAAC
Organism: Semisulcospira habei; assembly: GCA_036245525.1. Classification (NCBI taxonomy): domain Eukaryota; kingdom Metazoa; phylum Mollusca; class Gastropoda; family Semisulcospiridae; genus Semisulcospira; species Semisulcospira habei. The sequence goes on along the minus strand of BTPG01000008.1, from coordinate 4,385,064 downwards.
TCCCTGAAATTTTGAGTGGGGATATGATTATGAATACCCCTCTCTCAGAAATGTGCACCCCTGTGGCACAGATTGTCTAGTGTTCCTGCATCGGGTTCGTCAAGATCTGGGCTTCATTGTGCTCGGTTCAAGTGTTTTTGTGTGTCAGCATTGCACTTAAGTGGTTAACCCTTTTATCCTCAAGGTCCCATTTCTCAAATTTTGGAGGTGTTGCCTAACGACTATGTACCAATTGCAGAAGATGGATTGACCATGATAATTCAGGGGTAGTGCCAGATTAGCTTGGCACCTGAAAGGAAGGCGCCAAGTTAATCTGGCACTACCTTTGAATTATCATGAATTATCACCCCAGCAGTCCGTCTCACGCTCTCCTGCGGAGTTCCACAGGGGTCCGTCCTGGGCCCGGTCCTTTTCACACTCTACACCTCTCCCCTGTCCAACATCATCCAGTCTCACCACATACACCACCACCTCTACGCTGACGACTCACAACTTCTAGACAAAGACAAACTTGACAACACTCAGTCACTACTGACTCGCACAGCTGACTGCTACAAAAACGTGAAAAACTGGATGACAGCAAACAAGCTTGCGACGACGAAACGGTAGCCATGCTGGTAGGCACTCGTCAGAAACTTTCCCAGCTCCCCCCCTCTCTCCACCTTCAACTCAACAGCACCCCCATCTCCCTCTCTGATCGGCCAAAAAACTTGGCGTTATCCTCAATTCCTCTATTTCCATGACCAGCTTCGTCTCCGCCACGGCCCAGGCATGCAATTTCTACCTCCGCATCAGTCAGATCAGAAAATACCTCACTTACGAAGCTGCCACCAAACTCTCTCTCATCCTATCTCGCATCGACTATTGCAACTCTCTCCTTTCTGGCCTCCCTCACTCCACCACTTTCACTCTCCAGCGCGTCCAGAACAATGCTGCCTGCCTCGTCCTCAGAAAGAAAAAATCCGACCACATCGCTCTCCTGCTCAAACTCCTTCACTGGCTTCCCATCCCCCAACGCATCCAATACAAGATTCTGTCTGTCTGCTACAAATCCCTGAACAACTGCGCTCCTGCCTATCTCTCAAACTTACTTTACCGCTACACTCCTCCCTGCTTCCTCCGCTCCGCCTCCGACCCTCTCCGCCTCCACATCCCCTGCACCAAACTCAGCACTTTTATCCCCTGCTCCTCTGCATACGGTCCATCTACCTGGAACACTCTCTCTCCGTCAGAAACACTCTCTCTCCTCCTTCCAGTCTGCCCTCAAAACTCAAATCTTTTAACAGTTCTAGCACTATATGACCACACCCCCCACCCCAAGCTGACTGTCGTAATGTATTTCACTATTTGTGGTACGTGAGTCGTTGTCTAAAGCGTGCGCATGCGTGCACGAGTTGTGAGTGCGCGCTTAGAGTTATAATTATTGTAAAATAAGCGCATTATAAATACCGTAATTATTATTATTATTAATCCATCTCCTGATGTAGGTACTCGGGGCTAAATGGGTTAAGTTGCCTGTTACAGGTAATCTCACTAATATCTGCAGGCTGCTGGACTGCTTGAGTCGGTGGATCACTGATTTACTTTAACACCTTCACTGCTGAGAAAAGGTGAATATTGTTCAGCTGCAAGAGGCATAGATCCTCATGAGCCCTGCAGTTGCGTGGGTTCATTGGGATCATCTATGCCTCTTGCTATCACCATTTTGTGTCCATGTTTCTTGGATTGCTGGCGGCCTTTGGCTTTGAATTAACAGATTTCAGACACACAATCTGCGTCCATTGGCAGTGAAGGGGTTGAACAGCGTGAGATGAGCTTTGTGGAAAGAGACATCGAGTGGTTAACTGTCCACCAATACATCGGTTCAAAAGGTTACTGAAACAGAAAGTGAAATGTTGTGAATTGCTGTGAATGGAAGTTATGTTGTAACACACAATGTACCATTGTGCTTTAATTTGCAGAGATGGACTTTGACCCATCGAACAACCCGATGGCGCAGCCTCTCTTTTCTGCCAGATCTGAAAGTGAAATACAGAGAAGTAAGTCCCTCTGTTCTTCCCTTGTTGATCACTTAACAGCTGCTTCTGAGCAACTTCAAGAACTGTATCATTCATAGCATTGCCACTAATGTATCAAGTGCACCTGTGCAATGTCCAGATCATGTCTCCAATACTGTTGTCCTGGCCTTGTCACTGGTTTGCAAACTGGGGAGAAAAGAGATCCACGAAAGTGAATTTTTCCTCATACAGAAAATAATCACACAGCTGAAAGTCAAGTGCAGACATGTTTGTGCGTGTGAAATAGGATTGATAATTGTAAAATGTGTAAAACCTGACCAAATGGTGCCTCTAGGGTGAACTTGTGTCGCATCAAAAGCAAATTGCCATGACCGCAGGACCATGACCTCAGGGCTAAAAAATATTTATGGTGGTTGTTGCCAGTAACACAGAAGAAGCGATCTAAGTGTATTGTCTTCTTTTTTTTGCGTATGCTTTCCAGCCAGTCATGTAAGCTTTTTCCAACTGCAAGCGGCATAGATTCTCATGAGCCAGTGCAGCAGCAGAGGTCATGAGGATCTCAGTTTTTTTGTTGGTAGGAACCCCCACCCCACTATTTACTTCCTCAGATTGGGGAAGCACAATATTCTGTGTATTGAACACAAACGACGTAATTCTCAAATTGAAGAGTTGTCGTCTGAAGACTACATTACAGCTGAGGAGACAGTTTGACCATGGTAGTACAAGGCTGAAGGCTCAAAGCTGTTCTGTCACCACCCTTGAACTATCATGGTCGGTTGATATCTAGAGTCCAGGCTGAACGGGTAAACCTTTTGGCTGTTGGTAGTGCTCTTTTTCGAGGTAATTCCTGCAGGAATCACTTCGAGGAATGCTTCCAACAGCCAAAGGGTCTACTCTAAAGAAAGAGGTGTGTTGCAGATAACAAGATACGACGGAGAAGCCAGATGATCGTTACAGCAGAGGGACGCTCGCAGTTTGTAAGTTACATCATACAGTAGTTGCTTCACTAGCACAAATTTAGACATTATTTGTTCATTTTGGAGGTTTTGGGTTTGTAGTGAATTTGTGCAGTGCACTTGACATTTTTGGCTTACGTGCGAAGCAAAAGTGAGTATGTTCTGGACCAGTGGTTGTGCGCCCGTCGTCTGGCGTCGGTGGTAAACTTTAACTTTGGCATTTTCTCGAAGACTATTCAAGCCACAGTCTTCAAACTTGGCCCAAGGATACTTTGTGGCAAGACCTTTCTAAACATACCAATTTGAGTGACCTCTCACAAGGTCAAGGTCACAGTGAATAAGGAAATAGGCAAAAAATAGCTATCTTTTGACATAATTTATTTTTTCACAAATACTATTCACAATTTCAAACCCAAACTTGTTACAGAGATACCTGATGGTAAGACCTTTCTATGCATACTAATTTGGTTGATCCCTCGGAAAGGTCAAGGGTCACAAGAGCTGAGGAAATAGGTCCAAAATAGCCATATTTTGACAAAAGATGTTTTTTCTCAAATACCATTCACAACTTCAAACCCAAATTTGGTACAGAGATATCTGATGGTAAGACCTATCTATGCATACTAATTTGGATGACCTCTCGGAAAAGTCAAGGGTCACAAGAGGCTGGCAGTAGTGTGTAAAATGCACTTTTTTGATAAAATTGTAGGTATTGTCAACATTTTTGCAAATTTTTCTCAAAGGTAGCTGATGATAAGACCTTTTTATGAATACTAATTTTGTCAACCCATTGCAAATGTCAAGGGTCATGGGGGGGGGGGGGGGGGGGGGGGGGTGACAGATGTGTGAAAAATGCTTATATTTTCAGAACACATGGATTTTGCTGGTGCAGTAGCCAGCCCTTTACTTATTGTCACAAAGTTTACACATTATATGTAAATAGGTCATACATGTGAGCCATAATGGCTTTGCCTTTCTTGTTATTTTATTCTGACGAGTCTTAACCGTGGTATATTTATACAGATTTTGTGTGCACGTTTTTAATCTTGTTCACTGAAAATGTGTCCTATTACAATACATGTAACTAGAGTAAACTTTGCTTATAAGTTATAACAAGATCAGAATCTCAGACATAACAAATTTGGACGTGAGAAAACAAAGAGGTCAAAACTATAGTTTTTCAGAAGTAAATTACTTCGCTGATAACAAACATAAGATAACAACATGAAGGACTGTGTCCCGAGGCATTTGTTACATCCGAAGTTTACCGTACATGTTTTGCTGCTCAGGGCTTCCGTTTTCACAACAGTTTAACTCTTAAACGTTTGCCTCCCTTGACATCGATGGAATTCCATCGATGCTTTCACAGTGGAATTTTCCACTGCTATGAAAAATTTAGAATCGTCTTTTTTTTTTTTATTTCACTAATTTTATTAGTTGTATAGGGTTCACATTAATGTTTGAATGACTCCATGCTGTAAAAATACGAAATATATTAAAATAAAATAAAATAAATTCGCATCCTATCACGTACTTGCTCTCTGCAAATTCTTCGCCATCTTGTTTGAGTTGCGATCTTCTTGTGCGCATTTCTTTCGTCGATTTCTCGCTATCATGAGTTCAGAGGAGAGTGAAAACGGAACGGATTACTCCACTGATGTATCCTTGGATAATTCTGATGGTGCAGACAAAACCTTGGGGAGGAATGGCTTTGGAAATCGCCGTGTTCCACATGACAGGTACAGACTTCCTTGTGTCTATTTTTAGATATGTCATTCTTGTGTTTACGAAGCAAAAGTTACGCTAAAAAAGCATCAATAATAACAACGATGTCTAAATTATGGCAGGAATAGTATATCTGTACACCTTTTATGTGGGTTCATCTCTTTTTGCTCAAGTTTTCATTAATATTTTAGCGTATACTGAGGTAACTAGGAGGCTGTCTGCTTTGTTTACATTATGGCTGCCACTGGTGTCAGTGTGAGAGGGAAGCTGTCATCGCTTCTGATCATGGTTACATGCATAATATCAACAAAACAATACATGCTTTGTATTTATTGCATTCCATACTTTGTCTTTGCAGTGCCTGGAGCTATGGGAATCTGGATCCTGGCCCTACTGACCCCATGCCCAAGTTCAGACCTTACAAAACACCTGGCATACAGCTACCTGACTGCCGCACAAGGGACGATGTGAGGAGATACGTGACACCTGCCTGCTTCTTCAAACTCTTCTTCACCCTGGACATCATTACCCGCATCTGTGAGTGGACTAACGACTACGCAAGGATGCATGGGCCTGATAAGCCTACTATCTATCAAGGCTGGAAAGACGTCACCACAGATGAACTGTATGTATACTTTGCGTTGCTTATGTACATGGCCATTGTGAAAGCTCCAAATGAAGCTGCATACTGGTCGACCACTGCTCTGTACCATGGACTGTGGGCAAGGAAATTTATGAGTTATGCTCGTTTCAAGGCCCTTCAGGCATTTGTGAAAGTGTGCAATGCTGCTACCGAGAACAATGTGAGTGATAAACTGTGTAAGGTACGCCTTCTTCATGACTACATCAAGGCCAAGTGCAAGAAACTTTATCAACCGTATATGAATCTGTCTGTAGATGAGAGAATGGTAAGAAACCGTGGTAGATTCACATTCAGGCAGTTTGTGAAGGATAAGCCCACAAGGTGGGGAATGAAGTTGTGGATTTTAGCAGATTCTTCTAATGGCTATACTTATGATTTTGATGTATATACTGGAAAAAGCACTGAAAAGTCACACTTTGGTCTGGCTTATGATGTTGTTATGAAGCTGTGTAAAAGTGTTTTCAAACAAGGTTATCATGTATTTTTTGATAACTTTTATACAGGTGTAGCACTAATGAAAGATTTATTAGCTAATGGTGTTCTTGCGTGCGGCACTGCCATTGCCAGTCGTAAAGGCATACCACCATTATTCAAGGATACAAAATCCTTTTCCAAGAATACTAGAGGCTCTGTGAGATGGTTGAGGGAGGGAAATTTATTATATTTACAATGGCTTGATAATAAGCCTGTCACATTTGTTAGCACCATGCATGAGAATGGCAGTAGTTATAAGTACGTACAGCGGCGTAATAAAGTAAATGGTGCCTTTAGGGCAATAAAAGTGCGTCAACCCAAACTTGTAGATAGTTATAATAAATATATGGGTGGGGTGGATAAAAGTGACCAGTTAATTGGTAAATATAAAACTCTGAGGAAAAACTCACAGGTACTGGAAAACCTTGTTTTTTCATTTTCTTGACATTGCGCGAGTAAATTCCTACATACTTTTTAATGATTTTCGACGGAAAAACCCTGATATTCCAGAGTTACAAAGGCAAAAAAAGTTCAATCAGCTGAAATTCACTGAGGAATTAATTAGAGAACTTGCTGGAATAGATGAAAATAGTGATGTGCCTCTGTTCAAGAAGACTAACAGCCGGGCACCTACTCCAGTGCCACTGCCTAACCACGCAATGCAGCCGGTGATGATGGAAAAGGCAAAAAATTGTAGATTATGTTATGCCAGTGAAAAAGTTGAAAGAAAAACACATGTGAAATGTTCTGTGTGTGATAAATCTTTGTGTTTTACAAACAAGAGAAACTGCCTTCTTCAAGCTCACCTGTAGATGCTGTGTAAAGTGTATTTGTACTTTGGAATTTTCACCTGCAAATATTTTCACTGCAAGCTAAGCATTGATTTATAAACAAATTATGTGTATAAATGTAGAAACATGTGGCTTTTTGAACACAGCTGAACTCCATGGTTGCAAACAGAAAGAAATATAAATAGTGAACAGTCTGTTTATGTTGTTCATAGCAGTTCATTCTTGTGAGCTACTTTCATTGTTTTCATTTTGTGCTACGTTTACGTATTTCAGTCACTTTGTCTTCATGAGGATAGAACATACATTTATAAAGCAATTTTAACATACTTGGGCTTGTTTTGTCAGGAATTGTAGTGGCTTTCAGAATTAACTTCTTTTAGTGACTGTTGTACAGTAATAAAAAACTTTTCTTCGTTGCGACTATTGAATGTTTAATATTTTGCGGTAAAATAAAAATAAAATTTAGACATTGAACCCTTCTTCATGATTTACAGTGTAATTATTTCTTGTTGTTAGTGTGCCTGTTTGAAAGAAAATTCAATTTGCTTTCAACTGATATATAATATGTCTATAATATGTTAACACTTGCACTAGTTTTGTGTATTTTTAACCATTTACCTGTTGCGCTGTCAAAAATGCATACAATTTGCACGAACGTTTAAGAGTTAAAGGGTCTGTAGACCCTCAGATATAAATTTTAGAGGGTACACAGACCCCCGTCTGAACATTATAGAGGGTCTGCAGATTTATTTAAGAAGAACTGCATCATCTGTATGTTCCTTAAATTAAATAAATTAACACATTTCGTTCTCTCCTCTAAATGTGTTGTGACTGTGTGTGTGTCCTTTCCATGATACTGATTCTTTAACTGGTGAGCTATCGCGCAAAATCCTGTCTCCCTCTCTCTCTCTCTCCTCGCGCTGGGACCATACGGCGTTGAGGCGCGTCCCCTGGGTGGTGGATAGGGGGTCCCTCGTGAGAGGGGTGCACCGAATGAAATAAGGTGCCGTGAACCAACATGGTCTAAGGGAAGGTGACCCCGACAGAAAACCCTGGTCCTCCTAGTAAGGGGGTTGGGCGTGGGGGTAGCTTCCCCACCCTGCAAAAAAGGAAATAGCTACAAAAACGCCGACGAAAAGACTAACAGTAATTCCTTTCCTGGAGGAGGAAGGTTCTTCTACTAGAAGACTTATGACGTCCTGTGGTGAAAGCCGGAAGTCTTCGGAAGCCACAGGACTGAGCCGCCTCTCTCTATCCAGGGATACAACCATGGGCACATGGAACGTCAAGACCATGTACCAGAGCGGCAAGGCCGCCCAGATAGCAGCGGAAATGCAAAAGTACAACCTTTCCCTGCTAGGCATCAGTGAAGCCAGATGGACGCAGTCTGGCCAGAAAAGGCTGTTAAGTGGGGAGATGATTCTGTATTCAGGTCATGAAGAGGAGAATGCCCCCCATACAGAAGGAGTAGCACTCATGCTGTCACCAGTGGCACAGAGAGCGCTGATGGGCTGGGAACCTCTTGGGCCAAGAATTATAACAGCAGCCTTTAGAACCAAGAAAAAGCTCAAGCTGAACGTCATCCAGTGTTATGCGCCCACCAATGACAGTGACGAGGAAGAGAAACAAGAGTTCTACGACCGACTCCAGAGTGCCGTGAACAAATGTGCGGAGCGAGACATCACCATCGTCATGGGCGATTTTAATGCCAAAATAGGGGAGGACAACACCGGATACGAAGAGGTGATGGGGAGACAGGGACTAGGCTCGGAGATGAGTGAGAACGGGGAGAGGTTTGTAGACTTTTGTGCTCTAAACCGACTTGTCATTGGAGGCAGCATCTTCCCACACAGAAGAATACACAAAGCAACTTGGGTCTCAGCTGACCATACAACAGAGAACCAAATAGACCATATCTGCATTAGCAAGAAATTTAGAAGATCCTTTCAAGATGTTCGAGTGAGGAGGGGAGCAGATGTCGCCTCAGACCACCATCTGCTTACCTTAAGAATGAAGCTCAAGCTAAAGAAAAGCCGCACAGAGACAACAAGAAGACAGCGCTATAATGTAGGCCTCCTGAGAGAAACTGGAGTTAGAGAAGAGTTCAAACTGGTGCTGTCCAACCGGTTTCAAGCGCTACAGGAGCTAGTAAATGAAGAGGAGGCGGTCACCACAGAGCAGCAGTGGAAGGCAGTTAGAGAGGCGCTGAACTCAACCTGCAAAGACACTGTAGGGTTCAGGAAACACCACCACAAGGACTGGCTGTCGGCACAGACCTTGAAGAAGATAGAAGCGAGAAAGCAGAAGAAAGCAGCGGTCAACAACAGTCGCACGAGAGCAGCCAAAGTAAGGGCACAGGGGGAATACTCGGAAGCCAACCGCGAGGTGAAGAGGAGTATCAGGGCAGACAAGAGGGCCTACACAGACAGCCTGACAACAGAGGCAGAAAAGGCAGCAGGCAGCGGCAACATGAAACAGCTCTACGACATTACCAGAAGATTGTTGGGTAAGTATGGCCATACAGAAAGACCAGTAAAAGACAAAGAAGGCAAGCCTATTGCAGACAGAGCAGACCAACTCGACAGATGGGCCGAGTATTTTGAAGAGTTACTGAACAGACCTAGCCCACCCGACCCCCCCGACATCCAGCCGGCAGAGACCGACCTACCCATCAGCTGTGACAGACCCAGCCGGGAAGAGATCAGAAAAGCAGTGGCATTTTTGAAGAATGGCAAAGCAGCAGGGCCAGATGGCATCCCAGCGGAGTCTCTGAAAGCAGACCTAGAGACAACAGTTGAGATGCTGTACCCACTGTTTGGAAAGATCTGGGAAGAGGAGGTGATGCCAGCTGACTGGAAGGAGGGGTACCTAATCAAGCTTCCCAAGAAAGGCGACCTCAGCAAGTGTTCCAACTACAGAGGAATCACCTTGCTGTCAGTACCAGGAAAGGTCTTCAACAGGATCATCCTAGAGAGAATGAAGAGCTCTGTTGACCCCCAGCTGAGAGACCAACAAGCAGGATTCAGGAAGAACCGATCATGTACAGACCAGATCGCCACTCTCCGCATCATCGTGGAACAGTCTCTGGAGTGGAGCTCCCCGCTGTACGTCAACTTTGTGGATTATGAGAAAGCATTTGACAGCGTGGACCGAGAGACTCTGTGGAAACTCCTACGACACTACGGTGTACCCACAAAGCTCGTCCGCCTGATCAAGAGCAGCTATGATGGCATGACATGTCGCGTGATCCACGAAGGGCAGTTCACCAGAGAGCTCCAGGTCAGAACTGGTGTCAGGCAGGGGTGTCTGCTGTCTCCGTTCCTCTTCCTACTGGCCATAGACTGGGTCATGAAGATGACCACAGAGCACAGACGAAGTGGAATACAGTGGACACTGTGGACACAGCTTGACGACCTTGATTTTGCAGACGACTTGGCATTACTGTCCCACACTCATCAACAAATGCAGGACAAGACCACGAGGCTTGCTGACATCTCGTCCCAAGTGGGCCTCACCATTCACAAACAGAAAACAAAGACCATGAGGCTGAATGCAACCAGGGAAGAACCAGTCTTGCTTGTTGGCACCCCGTTGGAGGAGGTGGAGTCCTTCACCTATCTCGGGAGCATCATAGACAAAAAAGGCGGCACTGATGCAGATGTCAGAGCACGAATCGGTAAAGCCAGAGCAGCCTTTCTCCAGTTGAAAAAAGTGTGGAGTTCCAGAGAGCTGTCACAACACACCAAAGTCCGGATTTTCAACTCCAATGTAAAAGCAGTTCTCCTATATGGAGCAGAGACATGGAGATTGACAAAAACCACAGTCAACAGAGTACAGACCTTCATGAACAGTTGCCTTAGAAGAATTTTGAAAATCCACTGGCCAGAGAAGATCAGCAACGTCAGACTCTGGGAGAGAACAGAGCAGATAACAGCAGAGAATGAAATTGGGCGAAGAAGATGGGGATGGATCGGTCACAGTCTGAGAAAGCCAGCTTCCAGTATCACTAGGCAGGCATTGTCATGGAACCCCCAGGGAAAGAGGAAAAGAGGTAGGCCGAGAAACTCCTGGCGTCGAGACCTCCAAGCAGACATCAAGAGACTGGGAACCACCTGGAGTAGAATCGAAGGAGAAGCACAGGACAGGAGTTGCTGGAGGTCTCTCGTCGACGGCCTATACCCGGGTAGGGGTGACAGGCGTAAGTAAGTAAGTCTCTCTCTCTCTCTCTCTCTCTCTCTTTCTCTCACACACACAGAAAAACATATAGCTATTTATTTATTTGTATGATCGTTTGATAATGTATTGTAACGGAGAATATAGCATTTTCTGCTGAATGTGGCAGCCGGATTGACAACCAAAGTGTGACTTGTCTAAACTCTCTCTCTCTGTGTCACTGTGTGTGTGTGTGTGTATGAACTGATGTACATAAAAGTTTATTTCAACCCATTTAACCACTCAGAAAGACGTGTTTCTCTAATTTTTGCCTCATAACTGTGTACCAGAAGAGTGGATCGACCACGATTTAAAAAAAAAAAATGACAAACTTATTTCTGTTAAAATTTCTGGACTTGCTTTTTGAGTTTGCCTCAGTGCACATTGCTCATGCCATTCGTGTGCCGTCGTGCTTTAGCCATGGAAATACACGCAGTGCAGCCACGAACTCTGAAAACTGCGTCGCAGCGGCGGTGCCACACACGGCCCAGGTGTATCATTTCTGGTACTGTCGCTTGTCGATGGACTGAGATGGCGGTGTCGAAGTGCAACTTTCTTCTTAGCGATTATCAAGATCAGACGGTGCCGGATTGAAGAATCCGAAGCATTCCAGCTTCCTTTGCTTTTTCTCCGCCATTTACAACTTCGTTCAAGATCGAACTGAAAGTGAAACGCACGATGCCGTATCCCATAATAGTATGTATGGTGACGTCACAGCAAGTAACGCGTTCAACATGTAGCGCGCACTTTGTAATAACATGCTGACACCACACATAAACTAACAGTTTGCCTGCCCAGTTACACTCGCACGCACCCCGGAGTCGGGTTGATTCTGAACGCAGCCGCGACTGAGCGAGCGGCTAAACGAACCAACTCATCACTAAAAATAGAACAACTGTCACCGACCTCTGTTATGGTACGCACGGTGGCACAAGGATAATGCATCTCGGACGCAGACGCACTGAATTTTAGTGCGTCTGATTACCCCTTGGTTACATTTTCATTACGTGATTTTGGGTTTTAATGCGTCATAGACGCACAGACGCACTAAAACGGAAGCCCTGCTGGTACTGGTGGCTGCATGCAGGAGTGGTTAACCTTTTCACTGCTGAGAAAAACTGAACACCACCCAGCTGCAAGAGGTATAGATCCTCATGAGCCCCCGCAGCTGCGGGGGCTCATGAGGATCTATGCCTCGTGCTGACACCATTTTTTTTAAATTTACGTTCCTTTGATGGCTGGGGCTCTTGGACGTCGGATTTACATTGATTTCAAAAACACAATGTGCGTCCCCCGGCACTGCTTAAGTCACTGTGACATTGATCTGTGCAGATCGACGAGTATGGCCAGCTGAAGAAGTTCAGTTCATGTTCGACCATCTACATCGACGACTCGACCGTGTCACAGCCGGACCTGAAAAACACAATCAAGACGGTGGCGCTGGCGATCTATTTCCACATACGCAACAGGGACAGACACACCGTGCGCAACAGTCAACTCGAGCGACACATTCTCGACATATTTGATGAAAAACTGCACCCTCTCGCAGTGAGTGCCCCATTACAGTTAACATCTGTGGAGTTCATCATCGTCATCATCATCATCAGTCCCTTGCCCGAACTGGGCGTTGGGGGGACTGAAAGGCAGCAGCAACAGACAGTGCTCTCCACTGAGTTCTATTTTGGGCGGTGGCAAGCAAGTCTGGCATCGTCTGTGGAGTTAAAGCGCACCAAATATTAATGAATTTTATCAGAGAAAAATTAAACTTTGTCGGAACCCATCCTCCCTTTTTTGCTGCATGTATACGAGATCCGTCGCGGCAGCTAAATAATTAGGACATTTGCAATGATTTGTTTTGAAAAATAAAGGGTTGGTGTCATTTAGAGTTGAGTTTTCCAGGGTAAAATGTACACTTTGTTCGGCACGCTTTAACTCATTCTGCCCCAGACACACCACAGCAAAATAAAGATTGACCATGATAGTTCAAGGGTGATGCCAGAATAGCTTGGTGCCTATGGGCGCCAAGCTATTCTGGCATCACCCTTGAACAATCATGGTCGATCTGTGTCCTGCACTGCAACGCAGTCCTTAGAGGACGACTTCAAAATGTGGGGATTTCGTTCTTGAGGTAGAATGAGTTAAGATGAGCTTTATTGTCTCATTAACCCCTTGACTACCGAGAAAAAAGAAAGATGATCCAAATGCAAGAGACATTAATCATGAGCCCCTGTATAAGTATTTGTTTGGGCCCATGAGGATCTGTCTCTTGCGACCCCTCTTTGTATCCGTGTTCTTCAGACAGATGGGCGTTTTTTTTTTTGCATATGGTTGCTATTTTTAGTTTAACCTTTCTTTTATTTTAGAACTGAAAATGGTTCTTTTTTGGTTTGTGTGTGATCTCAGAAAGACCCCATTCCCGATGACTACGACCGGCGCGACCCCGAGCACAAAATCATCTACCGCTTTGTGCGAAACCTGTTCAACGCGGCTCAGCTGACGGCCGAGTGCGCCATTGTTACACTGGTTAGTCAACACTTAACCCTGTTTGCCCTGGGACCCTGCAGCAGGAGATGGATTGATCATGATAATTCAAGGGTAGTGCCAGATGAGCTTGGATCCTTCAGGCGCCGAGCTCATCAGGCACCACCTTTGAATTATCATGATCAATCCATCTCCTACAGCTGGTACATAGTCGTCAGGCAACACCTCGAAAATTTGAGAAATGGGACCTTGGGGCTACAAGGGTTAATTACATGGCTGCTTCATCTTGTGCTTGCTTTATGTCTATATCCAACAGGCCCCCAAAATCAGATGCATAATGATGATAATACAGGGCAATGCTATGTTCATCAGCTTTACCTGGTGTGGATGTTGACATACACCAGTATCGAGATCAACCCAAACTGGAAACTAAATACTAGTCCTTTGGCTGTGGGTAGCAATTTTGGGGCTCAAGTGCGAAGCAAAAGTGAGTATGTTTTGGGCCAGTGGTCGTCCGTCCGGCGGCTGGGGTAAACTTTAACCCTTATCATTCGGAATACACTAGTGTCTGAAAGTTTGACTAAAATAGTTCAAGGGTAGTGCCAGAAAAGCTTGGCACCCTAGGTGCCAAGCTATTCTGGCACTACCCTTGAACTAAAGCCATTGGTCTATATCCTTATCTGTAAGTACTATAATGTAGCTTGCATATTATATGGCAGTGTACAAATTGGAAGCTTTTAGCCTCAGTATGATATGGGTTAATGTTGGCATTTTCTCAGAGACTATTCAAGCCACAGTCTTCAAACTTGGCCCAAGGATACTTTGCGGCAAGTCCTTTCTAAACATACCAAATTGCGTGACCTGCCACAAAGGTCCAGGTCACAGGGGATCATGAAATAGGTCCAAAATAGCTTATATTTTGACACAATTTATTTTTTTTTCAAATACTAATAAACTATTCACAACTTCAAACCCAAACTTGGTACAAAGGTACCTGATGGTAAGACATTTCTATGTATACTAATTTGGTTGATCCCTCAGAAAGGTCAAGGGCTCAGGAAATAGGTCCTAAATAGCCATATTTTGACAAAAAGATGTTTTTTCTCAAAATACTATTAACAACTTAAAACCAAAACTTGCTATAGAGATACTACCTGATGGGTAGACCTTTCTATGCACACTGATTTGGTTGATTCCTCAGAAATGTCAATGGTCACGAGAGCTCAGGAAATCAGTACAAAATAGCCATATTTTGACAAAAGATGTTTTTTTCTCAAATTCTATTCACAACTTCAAACCCAGATTTGGTACAGAGATACCTGATGGTAAGATCTATCTATGCATACTAATTTGGATGACCCCTCGGAAAGGTCAAGGGTCATGAGGCTGGCAAATGTGTGTAAAATGCCCATCTTTGATAAAATTGTAGGTATTATCAACATTTTTGCAAATTAAATTTTTCAACCGAATTTGACACAAAGATAGCTCCTATACATACTAATTTATTCAACTCATCACAAAGGTCAAGGGTCGTGTCAGGTTGACAGATGTGTGAAAAATGCTTACATTTTCAGAAAACATGGATTTTGCTGCTGCAGAAAACAGCCCTTGTCACAAAGGTCACACATAATTATGTAAATCGGTCATACACGTGAGCCATAATGGCTTTGCCGTTCTTGTGTCGTAATGATTCTTTCAGGAATCATCATGACAAAAACTGATACCCACAGCCAAAGGGTAGTTTTATTGTCATGATGATGATGATGGTGTGTGCTTGTACAGGTGTACCTGGAGCGGCTGTTGACGTACGCGGAGATTGAGATCAACCCCAGCAACTGGAAGCGTCTGGTGCTGGGTGCCATCATTCTGGCCTCCAAAGTCTGGGACGACCAGGCCGTGTGGAACGTCGACTTCTGTCAGATCCTCAAGGACATTCAAGTCGATGACATGTCAGTACTGACACGGATAATATTAACTCTTAATCACCTATAAGAACATACACTGTCTATTCTCCTGTACCTAGAAGATAGTAAGAAAATTACTGAGAAAATGGGTCACTTCACCAAAGCGTCTATAACTTTTTTGAATAGACAGATATTTAAGTCTGTTTTTTTTTTCTTAGCTGACATATGGATGGATAGTATTTTATGTTGTGGTGGAGTGTAATTTGATACCTGTTTATATTATTTACTGTAAATAATTACAGGTAAATTAACTGAAAAAAATGCACCTTGATTATTTTGATATGACAAACAAAAGACGTAAAACTGAAAAATGTGTCGGTGGGCGAAAATATGAAAGTGTGTGATAGTGGAGTGAGATAATTTTACATTAGTGATCACTATTACCAGGCAATCCACTGATAATCCTTCAGGTAATCGAAGTGCACGTATCCCCGTCGGCGGATGTTGCTACAAATTGATCGCCAAGTTCGTCTGTTGGGCGAAAATTTCGAACATTTCAGCAGGGAAATACTGATAAAAATAATCAAGTGGTGTCGCTTCCAACTCAAGTGGAGTTGTTGGGCCCACATATCGCGTGAAAGGCTGCAAAAAAGTCTGAAATTGGCCGCTGATGCCAGATAGCATCGCCGCCGCCATCTTGCAGTCGTCGCTTCGGTAAACACTGCTGAAATACTCCGGTATTTTCGTCATCCCAGTCCGACAGATTGCTAGTATGTACACTAGATGTACACTAGACACACTTATGTCACTTCCCTCTGGCTCTGAAACTGGATAATTGCCAATTTACTCCGAAATAGCGGTAAACTCTGGGTCACTGTCGTGTATGTCGCCATGTTTGCAAACACGTGCGTTAGCGAGCAGCCAGGTGCACGTTAAACTCTCCCAATTCGACACACACAGTGGCTTAGAGCGCATGCCCAGTGTCTAAAGTTAGTTTGACCTTGCCCCCTACGGTATACAATCTCACCTTCTTCACAGAAGAACCCACCAACGTATCACATGACTTCTAAATTTAGTACCAAGGACGGGCGTCTATGGGCGCTTTAGGTAAAGACCCGGAGGGCGTTTACAGGCGTTATAGGTGATTAAGAGTTAATAATTATAATAATGATGATAATGTCGTCTATTTCGCTTGTAATGTCAGACATAAGGAAAATCTGGTATTTCAACACTTTTTCAGAGGTCCTGAAAGCACTTTTTCTGTTTTATCCATTTTAGCCCCAAGGTCCCATGTCTCAAATTTTTGGAGGTGTTGCCTAAGGACTATCTACCTGTTGCAGGAGATGGATTGACCATGATAATTCAAGGGTAGTGCCAGATTAGCTTGGCGCCTGAAGGTGCCACGCTAATCTGGCTCTACCCTTGAATTGTCACGGTCAATCCACCTCCTGCTGTAGGAATCTGGGGCTAAATTACTTCACTCATAACAAACTTTTGACATAACGGTACGAAAAATTGGGTCCTCTTGCAATTTGTTACATCAAAGTTTACTGTAATAATTCAGGGGTTTTGAGCAAGGAAAATCAGACGCTCTCTCAAGAGAAGCCTTGAAGGGCAAAAAGTGTCGTCTTGTCATTCAAGACCATCGCTTGGGTGGCTGTAGCCCCCTGTCACCAATCATTTAAGACCATTTGCTTGGGTGGCCGTAGCCCCCTGTCACCGACCTTACAAGACCATCGCACGGCGGTTTCTCTCTGTGGGCTTTGGCCCACTTAGTTTCATCGGCTACGCGTGTGTGCTAGCTAACCTGCCATTTGCCCACGCGCGCAATGAGCTGTGGCAGAAATTATTTGGAATAGCTAGGTTGCTGTTTCCAGCAGTGTGCGCGTGTGCTGAACTTGAGCCTCTTAGGGGAAAGGTTTCAGTGCATTTGCTGGTCTTACCAAGTGTTTAATTCACTTCCAGTGTAAGTGCAGGAAATGAAATTATAACCTTGATAAAGGCAGACCATTTGTCTTCAAGGTGAGAAAGATGTTTGTGCTGTAAAAACCTGAGAAACTGGCTAAATCTTTAGTTGTTTGCAAGAGGTATCCGTTTTTGTTTCTTTGTTTCTATTGCACGTGCACGGTGGTGTCTCTCTGCGGGCTTTGACCCACTTAGTTTCAACGGGTACGCGTGTGTACAAGCGAGCTGTGGCAGAAATTGTTTGGAACAGCTAGGTTGCCGTTTCCAGCCGTGTGCGCTTGTGCTGAACTTGAACATCTTAGGGGAAGGTTTACATCACAAGTGCTAGTCTTACAAAGTGTTTCATTCGCTTCCAGTGTAAGTTCACAAAATGAAATTATATGCTTGATAAAGGCAGACCATTTGCCTTTAAGATGAGAAAGATGTTTGTGCTGTGAAAACCTCCGAAACTGGCTAAACCTTTAGTTGTTTGCAAGAGGTATCCATTTTTGCTTCTTTGTTGCTACTGCTGCGCTTGCAGCCACCTGGAGTCTGGCAATGCCTGCGCTAGGCAGATCAGGTTACCGCTATCGGCAAACTAAGTGGGCTAGGGGAAACTGCCGTGATCACTTGGGTGGCCGTAGCCCCCTGTCACCGGTCATTCAAGACCATCGCTTGGGTGGATGTAGCCCCCTGTCACCGGTCATTCAAGACCATCGCTTGGGTGGCTGTAGCCCCCT
This sequence comes from Semisulcospira habei, assembly GCA_036245525.1. Classification (NCBI taxonomy): domain Eukaryota; kingdom Metazoa; phylum Mollusca; class Gastropoda; family Semisulcospiridae; genus Semisulcospira; species Semisulcospira habei. The sequence continues at coordinate 4,367,176 of BTPG01000008.1, read as the reverse complement.
GTCACCGGTCATTCAAGACCATCGCTTGGGTGGCCGTAGCTTCCTGTCACTGGTCATTCAAGACCATCGCTTGGGTGGATGTAGCCCCCTGTCACCGGTCATTCAAGACCATCGCTTGGGTGGCCGTAGCCTCCTGTCACTGGTCATTCAAGACCATCGCTTGGGTGGCTGTAGCCCCCTGTCACCGGTCATTCAAGACCATCGCTTGGGTGGATGTAGCTCCCTGTCACCGGTCATTCAAGACCATCGCTTGGGTGGCCATAACCTCCTGTCACTGGTCATTCAAGACCATCGCTTGGGTGGATGTAGCCCACTGTCACCGGTCATTCAAGACCATCACCTGGGTGGCCGTAGCCCCCTGTCACCGGTCATTCAAGACCATCACTTGGGTGGCCACAGCCCCCTGTCACCGGTCATTCAAGACCATCGTTTGGGTGGCCGTAACCCCCTGTCACCGGTCATTCAAGTCCAACCACTCACTCCCTCACTCGACCACTTTCACTCTCCAACGCGTCCAGAACAATGCTGCCGCCTCGTTCTCAGAAAGAAAAAATCCGACCACATCACACCCCTGCTCAAACTCCATCACTGGCTCCCCATCCCCCAACGCATCCAATACAAAATTCTGTCTCTCTGCTACAAATCCCTGAACAACTGCGCTCCTGCCTATCTCTCCAACTTACTTCACCCCTACACACCCTCCCGCTCCCTCCGCTCTGCCTCCGACCCTCTCCGCCTCCACATCCCTCGCACCAAACTCAACACTTTCGGCCCCCGATCCTTCTCCGTCTGCGGTCCATCCACCTGGAACACTCTCTCTCCTCCTTCCAGTCCGCCCTCAAACTCACCTCTTTCAACAGTTTTAGCACTATGTCACCACACTCCCCACCGCAAGCTGACCGTCGTAATGTATTTCACTATTTGTGGTACGTGAGTCATTGTCTAAAGCGTGCGCATGCGTGCGCGAGTTGTGAGTGCACGCTTAGAGTTATAATTATTATAAGATAAGCGCATTACAAATACCGTAATTATTATTATTTAACCACTTGGGTGGCCGTAGCCTCCTGTCACTGGTCATTCAAGACCATCGCTTGAGTGGTCGAAGCCCCCTGTCACCGGTCATTCAAGACCATCGCTTCAGTGGCCGTAGCCCCCTGTCACCGGTCATTCAAGACCATCGCTTGAGTGGCCGTAGCCCCTATATAATGACAGGTGATCGCTCATGAGGGTGGTGGATCAAAACAGCGTCTGTTGTAATAGGAATAATATAATAATGATATTGTTACTGGTTGATTTAGTTCATTCTACTTCCTGTCGTTATCCCCACCCGGGTCTGCCCTGGGGGACTTGGGTGGGGTTAACTACTTTTTAGTTCCCACGGTCACCCTGGTCAGCCCCACAGGGTGGGTTTCCCTTCTATTCTGGGGCATGTGTTTTCCTTCTACCCTTGGGTCCATTCACCTGTATTTGCCTTTTTAAACTCTCCCTACTGTCTGCGCTGCCTGTAGCTCTTGATATTGGATCTGTGTTGCTAAATGGTCTTAGCTTTATTTAGGCCCCATGTCGTAGGTTTATTTAAGGTATTCGGCTGGCAACATACATTCAATATTCTGGTTGTTTTTTTTTTCACAAGCAGTGCCGGCACGTCCTGAGAAAGTCTTGTTGCTGTCGGGACGTTAAGCAATGTACAATCAATCAACCTTCCTGTCGTACATACATGTGTGTTTCCCTGATGTAGGAGGTGTTATACAGCGACTATGGATCAGTTGCAGGAGCTGGGTCGACCGTGATAATTCAAGGGTAGTGCCAGATTAGCATGGTGCCTAGTGGCACCAAGCTAATCTGGCACTACCCTTGAATTATCACAGTCTATCCATTTTTTTGTGTAGTGTGCTGGGGCTGAGTTAAACATACATTGTTTTCCTGTGACAGGAACGAGCTGGAGCGTCAAGTACTGGAGCTGTTACAGTTCAACATTAACGTCCCGTCCAGCGTGTACGCCAAGTATTACTTCCACCTACGCTCACTGGCAGACGCTCACGATCTCATGATCCCCTCACATCCACTCAGCAAGGATCGCGCCCTTAAGCTCGAGGTACAGACATTTTATTCAAGATTCAACAAAATTAAAAGAGTTTAGTGCAAACAATTTACAATGTCTGGTTTTAGTATAACAATCATGAAAAATGTATTTTTCTTTAAAATGAATTTTTTTGAAAAATACTTACCGATGGTATTACTATTAGGAATGGTTTCTTAGCTAGTCTAATTTTAGCCCAAAATTGTTGTGTACGAGTATGGTCATGATGGCAGGTGAGGGGCGCCATAGCCTAGGCGGAAACCCCGGTAGCCTCCCTTCCGGTTCAACCACGCATGCGCTCAGCGCTTACTACCTCAGTCAGTTTCTTAGCAGACCAGCAGCAAGCGGGGCAGGTGGGAGGGACCTTCGAGTAATACCATCGGTAAGTATTTTTCAAAAAAATTCATTTTAAAGAAAAATACATTTGTTTTCTCAAAACACATTACCGATGGTATTACTATTAGGAAGAATCCTGAAGAGGAGGCGGGTGCCGCTATAACGCCCCTCCCCATGCCATCGAGGCTGCTAGAGCTGTCCTCCCCAAGCAACCTCCCTCTAATTTTAGCAAAGATACTTAGGGCGCCGGGAGGGAGTGTTGCGCCACCACGGTGTCCCCCACCAGCGAAAGGTTCTGGCGCTGGTCATAGAGGTCCCTCAGGTAGAAGCGTGCGAAGGTGGTCTCCACAGCCGCCACAATGTCTTGACAGCACAGTTGCGGTCGAATGCTAGGCTTGCAGCCATGGCTCTGATCTCGTGCGCCCTGATGTGCATGCGTTTGGCTGTATCAGGGGCGAGTTCTTGGTAGGCAGATCGTATCACCCACCGAAGCCAGGAGGATATCGTCTGGGCTGAGATGTCATGTCTACCTGGGGACAGAGGGAGAAATAGGCGGGTGTGTCCCCTGCGTAGCGGCTTGGTCCGGCGCAGGTACACACTTAAAGGCTCGCACGGGGTCCTGTTGCCTGGACTCACGGGTGGAGCCTGGGTCTCTTAATGGTTGTATGGTGACCAATTGAGGGGCAGCCAAGGAGATCTGGTCTTGGCTAGGAAGGCCGGGTCGGGTAGCAGTCGAACTGAACCGTCCGTCCAAGAACTGCAAGCAGGCGGGGCGTGCTGGAGGGCGTGCAGCTCGCTGACCCTGGAGGCTGACGTGAGGGCCATAAGGAAGCAAGTCTTCTGTGTCATGTCTGGTAGTCTCGCCAACTGGATCGGCTTGAAGCGGGCCGAGTTGAGCGAAGTAAGCACCCAAGGCAGGTCCCATCGCGGCACCGGGGAGCGAAGAGTGGGACGTTGTAGACCGAAGTGGGCCAACAGGTCGGCAAGGTCCTTGCAGGAACCCGGGTCGGGTCATCCCAGATGCCTGTGCGTCTGCGATCATGGCCAGGTAGCCCCGGATGGTGATCGGCGCTAACCGCTGGTTGTTAAATAGCCAGGAAGGAATCCGCGAGTTGAGGAACTGTCAATCGATGGGGGAGGGGCGTCTGTCGTCACACCAGGCGCAGAGTACTCTCCACTTGCCTTCATAGACTCGTCTGGACGAGGTTCTGCGGGCTGTAGCGATCGCTTCCACTGCCGCACCTGAGAAGCCTCCAGTGGAGAGGGCTTGCCGGACAACCTGCAGGCGTGGAGGAGGAGGCGCTCGGGTCACGGAGAGGTACAGCGCCTGCCTTGGTTGCTTGAGCATCGTGCGTGGAGCGGTAGGGGGGGGGGGGGGGGGGGGGGGGGGGGGGCGTGGCGAGGTTCAGGAGGTCGGTCGTCCACGACTTGGTCCAGCAGCACGGAGCCACCAGAAACTGGATCACGTTGCACCCTCTGAGCTTGAGTAGAACCTTGGGGACGAGCACCGTCGGTGGGTAGGTGTAGGCGACCAGACCGTCCCAAGGGATGGAGAGAGCAAAACTGCCCAGGCAAGAGGGACTGGAGTGGGCGAGACGAAAAGCGGGAGCTGGAGATTCCATCTCGTGGCGAAGAGGTCGATCATGGGTGACTCCCACAGGGCGCAGATCATACGAAGAAATCTGGACGCAGCGACCACTTGATATGGAGAAGCTGACCGCGACGGGAGAGGGAGTCGGCTAGCACATTCAGATGACCCGGAATGTGACGCGCGCGGAGGATGATGTCCCGATCCTCGCACCACCGGAGCCCCTGGTGGCGGAGGATGCAGAGGGAGGGAGAGCGGGTCCCGTCTTTGCTACTGGATGTAGGCAATGACCGTGGCGTTGTCCAACAGCACCCGTAGCTCCTGAAGCCATAGGCGAGATTCCCACGCAAGGAGGGCTTGCCAGACTGCCTTCAGCTCCAGCCATTTGATGTGCCAGGACAGCAAAACCATGGGCCACAGGCCGGAGGCAGTCTCGAATGACGGAAGTAGGTGTGCGACCCCCACCGGAGAGGGTCGCATCGACGCAGAGGGCTAGCGGACTTGCTCACGTTGACCAGGAAGCCGAGGCTGTCGAGGAGATCTAGAAGATCATCTCGAGACTTCTCCAAGGAGGCCTCCGACCGGTTCCGCACGAGAAGATCATGTAGGCAGGTCGACGTGGGAGACGAAGACATATGCCTGGTCTAGTCTAGTAAGGCGCCCATAATCGGGTGAACACACAGAGACTGCTGTCGACACCGAAGGTAAGCGGGCGACCCAAGTGGACTACGCCATCGAAGGGGAAGCAGAGTGATGCCTGGAGATGGGGTGCCTGGGGACGAGCAGAACGCATCAGACAGATCCAGGTTGACGGCCAAGTCCGTAGGCTGCATTGCGGCGCGACGGTTCGGGCGGTCTCCACGCGGAAGGCTGGGGCGCCAATGAACTTATACAGAGTGGAGAGCACGCGGTGTCTGTCCTAGCAGCTTTCTAAACGGTCGGGAGGTCGAGGACTCAGCACATGAGGCATCCTGAAGCACCAGTTCCCAAGAAGTGGCAGCAGGCAAGACATCAACTGAGGAGTGGTACGCAGTGCGGTTTCGGTTACCGGGAAGCCAGGAAGTCCCTTAACCGCGGCGAGAGGCGGGCGTCTGCGATCCTCGCTGCGCGGAATGAAGACCCATAGAGGCTCGGGCATGCGTAGTCCAGCACCATTTCCGCAGGCCGACGCGTGACATCCTGGGACCGGGATACTTCATCCCCCAAAGCCCTGGGGGCCCGGAGGGACCCTGTGTCGTCCGCCGAAGCTACAAGAGAATAAAAAAACGATCATTATCATAAAGCGCTTGAACTTACCTCCCAGGCTCTAAGCGCTTCACAATGTGTACACACCACAACAAATACCGCGGCAATTGCCCACAGAAAACACTACTAGAGGCCGCGAGGAAACAGAAGGCCGAACAGGTGGAGAGTCGTTCCAGGCTCCATGCAAGGCGAGCGGCCGGACACTGGTCCCGTAGTCCCGCCCAGGGCGAAGGTGCTTGTCCCTGACCTTGGGGTGGAAAAACTTGCTGGACTTCCAAGAGCTTGGATGGCCGTACTCCTGCTTGGAGGAAGGCCTATGGTGACGGCTGGCATCCCCGTCGCGGGAAGACGTCCGCAGAAGTGGCGGCCTGTCCGGCGAGCGCGACCGCCGCCAATTACGTAAGTCCGCTTGGTCCTTCTAACACCCAGATGGCCGTCCGCACGGAAGGGTGGGCAGGCGATCAATCTCGTCGTGAGCCCGGCTCGTCCTTCAACTCATATCCGCTGAGCGGGAACACGATAGTCCCACAGTCTTGTCCGGTCGTGGGCGCCTGTCACTGACCTAGGAACGGGATGCTGAACGTCCGTGCTGGATCTGTGCCGAGGATAAGGAGGGCCGAACTTCAGAAGCCGCGTCCGGACTTGCAGCCGGGAGGCGGGTAGTGCAAGGACGTTGCGGGTCAGACTCCGACTGGCTACTCTCAGAGCTGAACGACCAGGCGTGAAACGGCCAAGTCCTAGGAGTGGTAACCTGACGTGAGGCCGGGCTTGTAGGACCGAACTTGCCAGCGAGCGCCCCCAGGTCCATCAGTCTCCTCCTGCCGAGAGAACTTGTCAGAGGACGAGGTCGGGACATCATAAGTATATGCTGGCTTATCCCCCGGGTTGAGGCGACCTGTCCCGTATGCGTGAAGAAGGTCGAGGCACGGGTGTCCGCTCAAAACTTAGCCGGCCAAGCATCGTAGCGCAACCAGGGTTAGGTGGGACGAAAACTCCTTCTCTTCTTTGGCCTCCCAGGGAACCTGTCACTGCTTTGGCCGGGGCGCCGAACATCCATGGATTAGGGCCACATAGGAAGGGTAGGCGCGGCGAGCAATCGCCGATGCTGAGCTCGTAGTACTCTGTGTTGAGCAGGCGGCCAAAGGCCCAGTAGTCCAATCCTGTCCAGGGTAACGGCAAGGTCCCTAGGCTGGAACCGTACGCCTGTGCTGGGCCTGTATGCGTGTGGCGTAGCCTGCGCAGCACGAGTGTCCAACGGGAATAAGGTGGGTCGAGCTCGCTCGTTGTCGGGTTCACCTAACTCCCTGTTCTGACGAGCGGTTGCCGAAAGGTCTAGCAGTCTCGTCCATCCGAGGATACTTGTCACTGCCCTAATAGCGAGACGATGTAAGCCTGTGCTGGCCAGGTCCCGACAGATTGGAGGGCCGTACTCCCGCGAATGGCCGAAGTCCTAGGATCGGTACGGGGTGGCCCCTCTCGTGCAGTCCGAACCACCACAACCGGGGAATGCGTCGGCACCGCTGGGGTGTTACAATCGTTAGCCGGCGGCTGCTCTCGGACTAGTGTTGGCCGTCTTGGCGATAGAACCCCCAGGCTGGAGCCACAGCTCGTCACTAGTCAGGGGCGCAGACAACGCATGGGAGAGCGGAGGCCCAGCCAGAACCAAATATGCAGCAGTCCTGCTCATGCCTCGGTCAAAGGAAGTCCCCACAAGCGTGCAGCGCAGACTTGTATGGCGGCGAATAGCGATGAGCCGCTCCGAACAAGGACAGGACTCGTGGTCCCGACGGACTGCAGCGCGTCGACTACTGCTTCCTGTGGAAGGGCGAGAATGCGTATGACTTGTGCGCTCGCCAGAGCCGTCCTCTCGGGTCTGTACCTGCTACCGGCGATGGGGCTTGCTCTCGTAGCTTATATCTCGCCGAACAATCAGCATAACTGGGCAGGAACCACTCGGGAAGATCCTGTCCGGAGCGCTGACCTCTTGCGTTAGGAGTGCGATGAGGACGAGGCTCCACCTTCTTGGAAGCAGCAACGTCGGGGCTGAGACAGCTACAGGTGCTGAAGCCTGTTCCTGTGTCATACCTCGTGCCGATGAAGTCGGCGTAACCGGGCAGAGGCCACTAGTCGGGTCTGTGGGAGCTGCTGGTGTTGGAGAACGGGCTCGCGACCGAAGTCACGGCATTGACTGTTCTGTCGCCGGGTAAGAACCACTAGTCGGGTCTGTGGGAGCTGCCGGTGTTGGAGAACGGGCTCGCGACCGAAGTCACGGCGTTGACTGTTCTGTAGCCAGGTAAGAACCACTAGTCGGGTCTGTGGGAGCTGCCGGTGTTGGAGAACAGGCTCGCGACCGAAGTCGCGGTATTGACTGTTCTGTCGCCGGGTAAGAACCACTAGTCGGGTCTGTGGGGATTACCGGCGCGGCATCCTTGTGCCGAGAAGGGGGTCTGTCTCGAAGCTTAGCTCTCGGAGCTCGAGTAACTGCGACCGGACAGTGGTCACTAGTCGGGTCTGTGGGAGCTGCCGGCGCAATAGTACGGGCTTGTGGCCTAAGCCGCGGCGTTGACGGTTCTGTCACCAGGTAATAGCCACTAGTCGGGTCTGTGGGTCTTACCGGTGCTGAACCCCTTATCCGTGCTGGTGTCGGCTGTTCGCGGCGGTAAAAGCTCCATAGCTTGTTCCACTGCTCTTCCAGCCAGGGGGCGCAGACCAGGCACGGGTGTGAGGAGGTACAGGCGGAACAGGGATGGCAATTAGCATGTCCGTCACTCGGCCATTGGAATTGTCCACATCGTACAGGTGCGGACTTGCCTACTGCAAAACATAGCGTACAATTGAAATGCGAGCGAACGTGCCCCCGCAGGCACACAAAACGAACCGCGTTAAACGAACGAGAAAGTTCACGGCGTATGCTCACGCACGGCGCTCTACCCCTTCCCAGGAGCGCCGGACGGAAGCAGTGACCGAGATTTTACCTTGCCATAATGAGGAAGAAGAGGCACGGAAAAGGACGGGACAACCAGTGCACCCAGGCGTACTCCACCAAAATGGCGGCGAAGACCGGCTCCCGTCAGTCCAAGGTCTGTGAACGACGTAGCACGCAGCGACCACGGTCACAACCGGTCGGTGAAGTTGGAAACAGCACCGCGAGTCCCAGGCAGCGTCAAGCCTACACAGGTCCATGAGGCTAGCAGAGGGTGAAGCAAGAGGGCACAAGCGGTGGCAGACACTCTGGCCGGACCGGCCAACGAGTGAGTAAAGTTCACAAGGCGCTGTCACGTCTGGATAATAACAACAGCACACCGAAAAGCTTGTAACCACACGAAAGCGTCCAAGCCAAAGGCTCACAGAGAAGGAAAACCCTCAAGCACAAAAAGCTTCCACCGAAGAAGACACAGTCCGAATCGTAGAGAGACACTGACGTACACAACCTACTCTGGACTAGCAAAGAAACTGACTGAGGTAGTAAGCGCTGAGCGCATGCGTGGTTGAACCGGAAGGGAGGCTACCGGGGTTTCCACCTAGGCTATGGCGCCCCTCTGGGGTTAGCTGCCCCACCCCATAAAAACACACATTGCTACAGAAACGCCAACAAGAAAACCAACAACTGACTCGGCCCTGGGAGAGGATGGACCTTCAGCTGGAGGATTTTTGACGCGGGGTGGTGAAAGCCGAAAGGAAGCCACTCAGCAGACTACCATCCTTTCAACCAGGGCAACCATCAACATCGGAACATGGAATGTGAAGACCATGTAGACAGATGCCAAGAAGATGGGCCACACCTGGGGACAGCTGGAGAGACTCGCCCAGGACAGAGACGGCTGGAGGGACCTTGTCGGCGGCCTATGCCCCAGGGGGGGGTGATGGGCATAAGTAAGTAAGTAAGTATGGCGCCCCTCACCTGCCATCATGACCATACAACAATTTTGGGCTAAAATTAGACTAGCTAAGAAACCATTCCTAATAGTAATACCCATTCCTAATAGTAATACCATCGGTAATGTGTTTTGACAAAACAAATATATATACAGCTCTGACCTGACATATCTCAAATCGTTACATCGCAAAGTCAGATATATTTCGTGGGGGGTACCTTGGATCCCCCCCAAAAATCAGACCGACCGCGGACGGCGGTGAACCGCGAAATAATTTGTCCCCGGCCTGGGCTGTATTGCACTCCACGGGGGGCTGCACACACACCTGACACGACAGCTGGGAGGGCGTCCACACACTGAACACCCACAAATCTTCTCCGGATGAAGAACACATACATATATGTACATAAAGAGGGTAGGAGACAGTCAGTGTATAATGAGGGTCTAGGCTTCTGGCACTTGGCAGATGTCTCCCCACTTGACTGGCTGCTGGGTGAGTGGGAATAGCTTCACACAGACTACAACATGACCTCCTAGATATGACCACACACGTAAATGTGTTAATAGGAAACACTTATTCGATGCGCATCAAGATCTATGCTTGTTTTTTCAAAATACATTACCGATGGCATTACTATAAGGAATACACTCTATAGCCTAGCGATTTCAGCCCAAAGTTGTGTCCCCTACACAACTGGGGAGGAGACACCGGGGATCCAAGAATAGGAGCCCGGGTGGCCTCCCCTTGCCAACCTATCCCGGCATGCATGTGGAGAACTCGCCCCAGTTTCACTCTTAGCTCGACCATGGACAGTCGGGCTTTTGCCTTGCTACGGTTTTTGACCGGTGTCTTCTGTGGTTTACTACAAACTTGGCTTTTGCCTTGGTTAGACTTCTCCTTGGTCTCAGTGTACTTCATTGGTGTGTTCTACACTTCAACGTTTTACTGTGTATGGACTTAGCGCCGACCGGTTTGACTTTCAGTGAACTTCGTCCTTGGCTGCAGCCTTGGGGTTTCGGCTTGTGACTTTACTCACGTGGCTTGTGCCTCATGGTGTGAGTTCGGCGCTTGAGTGTGTTCCTTCCTGCGGACAGTGTGCAACGAACGCTATGGCGGCTTCTGTTGAAGTTTTGCCTCCTTTTGTGAGAATTTCTGTGGCCCTCGGACGCCCTCGTCGCCTGCCGGCCGTGCTCTGCTCTTCCGACAGGATGTGTGACGTGTGTGCCGACGGGAGTGAGGACCGGCTGTCTCAGATGTGGGATTTCTACAGACGTGTCCTTCCTTCCTGGTCTCGACAGTCTCCCCGGACTTCTCCGCAGGATGGCGTCGCGCCGTCGGCTTCTCGGGCCCCACTTCGCTCCGGCTTCCGGGCCTTCCAGCCCGCAGGTATGTCCCCTTCTTTTACCTTAACCGCGCAGGAACTCCCTCCCCGCTCCGATTCTTCTGAGCAGGGCAGGCGAGTATCGGAGGCGTGCTCCCCACGTTTGCGTGGCTGGAGCTCCTTTATTTTGCACCCCCGCTCCGTTTCGCCCGAGTGGGTCGGGCGAGCTGAGCGCTCGTCCACGCCTCCTCCCCCCCCCCCCCCCTGCTCATTTTCTCCCGAGCGGGCCCGGCGTGACTAGCGCAAAGTACTAAAAAAGAGGTGACCCACCCGCTCTGATTCGTCCGAGCGGGTCTGGCTTCCTACGTCCCCCCCCCCCCCCCCCCCCCCCCCCCCCCCCCCCGCCCCGTTTCAGCGATGAGAATCTTCCGCCTTTTAGCGGAAATCCACTCTTTCAGAAGGTCCCAGGGTCATTTTTGAGTTGTTGATTTTCGATCTCGCAGCTTATTCCCACTCGTTGTTCCCATGCGGATTGTTGTCATTTGGTTCGCTCTCACTTCGTTTCCGTCGATCCACCAAGCTTTCCTCCTTTTTGTCATTTTAGGATTCTCATCTCTGCCGTTTCGACCAGGCGGGCCGGTGTGATCTTGTCACGTACATCCCACGCTCCGAGGCTTCGGAGCGGGGGTCGCGCGCCCCAAAATTGTCCCCTCCCGCTCCGCCTTCCTGAGTGGGCTTGGCCTGACACCTTTCTGTTCCCCCCCCCCCCCCCCCCCCCCCCCTCCGCCCCGAACTTTCCAGGCGGGCCCGGTGTGACTCAGACATTTACTCACAGGTGCGGATTCACGCGCCCCATTTGTCCCCTCCCCGCTCCGCTTTTCCTGAGCGGGCTTGGCGTGACACCTTATGCCCCCCCCCCCCCCCCCCCCCCCCCCCCCCCCCCCGCCCCGTACTTTCCAGGTGGGCCCGGTGTGACTCAGACATATACTCACAGGTGCGGTTTAGCGTGCCCATTTGTCCCCTCCCCGCTTCGCTTTTCCTGAGCGGGCTTGGCGTGAGTCCTTTCTGTCCCCCCCCCCCCCCCCCCCCCCCCCCCCCAAAATTTCCAGGTGGGCCCGGTGTGACTCGGCCACTTTCTCACAGGTGCGGATTCGCGCGCCCCGTTTTTGTCCCCTCCCTGCTCCGCTTTCCCTGAGCGGGCTTGGTGTGACACTTTCGGTCCCCACCCCCCCTGCCCCGATCTTTCCAGGCGGGCCCGGTGTGACTCAGATATATACTCACAGGTGCGGATTCGCACGCCCTGATTTGTTCCCTCCCCGCTCCGCTTTTCCTGAGCGGGCTTGGTGTGACACTTTCTGGCCCCCCCCCCCCCCCCCCCCCACCCCGCCCCGAACTTTCCAGGCGGGCCCGGTGTGTCTCAGACAGACATTTACTCACAGGCGTGGTTTCGCGATGAGCAGGTTGGGGGTGCCGGCGTTCCCCTTCCGCCTCCCCTCTTACTTTTGGAGCTCGGTCTCCGACTCTCGCTTTCCCCTCGTCGTCCGCGCGCTATTCCCGTCACTAGTAACCCCCCTTTCCGTTGACCCCCAGCTGAGAGACCAGCAAGCAGGATTCAGGAAGAACCGATCATGTACAGACCAGATCGCCACTCTCCGCATCATCGTGGAACAGTCTCTGGAGTGGAGCTCCCCGCTGTACGTCAACTTTGTGGATTATGAGAAAGCATTTGACAGCGTGGACCGAGAGACTCTGTGGAAACTCCTACGACACTACGGTGTACCCACAAAGCTCGTCCACCTGATCAAGAGCAGCTATGATGGCATGACATGTCGCGTGATCCACGTAGGGCAGTTCACCAGGGAGCTCCAGTTCAGAACTGGTGTCAGGCAGGGGTGTCTGCTGTCTCCGTTCCTCTTCCTACTGGCCATAGACTGGGTCATGAAGATGACCACAGAGCACAGACGAAGTGGAATACAGTGGACACTGTGGACACAGCTTGATGACCTCGATTTTGCAGACGTCTTGGCATTACTGTCCCACACTCGTCAACAAATGCAGGACAAGACCACGAGGTTGCTGACATCTCGTCCCAAGTGGGCCTCACCATTCACAAACAGAAAACAAAGACAATGAGGCTGAACACAACCAGGGAAGAACCAGTCTTGCTTGCTGGCACCCCGTTGGAGGAGGTGGAGTCCTTCACCTATCTCTGGAGCATCATAGACAAAAAAGGCGGCACTGATGCAGATGTCAGAGCACGAATCGGTAAAGCCAGAGCAGCCTTTCTCCAGTTAAAAAAAGTGTGGAGTTCCAGAGAGCTGTCACAACACACCAAAGTCCGGATTTTCAACTCCAATGTAAAAGCAGTTCTCCTATATGGAGCAGAGACTTGGAGATTGACAAAAACCGCAGTCAACAGAGTACAGACCTTCATGAACAGTTGCCTTAGAAGAATTTTGAAAATCCACTGGCCAGAGAAGATCAGCAACGTCAGACTCTGGGACAGAACAGAGCAGATAACAGCAGAGAATGAAATTGGGCGAAGAAGATGGGGATGGATCGGTCACAGCCTGAGAAAGCCAGCTTCCAGTATCACTAGGCAGGCATTGTCATGTAACCCCCAGGGAAAGAGGAAAAGAGGTAGGCCGAGAAACTCCTGGCGTCGAGACCTCCAAGCAGACATCAAGAGACTGGGAACCACCTGGAGTAGAATCGAAGGAGAAGCACAGGACAGGAGTTGCTGGAGATCTCTCGTCGACGGCCTATACCCGGGTAGGGGTGACAGGCGTAAGTAAGTAAGTAACCCCCTTCCCTTGCACTTCGGCGAGTCGGGGGCTTACAGAGCCTTTTTCGCCGCGGTCCCTCCTCCCTCGCAACGCCCTGACTTGCGGGTTTCGCGGTCGCCTCCTCCTTTCCTTCGGGCTCACCCTCGCCAGTCGCCTTTGGCGGTCCTGCGCTTTCGGAGCCGGTCGCCCTCTTTGCGGCCTTGCTTGGTAGGCGGACGGTGGAGGTAGACCCTGACATACTAAGCCTGCTTTCAGCGGAGTCGGCGTCAGCCATCTTCTTCCGGGATTCGCCCTCTGGCTATCCCTCCCGCTTCTCAACTGTTTCGTCGGCCTCCTCCTTGTCTAGGATTTCGACCCTTCGCTCAGCTCACAGACGGTTTGTGCCTTGGAAGAGGCCCCTGTCTGTTCGCCTGCTTCCTCCCTCCTGATCTATGACCACCTTCGCCTCCTCTGAAGAGACAGGCTTCCGCCAGGTTGTTGCTTTGCGGCAGGCTAAGGTCGCAAGTCTCTCCCTCAGCCACACGGTTCCGGGATCTCATCAATGCTTCTCGGCCCGGCTTCGCCAGGACTCCTTTGGCGACCAGGAATTTTTCGCAGCTATGCGTTCGCCAGGCTTGGTACGCTGGACACTCTCAAGCCTTCACCGTCCCTGTTCCTTCGGTTTATGCGGCAGCCGTCATCCAGGCAGGTGGGCTCCGGCTACTCCAGAATGTTTGTCCTCGCCCTCTTGACGGATTCGCTTCCTTAGATCGGAATTGGCGACGCAAGCGGTTCTTCTTTACCTGGAGGACTCTTATGACCTGGAAGCTTCGTCCCCGCTCCGTGACGTACATTCCTTTTTGGTTGCTGCTGCCTCCGCCCCCGCTGCGTCTCGCTTCGCTCGGGCCCTCTGACTTTCCCCTTCTCCACCACCGTCGACAGTTCTTGGGTCTCCAGTCGGCGGGCAGCTGGCCTTCTACAGCGACCGTAGGAGAATGCTGTTCCCAGACGACCTTTGGATCTCTCTAAAAGTCGACCTTTCTCAACTCAGCACAGAGAGTTGAAGGCCTGGCTCAACAAAATAGCGACAGTAGTGGTCTCTCGGCGTTCTACGTCCGCCTCCTATCGTCCCCGGTCCTTTGGGCAGGCGGCACCCAGTCATCGGCGCTTTACAAGTCTTCTTTGGGAGCCGCCCGTTCGGATGGAGACAGCCAGACTCTTCACTCAGCAGTCCAGCCGATGGATCTTGCTTTCAGCCTCGATCTTCAGGCACGTTCTTCACATGCCGATTCATCCGTCTTCGCGCCGGTACCTACTTGCCTTGGTGGGATCGTCCATCAGTTCCGAGCCCTCCCCATGACGTCGGCCTCAACATCAGTCCTTGTTTCTTCATGAGGATCCTCGACTCGGTGATGGCCAGCTTAAGCCAGCAGTCGCTGAATCCGTCCTTCACTTCCTGGACGACTTGATGCTGCACAACCTAGTCACCGCGACTCTCAGAGAGGACAGAGACGCCCAACATTCTCTCCTTCGCTGCCTCGGGTTCATAGTCCACCCGGGCAAGTCCGTTCTCACCCTTTCGAGCCTTTCTGCTCGTAGGGACGGAACTCCTGACCGACTTCAACCTGTTCCACCTGTCTTGGCTCGGCAGCAGAAGATCGTCGACCTCGCTCAGCGGTTGGAGTTAGGGGTCTCCTTCTAGGACTGTGTCTGGCTTAAGCTCCTGGGACTGCTCGGCGCGGCAGTGGACTCGTTCCCCTTCGGCCGGCGCTAGAGGACACAATGTGAGAAGGCTCGCCGCGGCTACTACATCTCCTCCTACGCTGGCGCCCCTTCGTTGGCACCCTGACGGTTCCGTTCTGTTACCCCACTTCCCGCCCCCGCCTCGGACGCGGGCGGATCTCGCGTGCTGGGCGTCGTCGGGCGTGTCCCTGTACTCCCCTCCGCCCCGGTGATCTCTCTGGACCGACGCGAGCCAGTCCGGCTGGGGCACACTACTGTTCCCGGACCTTACCTCGGACCTGTTGCCTAGGGACTTCGCAGACAGTCACATCAACTGGGAGTTATAGCAGTTGGGATGGCCCTCAACGCCTGGCCAGAGACTCTGACCAACCAGGAGGTCCTCGTCTGCCAGACAACTCGACAGTACAATGATACAGTACAATGAGGCACTCGCTGGCCCTCCCAGGACTTCCTCCTTTCCTTTCCTGCTCTGGTGCAAGGACCCGGACATTGCTCTTCGAGCCCGCCTCTTCCCGGAGTGGTCCCTGCGCCCAGACGTCTTTCGTCTGATCCGCTCGAGATGGGAGACGCCGCTAGTCGACCTTTGCCGCCAGATGGAACATCCAGCTACTGCTGTTTGCCTCTCTAGTCCCGGACCCTCTCCCCTGGGCGGTAGACGCGCTCTCCTTCCTGGGTACAGACTGTTCTTGTTTACATTTCAAACCCCCCCCCCCCCCCCCCCCTGGTCAGTGTTGGTGCCGAAGATCCTGCGGAATCTGCTGGATTGCTCCGCGGTTCTCTTCCTGGTGACCACCCCTTCATTGGACCAAGAGCTGGACCATGGATCGGCTCGTTCTAGCTACAGACCTGGCCCTAGAGCTCCCCAACCCGACCACGATGCTTGAGCAGCTCCGCCCGGCTCTTTTCCACCCGTGCCTGGAGCTCCTCCTCCTTCACGCCTGGAAGTTGCCATGCTAGTCCTCACTGCTAGAGATTTTTGGATGCGGCAGTGGCGGCGTTGGCCGCAGACTGTCTACCAGGAATGTGTGCGAAGGCAAGTGGAGGATCTCTCAGTCGTGGGGCGCCGCCCAGCGGCTCCCGCCCCCACGAGTCTCACTACCCCCTACTGGCGGAATTCCTCATTTGGCTCTTCGACGACCAAGGATTAGCACCTATTCCCGTCACGGGTTCCGTTCCGTGATCGCACACATTAACCGCCACCTGGGCCTGTCGGATCCGGCCCTTGAAAAGACCTTCGGACCTGTTGGCTCAATTGAACTCAGATGTCCTCTCTCCTGTTCTCTCTTACCTCGGTGGGACCTCACTTGGGCACTGACGTGACTAAATACAGCCCGCTTCGAACCCCTGCCTTTGGCACGGTTCGCCGATCTGGCCCGGACACGTGTTTCCTCCTGGCGCTTGCCATGGCTTCCGCGTGAGCGAGCTGCTGGTGCTCTCGGTACGCCCCGCAGGTTGGCAGTCGAGCCTTTGGCTCAGCGCATCTTCTCACCGACCTGTCCTTTAGGCCAAGAGCCGGCCTTCCTCGGCTGCGCTCCAGATGCTGACCTTACGTCCGTTCAGAGGGACGACCGACCCCACGGGTCGTGTCAACAGGACCCAGTCCGGGCACTGCAGAATTCCTGCGTCGCTCACAGTCACGCCATCGGAGGCGTACCCGCCTCTTCCTGCCTCCTTCTCCAGGCAGGCCCTAGACAGTTCGCCCTGACTGGGGTGGGTGACTCATTGGCCTTCCAAGACCTCTCCCCAGACGGGGATAGATGGTTACAGATCTGGGCGCATAAAGTACGAGCAGTAGCCCCCAGAGTGGCCTTTGACCGCTACTGCTTGGTTAAAGTCATTGTGACGGCGGTAGGCGGGCGTGCAGTCTCCACCTTCGCCCTCTTCTACCTCCGTGACCTCTCCGGCCAGCGTGACTCCCTGGCCATGGTGGGCGACATCTCAGCGGCCCAGCACTCCCTCCGTGCACCGCAGGCGCCATAGGCACTTCTTAACTGAAATCATCGGGAGTGCTCCTTGTGGGCCGGCGGAGGGTGTTAGGTACAGGGGGTTGGGTGCCGGCACCCTCCTTCTCTTTGCTATTCTTCCATATAGTAATGCCATCGGTAATGTATTTTGAAAAAACAAATGAATTTTTTTTTCTAAAATGTATTTTTTGAAAAAATACTTACCGATGGCATTACTTGGATGGCCCTCCCACCTGCCCCGCTTGCCTCCTTGGCTAAGTGTTTTTGGCTAAGCGTGAAACTGAGGTGAGTTCTCCACACGCATGCCGGGATAGGTTGGTAAGGGGAGGCCACCTGGGCTCCTATTCATGGATCCCCGGTGTCTCCTCCCCAGTTGTGTAGGGGACACAACTTTGAGCTGAAATCGCTAGGCTGTAGAGTGTATTCCATATAGTAATGCCATCGGTAAGTATTTTTCAAAAAAATACATTTTAGAAAAAAAATTCATTTTTCACAGGTGTCGAGTTTTGACACGCTTGGCAGCCGGCAGTTATGACCTGGAGGGTGTGAAAACTGATGCTGAACCCTAGTTTGCCTCCTCTAACGAAGAACACAGGCAATGATAGGAAGACCTTAGGCACAGCTGCGAGGGATAATGAATGTCTATGCTTTCTGCAGAGTTAGGCGGTCCGCTGTTGAAGTTAAAGAGAGGTATGCTACCCTACTGCTGGTGCTCACCGGTCATCGTAATTGGATTTCCTCACCGTGTGTGATGATTTCAAACAAAACACACTTGCGAGGTGATGAATAGAAAAGGAAATGTTCAGCAAAAATTGACCATTTTCGATCCTTCACAAAATGAAAAACTTTCTTTTTCCGTGATGCTAACAGTGCAAGTAGGTGTTTCTGATTGTACTTGGCTTTGAAAGAAAGAACGCACAGGCGATAGGTAATGCCTACGCACATGCCCTGATTCACATCGGATACCCCCTCTCCCCCCCCCCCCCCCCCCCACTCCCTTCCCTTTAGCCCAATATCTCGCGGATGGATATACCGCGGACCCATTTTGTGGACCCTGACGACCGCGATATGTCGGGTCACAGCTGTATATATAATAATAATACTGGTCATTGTAAGTGTGCCTTGTCCAATTCTGCAAATCGGCTCTAAGCGCCGCGAAATGAACCCAACACACGCTCATGTGACACAAGCATTCATTCTGAAGACAAACACAGGACATTCATGTGGTGTGAAGGGTCAGCTCAGCTACTGAGGTTTCAGAAATTTTGATTGCTTGTATTTGTAATTTTTATAAAGTGGCCTGAAACCGAAAAATGTTCAGAGCTCATTTGAGGTCAGGTGCTACAGTAAGGATTTATTATTATTATATTGTCATTAAATAAATAACAAAACTCCCCACTTTCAAAACAATTGAGTGACAGAGAGAGGGACTGTGTGGTGTGTATTACATTTTTCATCGTCTCGTTTATGTTGTTTTTGTGTGCAGGCCATGTCGAGTGTGTGTGATGACAAGATGAAGTACTGGCAGAAGTCGCGTATCCACCGCTCCTTCAGCCTGGACGGATTGTTGAGTCGTGGCCGCACAGGTTCCCGAGCGGTTTTATCCTGATGACGCGTGCACCGTCCACCGCTGCTCACCTCTGTCACCGGTCGAGTCGAACTCAGCCCCACGGCCGCTCAAAGCGTTGAAATTAGCTATGTGGCGGAAATACTTTGCAAGATACTTTATTACTTGAGTCGCCCTGACACACAAGAAGAAGACATGAACAGACCATAACAGTTCAAGGGTGGTGCCTGGAGGCACCAAGTGCCTGGAGGCACCAAGTTGTTCTGGCACCACTCTTGAACTTTCATGATCAGCATGTCGCCTGAACTGAAACATAGTTTTCAAAGGACAATATCCAGATTTTGTAATCAGTTCACTAGGCTCAGTGTGCCGAGTTTCAGAAGAGAATGAACGCTTCTCGAGAACAAACGCTGTCTCGTCATAAATATAATGAAGTATCTTGCACTGTGTGTCCCATCCCTGCAAGTGAATCCTCAGCGGCTGCCCACCACTGTGACGTATCACGCCAGTGTCTGTTCTCCGAATGACTAATCAGCCAAGCAGCCTCTTGACACTGAAATTAGCCTCGGATACCTGGCTGTTGGAACATTTTTTGTCACAGAAATTTCTGTCTGTAATCTCGACAAGAAATGTTTCATTGAGTGAAGTGTTGATCTGCTCAAGTCACCATAACCACACTAATGTTGGCCCTGAGCTCCTGCGACCGCCGTGCTCCTGCGACCCCCGTGTTTGTGGCATACCTGTGATGTACACGCTCATGCTCTCATCAGTCCAGCACTTCTGCAGCCTCTTGTGGGGATGTATGGATTGGGATAGCTCAGAGTGGCTCTTGAACAGCCTAGAATGTTTCTCCAGATTCCAGACTAATTTAGCAATTTTCAAGTATTTGTCCGATATTTGTTGTTGGGTGTTTTTAATGTTGAGGTTGAACAGTTTGTTGAAGGCCCATTGGGGGTGGGGGGGTGGTGCTTGATTCCCAGCCATCCCAGGAACACCGATTCAAAGCGGTGTCAGCAAGAGGCATAGATCCTCATGAGCCCCAGCAACTGCGAGGCTGATGAGGATCTCTACTTTTTGCAGCTGGGTGGTGTTCCACTTTTCTCCGCAGTGAAGGGGTTAGGAGGGCAATGTAAATACTGCAGTGTTTGTGGAGTTGCCGTGTAGTTATGTTGAGGACAAATGATTTTGGGTGGGCCTGTATTCTACTGATTGGTTACCAAGGATACCGTTCGTTGGAAAAGACAGGTAAGCGTCTGGTCCACTTGAGGATTGTCATCAGTAACAGTCCAGGGGTTCATCTCTAAGATCTGACACTGTTCACTTGTGGTGAAAAATGTAGAACAGGTTTCTGTCTTTGTCCGATAGACGAGAAATTTTGAAGGGACTGGTAGGAGAGAGAGGGAGATGCTAGCTTGAATCTGGTTAAAATCCCATTTTAACCCTTTGGTTGTCAGTATCACATTTTGTCAAGTTGATTCCCTCAGGAATCAACTTGACAAAATGTGCTACTGGCAGCCAAAGGGTTAGGCATTGTAGAACTGTAACGCATTATTCTAGTGTTCAGTTTTAAGGAAGGCCGTCAGCAGATTGGAATGGTGATGATTCAGAGTTGTGGAAATGTGTGTTTGAATGAATCAATGAATCTTTTATTTTACAACGGTGCAGATATTAACACAGTCAGTGACTATGTCATTTTTCGTACCTGCCGTTGCTACAACTACGACTAACTAAGTACAAAATATACATAAAACAGGGACATCAAAGCACAGTGGTACAAAATATATAGTCCACTAAACACAAACGCACGCATACGCCGCGCACAAACGCACTCACACGTCCACACACACGCACACACACACACATACACATAAACATGATTGTTAGAATATACATGTACATTCATGTGTCTACGAATAACTAGATATTATTATTCGAGTAATGTCAGATACCTATAAAGACTTGCCTTGCAACGAGGTAATGTTGGAGTGGCTTTAACGTGATGTGGGAGTGAGTTCCACAGTGTGGAACCCGCAAATGACAAAGTAGATTTAAATATATCTATTCGGGGTTTTGGAACAATATTAAGACCCCTCATGTTCCCATAGCAGGAATCTGATTTTTTAAACAACTCTGTTAGATATTCTGGAGCGCTATGGCATTGTCTGAGGATACATGTGTACACTAGGAACAGGGAGAGCCAAGGGTCTACCCTGTCAAAAAAAAGACACTAGATCCATTTTGGTGAAAAGCGAGATTTCCATTGTGGTACACAGTGAAACGCCAGCCTTTCACGAACATGGACTTCTTGTCTCTTGCTTTCTGAAGGCAAAGATGGTGTGTGTTGGGTTGATTTGTGTTCCGTGATGGTTTTAGGCTGGATCTGACTTTCATAGCCCCCCCCCCCCCCCCCCCCCCCCCCTGTGTGGTTTCAGGTTTTATGTCAGATTTGACGAGACACCTGACCTTTCCACTGATCTTCTCAAAGTGTGGGATCTAACTTGGTGATTTTATAAGGTTTGTGCTGTTCCCATTATATGTCTGTGTGCCCCAAGGAGAGGAGGTATGGTATAAATGAACTCACTTTTGCCCAGCAACTGCATCACTGCTTGTGGAGGCGTTGATGTACCAAATGTGGGAGAGGGGTCGGCCGTGATAGTTCAAGGGTAGTGCCAGATTAGCTTGGCACCTTCAGGTGCCAAGCTAATCTGGCACTACCCTTGAACTATCATGGCTGATCCCATCTCCCATTACAGTGTCATAAATGTGAAAAGGTAGAATGGAATGCAGACTGGAGAGGTAGAGTGTAGGGTGGTATTGGAGGAGGCGTAGCTTGTTCGTTCGTTCGTTCGTTTGCTCGTTAATTGGAGTTGAAAGTCCCTCGGAGCCCTTGGGCCATCAGGGACATGTAGGGTTGTTGTGAAACCTAACGTTTGTACTGTACATAGAATTGTTCTGTTAGTACTTGCAGAGTTGTTCAGAGTTCAGGCAGTGGAGCGAATCAAACCACGCGAATCAAACTTAATTAATGTTGACGACATGGACAGTCGCCACACCACAGATCTGTGTACAGGAATTTGGGACAGGTTAAATTGGGGTGAGCTTTGGAGGTGTTATCTTTTGTAGACTGGTTTATTGTTGGAGTTTTGTCAAACCAGTGGCCGTGTGGCTTACTGGTATTGAAACCTTTTCTTTGTTTTACAGACATTGTTTTGACGCCACTTGTAATGATTTGCGTTTTGTGCACTGAGATGAAATGAGGCTGTGCTTGGGGCCGCATGCTGTTAACCCATTGAACCCTGCGACCACGTTTCCCAAATTTGCAAGTCATCACCTGATGACTAGCAGTTGCAGGAGATGGATCGACCATTATAATTCGAGGGAAGTGCCAGATTACTTTGGCACCGTCAGGCACCAAGCTAATCTGACACCACCCTTGAATGATCATGGTTGATCCATCTCCGGCTGTAGTGCGTCAGGGCTGAATGGGTTAAACTCATTGAAGGAACCCCAAGCGGTTGTTCACAGGCAACAACATTAATGCATTAACCCTTTACAGCCTGAGGCTGATGTACAATGTGCCGATTGTCCTATGAAGGCGACATTACAGATTAGGAGCTACATCAATTGTTTTAGTTCAAGGGTGGTGCCAAAATAGCTTGGCGCCTCAGGCGCCAAGCTATTCTGACGCCACCCTTGAACTGTCGGTCCAATTTATAACAAGCAATGGGTGTATCAGGATGAAAAGCGTTAATGGCTGTGAAGTGTAAGTGCATCACTGTCGGCCAGTTTCACCAAGCAGTGCAAGGTAGACCCTGTTCTAACATATTGTGTAGAATCGTTGTGGCTTGGTTAGCGTGCTTTGTACACTTGCAAGTGTAGCTGTAATGTTAGTGGACAGGTACGTCACTGGTACACGTAGCGACTTGATGGGGAAATTCATGTTGAGAGCAAAGTGGGAACCAGTGTGTGTTATACAGGGTAACGAGTAGGTGTTGTTAGTACTTCATCAGTCTAGCTATCTTTTTCTACCCCCTGTACGATCGTCATGGCGTCGCTAGTATTTCATCAGTCTGTACCCCCCCGTCTGTACCCTAAATACATAGCCTCACTAGTATTCTTCATCAGCCAATCTAACCGTCAGTCTCATAATTTATGAATTTACTGTGACTAATTATGTATAAATCACTAATTTAATTCATGTTCGGGAAAGGTGAGTACAGTAGGTGGGGAGATTGTTTTGCTAGTCAATGTGTACACAATAAGCATGTGATCTATTTTCATTGTAACTCTGTGGCTGGTGGTAGCGCTTTTTGTCACATTAATTCCTGCAGGAAAAACTGGACAAAAAATGCCACCAAAAGCTGCAGGGATGATCCGTACATCCGTACCTGCTGATACCTGTGAGTGGACTCAGTAACGCCACGGAGATGACTGTTGTAACGCCGGTACGCTACTTTGAATGTCATTGTTCATGGCAGTGCACATCCTCTGCGCCACTCTGGTTACCTCCTTCGGTCTTCTACCCGATGTGGCCGACATCAGCCTGACTGCCTTTTGCTTATTGGGTGGGCACAGTGGTGCGTAAAGGGTCGAGAGAGATAACCAGTGGGTCTTTGCATAGCATTGTGATCTCATTTTCCTGCATCTTTTTTTTTGGTTTCCATATGATTACCTAACATTGTATCCCATCTTGCTGGTGGACGTGTTTTTTTTCTGAAACAGTATTCTTTCCTTGATAAAGGCAAAGCGGCATGACAGACAATGTGGAGTGATTTCCTGGGTTAGATATTTCTGTAGTGACTTTAAGGGTTGAATTTATTTTAACCTGGTCACCTCGCCAACAGTTGGGTCAAAAAGACAGGCAGAGGCTGGCATTTCTAACCTAGATCTAACAAGCTTTTCTTCCATGTGTACACATTCTCTGTTTGCTTGTGTCAAGCATACTGGTAGTAGGTGACACTGTGCTCAAGGGATGTCCTCCATTACCTAAGGAGCACAAGACAAGTTAACCCTTTGGCTGTCAATAGCGCTTTTAGTCGAGGTGAGTGCAAGAATGATGGACCTCAACATCAAGTGCTCCTGATGGTGAAAGGGTTCTCTGGGTGTTCTTTGGAACAAAAACAGCAAGTTGCCTTCTACAGAGCGCTTAATCTTGCTTTACTCTGTGTCAGTTTTTTTTTTAAATCTCATCCTGCCCCCAACACACCACAGCAAGGTATGGCTCGTCCATGATAGTTCAAGGGTGGTGGCAGAAGCTATTCTGCCACCACCCTTGGACTGTCATGGTCGATCTGTCTCCTAAATTGCAATGCAGTCCTCAGAGGACAACCCCAAAATGGGGGTATTTTGTACCTCGGGCACAATCAGTTATATTTTAATGATGCATGTCACAGATCATTTTGGATGGAATTCTGGGAAACGGTAATCCAAGGCGAGAAGAGTGAAAGAGAGCATCTGTAGAAGTCTGTGAATTGCTGGAACAGAGTGAAAATGCTAACTCCAGAAATGTCAATTGTTGGAACAAAATGAAAATGCAAAGGCTCCAACTCCAAGCGTCTTTTTTTTTCAGAACGTTTTCAGTTGGATCTGACATTTTTCAATGTTTTCTACCAAAATCGTGACAAAACTTTTAAACTCGGTTTAGCTTCATGTTAGAAATCCCCAGTCTGGGTCTACGTGACACGAGTTGGATCAAACGTGATAGTTCAAGGATGGTGTCTGAATAACCTGCAGACACCAAGCTATTCTGGGACCACCTTAAAACGTTTGATCCATCTCCTGCAACTGATAAATAGATAAAATATTATCATTAATCCATTTTACCCCAGAGCTGCAAATGTTGGAGATGTCAGCTAATGACTAGCAGTTGCAGGAGACTGATCGACCATGATAATTCAAGGGTAGTGCCAGATTAGCTTGGCGCCTTCAGGCGCCAAGCTAATCTGGCACTACCCTTGAATTATCATGGTCAATCCGTCTCCAGCTGTAGTGTGTCAGGGCTGAATAGGTTAACTGGGATGACAGCAAAAATGTCCGTCAATTTCTTCATTTGGTGCTTGTGTGATGTCTCCAGTCAGTTGTATATACATACTTATTCTCATGACGTAAGGTGTTTTTATGCATGTACATAATTGTATAAAGTGGATGTTTTGCAACTTGTTCACTCCGGCATCATGTAGTGTGTGTGTGGACAAGACTGGACGGAGTGACTTTCTTCAAACACATCGTCGTTTATAACGTCCTTTTAATGCGTTGTACCCTGAAGTCAAATTTCTCAAATTGTGTAGCGGTCCGCTGATAACATGTCATGAGAGGTAGCGACCTTGTTAAAGCGAGGGTGATGCGAAAATAGCTTGTCACCATGAGGCGTCGAGCTGTTCTGGCACCACCCTTGAACAGTGATGGTTGGTGATTATCTTGTGTGTTAGGGCTGAATCAGTTCACAGTGGAACTTGTTTTGCGTATCCAACTTTTTGGCATCCTCTCTCAATCTCTCGAGGGCAAAAGTTTGGCCGGCCTGTCATGAACCCATGACATCCTGAGGTGGAATGTTTTACATTTTGCTTATTGTCCTATGAAGGCTACGCTACAGATTAGGAGACAAATCAACCATTCTAGGTCAAGGGCGGTGCCAGAATAGCTCGGCGCTTCAGGCGCCAAGCTATTCTGGCACCACCCTTGGAACTATTGTAGTCAAATTTATATCAAGCAATAGTGTATCAGGATGAAAAGGGTTACGACCATCATTCAGGTTGCTAGGGCCAGAACCACAGCGACAGCCAGCTAAACGATGGTCTTTCATGGCAGGTGATGACATGAGACATACATGACATTTCCGTTCTGGCCCTTTAACCCGGTGCGTGTCAGTAGCGGTTTTAGTCGCAATGATTCCTGCAGGAACAATCGTGACTGAAACCGTTACCGACACGCACGGGGTTAAAGGCTCACAAATTCTGGCTTTCTTTAACTTTGTTATTCGTTTACAGTGAAACTTGCTGAAAAAATATGCAAATTATTTAAATTGCGAACCATGCTCAAAGCCACTTGCAGACTAAAAGCCATAGGTTACAACTTCTGGATTTTGAAATTTGGGAAATACGCTCTCTTGTCTATCGAGGTCAGATATATAACCAAATTGCGATGCGGGTCTCTTTCACTCGTGTGAAACTTGGTCCATCGGTCAATAGCTGAAGACGTGGGGCAATTGAAAAGGTCAGGCTGAAAATAGTCATGTCTGAAAACTTTCATGTCTTTTTCATAGCACTCTGAACGTACGGCAAAACTCAACTGTCGAAGGACCACATCACACCAAAGAGGACACAACTTGCTGCTGAGAATGTGCCATTATTTGGTCTGTGTGATGGCTCTTGTTTGTTTGTGGCAGAAGAGTGTAGGTCTTTCGCATGTTTAGCTTTATCAGGTCAAATCCACAGTACAGCGTATGTTCCGTGTGCCAAATACACAATGAATTTTACCCAGGAAAATTGACCTTTAACCCCATTACGTCCCAAGGCTGATTTTTTTTTTATATTTGCATACTGTCCTATGACGGATACTGTCATACATTACAGATTAGCTCAACCATTTTAGTTCAAGGGTGGTGCCAGAATAGCTTGGCACCTGAGGTGCCAAGCTATTCTGGCACCACTCTTGAACTATCATGGCCGAATCGGTTTCAAGCAGTAATGTATCAGGATGAAAAGGGTTAAATGACCCCAACCCTCCCCCGCCCACCGCAACAAACAAAAGCTTTTGTGACAGCAAAGTCATGCAGACATTTGCAATTTGCAGTAAAGCAGTTTGTTCCCTCTGAAAAATGGAGGACTGGGTTTATAGAAAGTTCAGTTTTGCCAGGTAAAATTCATTGCATATATTCCACATGCATTGAGGGGTGTGTGTATGGGGTGTTGGTAGGTCACAGTGATTTGAACATCAGTATTTGAGAGAGATAATAGAAAGTACAATACAAGAGATTTTTTGACGACGTCATCTTTTCACGATTTTTGCTGACAAAACACTCGTGTGACGTCACTTTTCATTTTTCCCGGATTCTAACTATTGTCTCTGACAAAACCTATTCACACATTGTTAAAAAAAAAAAAAAAAATGATGACCATTACCAGTCGAGAATAGTACAATACTGACCCAATTACCCATTGTCTTAAGTTGATCTTAATTAATTAACTAATTAATAATAATAATAATAATAATACATAGTTCTTGTATAGCGCTGTTCTCCAGGAAAACACTGGACTCACTGCGCATGCACAACAGCACACCCTTTCTCTCTCAGACACACACGCACAATTATACACTACTTTAAACCACCCCATCCCTTCCCCACACCTTACATTCACTTCCTCTGGGATCAGAATAGGTGGCAGTCAGTCAACAGTTAGCTATATATGAGCTAAGTGTTAAATGCCCGACAAAAAAGAAAAGTCTTTAAGTGAGCCTTGAACTGTGACAATGTGGGCAGATTCCGCATTTCCGTTGGCAGCGAGTTCCACACACTTGGGGCGAAAAAGGTGAAAGAACGCTCCCCGACAGTTTTCATGTTAAGCTTCGGGATTTTTAACAGCTTTTCACTGGAGGAACGGAGGGTGCGTGATGGCTGATAGGCAGACAGCTTGGCAGAGAGGTACGGCGGGAGAGATCCGTCAAAATGCCGATAGGCGAAAATTGCAATTTTGTACTGGCAACGGAATTTGACGGGCAGCCAGTGCAGCTGCTTCAGTAGACGCGTAACGTGGTCTCTCTTTCGTTTCTTCAAGATGAGACGCGCCGCATTGTTTTGAATCATCTGCAAGCGTGAAATCTGATCGGCCGGTAAACCTGCCAGTACAGAATTGCAATAATCGAGCCTGGAAGTAATGAATGCATTTACAAGTCTTGATGCCGTACCTTCTGTGAGATACGGTCTGAGAGAAGAAATTCTGCGCAGCTCAAGGAAACCAGCTCGGCAGACGCTACTGATATGATCATGCATGGAGAGCGTCGAGTCAATCTTCACACCCAGATATTTGACACATTTCTGGAAGGGAACGCTGCAGCCACCAATGTTTGCGAACTCGCCGTCAATCAGACTAAGGCGAGACTGAGAGCCGGCAGGCATGACTTCGGTTTTGTCAGTGTTAAGCTTAAGTTTGTTGCTAGTCATCCAGGACAGGACGTCGTCTATACAACACTGTACGCTCATCTTAGCGGAGCTGAAATGGCTAGGCGCGCTACTTCTTGACAATTCAGTATCGTCAGCATACTTGTGAAAATCACACTCATGGGCGGCAATTACATCAGATAGAGGTTGTGAATATAGAGTGAACAAAACAGGCCCTAATACGGACCCCTGAGGGACTCCACACAACAAAAGACTAGAAGCAGATAGCTGGCCATTAACAATAACAGCCTGAGAACGATCCTAAACGTATGAAATGAACCAGGCCAGGGCAGTACCACGGATGCCAAAGGTCACCTCTAACCTCTTAAGCAAAACAGAATGATCGAGCGTGTCGAATGCTGCGCTGAGGTCCAACAGAGTTAAGGTCATTAACTTCCATATGACCGTTTCTCTCAAATCAAACCAAAAATCCTGATAGTGCACTCTGTAATAAACTAATGATATTTTACACACCACCCCCCCCCCCCCTCCCTAATTTAATAATTAGTAAATTACTCTTCATTGTCTCTCAATACTGTCAGAGTTCTGAAAAATGTAAAACTAGCCAGCCTTATTTATTACACACAAATCTCTTGCCAACACAAAATTCAAGTACCCTGTCACGCATGACTAGGCCTTTAGAAAGTGCTGTCAGAGTGGGGGACAGGTCGCCATGACTTGTTAACAAAAGACGGCTCAGTACAACTCTTTTGAAAACCTCTTTTGAAAACAGCTCTGCGCAGGCTGTGTTCAAAACTTGTCAATGCCTGCACTATGAGTAAAACAGATTTTGTTAGAGGTAGGTAACACACACACACACACACATAAACACATAAACATACACACACACACGCACACACAAAGGACACATATACAGGAAGAACACAGTAAACTACACGGCACACAGTTAACAAACACTGTAACCAGCATAGTGGCCTTTGTATAGCTGAGCGAAGCTATTGAAACCTTCAGCTCTACTGAATATGACTTCCTTCTTCTGAGAACATAAAAAAAACATGTTTTATTTTACAAGATGCTTACATTTACAGTAGCCAACACCCTTACAGAGTCACATAAACAGTGTGAGATTCTCAAGAGCCACTGATTTTTAGGGTTTTAGTCAACTGTAAAGATTTCTGAATCTTTGCAGCTAACCTGAATACAGTGATAATGTTAACGCAGAGAAGCCTAAAATCATATAATAATAATGCATAGCATTTATATGGCGCATTTCTCATATTTATAATATAACTCAATGCGCAGAATGTAGCCGCGAACTGAACCCAACAAGCACGCTCACGTGAATCACACGCATTCACTCCCACACTGTACGTAAACACAGAACATTCACGTGGTGCTAAGGGCAAGCTCAAGCGAGCTACTGACGGTATTTG
Source organism: Semisulcospira habei (assembly GCA_036245525.1). Lineage (NCBI taxonomy): Eukaryota > Metazoa > Mollusca > Gastropoda > Semisulcospiridae > Semisulcospira > Semisulcospira habei. The sequence continues at coordinate 4,338,140 of BTPG01000008.1, read as the reverse complement.
GAAATCGTTTTGTATTTGAAATTTTATTAAGTTGGCTGAAACTGATACCAAAGTGGAGGGGGAGGAAGAGCCGGAGTACCCGGAGAAAGAACCCCCGACGGTCCGCCCGAATTAACGGTGACACTTACTAGAGGAGAAAAATCCGACGCTGGAACCCGGAATCGAACCTCGCACCTTTAGCATTGGTGGCAGGCGCCTTAACCACTGCGCCACGGATCATCCCGGATCATATGGTACATACCTGAATATAAAAACTATATAAGCAGCACACACACACACACACGAGGTATGTCAACAAAGTAAACAAGTGTACTGTACAAATAAACATACCTACACACGCTACACACACACACACAGGAACTATATGATATTTTTTCAGGAACTTGCCACCAATGCCAAGGTTATCTTAAAATAACATGTTACAGGCTTAGACAAGAAGCACCTGACTCTGACACATCTGACTTCCTACCTTTGAGTAGGTAAAAACCAGGATTATTTTTGCAAGAGACTTAGATTCTCACGAGCCTCTTTCTTTGTAGGTTTAGATTCTCAAGATTTTTTTAGAGTTAGATTCTCAAGAACACTGCTTTTTCCAGGATTTCAGTCAACAGCCAAACATAAATACATAAATAACCTAAGTTTCTTTGGGACTGCTTGTGGCCGAGAGGATAGTTCGCTGGTTTAGTGAAGTTTAGTATTGATCAAACTAAATTCACTGTGCCGGGTTCGTTTCCCGATCGCGGCGTCCAGTTGACTCTCTGCACTACAGGGCTTTCACAGGAAAAGGTGAATGCGCTACCTGCCAGGGTTAGCCCCCTCCATAGGGGGGTTAATAGCGCATGAAATTAACCCGGGTTACATCGATTCCTGTGAAAGCAGGTGCCAGGTCACCAAGCAGCCCTTTTATCTTTTTTTTTTCTTTTTTTTTTCCTTCATTTTTTCATTTTTTTTTTTTAAATTAAATTTTTTTCCCATAGATTTATTATTTTATTAGAAAAACATCTCATCGGGTAAAAAGCACTTTGCATAAATTATAACAGCTCAACCGGCAACCAAACCCCCCACCCGGCAAAGATAAGTACTATCCGGTCATGTCTAAGGCTAAAAACGATCTCGGTGTTATCAAAACTTTATGCATATTTTAATGACGAAACAACCTGACAAGTCTTAACGCTACACGACCAGACTGGTGGAGCAAGTTTTGTGTTGTGTCTCCGTTTTGTGTGCAATGTAGTGTGTGTGTGTCTCTTGGCTTGACTTCACGAACGAAGATTCTATAGGGCTTGCCCACGTCGTCTGCAGGCATTTTCTTGGCTGCGGAGGCCAATCCGGGACAGGCAGGTTCGACCGCAGTGGCTGCAGGGGAAGGTCTGGTCAGGGTTCTGAGTTACGACAACTCTGTTTTTTCTTCTGAGCCGCTTGTCCTTAAGGTTAGCTCTGTGAGAGTCCTCAAAGGAGACGGCTGCCTTGTGAATGGTGGAGCTTTGGTTAGGCCACCTTTTCTAGTTCCCTCTCCGTGTGGAGCAAGCAGTGCTGTCCCTAGAGAAGGCTGCTTGGTCGTTCAGGGTGTGCCGAGTGACGTTGTCATCCCCAGGTCAACATCAGGCGACCAATATCCTGAACCGCTTGCATGCAGGTTTGAGACTGCGGCTTCCAGTGACATCTTTCACCTGCCGTTTTGCCCTTTGCCCATCGCTACAGGACTTGGAAAGTTCAGTGTCATAGTCCGTGGGCGTTTCCTAAAGCCTGCGCGGTGGAGCTTTTTGGTGGAGTGCAGTGTGCGCAGTACTGTCCCCACCCTTTAAACCCTTGGTTCGTTTGCCATGGCCTAGCAAGCTGGGACGGTGGCATCGAGGTCCTCGGGTCGTAGGTTTTATATCAGACTGTCCTTGTCTTAGTCTCTGGCTCAAAAGCCTTCCCCGGAGACACAGGGGCTTTGATGTCAGGGGTTTCCTCCCTTAGCCTTTCCGCAGCCAAGCGGCCAGGCCTGCAAGGCAGCAGGGGACTCGTGGAGGGCGGGGTCGTCTATGTCCCGTGCAGATGTGAACATCTGCCCACTGCCCACGCGTCTGATGATAGTTCAATATTAAATGCTAGGCGTGCAGTGCCAGGAACAATAACGTCACTGGGACCTAAATTTGGAAACTTGACTGTAAGTGTTTGGTTCTGGTCTATGGTACTTGGATTGTTTGTAATGACGATTGATTGTCTAATGCCCTTAACACCAATAGGCTCACGTAGTTTTCTGTATGGGTCTAACTTTGATCCGTAAGACTGTGTCATTTTTATTATGCACAATAAAAAATATTAAATTAATAAAACAATGGCAGCGGGAGGATTTAATTGCCGGGGTCGTCTATGTCCCGTGCAGATGTGAACATCTGCCCACTGCCCAGATGGTGACACCAGAGGAGAAAAATCCAACGCCGGAACCCGGTATCGAACCTCGCACCTTTGGCATTGGAGGCAGACGCCTTAACCACTGCGCCACTTCCCCGCACTGTGTGTGTGTAGCGTGTTATTGATTTGCCAGCGAGGTGGAACACTGCACAAAAACACTGTACTGTATTGTTTTGTAAGACATGTTAAGTCTACACTAACAAACAGACACACTAACACACACGCATATCACTAACACGCGTGCTAACACACACACACACACACATACACACACACGCTAACATACACACAAACACACCATACATGACACCGCCATCAAAAGCACAAGGTTGTTAAGTACGACCTCGCGTCACTATAATATTATTGTAAGATATTTCTTCCGGGTGCATACCTGACGCGAGCCATTGTAACCCACCAGTGCGTGAGATGATAATAACTCCTATTCAATTTTATGTGCTGGTGGTCGGGTTAGACTGGTGTACATGTTTAGACTGTAACAGCTGAAAAGAGACACATTCCTTAGAAAATCATACTCTGCTTTATACAGACACCCGTCTGAGAACATATACAACAGATCCTCAAGAGCCCCATACCTGACTCCCGTTTTACAACGTACAGTCGGTTGTACTTTCAGATTTCTCTTTGGGAGTAAGCTGTTGAGTCTTGACTATGAGCATTTACAACTCGTAACAAATCAATACTCTGCACCACTCGGAACTCCCTATTAAGTGTGCCGCGTTAACGATATATGTCACACTTTCCTTTGTTGACGACACTCTAGACTGTTGACGAGACTTGTTTACCCACCTTGAGGCAAAAGAGTTGGTGGGTGGTTGAGTTCTGAAAAAAATCTTTGCAATGTGTCACACCACATAGGACAGACAAGTCTTGTCTGGGGTAAACGTAAAATGTATGAAGTTACTGTTATGTACTTTCTAGAAAAACATGATTTTGCTTGATAACAAATTTCAATATTACCTGCAATTTTGTTTTTTGTTTTTAATTTTTTATATTATGATAAAATGAACCAAGACGAACTCCTTCTATTGAATGATATCACTGCTGTAGAAAACAAAGACTTAGACTCTAAAAAAAACAGCGTCTTTTGTCTGTAGTTGTGTCAGGCAAATCAAAAGCGTATCTTGGTAAACAATATATGACAGAGGATATAGAATCTCTCACCGCTGATGAGCTATTTAAACTTCATTCGAAATATGAAAATCACATTGCTTCACTAATGACTCGTGATTTGAGTCGATCTCTTGTATGCCTATACACAAAAGCAGTGAGTCACTGTCTACCTGTAGACCCCCCACCCGGGTCTGCCCTGGGGGACTTGGGTGGGGTTAGGTACTTTTTAGTTCCCAGGGTCACCCTGGTCAGCCCCACAGGGTGAGTTTTTCTCTCTATTCTGGGGCATGTGTTTCTGTCTACCCGAGGTCCATTCACCTGTATTTGCCTTTTTAAAACTCTCCCTACTGTCTGCACTGCCTGTAGCTCTTGATATTGGATGTGTGTTGCTAAATGGTCTTAGCTTTATTTAGGCCCCATGTGTTAGGTTTATTTAATGTATTTGACCGGCTGGCGACATACATTCAATGTTCTGTTTAGTTGTTTTTTTTTTCACAAGCAGTGCAGGCACGTCCTGAGAAAGCCTTGTTGCTGTCGAGACGTTAAGCAATGTACAATCAATCAATCAATGTCTACCTGTAGACACTGATAGTCTATCACACGACCTTGAAAGCAATCCTATTGTTTCAAGTTCACTTGGCAAATTAGCATGCGTCATGTTTTACAAGTTTGGCAATTACCTTGCACCTGTGGTAACTTTGCTTGTTACCGGGAGCCATATTGATTTTTCTAAAATAAATTTTACTGCAGAAGAATATGGACGAAACCCAGATGACTCCACATCAGAACCCCGGTCCGGTCTTGACGCAGGTTCAAACTGTGACCAAACTAAAAGCCCAGGAAGGGTAGAGGCTGGAAAAAGATTAGCCGAATATAAAGACAAAAAAAAATTACAGCTACAGGTACAAACAGAAAAGGCTCATGTAACTGACCCGCCGTCAGGACCAGTGTTAATACCAACACCAACAGGACCGTCAGGACCATCAGGATTGTCACACCCTCATCAAAGTGAAAGACTATCAACTAAGTCTAACCCTGAACCTGAAACAGCAAAATATATAATTGCCGGATTTGTTGCCGGATTTGGTTACATAGGTTACCAATTATACAAAAAAATACAAACCACAGACTCGTACAGCTTCCAAAAAATCAGACACTCCAAAAACAAAACCAGAAGTCGCCACATTACCAGTAGCATCCAAAGCCGTTGACCCATTTTTCATGCAATAAATAATTTTTTTTTTTTAATTTTTCTTGTATTAGAAAATGAGTGACACAAAGAACTTAATGAACCTTGTCTATCACTCTGCTGTGATAAGTGGACTAGCAGTAGCTTATTCTATGCTGGGAAAAAGTCTACTCAAAATGAAATTGGCAGATCTCAGTAGACTAGATTTCGAAGACAGTGCTAAGCTAATTGTAGTTGTCACAGCGTCAATTGCGACAAAAGACTTTCTTGTCAAGCAGGGAATTATTCCCGAAAATGTTTCTATGTAAATAAAATAAGTATGGCGACTTTAGCAGTAATAATTGGAGGGGCCATGGTCAATGCACTTGCTTTCAGTGGATCAAACTATCTCTTTTCAAAAATGGGTAGAGAGGAATCAGCAGAAGAAATGAAACGTCACAATGAAGCGTCTGAAAAACTAGCACAAGCCCAACAAGATTATGAAAAGAATAGAGTTGAGAAACTTGATTTCATTAATGAAAGATTGAGGCTTGAAGGCCACGCACAGCATACGTTTTCAAATACAGACAACGCAATTCGTGAGTATTTTTTAGTCACTGGTAATGTCATATCTATCCCAAAACTGAAACTAAGTGACTATTACAAACCAAGTACAGAACAAAGAAACGGAGAGATAATCTTTGTTCTAGTGGGAATGACATTTGTATATTTTACGGGACTTTATATTGCTAGAAGAAATGAACGTCGAAAATAAACTATCGAAAATATATTACTCCTCAATTGGGTACTGGAAAGGACAAACAGCTATTCAGAAATTACACGCGGCCGTGGGCGGAGATGTAACACTCAATCAGATAAAACAATGGTTACAGAGACAAGCAATTTGGCAGATATATCTCCCTGCACCAAGAAAAATATCTAGACCTCATTTTGAGAACACAACACCAAATGACACACATCAAATGGACCTTCTGTTCCTACCCCATGACACAGTAAGAAAAAAGCGTTACAAATACGCACTGACTGTCATAGACATAGCTTCAAGGTATAAGGACGCTGAACCCATATCTGACAAAACTGCTACCACAGTTGCTACAGCATTATCAAAAATATATAGTCGAGGCCCTTTAAGATACCCCAGACTCGTACAGGTTGATGATGGGTCTGAATTCAAGGGCGCAGTTAATCAGTTATTTGCGAAGCACGGCGTACTGGTTAGACGCGGCATTCCAGGCGTACACGGATCACAGGCAATAGTAGAGAACTTTAACAAACAGTTATCAGAAAGACTTTTCAGCTACCAGTATTCAAAGGAACTCATGCATGACGCACGGTAAAAAGATTACCACATGTGATAAAAGCAATGAATAATGAAGGACAAGGCTTGCGCCCAAAGCCTGTTGATGCTATTAAATTGAAATCAATTACAGAGCCAAAAACAACAACACCGTCACCACCTCCAGACACAAGTTTATTTACTAAACAAATAAGATATTTATATCAACGATGAGAATCAGAAAATGACGTCAGGCGCAGAGCGACAGACCCCATCTGGTCTACGTCTGTACACAATATAAAAAAATAATTCCTGGTGCTGACGCAACAATATATTACCTGTACGAGCCTGCACCACAGAGGGCATTTGTCAGAGAAGAATTACAGATTATTCCCCCATACACCGTTGCTCATTTCAGTAACTAACTCATCGATTAATTCTTCAACCAGTTCATCGGCTAGTTCTTCAGATAACTTGAGCCTGTAATGTCCAGGCGCATAAGCTTTTTCCTTACTATGAAACACACGTTTCGTGTCCCCAACTGCTAGTGACTTCTTATGTGTTTGGATCAATTCAAGATTGTGTTTATTTGATCTCAGTGACTTGTTTGGATAATCAGGCATTAATGCACCATCTAACACTTGTTTATAATGTTCATGACGGATGTCTTTATTTTTAATCGCTGATTTTTTTTTATTCCTTTGGCTTTTGACTGACTTCCTTTCTGATGCAGTATAGAATACATTTTTGATCTCAGTCCAACATACTCAACTATAGGCACACCATTCAGTTCATCTTTAAACTTTCCAGGCACTTTTTTGTTTTGTGTGCTAAACAGTGGATGATCTTTTGGATAGTCAGACGTGTCCTACATATGTAACTCTGTTTTCATGTCTTCATAAAAGTCTTCAGTAGGCACATCAATGATCTTGAGTCAGTGTCAGTGTAAAGCAGACGACACTCGGGATACTTTGGTTTGAAGTAATCATAATAAAATTCAAGCATCAACAGTTTTGACAACTCAAGAATTGCCATACCAATGAATACTGGCTTGTCCAGTTTAACAATCTTTTTTTTGAGTGACACAGCATACAATGATGAATGAAACTCTTTATACCCCGTGTATTGTGGCTTACCTGTAAGTTTAATTGCACCCAATTCAGTTGTGACAAGTCTCACATCTTTGCGGTGATGAGGATTTTCCATAGTCTTACCAAAACAGGAATTGTTCATAAGCTTAAAGAAGTCTTTGTCAAATGCAGTGTTACCATCCCTCGCACGAAGGGTTGTGTTTTTCATTATGTAATCTTTCATGAAAGCACTCTGTTCAAATTGAATACCTCTGTGAACTTTCTTTAGTATTAACCCGTGTCTGACGTAAAACTGCAGCAAGCGATAGTGGCAAACGTAATTGAATTTGTCATTCAGATTTGGTACAAGTTTAGTGTCTTCTTTTTCCCCCGTCATACTCATTTTCTCAACTGCCAATGGATGATCATTGTGGTAATCATGTAGATGGTGTGGGTACTCCAGGTCTACTTCAAAGATCCAACCCTTTGCGTCATTCCGGTCAAGAGTCATAATATTGTTTGTTAACCCTGACTGTGTTACATCATACTGTGACAAATCATACAGACAAAAGTTTTTCAAGGGCAATAACTCACACATCGCCCAGCCATACAAATTGTTCGTGTCCACATAGGTAATGAATTACCTTGACCCTTTAAGGTCAAAGTCCGCGTCATCCAGATATTTATTATTTGCTCTTGCATAATTGTTTGCTGCAATATTAATACCACTCTCAATCCGCGTTCCACCATTTCACCCATCGTACGATCAGACAACAGATCTATAAATATCTTACTGGATTTCAAAAATGCATCCCATGTCATGCCAGGACTAGTTATGTAACACGCAGGGTCAAGACTGTAGTGCAACAAACCCTTTTCACGATAACTTTCAAATACGTCTGCTAGCAAACAAACGTCAGTTTTCAAGTACTGATCGTGGTAGTCACCAATTGTCTGACACCCTAGTTTACCCCACGCATCAAGTGCGTGTTGATATTCAGAGTCAGAAATACCTTTACCATTAAGTGTAGAATAAAATTTCTCTTTTGGTGGCAGTCTCCTTTCTTCAAACACAACCCAATGATCAATGTACTCATACGGATAAACACCTTTCTTAATCAAGTCTGGCTCAAAATATTTACTTGTTATTGGATACTCGGTCAATCCTTCTGCCAGACTAGCAAGTGCTGAGGGCAAATGTTGCATAGAGTCATAAAATGCTAATTTGTCTAACCTAAAAGTCAAGTATTTCTCAGTTGTCTGCGCTATACAACTTATGTTTTTGTAAGATTCGTCTACAGCCTGCATGATAATATGCGAATCATACCCTTTGAGATTGTGAAAAAAGATTGGTAACTTATGTGTCTTAGGATCTGTTTTTAATAACAGGTTACATTTGTTATGTGCAGCACCTCTGTAGCATCCAGTTATGTGATCATGGTCACGAATTTTATCACCTCCTAAAGGTTGTTCACAAATCCAACACGTCACAGCTGTATCAAATTTCAGTTTGTCTTCTTCTGTCATCACTAAAGGCATCTGACATGTTGTGAGATATTGTACTACCTGACTATACAGATGTCTCATTTCTGTTAAAAACTCAGCTGCTGCATTTTCACCTCTGTAGATAACAGGTTCTGAATGCAAACCGTCTGACCTAACAATAATATATCCAAAAGAACACACCACTTGGTCACTTAGTTTTATAGTCTTTGGTAATGACTCTGGAACAGGACCCTCATATGGAACTACTAGTGATTCAAAATCAGCATACACTACAAACAGCAGCTTTTGCTGATTCCCATAGTTATTAAAATACACTTGACTACCAGGATCAGGGTACTTAAGTACAGTTTGAATGTCATCAGCTGACCTACAATGCAGGACATGTTTGTGTGCTACTGCAATAGAGGAGAATCTTTGTAAACATCTTTTACACACTTCCTGTTTCCTACCATATTTTGATACATGATTATGAATTAGTCGTGACATATTTCTGATAATTGTGTAGTGGAAGTTATTGTCATCACCGATTAGCAACATGTCAACATGTTTATCTTCTGGCTGTCCGTAGGTTGGAGCAAGTGGTGATACTCTAATGGGTTGTAACTTGTCAACAGACTCATTATCCCACACAAACACATTTACAGATATACCAGGATTTAGTTTTTCAAACAAATCTATGTCTTCTATTTTAACAGGAAAATAAATACCACTGAAGTTGAGTTCATTTACAAATTTGATGTAGTTAGATACACGTTCAGGTTTTGATTTTATAAAGTGTAGTTTAGCAAGCACACACCACATGAAACAATAGTGGTCATTGTTCTGTATATTAACAACAGCCTTTTTGTTTACAACCTCTGTTGGCAGTGGCAACCATGATTTACCTAATATAGGATGATACCTTGACTGCTTTAGTTGTAGTTCATGTACATGTCCTTCGTGCCAACCAGACCCCTTCATTTTTGCACTGTCAGTTGCTTGGAGGAAGTCAGGTAATAGTCTGTCTTTAAACACGTTCTCTAATTCTCTTTTTGTGTTAACTGTGTGTTGTCTTGTTGATATGTACAATACAATCACTTCACCGTCTACTCTAGTAAATTCTATTTTAGCAACAATCTGAATCTTTATACTACCTGTAAGAAATTTTATTTTGTATGACAGAGTTTTCTATTGATTCATAGACATTGTTAGTATTGGATATAGGCAAGTCTGTTGTGTGAAACACGTTTCTTAAACCTGATTGACTTGACGAGCCTGATGAGCTTTGAGCATTGTCCGTCATTTTTATTTGTCCGACAAAATAATAAATGGGAGAAAAAAAATTAACACTGTCGCACCTTATGTAATACTATATTACCTATAGTTATGATAAACAAGTCAACCACTTCCCTGCTGTATGCCTTGAAGTCTTGTCCTGCAGGTGTAATATCACTTTATTGAATGTAACACTTTCAATATAACAATGTAGTTTTCTTAGTTGATCAAATATGTTTTTACAGAGTGCCTCAAACCAACGCAAGTGGTCACTGTTAGCATTATAAACTTTAAAAGCATTTGTCTTAAGATTAACAGTCTCATAATCATAACGAGGTGATCCATCTGAATATTCCAAAGTAACGTTATATGACATGTATATCCTTATTGTCGGTGTTGAGAGTTTAAAGCTGGGTTCAAACACGTGATTTTAAGTCATAAAAACACTTAACATCTTTGAAGCATTCTGTAACATCAAACACTTGGGTTTGTCCGTCTGTCATTTTTTATTGGACAAACAAATGTATAAATTAATTTACTAACCCATACCCTGTGAGTTGATCTGTCTTTAAAATAAGCTTCAGATGCTTACTTGATTTTAGTTTATTTTTTACACAGTCTCGTTCATGCTTATTTGGGATTACATTGTTTTCTCTGAGGCAGTCTTCAAAGCTGTCACGATCCTTACAGTAAAACAAACAGATAAACTTTAACTGTTCTCGAAAATCTTTCAGTACAGCATTATATTTTTGAGTGAGAATCCATACACTTACATTTGCGTGTCTGCCACTGAAAGCAAGTTCTGCTAAAGTGTTTCTCTTTTTGACAATGTCTTTCTCTGCAGAACAGTCATCAACTATAAACAAAGTTGGTTGTCCTTCAGATTGCTTGTAAAAATATTGTAGGTAAGCATTCAGTTTTTTCTCAGGGTCAACTAAATAAATGTTGCTGTCAGTCCAAATGAATAAACGGTTATGATAAGCTTTATTATGTTTGATAGTAGGACAGAATATTACAATGTTTTTGAAATGATGTATGTATCTTGTTTGTAAGAGGTTAAGTACAAATTCAGTTTTACCACACCCTGTGGCACCACAAAACAAACCACAGTGTGGGTCGAGTGTCATCAAGTTCATTTTAATACACAATATAATTTTAATATATGTGTCTACTTAGTCTGCACTCTTGTATGTTCAGTTGTGCGTCATATATCAGGTACAAATATATATTTATGGCTGCAGCGGTTTCAACCTTTTTTTGTATTTGAATTGTAATCCCATCACTGCCGTTTGCAACAGTTCGTCCTGACCCATGAAGATAATCATCATCTGTACTACGAAAGTCTAACCAAAGAGCATACTTATTTGTAAGGTATTGACCAATCCTTACGTCATACAGATGTTAATCTTTGCACGCAATGTTTGCAGGTTTATCTCTAATCCTTCCACCTGCAAAATACTTTGTGATCTCATCGTAGTGTTGATAAGGTAACAAACCTGAAGCGTTCACTTGATTAGGACGGCCTTCGATTGTGCAAGACAAATGTGTAATCTTTGGATTGTAGAATTTTTCTGAATCTCTTTTGTATGGAGCCGTTGGTTCAACAAACAACATGAGTATACCTTTCAGTGATCTGGCAGGTGTATTCAAGTTTATGTTCCACATTGGGTCGCTCTTGTCTTTATGCATTAAACTGTGTCTAATCACACGGTCATAATAAATTGGAAGTTTTGTCTGGTACTGATTTTGTATGAGTCTGGCTAGATCAGTATGTGTGACAATTTCATATTCCAAAGAAATGTTAGGAATCTTATATGTCGCATTGAGATCAGATGATTTAATAATTTTGGAGTAGTCATTGAAGGTTAGTTCAAAACTCAGACGGTCATTTAGTGCTCCTTGGTAATAAGGCAAATGTGCTGTCAGGATTTCAAACTCAAGTGGTATGTAAAACCTGGTTCCATATGTTTCTGCCATAATAACTTCTTTGGCCACCCCAGTAGTTACTTTATCTCCTGATTCGATTCAAAGTTTACCAACATTATCAGACTGTATGCCTTGGTAAATACGATCTTCTCGTTCTTCTCTTGTGAGCCACAAATCTTTGTAACAGTAAAACACATCAGCATCATCAAGACTAAAAACTTCCTGTCCTTCAAGTTTTACTTTAATAGTTCTTATAATTGCTCTGCCAAGATTGTTAACTAGTGTTCTGTTTACATCTGCGTCTGATGATCTTGGCTTGACTTCGCGAACGAAGATTTTATAGGAGTTGCCCACGACGTCTGCAGGCCCGTTCGTGGCTGCGGAGGCCAATCCGAGACAGGCAGGTTCGACCGCAGTGGCTGCAGGGGAAGGTATGGCCGGGGTTCTGAGCTGCGGCATCTCTGTTTTTTCTCCTGAGCCGCTTGTCCTTAAGACTAGCTCTGTGAGAGTCCTCAAAGGAGACAGCTGCCTTGTAAATGGTGGAGCGCCAGGTGTCACGGTCCGCAGCAAGCGAAGACCACTGGTGGTGGTCGATTTGGCAGGCACTAAGTGACTTCTTGAGACAGTCTTTGTATCTCTTCTTTGGTGCCCCTCTGTCACGGTGTCCAGTAGCAAGCTCGCCGAACAGGGTGATCTTTGGTAGGCGATGATCCTCCATCCTGGAGACATGCCCCGCCCAGCGGAGCTGTGTCCGCAGCAACAAAGCCTCGATGCTCACAGTTTCAGCCTGTTCAAGGACCTCGACGTTGGTGACATAGTCACTCCAGTGAATGCCCAGGATGGTACGCAGGCAGCGCTGGTGGAAGCGTTCGAGGAGTCGTAGTTGGCTGCGGTAGAGGGTCCAGGACTCGGAACCATACAGCAGGGTGGTGAGGACCACAGCTCTGTACACGCTGATCTTGGTGCCTGTTTTCAGCTGTTGATTGTGCCACACCCGCTTGAAAAGTCGCCCGAAAGCGCTGTTCACTTTTGCCAGCCTGCTGTCAAGCTCCTTGTCCAGCTTGGCGTCCGACGTGATAATGCAGCCAAGGTAAGTAAACTGGTGCACTGACTTTAGATCAGACTCGCCAATGGTGATGTGAGGAGGGCGATACACTGTCTTGGGTGCCGGCTGATGGAGGACCTCTGTCTTTTTCAGACTGACCTCGAGTCCAAAGAGCTGGGCAGCATCTGCGAAGCAAGACGTGATGCGCTGCAGGGCTCTCTCTGTGTGTGCAACGAGGGCAGCATCATCAGCAAAAAGCAGCTCACGAATCAGTTGGTCTAGGGTTTTCGTGTGGGTCTGCAGTCGTCTGAGGTTGAACAGGCTGCCATCGAGACGATACCTGATGTACACTGCATCGTCATCATCAAGGTCCACTGTGGCCTGCTTCAACATCATGCTAAAAAAGATGGTGAAGAGGGTCGGTGCCAGCACGCAGCCCTGCTTTACGCCGTTGAGAATAGGGAATGGTTCTGAGAGGTCATTGTTGAGTCTGACCTGGCCTTGCTGGTCCTCGTGTAGCTGGACAATCATGTTGAGGAACTTTGGGGGACAGCCAAGTCGCTCCAGGATCTGCCACATGCCTTGCCTGCTCACAGTGTCGAACGCTTTTGTTAGGTCGACAAATGTTACGTACAGCCCTTTGTTCTGCTCGCGGCACTTCTCCTGTAGCTGTCTCAGCACAAAGACCATATCGGTGGTGCTCCTGTTTGCTCTGAAGCCACACTGGCCCTCTGGGAGTTGGTCTTCAGCGATGGCAGGTACCAGCCGATTCAGGAGCAGCCTTGCAAGGATTTTCCCAGCAATGGACAGCAGGGTAATTCCCCGATAGTTGGAACAGTCAGACTTCTCGCCTTTGTTCTTGTACAGGGTGATAACGACTGCATCACGGAGATCTTTTGGTAGTGTTCCTTCCTCCCAGCAGCAGAGAAAGAGGTCATGGAGCTTGTTGTGCAGTGCTGTGCCTCCATGTTTCCAGATCTCTGGCGGTATTCCATCAATGCCTGCTGCTTTGCCACTCTTGAGCTGGTGGATGGCTGTGAGGGTCTCTTCAGCGGTGGGCGGTTCGTCCAATTCAACCTTTACTGGGAGGTGTGGGATTTGTAGGACGACTGCTTCTTGAACAGTGCGCTCAGCGCTGAAGAGGCTCTGAAAGTATTCCGACCAGCGGTTCAAGATGGAGGTATTATCTGTGAGGAGTGCCTGGCCATTCGCGCTTCGCAGGGGACTTTGTACCAGGTGCCTGGGGCCATACACTGCTTTCAGTGCTTCGTAGAAGCCCCTGTAGTCACCATTGTCAGCACAAAGCTGGGTCCTCTGTGCAAGTCTGGTCCACCACTCATTCTGGAGATCTCTGAGCTTGCGCTGGAGACTGCTGCAGACGAGGCAGAAGGCAGACTTCTTCACAGGGCAGGAAGGCTGGGCTAGGTGGGCCTGATGGGCGGCTCTTTTTTTTGCTAGGTGTTCCTGGATCTCTACATCGTTTTCGTCAAACCAGTCTTTGTTCTTCTTTCTGGCGAAACCCAAGACTTCTGCAGAGGATTTTGTAATAGCAGTTTTCAGTTGTTCCCAAAGTGTTTCAGGGGAGGAGTCTACTGGGTCCGCTGTGTCTTTGAGCCTGCGCTGTAAATCTGTCTGAAAGGCGGCTTTCACATCGTCACGCTGAAGGCTGGCAACATCAAGCTTTTTCTTGGGGGGCCCCCATTTCTTGGGTTTTGGCCTGAAGTGGAGCCTGAGTTTGCAGCGGACAAGGCGGTGGTCAGTGTGGCACTCTGCGCTGGGCATCACTCTGGTGAGGAGGACGTCACTGCGGTCCCTCTGACGCACTAGGACATAGTCGATAAGGTGCCAGTGTTTGGAGCGAGGATGCATCCAGGTGGTCTTTCGACTGTCCTTTTGCTGAAAAGTAGTGTTGGTGATGACCAGTTGCTGCTCCGCACAGAACTCCAACAGTAGGCGGCCATTGTCATTGCAGTTCCCCACGCCATGCTTGCCGAGGACTCCTTTCCAGGCTTCAGAGTCCTGGCCCACTCTGGCGTTGAAGTCGCCAAGGATGATGACTTTGTCGTCTGCAGGGGTACTCTGTAGGAGGCTGCGCAGGTCAGTGTAAAATTTGTCCTTTTCAGCAGGCTCTGCCAGGAGGGTTGGGGAGTACACACTGAGAAGGGTGACGTGTTGCTGGTGTCTCAGTGGGAGGCGCATGGACATGATGCGGTCTGAGTGGCCCGTTGGTAGGTTTTCCAGCTTAGTCGCAATGGATGTCTTGACCATGAAACCCACGCCTGAGAGCCGTCTTTCTGACGCAGGCCTGCCTGACCAGTAGAGGGTGTACCCAGCACCAAGTTCTTGGAGGCTGCCTTCGTCCGGAAGGCGTACTTCGCTGAGCGCAGCGATGTCGATGTTTAACCTCCGCAATTCATGGGCAATGAGGGCGGAGCGACGTTCAGGGCGTCCGCTGTCTGCTTTGTCGAGCATGGTTCGGACGTTCCAGCATGCTACGTTGAGTCCGGTCGTGGTCGTCATGAGAGTGGATCCGTTATTCTTTCTTGTTTTTTGACCGCAGGAGAAGATGCCCGTTGACCGCGGCTAGCCAACTGGGGTTGCGAGGGGACGAGCTTTGGTTAGGCCACCTTTTCTAGGCCCCTCTCCGTGTGGAGCAAGCAGTGCTGTCCCTAGAGAAGGCTGCTTGGTCGTTCAGGGTGTGCCGAGTGATGTTGTCATCCCCAGGTCAACATCAGGCGACCAATATCCCGAACCGCCTGCATGCAGGTTTGAGACTGTGGCTTCCAGTGACATCTTTCACCTGCCGTTTCGCCCCTCGCCCGTCGCTACAGGACTTGGAATGGTCAGTGTCATGGTCCGTGGACGTTTCCTAAAGCCTGCGCGGTGGAGCTTTTTGGTGGAGTGCAGTGTGCGCAGTACTGGCCCCACCCTTTAAACCCTTGGTTCATCTGCCATGGCCTAGCAAGCTGGGACGATGGCATCGAGGTCCTCGGGTCGTAGGTTTTATATCAGACTGTCCTTGTCCTAGTCTCTGGCTCAAAAGCCTTCCCCGGAGACACGGGGGCTTTGATGTCAGGGGTTTCCTCCCTTAGCCTTTCCGCAGCCAAGCGGCCAGGCCTGCAAGGCAGCAGGCGACTCGTGGAGGGCGGGGTCGTCTATGTCCCGTGCAGATGTGAACATCTGCCCACTGCCCACGCGTCTGATGATAGTTCAATATTAAATGCTAGGCGTGCAGTGCCAGGAACAATAACGTCACTGGGACCTAAATTTGGAAACTTGACTGTAAGTGTTTGGTTCTGGTCTATGGTACTTGGATTGTTTGTAATGACGATTGATTGTCTAATGCCCTTAACACCAATAGGCTCACGTAGTTTTCTGTATGGGTCTAACTTTGATCCGTAAGACTGTGTCATTTTTATTATGCACAATAAAAAATATTAAATTAATAAAACAATGGCAGCGGGAGGATTTAATCATGAAGATTTTGAAATGGATGACATGAATGTCTCAGATACCAGTATCACAGATATGACTGGAATGGGAAATACTTTTAGTTTGCAACAGGAACTTTTACAAAGCAAAGTAAACTCATTTTATGACAGTGTTGGAGCGCGCCCAGATGTAATAGATCCTAATCAATTTAAATATGATAAAGGACACTTATTTGTAAATACGGACAAAGGGGAAATATATCTAACACATAAAAATAATCCTTCTAAGTTTAGAGCTTTAAGTACAATTAAAGGTGAAGTTGGTGGTAACTCTGGGTTGGCAAGGTACCTTGGTATTGGAGGGTCTCCCGCGCCACCACTTGCGCCACGTCTTGTTAGTGCGCTTCACGACACGCAAACAAAGTTGCCAACAGGGCAAGATATTGAAATGGCAGCAGTAACAAGCCTGCCAGAAATAGCAAACACAGTGATACAAGAAACCTCATTTACTGAAGGGCAAATAAATGACGTTATGAAAACAATAGATGATCCACCTTTGTCAATGAGGGAAATTATGGGCTTGGATAAATCACTGCAGACGATAAGAGGTGAGATGGTGAATAATGTAGCCAAACTAAGTGAGCTTGATAAACACATAGAACGTGAAAAAGAGAAACTGGCTACAGCAGACAATGGGAATCTTGACACAGAAATGAAAGAAAGAATACAACATAGATTAAATGATTTGCAGATAGAAAGATCAGGACGGTTAGAAACAAGTAGTATTGGAAGACAAAAACTGAAAACACAGGTCAACAGGATTAGAGAAACTATTCAGAAAATGCTTCATGAAGACACTACTCTGGCTGAGAGACTTAAAACACTTTTCAGAGAACAGGGTATTACAATTGCAAGTTTAATTACTGCTCTGGGGTTTATTATCAGTACTGTTGTGTTGGCTGTCTCTGGCGCAAGCGGGGTTGGTGGTTCTTCACCTCCAGCACCGCCAGGTCCACCAGGCCCACCGGCCCCAACTGACCCAAAAGATTTACAGTCATGGGTAAAGAAACAACTGTCTCACATATCAGACTTGCTTAAGAAATTGGCTCTGAAAGCAATGGATGCTTTGCCTGGTATAATTGGCACAGTTGTCAGTTGGCTTATTACTACAGCAGCAAAGGTAGTTGGGTTTATGGCAGAACATGTGTGGGTCTTTTTGGTGACAGTAAGCGGATTAATAACTGGGTATTTAATGAAACAGGTAAAGAAGTAATACCCCTAATCCAGTGAGGCCTATTACCAATGCAGTTCTCTCTGACTCATGTGTGTCAGGGGTTGGTGATGGATCCGTGGCTGACTGTACTGGTTGTATGGGTGCCGGTGTTGGGGCCGGGGGTGTTACCGGAGGTGTCTGTAATGATTTAATGACTGTACATGTGTGGTTGTTGCTCCCAAGTTTACAGATTGATTGAGTCCTAATTTCTGACCAACACCTGCAACAATAATTTTGTTATTATAATTTGTTATTGTCCCCATTTGGAGTTGAAGGTCAGATGGTAACATGTATAACCCGATGCCAACTACAAAGTCAACTTTTGATCTCGCATATCTGAGAACGTCTTGGTAGCGCTGTATACTTGATGGGAGATCAACAACTGAGTTTATTGAATCTTCTAGATTAGCAAGAAACTGTTTTTGTGCTTCAAACTTTCCACTCCCGTTTGAAATATTCGATTTTGTTAGTGATTGTGCTCCTAGTAAACACCATACATATGTTCTGATAGACTCATTGACGCGCTCGACTCCTGCTTGAGTAAACCCGTCACTTTTGTCTAAGATAAATGTGGTCCAGACATTAGACTGTTTCTGTTCTATTGAGCCTAACCATACTTGTGATTTTGACAAGAATGAAGTGTAACCAGGGTAGTAATCTTGTGGGTATTGTCTGTGACTCATAGCGTAATACAATGTACCCATGCCATTGTGATCATCAAGTTTTTGTGTGAAGTCATACCGGGGACTGATGTTAAATTCATTACAGATGCATTCAAACGCTTTTATATCCACGGGGTTGTTATACCTGTTGAAACTGGATTCAGTGGGCAGTGGTGTATGAAGTTCTGACAGTATACGTCTCAGCTGGTAATAAGTGTGAAAATGGTAGACAGACCTAATGAGTTTGTTTGAGTGATTTAAGTGGTCTGTAAATGAAACACCACAGCCTGTAGTTGAACATAGTATGGCAAAGTTAAGTTGGTTTTGAAACATTTGTAGTGGACTTGAAGACCACTTTCTTGCAGTTACATCGTCTGTTATTGGAGGGTTTAGGTAATGATCAAAGGGGTTGGGTACTTTGACTTGAAATAAATCTTGTACGCTTGCGTCTGACACAGCTATATCAAGCTGATTTAGTTGAATTATTTTCTGTTCATAAGTAGGTGCAACATTGTATTTGGCATCTATATTAAATTGAAATGCATGTGTAGTGGTAGTGGTTGGTGATTTAAATTCCATCCATCTTTTTTATGAGATAATAAAAATGTTTATTACCTTAACAAATCTTGACTCTAGCAAACCAGTGTGGTTAACTAATGGGATTGATAATCGAGATGGTAGCAAGGCTGCAGCTATCCATGACATGTTTTACACAGTAAAGTGGTTTAATGTAACAGATGATACAAATATAAAGTATTTTTTTATGGCAAGACTGAAACTTTACCAGCTGGGTATTATGACTTTTGTACTATAGCTGAATGGTTTCAAAGTAAATTTAAAATTAAAGCAACTTTAAATCCAGCTAACCTACTTGTTACATTAGAATTTCCAAAAGATAGTCATTTTTCTTTATCAAATGCTCTTGTAACTTTACTTGGGTTTTATTGCACATTTATAACATTTCCAGATGATGAAGATTGGAAACTGTCAGATTTAGGTCTAATTGCACCCAAAAACCAAAAAATAACTGGCAGATGTCCTGTTTATTTGGCAGTACACACAGTATTTAATGTGCATTTAAAAGAACTAAACACGACTGAGAATGTACACAATGGAAACCCTTCGACTTTGTTGAGATGTGTGCCAGCTGGAACTGCACCCTATTGTGAAAGTGTAGTTGTTAGATTTCCTGCACAGTTTAAGAAATTAGGTTCTAGTTTCTTTGAGTCACTGTGTATATCTGTAACTAATCAAGATGACAAACCAGTTGTAATGCATGATTTTAGTGTAGTGTTAGAAGTTAAATAATTTTATTTTTGTTTATAAAAATGAGTGGTGGTCCAAAGCCGAGAATCATACCAGTTGCATGTCCGGTAACAGAGTTGAAAGATTTGGCAGACGTACAGGATTTTGAGAAGGAAGGGGAAATCGGAGAGGTGTATGGTTTTGAACTTAATTCTTTTGGTATGTACAAGAGAAAAGTAATTGATGACATGAAGGACGGAACAGAGAGACCAATTCCTAAACTTGGTCAACTGCGTGATGTTACTGTTCCTACTCCACCTGTAAATAATGCGCCCTACAACTTAATACATGTGGGAAATAAATGAGTAGTTTCACCTGTGCCGCCTGCGCCTACGCCAGCACCCACAATTGACTGGGACATAAAGTTGGAATTTATTAGTCCTTATGTATATACTGATGATGAAGGAGCCTTAGTGTTCAGAAAAGTTGTTAACTCTGGGCCGTTGATTATAAGTCTTGTTCCAAGTTTTGCACAAGACAACAATAGCAGAGATAAACTGAAAGTTGAAAATTATGAGAAACGGAGGTATCGTCTTACACATAGGAAGGGCAGATCTGATGCAAAGGTTGTGTTTGCACCAACAAACTTTCCCATCGCAAGAGAAGCGACAATAATATTTGAAATTATTATGAGATCTGTAACTACTGCGAAAGAGGCAGATATAGCACAGGGAATAAAGCTTACGTGGGATGACTCTGTGACAGAATTAACAAAGGTTTTTATTGCCATTAGAAAAAATGTAGATGTTTTTGAGGTTTCAAGCAGTGTTCCAGCTGTCAAGATATTAGTCGACAAAACATTTTTTGTTTTTCTAAATTTCATAAAGCTAGAACACATTGATCTTGTTTCATTTTATTATGCCAGCAAATTGTATACTTTTGACGAGTTACAAAATGTAATTGCTGATTAAAAAATCCGCCGTGAGATGGCCTTAGTCGCCTGCTCGGCGTTAAACCCAAATAACCAACCAACCTAAATAAAAAATATTTGTCAATAAAAAAAATGGTTAAATTCTATCCAATACTACCGACGCTTGAGACGACTGAATCAATTGTGACGACTAAAACAACGCTTGCGCCTGATCCACATGTACCAATTGCATCAGATAAAACATTACAGGGAGACACATTCAGATTAAATAATATTACAGAAGCAATTAAATATTTGGAAAGTGAGGAAGCAAAATATTCATGGTGTAAGAGACGGTATAAGTCAGTATTTAATTCTGTACAAAATACTTCAATGGCTATTGGTGCAGTTTCAGCTGGATGTTCTGTAGGGGGTATTGTTCTGTTTGCCACAGGAATTGGAAGTTTAATTGGAATTGCAGTTGAGGGTGTTAGCTTTGCTACATGCCTGGCTTGCTTTGGTTTGGAAGCCCTAAACAAGAGGTTTCATACGAAATTACAGAAACATGAAGCATTGAGTACGCTAGCTGGTGCAAAACTGAGCAGTATGAAACTTATTATCAGTAAGGCATTGGACGATAATTTTATTGATGATATTGAATTTAAAAGAGTGCAGGATGATTTGAACGATTATAAGAAACAAAAATCCGAAATACAGAATAAGATGCGTAGTCAATCTCCTGTGAATGTTGAAGAACTAAAGGCTACTTTTTTAGCAGAAGGAAGAAAGATCGGTGTTCAGGAAACCACAGAAAAACTACACAATCTTTTAAACAAATAAAAATTAGATTTGGTAATCAATCAATATTTTTGTCATATGCTTCACAGAGAGATGACACATCATTTTACACCACTTGTGCCAGATTATTTAGCCCCATCTGCACCACCCCCAGAGGACTACTGAGAAAAAAAAGTTTTTTTTATTGTCCTTGTATCTTGACAAATCTGTCTCAGTATCTTGGGACTTAAGTCAAGTTGTTGTAAGAACTTATAAGAACTTACAGTAAGTAATTAATAAGTTCTTATGGTAAGTAATTAATAAGTTCTTATGGTAAGTAATTAATAAGTTCTTATGGCAACTAACTTAAAGGTTACCTCTGCAGGTTTTTAAAAGTTAGTTGTAACTTGTTAGTAACGTATAAAGTTCTACTTGAGAAAAATCGTGTTCCTCAGAAATCAACTCTGACAGAGGTGTGTGTAAAATGTCATTATTATATTTATTTGAGTGCACTATCAGGATTTTGGTTTGATTTGAGAGAAACGACCGTATGGACGTTAATGACCATAATTAGTTAATTAATGGGGTCAACTTAAGACAATGGGTAATTGTCTTAGGAATGTACTATTCTCGACTGGTAATGTCATCATTTTAAAAAAATTTTTTTTTAACAATGTGTGATTAGGTTTTGACAGAGACAATAGTTAGAATCTGGGAAAAATGAAAGGTGACGTCACACGAGTGTTTTGTAAGCAAAAATCGTGAAAAGATGACGTCGTCAAAAAATCTCTTGTATTGTACTTTCTATTATCTCTTTTGAGCGAATGCGTTGTGATGGATGCGGGGGCAAGCTATGCGACGAACGTGAAATCCTGTCGTGTGCACGCGTGTACACACTGTCTGTAGAAACTATAACGCTTGGCAGTGTGCGTGGGGGGAGTACTGGCAACACACTGTAGAAACTATAGCGCTCAGCAGTGTGTGTGGGGGGAGTACTGGCAACACGCTTTAGAAACTATAGCGTTCAGCAGTGTGTGTGGGGGGAGTACTGGCAACACACTGTAGAAACTATAGTGCTCAGCAGTGTGCGTGGGGGGAGTACTGGCAACACACTGTCTGTAGAAACTATAGCGCTCAGCAGTGTGTGTGGGGGGAGTATTGGCAACACACTGTCTGTAGAAACTATAGCGCTCAGCAGTGTGTGTGGGGGGAGTACTGGCAACACACTGTAGAAACTATTGCGCTCAGCAGTGTATATGGGGTGGGGAGTACTGGCAACACACTGTCTGTAGAAACTATAGCGCTCAGCAGTGTGTGTGGGGGGAGTACTAGCAACACACTGTAGAAACTATAGCATTCAGCAAGGTGTGTGGGGGGAGTACTGGCAACACACTGTAGAAACTATAGCGCTCGGCAGTGTGCGTGGGGGGAGTACTGGCAACACACTGTAGAAACAATAGCGCTCAGCAGTGTGTGTGGGGGGAGTACTGGCAACACACTGTAGAAACAATAGCGCTCAGCAGTGTGTGTGGGGGAAGTACTGGCAACACACTGTAGAAACTATAGCGTTCAGCAGTGTGTGTGGGGGGAGTACTGGCAACACACTGTCTGTAGAAACTATAGCGCTCAGCAGTGTGTGTGGGGGGAGTACTGGCAACACACTGTCTGTAGAAACAATAGCGCTCAGCAGTGTGTGTGGGGTGAGTACTGGCAACACACTGTAGAAACTATAGCGCTCGGCAGTGTGCGTGGGGGGAGTACTGGCAACACTGTCTGTAGAAACAATAGCGCTCAGCAGTGTGTGTGGGGGGAGTACTGGCAACACACTGTCTGTAGAACCTATAGCGCTCGGCAGTGTGCGTGGGGGGAGTACTGGCAACACACTGTAGAAACAATAGTGCTCAGCAGTGTGCGTGGGGGGAGTACTGGCAACACACTGTCTGTAGAAACAATAGCACTCAGCAGTGTGTGTGGGGGGAGTACTGGCAACACACTGTCTGTAGAAACTATAGCGCTCAGCAGTGTGTGTGGGGGGAGTACTGGCAACACACTGTCTGTAGAAACAATAGAGCTCAGCAGTGTGTGTGGGGGGAGTACTGGCAACACACTGTAGAAACTATAGCGTTCAGCAGTGTGTGTGGGGGGAGTACTGGCAACACACTGTATAGCGCTCAGCAGTGTGTGTGTGGGGGAGTACTGGCAACACTGTAGAAACTATAGCGCTCAGCAGTGTGCGTGGGGGGAGTACTGGCAACACACTGTAGAAACTATAGCGCTCAGCAGTGTGCGTGGGGGGAGTACTGGCAGCACACTAACTGTAGAAACTATAGCGCTCAGCAGTGTGTGTGGGGGGGGAGTACTGGCAACACACTGTAGAACCTATAGCACTCAGCAGTGTGTGTGTGGGGGAGGGGGGGAGTACTGGCAACACAATGTCTGTAGAAACTATAGCGCTCAGCAGTGTGTGTGGGGGGAGTACTGGCAACACACTGTAGAAACTATAGCACTCAGCAGTGTGTGTGTGTGGGGGGGGGGGGGAGTACTGGCAACACAATGTCTGTAGAAACTATAGCGCTCAGCAGTGTGTGTGTTGGGGGGGGGGGGGGGAGTACTAGCAACTGCACGAGCGCGGCTGCATGCTACCAGGGTGAAGGCAGTGAGCTGTGTGCCGATCTGTGATTTTTGGAAATGATGGCTTCAAGTTCCAAATATCAGACCAGCATGCATTTTATTCCCCGTGTTTGACCCCTTCACTGCCAGGGGACACGGGGTGTGTTTGAAATCGTAACTTCAACATCAAAGGTCCCTGGCCATCAAAGGAACGTGGGCACCAGGTGGCCGTCATCAGAGACCATATATTGTAAATAATACACTGTCTTTGGTTTCAGCAAGAGGCATACTGATCCTCGTGAGCCCCTGCAGTTGCGGAGGCTCACGGGGATCTATCCCTCTTGCAGTTTGGTTAGTTAGTTATTTGGGTTTAACGCCGAGCAGGCAACTAAGGCCATCTCACGGCGGCCTTGCTGTTTATATGGCGCTCCGTTTTTCTCAGCAGTGAAGGGGTTAATATTATTGAATGGAACTGGCCACTGTTTGATGGTCATGGGATGGTTTTCTGATCATTTCATTTTATGCAACTTGCGAGATTGAGACGGAATATTTGAGTTTCTGTAATCGCATCTTCGGTTGTTCATGGATGCATGTGCCTTAGTTTCTGTAGTTAGGGTTGGATGTAAAAATGGTGGTCTGGTTATTGACCATGGACCTGTGGTCAGGTTGTCATTGCTGTAAAATTGATCGCAACATAAACTGTACAGTTGGACGTGTGCCACAATTGTTGAAACCCTTTTGCATTTGGACTTTGTCGTACTGTACCACAATTAATTTCATACTTGTGTCATGAATGCATGCTTAGTTTTGGGTGCTCACATGCGAAGCAAAAGTGAGTATGTTCTGGGACAGTGGTCGTCCGTCTGCCATCGTCCGTGGTAACTTTAACATTGGCATTTTCTCGGAGACTGTTCAAGCTACAGTCTTCAAACTTGGCCCAAGGATACTTTGTGGCAAGACCTTTCTAAACATACCAATTTCAGTGACCTTTCACAAGGTCAAGGTCACAGGGGATCAGGAAATATATCAAAAATAGCTATTTTGGGACATCATTTATTTTTTCTCAAATACTATTCACAACTTCAAACTTAGTGCAAAGACCTTTATACGTACACTAATTCGGTTGATCCCTCACAAAGATCAAGGTCACAGGGGATCAGGAAATATATTAAAAAAAATAGCTATTTTTGGACATCATTTATTTTTTCTCAAATACTATTCACAACTTCAAACTTGGTGCAAAGACCTTTATACGTACACTAAATTCGGTTGATCCCTCGGAAAGGCCAAGGGTCACAAGAGCTCAGGGAAATAGGTCCAAAATAGCCATATTTTGACAAAGGATGTTTTTTTCTCAAATACTATTCACAACTCCAAACCCAAACTTGCTACAGAGATACCAGTTGGTAAGACCTATCTATGCATACTAATTTGGATGACCCCTCAGAAAAGGTCAAGGGTCACAAGAGTTCGACAAATGTGTATAAAATGCCAATAATTGTAGTTGTCATCAACATTTTTGCAAACTTTTCAATCACATTTGGCACAAAGGTAGTTGATGATAAGACCTTCCTATGTATCCTAATTTAGTAGACTCGTTGCAAAGGTCAAGGGGGTTTCACAGATGTGTGAAAACTGATTATTAAATTTTGAGAAAACATGGATTTTGTTAGTGCAGAAGCCATCCGTTTACTTATTGTCAGACGCGTGGGTCGGTCATACACGTGAGCCATAAAGGCTTTGCCTCGTGTTTTTTTTTCAAATACTATTCACAATACTGTCTGGGATTGCGCAGACAACAACAGCACTGACAAGATTGAAGACCATATGAAAGGACAGAAACATCACGCTCTGCTCCAAGATCAGACTGATGCGCTCCTTAGTCATTGCAGTGTTCTTGTATGCCTGCGAGTCGTGGACCCTCACAGCAGACCTTGAAAGGAGGATACAAGCCACTGAAATGAGATGTTTTTGAAGGCTGCTTGGCATTTCATACAGAGATCACATCACAAACGAGGAAGTGGGAAGCAGAATCAGGCAAGCCATCGGGCCCTATGAAGACCTACTAGTCATTATGAAAAAACGCAAACTGAAGTGGTATGGGCATGTCACGCGTTCAGCAGGGCTTGCCAAAACAATCCTGCAAGACACTGTGCAAGGAGGACGAAGGAGAGGAAGACAGAAGAAAAGATGGGAGGACAATATCTCAGAGTGGACAGGACTGAGGCTGGGCGATAGGCTAAGAATGACAGAGAACAGAGAGGAATGGAGGGAGCTGGTTGCCAAGTCATCGGTGGTGCCCCAACGGTCGGCAAGACTACAGGATATAGATAGATAAATAGATAGATTCACAACTTCAAACCTAAACTTGGTACAGAGCTACCTGATGGTAAGACCTATATATGCATACTAGTTTGGATTACCCCTCGGAAAGGTCAAGGGTCACAAGAGCTCAGGAAATAGGTAAAAAAAGAAAGGCATAGCCCTTATGGCTCACGTATATGACCAATCCACATCGCAAGTGTCACTGGGGTTTCACAGATGTGTAGAAACAGATTAAATTTTGAGAAAACATGGATTTTGTTAGCGCAGCAGCCATCCCATGTCAGACGTATTGGTCATACACGTGAGCCATAAGGGCTTTGCCTTTCTTGTTCACTGTATTTTTCAACCTGTTCAGCTCCAACACACAATAAGATATGGATTGACCACGATAGTTGAACCGCAACATAGTCTTCAGTGGACACATTTCAGTTTGGAGGCTTGCAACCCTAGGGTCACCGGTACTTTGTGTCATGTCCCCTTGTAAACAGTGCCCCAGTGTCTGTGTGCACAAGATCCCACTTGTAAACGGTGCCCCAGTGTCTGTGTGCACAAGATCCCACTTGTAAACGGTGCCCCAGTATCTGTGTGCACAAGATCCCACTCGTAAACGGTGCCCCAGTATCTGTGTGCACAAGATCCCACTCGTAAACGGTGCCCCAGTGTCCGTGTGCACAAGATCCCACTCGTAAACGGTGCCCCAGTGTCCGTGTGCACAAGATCCCACTTGTAAACGGTGCCCCAGTGTCCGTGTGCACAAGATCCCACTTGTAAACAGTGCCCCAGTGTCTGTGTGCACAAGATCCCACTTGTAAACGGTGCCCCAGTGCCTGTGTGCACAAGATCCCACTTGTAAACAGTGCCCCAGTGCCTGTGTGCACAAGATCCCACTTGTAAACGGTGCCCCAGTGCCTGTGTGCACAAGATCCCACTTGTAAACGGTGCCCCAGTGTCTGTGTGCACAAGATCCCACTTGTAAACAGTGCCCGTGTGCACAAGATCCAACTTGTAAACGGTGCCCCAGTGTCTGTGTGCACAAAATCCCACTTGTAAACAGTGCCCCAGTGTCCGTGTGCATAAGATCCCATTTAACCCCATGGCCACATTTCCCAAATTTTGGAGGCATCATTTAACAACTGTGTACCAGTTGCAGGAGATGGATTGACCATAATAATTCAAGGTTAGTGCCAGATTAGCTTGACACCTGGATGGCACCAAGTGAATCTGGCACTACTCTTGAATTATGGTCGATCCATCACCTGCTGTAGGGAGTCGGGGCTGAATGGGTTCATTTGAAAGAAAACGTCATCGTATGTGATCCGTCAACATGCATCCACAAGATAACCGATAAAAACTCGGACACTGCTTTTATATTTTTATTTGGACGTTTGGCCTTCTCCAGGTCAGTACAAAATACATTTCTTATTTGATTATTAGAACAAACTGTTCTTGTAAATAAACTATAGCACTCCACCAATAGCTTTGTGACATCAAACGGAATATCTGTACAATCCTCAAAAAAAGAATGTTAGTAGCAAACTAACAGAATTGATTGATTGATTGTACATTGCTTAACGTCCCGACAGCAACAAGGCTTTCTCAGGACGTGCCTGCACTGCCTGTGAAAAAAAACTAAACAGAAAATTGAATGTATGTCGCCAACCGGTCAAATACATTAAATAAACCTACAACATGGGGCATAAATAAAGCTAAGACCATTTAGCAACACACATCCAATATCAAGAGCTACAGGCAGTGCAGACAGTAGGGAGAGTTTTAAAAAGGCAAATACAGGTGAATGGACAAAGGGTAGACAGAAACACATGCCCCAGAATAGAGAGAAAAACTCACCCTGTGGGGCTGACCAGGGTGACCCTGGGAACTAAAAAGTACCTAACCCCACCCAAGTCCCCCAGGAAAAAAAAAAAAAAAAAAAAGCAAGACGAAAAGCATGACAATGGCACTGGGATCAGAAATGACTGAAACTATACCACATTACAAACAAAGAACAGTTTCTCCAACTGACATCTGCCCTTGCTGGCTATTGTCAGCCTGAGTACCTCCTGCTCAATGGGCTTGAAAACAACTTACACGATGGCTACTGAAGCGCTCAGCCTAGATATGGTATTATATGGTAGTTGTCAAATTGGTTAACTCCGCCAAGGCGCCCTGCTTCGATGGCCGTTAAAGTGTCGCATAGCGCTGCCACAGGCAACACCATAGACACTTCCGCAGTTACTGATGCGGGGTGCCTTGAAGGAGTTAACCCCCCTGTAATGTAGAAACTGGCATTAACAGTACCACATGTCGGGCACATGTACATCAACATTCTGAAATAAGTGTCCATTATTAGGTGCGATCATTCTTCTCACACAGCAGTGCTTGACATCACCTCAACACAGTTGCACAACAAAGAAAGCAACACGTGGAAAACGGTTATTCCAAGTCTCCAACTCCCGAACATCAATTTCCAACAGAAATATACCCTCCAACAACTCCCGCCGTCAGTTTCCAACAGAAATATACCCTCAAACAGCATTCAGGTGAAGCTTACATGTAAGCACACCATATAAAAAAAAAGATGACTTGATGAAACGTAAAAATACAAAAATGGATGAAGTGTTAAGCAAATCCCCCCCCCCCCCCCCCCCCCCAGTTGTGCCTGCAGCCATTGCTACTGTAAACAGTGACTGGCTGGATGTACAGGAGAGCTGACCCCTTTACTGGCATGTGGCAGGACTGTGCTCCTGAAATCTTTGTCAACTCATCGCCAAAGAGCCCTGGTAGTGCAAGAAACATGCAGAAAAAATGGTGTCGGCAAAGATCCTTATCAGCTCCCTTAATGGCCAGGGATCATGAAGATGTCTCCTACTGCTGGATTGGGTCACTTTCCTCAGCACTGAAGGGGTGTACGTGTCCGAACACAAAGAGGGGGAGAAGACAGCTTGTGAAATATCGAGCACACATGCTAGAACCTGAGCAACATTGTGAGCAAAGGAAATTCAGTCCAGAGGTTGAGCTTTTGCCTATTAAAGCCAAGAATCTTCATCTAATGACCTGCACAGCCAACAACACTGAAGTCACTCTACATCAAGTAAAGCCAACTACACACATTTAACAGTAAATGCTGTCACATTATGCTCCATAAGCACCCACTTTGTTCCCAGTGGCAAACACGATATAAAGATAAAACAGAAAGCATGAACAAGCAACCCAGTGTGACTGTCCACAGGAAGGAAACCAGAATGCCCTCCCGAGATCCTGAACACATTCCTTTAAAAGTATAGAAGATTTACAAACAATTGCCCCCCCCCCCCCCCCCCCCCCCCCCCCCCCCCAAGCTTCTTTTACTCCAAACTCACTCCGTCTACGCCTTGCAAGAACTAAATGGATAACTAGTTTGGCGTACATGTTGTAGAGATAATGTAGCCATGCAGACTTTTTGTCCGCAACATCAATTTCTTTGTGGTGCCAGGCTTAACCCCTTGTGCGTACAGCCACCGGTTCTGTCAACAGTGTGTGTGTGTGTGTGATTGCACCGTCAACCCATTTAGCCCCAACAATACAGCAAATGGATCAACCATCATCATTCAAGGGTAGTGCCAGATTAGCTTGGCGCCTGATGTGACAAGCTAATCTGGCACTATCTTGAATGATCATGGTCAATCCATCTCCTGCAATCGGTACGGTCATTAGGCGACGCGTCCACAATTTGGGAAATGTGGCTGCGAGGTGAAACAGGTTAACATCCAGGCATCTATAGCTGTAGATGTGTTGTATAGTGTTGCCACTGGCAACACTATATGCCACTTCTGCAACTATTGATGCGGTGTGCCTTGAACAAGTTCCTGTCTTGGTACCAACAAAGACTTGACGAGGGCGGACTTGTGCTGCATGTGAAAAAGACCGCCAACTTGGATTAGTGAGTGTCGCCATGACCCCAACTGGTGTGGCCGCCAAACGGTCCCAATTTAGCTGTGCATCTCGAGTAGCAAGTGGAAAACGTAGCAAGTCACAGGACTGTACATGTGGCCATTACTCTAGAGTGAGAGTGAAGCAATATAGTCATGCAGCAAAAAAACCCAACCTTACAAATACTGATAGCCCTCATTATTATCATGAGTACGCCGATTTGCGGAATACTGGTGATCAATATTTGCATAAAATAAATAATCCCATGTACTCAACAGGAGGCAGCGGTTACTAGGCGATGATCATGAAACTTTGTCCATGTAAACTGGAACGTTGAACTTGAGACACTTATTGCTGAGAAATGAAACTGATGCTAGAGTGAAACCATGAAGCGCACTTACTGCTGATAATCTAAATATAGGAAGTGTGCTCGTCCGTCTTTTTGGAATCCAGCCTAAAAAAAGGTGACTGATGTGTGTACAACGCAAAGAAAATCCCAAGAAAGAAACATGCTTAACCCGCGTCATCCTGATACACTACTGCTTGAAATAAATTGGACCGACAGTTCAAGGGTGGTGCCAGAATAGCTTGGCGCCAGAGGCGCCAACCTATTCAAGCACCACCCTTGAACTAAAATGGTTGATGCATCTCCTAATCAGTAATGTAGCTTTCAGAGGCCAATAAGCAGATTGTATAAAAGTCAGCCTCACGATGGAACAGGTTCGTAAGGACAAGGACAATGCAACAGTGTTGTCCTTTCTAAGCGTGTTTCTTTCTTGGGATTCTCCCACTCTGTCTTTGCATGATCTACATGTAATTTACATCCGACGCATCAGGTCAATGATTCTGACCATATGACCGATTCCATGCTGCTTGAATCGTAAGTGAAATGATACTGCAAAACTTACTGACGATGCAAAATCTTGTGCACACAAAGTGACAATTCCAAAAGAGTACACATGATCGCTAAAGTGACCAACAAACGAGCAGGGTCATGAATTGGACCATGTTCCAAAATAAATGTTTAAATAAAAAACACATCCAAAATATAAATTCAAGCCTATAACCCGGTACCAAACATGAAGAACATACATCTTTCATCAAACGTATAAATTAATCACCACATCCACTTAAAGCAACACATCCACTCGGCTGTTGGTCTAAGAAAAAGGCTTGTACCAAAGACACAATCAGAATAAACCTCTAGTGCCGTTACACGCTGCTGGACAGCTCGTCCTTCGGGCAGTGATAACACAATCTGCCGTGTTTAACCCTATTAGCCCCAAGGTCCCATTTCTCAAATTTTGCAGGCGTTGCCCAACGACTATGTACCAGTGGTAAGAGATAGATTGATCATGATAAGTTAGTTGTACATTGCTTAACGTCCCGACAACAACAAGACTTTCTCAGGACGTGCCTACACTGCTTGTGAAAAAAAAAAAAACCTAAACAGAATATCGAATGTATGTCACCAGCCGGTCTAATGAATAAACCTAAGACCATTTAGCAACACACATCCAATATCAAGAGCTATAGACAGCGCAGACAGTAGGGAGAGTTGAAAAAAAAAAAAAAAAAGGAAAATACAGGTGAATGGACCAAGGGTAGACGGAAACACATGCCCCAGAATAGATTGATTGATTGATTGATTGTACATTGCTTAACGTCCCGACAGCAACAAGGCTTTCTCAGGACGTGCCTGCACTGCTTGTGAAAAAAAAAAAAAAACCAACTAAACAGAACATTGAATGTATGTCGCCAGCCGGTCAAACACATTAAATAAACCTAACACATGGGGCCTAAATAAAGCTAAGACCATTTAGCAACACACATCCAATATCAAGAGCTACAGGCAGTGCAGACAGTAGGGAGAGTTTAAAAAAGGCAAATACAGGTGAATGGACCTCGGGTAGACAGAAACACATGCCCCAGAATAGAGAGAAAACCCCACCCTGTGGGGCTGACCAGGGTGACCCTGGGAACTAAAAAATACCTAACCCCACCCAAGTCCCCCAGGGCAGACCCGGGTGGGGTCCCCCAGAATAGAGGGGAAAACCCACCCTGTGGGGCTGACCAGGGTGACCCTGGGAACTAAAAAGTAGTTAACCCCACCCAAGTCCCCCCAAGGCAGACCCAGGGGTGGGGGCATGATCAGGCGCCAAGCTCATCTGGCACTGCCCTTGAATTATCATGATCAATCCATCTCCTGCTGCAGGGTCCTGGGGCTTAAATGGTTAACCCTCTGGCTGTCAGCAGCGGTAACAAAAGACGCTACCGACGGCCAAAGGGTCAAAGTGATCCAATGCATCGACTGTAATGACGGTAAGCAGATAACAAGACCACCGTTAACCCCTTCAGTGCCAGCGGACACAGTCCGTGTTTCTGCAGTCTGCGGTAATTCAATACCCGAAAACCCTAGGATTCAAAGTGGTGTCAGCAAGAGGCACAGATCCTCACGCCAGTCACACGAGGATCTATGCCTCTTGCAGTTGGGTGGTTAGTGTTCACTTTTTCTCGGCACTGAACGGATCAAGTAGCAAAACAATGGGAGAGTAAATCGGCAGGAAAAATAATAACAGCTCATATGCCATAAGAAATGCACATCCACGCTTTCTAGCAGACAACAGATATCAGAATCAAACGGGTCCATCTTCATAAACATCGTCCATCTGTAACAAAACAATATACCTTACCTTATCCATCTATCAAGTCAAAAGTATATAAGCCTGGAAAACAGCAGCATATACATCACACCGCAACAAAATGTTACATTCTCTTGCTTGACAGATACTAAACATTTTATATTCTGCTGCTGTGGCTGATCACGGCTTGCTTCCAACCGACGTGCATTGGTAGTTAACTAATTGTTTCTTGTATCAAAGAGTCGGGGTGGGAGCGGCAGGGTGGGGGGGGGGCTCATAAACAAGTACATGTCTATTGTACACTGCAACTCTATAGCCATGCATGATCCTATTTGCCCCTACTGAGAGGGGATGACTCGACTGTGTACTCAATCAGCAGCAGCAACAATCACACAGCAAAGAGATCAAGATGAGGGACTGTACATTGCCAAGCGCATGATGTACAATGTATAAGCACTGTGTACATACTATACAACAAAAACACGGCAGCTATCAGACAAAACCAAAGACTAGTAACTGAACCAACAAAGCCTCGTTACTGTGACCATTAACCACTGTATGCACTGTACCGGGAGATATGTCATGAAGGTTAACACTAGTGTGAGGAATAAAGATCATTACTTAGTCACTGAACAAAGCTTTGTTACTGTGACCGTTAACCACTGTATCGGGAGATATGTGCATGAGGGATAACAGTGTCACGAATAAACATTACTGAGTCACTCAATAAAAAACAACAAAGTTCTCAATCGATTCTTTCAGTGTCTAAACAGCAGTGCCCTCTTCAGTGACCTAAACACGACTGTATTCTGTGAGAAGGAAACAAACAATAAGAAAAGTAAATTCAGAAAAATCAAAATGCCCTTGACAGTGCCTCAGACAGCCCATTTTATCGGCAAGGGGCATACATGTTCACGAGCTGCAGATGGCAATCTATGCCTCTTTGCTGGCCAAAATCGATTCAACTTGTTCCTCAAATGGAGAGTGTCAAGTGCACCACCAGGGACACGATCTAGCGAAGTTGGCAAAAGTAACTAGCCCTGAACTCAAGCTTGTTGGGTCAAAATGAATAGTAGACCATCATTGTCACAACTGACATTTAGCAACATCCATCTCACTCGGTGCTCGCCGACAGTTCTCGTGATGGCGATGTTGCAGGATGATGTGATATGATCTAGGAAGAGTGGAACGCCTGGTACGTAGAGTACCACAGTTCACCGGAGTGACGCAGTGTCCTGCAACAGAAGTACAAATGTTGTGTCAGTGAAACAGATCTCAATATTGAAAAGATCACATTATGGAGTAAATCCTTCAGAAACGACTGAAAACGATGCTCCACAGTTGGAAAAATGAATTTTTCATTAAAATGCATTTTTTTGAAAAATACTTACCGATGGTATGACATTGTGGAAAAGCCCTTAGCTAGCCTAATTTTAGCCAAAATTTGGTTGTGTCCGTATAAGGGGGTGTTGGCAGGAGTGGAGCGCCATAGACCCGGTCATGGCCTGAATAGTCTCCCCTTATTCCCACCCGGTACGAGAATACCCGTCATCCCTCAGTTTAGTTCCTTAGCGCACTTGAGGCAAGCGGGGTAGGTGGGAGGGTCCTTCGAGTCATACCATCGGTAAGTATTTTTCAAAAAAATGCATTTTAATGAAAAATTCATTTGTTTTCTCAAAACACATTACCGATGGTATGACATTGTGGAATTCCGAAGAGGAGGTGGGTGCCGAAAAAACGCCCCTCCTGCCAACCGACCAACCCTCAGACCCGCTCTCCCGGAGCAAACTCCCGATAATTTTAGTTAAGATACCTGCGGCGCCTAGGGCGCCGGGAGGGAGTGTTGCTCTGTAGTGATGTCTCCCACCAGCGAGAGGTTCTGCCGCTGGGTGGAGAGGTCCCTCAGGTAGAAGCGGGCGCAAGTGGTCTCTGCTCGCCCTCTCATAGCCGCCACAAAGTCCTTGACTGCACCGGTGCTGTCGAAGCGGGACTTGCGGTCAAGGCTCTGACCTCGTGCGCCTCGATGTTCAACAGGTGGCTGCAACAGGTCGAGGTCCTGGAAGGCCGGGCGGATCACTCCCCGGAACCAGGAGGAGCAGGTCTGGGCTGAGATGTCACGTCTACCTGGGGACAAGGGAGAAACAGGTGTGTGCGTCCTCTGCGCAAGCTTGGTCCGGCGCAGGCCCACACGTAAGGCTCTCACCAGTTCGTATTGTCTGGTCTACCGAGTGGAGTCTCGTAAGGGCGGAAAGTCATCAGCGGTATGACAGCCAAGGCGACCACTACTTGGCCCCGAAGGCTGGTAACGTTAGCAGTTGCACGGCGCCTTCTGTCCGTACCTGACAGCAACCCGTGTGTGACACCAGCGCGTACGTTCACTGGCCCTGGAAGAGGTGGCTAGGCCACATGTAAGGTTCTCACCGGGGCCTTAAGTCTGTTCTCCCGGGTGGAGTCCGTACACACGCAGGGCGAAACATCTGTCGCCGTCAGGGAGGCCGCCTCTTGTCCAGGAAGATGTTCAGGTAGCAGTAGCATGAAGCCGGTTGTCTGGCACTGCAAGCAATCTGGGTGTGTGGGCAGCGCGCGTAGTGTACTGACCCTGGAGGTAGAGTCAAGGACCGCCAGGAAGTACTTCTTCCTAGATACATCCGTCAAGCGCGTCATGTGCCGGGTTCTAAGGACGGGGTTGAGACCACGTAAGCCCCCATGGTAGATCACTCTTGGCCCACGCGAAGCAGTGATGGGCATCCAGACCGAAGAGAGTCTCCGAAATGCGAGGTCTTACAGCCACCCGGGTCTAATGAGCGTAATCACCTTTGGTATCAGTTTCAGCCCACTTAATCAAATTTCAAACACAAACGACTTTGAATTTCCAAAAACTACAGTAGCTCGCTTGAGCTTGCCCTTAGCACCACGTGAATGTTCTGTGTTTATGTACAGTGTGTGAGTGAATGCGCGTGTTTCACGTGAGTGTGCTTGTTGGGTTCAGTTCGCGGCGGCGCTTTGAGCCGATTTTCAATTGGGATAAAGCGCCTATTTAATGCGCTTATTATTATATTATTATAGGTGTCGGCGATCATGGTTAGATAGTCCCGAACAGTGAAAGGAGACCGTCCCTGGGCGTTGAATAGCCCGAGGAAGCATTCCGTCAGCTGGGGCTTCGCCAAGTCCGGAGGGAAAGAAGGCTGTCGTCAGTCCCGTCACCCAGCGCTCGTCGTCTTCCCTCGCAACTCGAACGGTTGAGGGTCTGCGGGTTGTCTCGGTAGCATCCATGGCCGCCCTAGGGAAGCCTCTGTGGTAGAGGGCTTGCTGCACAATCTCCAGGTGTGTCAGAAGAGTTCCGGGCCCGGTTGTTATGGCGGCTGTTCCAGTTGCTAGAGCCTCGTGCGAGTAGTGGAGAGCTGCAGAGGGGGGGCATGTGGTAACGAGCTGACCTCGACTGGTGAAGAGACAAGCGCCCCCAAGCCAGGAAAACGCCCACCTACCTCCGCAAACCTGCAACAAAGGGAATGTCGGACAACCACGCGTATAACGCAGCATTCAATCTCGATGCGAGCAGTGAAGTTAAAAGATCTGGCCACAGCGACGCCTCCCCGCGCCGCCGGTCTCAAGCGCACTAGCATCTCCCATAATTACACCCTCCTTCTCCAAGCAGAAGAGGTGTCAGGTTGAACGGCGATCCCCTAGCATGTCATGAGTCCTAAGCGAACTGAAGAAGGTAATGATAGTCGCTGCTAGTCTGCCCTGCTCCCGTCCTACTGGGAGTCCCACTCGAACAGGAC
Organism: Semisulcospira habei; assembly: GCA_036245525.1. NCBI lineage: Eukaryota > Metazoa > Mollusca > Gastropoda > Semisulcospiridae > Semisulcospira > Semisulcospira habei. Next base: position 4,301,777 of record BTPG01000008.1, on the reverse strand, counting down.
GACCACGCACTCCATCCTCGACGGGATCCATGCGAAGAAACACGTAGTACCTGTCCTGTAGCGTAGGCAGCCTAGTCGACGGCGAAGAGGGCAGAATCCCAGCCTACCGCCCGGCTTGCCAACTGGTTAGGACTTCGAACATCGAATTGTCCCAAAGTCCTGGAGACGCACCGCTGCTCTCAAGTCTTTGTCTAGCATCTGGCAAGATGTCGAGGCACTTGTGTCGAGTCGATAGAACGAAGACCGTGCACCATATCCACCGACTAGTGTACGAGAAGAGTCGACCATACTGCCGCGGAACTGAGCTCCAACCACCTCTCGGGAACTAATTTTGCCAAGCTGTCGTCACGTCTAACTCCCGGTACTTGCGCCCCCGGCCGCAGGATCTCCAGTGCCGAGCGGGTAACTTCACAAGGAGCTATCGAGGGCAAGTCCATCTGCTCCAGTCAGGCGCCGCAGCATGCCGGAACTCCAAGTCGTCTCCACCCAGGCAAACGAACGCTTCCGCTAGGTCCCGAAGCTGTCATCTTAGAAGAAGAAGACCGTAGTGCTTGGTCGCCGCTGACCACGGCTAGGCCAATGCGAAGTGGAGGGTAGCACCCCGCCGGAAGAAGGATACGACGAGCCGAGAACTCGTCTCAGCAGGGGCTTAATCTGAACTGTGTGCGCTACCCCCGATGTAGACCGAAGTCGGCCCCTGCAGTGAGGTCGGTCGGACCAGTCCTCAACCCGCGCTGACCTCTATGAAGGTAGACTGCTACTTGGTAGTCATCAATCGCACGCCTGGAGAAAGCTGCCACTGACGTTCCCGGGACTGTGTCGTCGGCGTCACAAAACGTCGCCTCCGTCCCTCGGATGTCAGCCACAAATCCGGTGCAGCAGAAGAACTGCGCCTCCGCAGAAGAGGGGTCCCTGCCAAAACTGTCCGACGGTCTGCGATGACCGCGTGCCTGTCCTGCATCAATGTTCCTGGAAGACTGCTACATCCAGCGGTGTAAGCAGCGTGTATCGGCTGTGCCAGAGTCCTTGTTAGGCTCCTTGTCGGTCTGCCAGGGGGGCCAGGGAAGTTGTCCATCGCGCGGTGCCCTGCGTGGCCGACTCTTCAACGCGGTAGGCCGCGAGAAAGTGTGCAGGACGGTATCCCGAATCATCAGATCACAGTCTGTAGCCGCAGCGAAGCGGTGGCAGCGGAAGAGAAGTAGGATCACAAAGTTGAAGCCACCAGTGCCTCCCCCGGCGCCCTGAAGCGGAGACAGAAGCCGGCGACAAGAATCCGGCACCCGAACGGATGAGGAAGGGACTTGAAATGCTAGGACGCGATGAGGGGACCTGCTTCGTCTAAGCCCGAGGAGGCTCCCTCCTCTATCTCCACGCAGAAGGCGGCGAATCCAAGATCTCTCGGAACCGCGAGCGTAGCGACGTGGAGTAGCTATCATCGCCCAGCCACGGCGAACGACGTCCTCTGGAATCAAGCGGAGTAGTCGTCTGTCTCGCACGCAGGAGAAGGGATGTCTAACTGCTCCCAAGTCCGGGGGACCCCGGGCGGCGGCGATCCAACGAAGGTGGACCCAGCACTTGGAAGGGACAGCGTAGCCTCAGAGGGCCGGTCCCACGAACTCGAACGGCGACGAAGAAACTTCGGAGCGCCTGTCTTCCCGATGTGTAGCGACCCAACGGAACTGGGACGTCGTCTCCTGATCCTCTCGTACCCCTGGTCTCTGTGTAGTGAGCACATGCTTCCGAAGTCAGGCGAACTGAAAGATTGTGACCTATTGCCGGGAACGGAATCCCATCGTGAAGTCGTCTCTCTGCACTGCATGTAGAGCGGGCTCTCGTCTGCACGGTCGGGGCAAGGCGTGGCCCAAAATCACTGAGCCGGGATCTTGTCGTGTGAAGTGCAGCGGTCCTGTAGCACTTGCGGTTGCCGCAAGCCGTAGAAAGTGCCGGTGTAACCACGACGGGAGATGGCGCCAACGCGTGTATAGCCCGGGCGAGGGCGCCCCAAATAATCATAATCATAATAAAAAATTAATTAATTAATGCTTATTGAAAGAGCTTTATGTGATTGTAATTGCCCTTTCAGGGATAAATCAAGGTATTTGCATTAAATTGAACTATGAGAGTCAGAATACCACTCTGTGTCTCATCTCCATTTTATCAAAACTGAAGTAATCGGTTCAGTGGTTCCAGGGTTATAGCCCCTTTAAGGATAAGAGGTGTTGCGCCCCAGCGGTCTGGCGAAACCGCTGCGCAGCTGGGAATGCAACATTTTAACACCTGTGGCAAAAGGGTTAAAACGCCTAGCTTGAAAGAAAGGCACTAGGTGCCCTAAAACGACAACAAACGAATCCCAATCTTGCACGCTACCGCGCAATATATGCTCTCACAACCCAGTCGTCACTGACCTGAGGCCGAGCTGTCGTCTCTAGGGCAGTACCCGCCGTCAGTGGGTCTGGGCGTGCCTCTCCGTTCGTCACGGTAAGGGGAACCTTAGGAGGGCCCTCCGCGTTAGTATGCGACAGTAGCTAACTGGCCCGTGACGTCATTGTCCCGGCGGGAGTGGACGAGTCTCGTGGCAAACCGTGCGACTCCCAGTACGTGGCCGCTTCTGCATGTCGCCTTGGCCCCACAGAACTGGTCCGCCGTAAGCAGTCTCTGCGTGTATCAGTGTAACCACTCGAGTCCGAAGGGTTACCCGCCTGAGAGCGGTAGCGGCGACCAGAAACCCGACGAGGCGACGGCCGTCGTCTCTCCGGGTAGCGTCTTGATAGTGAGTTGGGTCTACTGAACTAACACAGTGGAAGAGATCGGAATGTCTCCACTAACCTGTGATCTAGGCGAGGATCGAGCCCTGGCATCTGGTTCGTCCGTCCGTCGTGTTTCCACTCTGGGCTGTCGGAGGGTGGAAGAGTGGTCATCTCTCGAGGCCGTGTCCCGGTGAAACGAGTCTCGTGTGTCACCGCGTGACTACTTGTACGTGGTCGTTCCCGCCTGTCATGTCTGCGATCCGCCATGTGTGTCTGGACTGGTAGCGTCGTAGATTTGGTTGCCGACGCCAGTCCGGGGGAAGGATCCTGTTGTCTGCCTCCTCCAGAGGCGTACAGACTGTAATCCCTTCCGCTGACATGGGTTCGGGCTCCGGTCTCATGGTCGCCACGGTAAGGGTAACCTCAGTGGGGCCCTCCGCGATAGTATGCGACTTGCCAGCTTTCTTTGTTCGGGACGCCTTAGCCACTGGTACCGGCTTGGTTCCCGTCTTGGTACTCCGCACCGGGTCTGTCAGTCGTTCCCTGACAGGAGTCGGTCGTTCTCGGCGGTAAAAGCCCCACAGCTGCGACCATCTTTCTTCCAGCCATGGGGCGCACACCACACACGTATTGTTCGAATCGCAACCAGCACAGGGTAGGCAGACTGCATGCACGTCCGATGGCCACTGAAAGTCGCCACACAACGTGCCGGTACGAACCTGGTATCTGTAACAAGAGGGTACAATGAAGAAACGAGCGAGCGTGGCCTCCGAGGTCACGCAAAATAAAACCTCTGTCCAAAGAGGAATGGAGCGCAAGGGCGGAGGAGAGCGGAACGAGATCCGTAATCCTCTGGTGACTACGTCCAAAACCCAGGGCTCGTCTCGAAACAGCGAGCGCCACTCCTCGCTGAATCGTGCTAGCCTCCCGCCGACTGGAGCCCCGACGACGGTCGGCGGGGGCGGAAATGGGGACAAGTCAGGTGGCCCGCCCGCGCCCAGGGCGACGGGCGGGACGGGGCCAGGCGGGGGCAGGGGCGTTAGCTGGGCCAGGGCGACGGAAGGACGGGCGACGGCGCGGCGCAGCTCGTGGTGGGGCAGACGGGTCCGCGGTGACACGTTTCCGGGCCCGCAAGGAGCGCCCCAGGGCCGTGCGGGCGGGAGGAAAGCGCTGCTTGACAGTCTTGCGAGGCCAACGGTCGGAGTTGGAGTCCTTCACCGTCTGCCAAGTATCCCCGAAGAGCAGAGACCCTCCCAGAGGGGCCCGACGTAGCTGAGTACTCAGGTCGACCGGCATACCACTGCAAGCTTGTAGGACGGCGTCTCGTCGCATGAGGTCGCAGTTAGCCGCAGCCGCCATCGCGTTGACCGATGAGTGATAAGCAGCGCGGTTCCCAGCCTCCGCCATGAGTAGTAGGTCTCCCAGGAGGGGAGACAAAGCAGGTTGCCAAGCTTCCTCGAGACGTCGGATGAAAGCCTGAGTCAGCAAGTCCAAGAAACCGGAGCAGGCGAGCGTGTTCCGGACCAGCGACGCCGTCCTATCCAGTCCCCGTGGGAAGGACCGTTTCAACATAGAAGCCCCTCCGGCTTGCATCAGAGCGGCGGGATCCACTGGAGGAAGCGGGCAGAGGAACGACTGCGAATGGCCGGCGTACCAGTCCTGCTGAAAAGCGATGTCCAGAGCGGAAGGCCATCTCCCGTCCGCGAAGAAGTCCGAGTTCCGAGTCTCCGCATGCAGGTGAGACGAGAAGGCGTCCCGCAGATCCAAAAAACTAGCCGGCTGTGGGAGGGACTTGAACCTCTTAACCGTCCTATCCGCGTCCACGAAGGCGGAAATCTTCCTCTTCACAGGAGGTGAAGCTGGACAAACATCCTCCGGTAAGGCGGCGGCGATCAGCTTGGCTGCTCCGTCCAGTGCCAGCCGCGTGTCCATCCGGGAAGAAGAGACCTGTCTGACGGAAGCCGACACACTGGAGGCCGAAGAGGGAGAAGCTGAAGAACGGCTAAGACCTCCAAGTAACCAGTCCGAAGCATCCTCCGGTGCCAAACTGAGGGTGTCGAAGTCCCGCTGTCCGGAAACCGGCGACCGAAGAGGGCGACGAGGGCTCCGAGGCCGGGAATCCCGTCGGAGAACCGCAGCGGACGAAGACTCCCTCCGCAGTGGAGAGCGGTAGTCTGAACGATGCGGTGAGGACCTCCTGCGAGCCGAAGGCGGATCCCGACGAGGAGAACGGCTGCGACGAGATGGAACGGAGCGGTGAGTACGAGGAGGGGGGGAAGTGGCCGGTCGCTGGGAAGAGGGACGGGACGAGCGGGGGGTCCAACCGAGAGGGGGGACGCGAAGAAGGTGAAAACCGTCTGCGGCGAGGTGAGTCCCGGTGCGACGAGCGATGAGGCGAGAAGTTCCTCCTACGATCGTGCGAAGGAGAGCGGAAACGTCGAGCAGAACCCCTGTACCTACGTTCTTCCCAACCAGGAGGCTCCGGACGAGTGCAATGATGTCTCTCTGAACCAGGCTCTTGGGAGAGGCGGGTTACTGGCCGGCCAGGGGACCTCCAGCGGGATCCCGGCGGCTTCCTCAGAGACGAGTGGGGAACGACGGTGGAGGAGGGACGCCACGAGCGTCCCACCAAACCAGGCTCTTGGGAGAGGCGGGTTCTTTCCACCAAAAGTGTACGGGCGCGCTCTCGAACGGAGGCGGTCTTGACGGTCGAACTCCCACTCCGTGCACTAGTCCCTTGATTACTCAGTGGCGTTATCTGCGTCGGATCCCGTTGGTCTCGCACGTCCGGTGCCGGGGGCACAGCGGAAGGCGTCTCGGAAATCTTCAAGGTACCCGCGAGGGTAGAAGGCTCTCTCTTATAAAAGTTCCAGAGATTAGACCACCGCAGTTCCGGCCATGTAGCACAGACGTCACACGTATGGTCGGACGCACACCCAGCGCAGGGGAGACAGACTGCATGTTTATCCGACGGCCACTGGAAGCCTCCGCATTTTGTGCATGTCATCAGTAAGCCACTGCAACACACAAAACATGAAGGCACTCGGCAAGCGTCCACCAATCACCCCGTTAAGCTTTAGGCCCCCAAGCTACTGTGGTGTTATGCACCCGATTAACCAACGTACGGTCACCTGCCATCAACATTTAATTAAACTACGGCGGAGGGAAAACAAACCCTGCCGGGACAGGTGCGTATCCAAGCCTTCGTCATAACGAGGGGTGTCTAAACCGAAAGCCGAAAAACGTTAGGTATGGCCGAGACACAGTAACTTGACTCACCGCTCGCATCTGGCAATGGCGCGAAATCCCGCCAAAACCGGCGCCAACATTCTTCAGCTAATCAGGCCACCAAACAGAGGTCCAAAAACCCCAACTGAGGGAGAAGCGACGCAAAAAGCAAGCTGCTCGTGCCTGTGCCCCGCCCGGGCAACCAGCCGAGGGCCCTCTAACTACCTTACCTGTCAGTCGGAGAGGTACGAGAAGGAGAAAGCTCCATGACACCCGCAGCCCGACCGGCAAGCCAGAGAGGGAACCCTTAACAAGACCGAAGCTGCAGTCGACCAACGTCGCACGCGCAGAATCCCAGGCCGGCGAAGACGAAGCAAAGCAGACCGACCCGGTCGAAAAACTTCTAAGTCCAGAGGCTAGAGACAACACGTCTGAACGCGTGAGCCTAAGAAGCGTGACTGGAGTTCACAGGTGAATAGGGCTGGTGGGTAGGAGCGGGAGACAACTCTCGGTCCCTCTGGGGGTTCCCCGAGTGCCTCCCGGGTTGTGTTTACACAACGGGTTCTTAGGCTAGAATTGAGCAAGGAGTGGACACTCCTGGTAGTCATGTCATCGGTAATGTTTTTGAAGAAACAAACGCGCGCGATGACGAAACGAACCTCATCGAATTCGAAAGAGTACAGCGCGTGCCTACGCTCGGCGCTCCTTACCACCCTAGAGCGCCGGTCGAGGGCATTCACCGAGATATTACCTGTCCATGGCGACAAACGGTAGCAAACCCACGTCTCAGTCTCCACCGAAGTGGACCCACTGTCCGCCGGTTGCAGAAACTCGTCGCCAGTCACGACCGGCCAGGCTCCGAAGTCTCGTCACAGCGCCAGTCGAGTGAGCTCGAAGTCCCAAAGCTAACTCGTCGGCAAGAGAGTCCCCAAGTCGACGACAGAGAACCGGCCCAGCAGAGAGCACAAGCAGTCCCAACCGACTCAAGCTCCACAGTACACAAGTTCCAAGTACAAAGTCCAAGCTCACAACCACCAAGGTCAGAAGACCGGTCCAAGATCAAACGCAGAGCACGAACAGACACAACCTTCCTAGTGCTAGCTAAGAACTAAACTGGGGGATGACGGGTATTCTCGTACCGGGTGGGAATAAGGGGAGACTATTCAGGCCATGACCGGGTCTATGGCGCTCCACTCCTGCCAACACCCCCTTATACGGACACAACCAAATTTTGGCTAAAATTAGGCTAGCTAAGGGCTTTTCCACAATGTCATACCATCGGTAATGTGTTTTGAGAAAACAAACAGCTTTGTTACGTACAGCACTCACATATTTTAACGGTCAGATAAACACTTGCTGTTTTCTCCACATACTTTTTCTCCAGATAACTAGAAGACTATTACCTTCAAAATTCGAACGTTAGTCAAACACACACATGCAGCAATTAACCCTTTTCATCCAGATACACTTCCGCTTGAAATTAATTTGACTACGATAGTTCAAAGGTGGTGCCTGAACAGCTTGGCGCCTTGAGCAAAAATGGTTGATCTAACTCCTAATCTCTAATATTGTCATCATAGGACAATAAGCAAAGACTGGCCTCAGGATGTTATGGGTTAATCATTTCCCTGACCTAGTTAGTCTGTACCATACACAACCCTCAGTATTGGCTAAACTCACACCCACTGTGACAAAGTGCCACTCACTTGATGATGTCGGCGAATGACCTGTAGAGAGACTTGACTTGGTAGCTGACGCCATGTTTCTCACACAAAGACCGAACCAGCGGGGCGATCTTGTACAGGTTGTGGCGCGGCATGGTCGGGAACAGGCTGCACACAACAAGCATCCATTGATTAACTTTATAGTCTGGGAAAAACACAATCCACACCAAAAATGTCACTGCCAAGCTTGTAAAATGGAAATTCCAAAGAAAGAAAGAAACGACAAATACAACTGTACAACACAAGTGTACAACACAACTGTACAACACAAAATGCACAACACAAAATGCACAACACAAGTGTACAACATACCTGTACAACATACATGTACAACACAACTGTGTTGTATTTGTCCTTCCTAAGTGTGCTTCTTTTCTTGCTGGGAATTACTTTACAGTCTAGGTGTGGGTCAATTGCAACAATGTTGGTTTTCAAACCAAACTATCACTTTTCACGCTTTCAGTTCCAAACTGCGCTTCCTAAACATTTATTGTGGATTTTTCCACTTACATAACACGTGAACTGTAGCTTATGGATCAAACCTGATGGTTCAATAGAAGCGTCAAATTAGTTTAACCCAGTTAGCCAACATACTATAGCAGCAGATGGACCAAACATGATAATTCAAGGGTAGTGCCAGATCAGCTAGGCGCCAAACTAATCTGGCACTACCACTGAATTATCATGGTCAATCCATCTCCTGCAACCGGTTACACAGCTGTTAAGTGACACAGAAATTTGGGTAATGCAGACTTGGGTCAAAATGGAATAACGTCAGGCCAATCGGACACTTCTACTGAGCTTTCACAGCTAATACATCCGCCATGGCAAGCACTGACAAAGATACTTGTTCCTTTTGTCTCGGCATATTATCAGTACACTCAAACTCGCTCGGGTGTGCTACACTCAATAAAACCAAAGCCAGGACTCACTGGTGTTCGATCTGAAAGTTGAGGTGGCCGGTGAACCAGTCGTTGAAGATGGAGCGCTCCACGTTACATGTGGCGTGAATCTGCAGCGGCAGCCACGGCTCGGCCTCATCCGCCTTCACCTCCATCGGCACGTGGTTGGACTGAGCCACCCACGTGAACCAGTGGCTCTCCAGGCATCTACAACACAAAATACCAACAGTCTCAGCCTTTTTCATCCCGATACACTGCTGCATGAAATTCATTGGACTATGATAGTTCAAGGGTGGTGCCAGAACAGCTTGGCGCCTAAGGCGCCAAGCTATTCTGGCACCACCCTTGAGCTTATATGGTTGATCTGTCTCCTAATCTGTTGTAATGTGGCCTAATAGGACAATAAGAAAATTTTACACAATCAGCCCCAGGGTGTAATGCGTTATAGAGTGCTTGACAAGATCTGCAGTCAGCACCAATGACACAATCAGCCCCAGGGTGTAATGGGTTATGTAGTGCTTGACAAGATCTGCAGTCAGCACCAATGACACAATCAGCCCCAGGGTGTAATGGGTTATAGAGTGCTTGACAAGATCTGCAGCCAGCGCCAATGACACAATCAGCCCCAGGGTGTAATGGGTTATATAGTGCTTGACAAGATCTGCAGCCAGCGCCAATGACACAATCAGCCCCAGGGTGTAATGGGTTATAGATTGCTCGACAAGATCTGCAGTCAGCGCCAATGACACAATCAGCCCCAGGGTGTAATGGGTTATAGAGTGCTCGACAAGATCTGCAGCCAGCGCCAATGACACAATCAGCCCCAGGGTGTAATGGGTTATAGAGTGCTTGACAAGATCTGCAGCCAGCGCCAATGACACAATCAGCCCCAGGGTGTAATGGGTTATAGAGTGCTTGACAAGATCTGCAGCCAGCGCCAATGACACAATCAGCCCCAGGGTGTAATGGGTTATAGAGTGCTTGACAAGATCTGCAGCCAGCGCCAATGACACAATCAGCCCCAGGGTGTAATGGGTTATAGAGTGCTCGACAAGATCTGCAGTCAGCGCCAATGACACAATCAGCCCCAGTGTGTAATATGTTATAGAGTGCTTGACAAGATCTGCAGCCAGCGCCAATGACACAATCAGCCCAGGGTGTAATGGGTTATCGAGTGCTTGACAAGATCTGCAGTCAGCGCCAATGACACAATCAGCCCCAGTGTGTAATGTTATAGAGTGCTTGACAAGATCTGCAGCCAGCGCCAATGACACAATCAGCCCCAGGGTGTAATGTGTTATATAGTGCTTGACAAGATCTGCAGCCAGCGCCAATGACACAATCAGCCCCAGGGTGTAATGTGTTATATAGTGCTTGACAAGATCTGCAGTCAGCGCCAATGACACAATCAGCCCCAGGGTGTAATGGGTTATAGAGTGCTTGACAAGATCTGCAGCCAGCGCCAATGACACAGTCAGCCCCAGGGTGTAATGGGTTATAGAGTGCTTGACAAGATCTGCAGCCAGCGCCAATGCTGAAGACTGGATTAGCCTGAAACTGACAGAGGTGACAGACTAATCAAGGCTCTTGAAAGCTTTTAACCTTTTGACTGTCGGTTACACTTCTTGTCAAGGTCAGTTCTGCAGGAATTACTTCAACAAAAAGCACGACAGTCAAAGAGTCTAACACCCATCTCACAGGACTCTAAAATCTGAGCCGAGTGTAAAATCCTCTGAAGCCAGCCCAAATTGGCCCAGGGAAGCCACACAAGCTTAGCGGCTGGTTTACACAGGGACATTACAGTGGCTGTTAAATTATGGCTGGTATTACGGCTGGACTTTGTGTGCACAAATAGGTGAAAAATATGCAAGCGGTCACCTCATGGCAAAGTAGAAAGGGACAATACCCCAGCCCAGCATGGGGACGTACAGGTAGAAAAAGCGCGCAAAGTACAGCATCACCACCACAAGGTCCTGAAATACACACAAGGTCACTTCACTTAGCCCCACGGTCAAATTGTCCATTTTTTTAAGACATCCTTTGAGGTCGAGGTCACAGATGGACCTTGATAGTTCAAGGGTGGTGGCAGAATAGTTTGGCGCCTACAGGCGCCAAGCTATTCCGACACCACACTTGAACTATCACGGTCGATCCACATCCTGTCACAGCATGTCAGAGCTTTATAGGTTGTTGACATGCCGTCAGGACTTTCAACAGCAGTCATCAGTTTCCTGCTGAGAAAACAACAAGGCAAAGCCCTTATGGCTCACATGTATGACTTATCTGCACGTGTGACCTTCGTGACAAGCAAAGGGACGTCTTCCATGTTTTCTCAATTTAATTTAATCAGTTTTCACACGTCTGTCAAAAAACCCTTGACCTTTGCCACGAGTCGACTAAATTAGTATACATAGGGAGGTCTTATCATCAACAGCTACCCTTGTGCTAAATTGGATTGAGAATTTGCAACTGATGATAACTACAATTTGGCATTTTACACACATTTGCCGACCTCTTGTGACCCTTGACCTTTTCGAGGGCTCATCCAAATAAGTACGCATAGATAGGTCTTACCATCAGGCATCTCTGTAGCAAGTTTGGATTTGAAGTTGTGAATAGTATTTGAGAAAAAAAACATTTTTTGTCAAAAATTGACATTTGACACACATTTGCCGACCTCTTGTGACCCTTGACCTTTCCGAGGGCTCATCCAAATTAGTATGCACAGATAGGTCTTACCATCAGGTATCTCTGTAGCAAGTTTGGGTTTAAAGTCCTGAATAGTATTTTAGAAAAATAAATTATGTCAAAATACAGATATTTTGACCTATTTCCTGATCCCCTGTGACCTTGACCTTTGTGAGAGGTCACTCAAATTGATATGTTTAGAAAGGTCTTGTCACAAAGTATCCTTGGGGGAAGTTTGAAGACTGTGGCTAGAATAGTCTCCGAGAAAATGCCAACGTTAAAGTTTACCACGGACGCCGGGTGACGGACAACTGGCCCAGAACACAGACTAACTTTTACTTCGCACGTGAGCCAAAAATGTCTACCAGATGTGGGAGATGGATTGGGCACATAAATACACTGAAAATATCAGCACCTACACAGATTTCCAGATCCAAGAATGCGCGATCACACACTCAACTCTGAACACATATGAACAATTTCATTGTAGACTTTTCATCTATGAATCACACAGCAAAAGCAATCGTACGGTTGGCCCCATGCCTAATTCCACAGAGAACAAATCCAGGAGAAGACAATGTAGGTACCAGCCAGAGTTTCCTGGTGAAGATATGTCTGAACAGCATATACTGGAAGTACACTGGGAACAGCAGAGGCGGCCCAACTGCACACAAATGACAAAAGTGTATTGCTAGTAATGCTACAAACTTTATGGTTTTTTTGTTGTTGCCTGAAATCAAATCTTTGCTAAATCAAAAATCAAGGCACAAACAGCAGGTAGGTCCTTCACTGTATGACCAACACGATGACAGCCAATGCTGCAACGATCACAACCATCAAATGAGAAGTCCCCGCGATGCTTGGTGGCAGCAATCACTGCGGCACGTGCGTTCTTTGTAGTGGACATACAGCTCAACCCATTTAACCCCGACACAGTGCAGCAGGAGATGGATCGACCAGGATAATTCAAGGGTAGTGCCTGATTAGCTTGGCGCCTGATGTCGCCAAGCTAATCTGTCACTACCCTAGAATTATGGTCGATTCCTCTTTTGCAACTGCTACATAGTCATTAGGCGACCCCCTCCAAAATTTGTTAAAATGCGGTCACGGTGTGAAAATGGGTTAACTGTGAATGAACACCTCACACTTTGGGCTGTGACGTGGACCACTACTGTACGCTGCACACTTACTGACAAAGAAGTAGTGGTGTTGCCAGTTGTACGGCATACTCTTCTTCCATTTCTGGGCAATCTGAACAAAAGGAAGAAATATTTCCATTGCTCTGAAAACTTGATCACTAGTAATACCTTTATCAAGGAACATGTAGTAACTTTATCAACAACAACAAAAGACTAAATACGTAAAGCCTAAAATGAAAAAGAATCCACATGCACAGTATGTGATGTTTCGCAACCAGTACAAAACTCGATCAGCACAGTACACATACACGATTTCTACACCGATCCTTATAAAAGAGGCATACAATTTCATAAACCCTTGCAGCTCGAGGGGCTTCTTATAATAATAATAGATCAACTTGTAAAGCACATTATCCCTACAGTCAGGCTCAAAGCGCTGTTGCACTCGCCACAAAATTTCTAAGAACACACACACACACACTCAGAACTGCTGTGGAATAAACAGAGGTCCGTCTCTTGCAGACGGACAGGCCTGGGTGAAAGGCTGTACATGCGATAGTACTCGAGATGCAACACTCAACAGGAAAAAAAAAAAAAAAACTAAGCCAGACCACAGTCACTGTTCACATTACAATGCAGATGTGCAAAGAGAAAAGACCGTACAAACCTTGACGGGCATGTTCTCCCCAACCACAAACAGGGCCTCCACTCTCATGTCCGGGTCTTTGTCCATCTGTAACAACATTAGCCAGCAGTCAGCAAAGATGTTCAGGGTGACATGCAGCCAACGTCAACCCAAGGAACTTTTATTCACCGGATACATGTACTGCGCAACATTTAACATCGCTAAAAGAAACTAATTTAATTTTAACCCTTGCCATCCTGATAACCTTTGAATGAAATAAATTTGTCTGGGATAGTTGAAGGGTGGTGCCAGAATATCTTGGCGCCCCCAAGCGCCAAGCTATGCTGGCACCACCCTTCAACTGAATTGGTTAATCCGTCTCCTGTAATGAGACATTCATAGGACAATACACAAATGTGAAAACTGTCAGCCTCAGGATTCAATGGGTTAAAACGTGTAGCCAGCATTTGTTGGCCCTTGCAGCTGGGAGCTACAAGGACCAAAATCACTGACCAGCAAACATGGTGGACTTAAGTGGGAGATAAGTCAGATGACCCTTGCCCCCCGCGAGACTGAACTCACCACATTGGGCTTGGCGTGGTGCTGGTAGTGCATGTGGTTCCACCAGTCCGGGGAGGCTCCCTGCAATTCACGGCACTCTCTCAATACTAAACATCTACAGTCTTACAATAAATACACTCAACTTTGTGCTTCACAGGGTTAATCTTTAACTCTTTGACTGATGCCGTTGATAATGTTCCGTGCAACTATGCATCTTGTCCACAGAACAGAATGGTCAATAGCAGTCAAGGTGTTAGGAGAAAATATGCCCCTAGCTCCCAAAAATCTTATTACAAATGACAAACCATTAACAACAAATGATACCAATTAGCAGAAACAAAAAGGCAATAATACGGCAATATCAAGTCACACACACAATGTATAACCCACACACCAATCTACCCAAATATGCGGTACAATCCAACTACTCCAGCCTATACTCTCCACGCCCTGCCCATACATGCATGATCTGAAATAATGACCGGGTGAAGTCTCGGATGCAGCCTAATTTCCAGTTTGACAGATCATGTACATGTCAAACAAAAGCCATAGACATCATGCAAGCAGACAGATGCCCACGATAAAATACCCGAAACTCAGATGATAGAAGTTGAATGCACAGAGAAGACCAGAAGGAACACCCTTTGGCCATCAGTAGCGGGTTTCCTGCAGGAATCATGACAAAAACCGCAACCGACTGCCGAAGGGTTAAGAATCCAAGTCAAAGCTTTACCAGCGAACAAAAGGCCCTGGGCTGAGTTCAGTTGTTGCTGGCCTATACACAGCCATGAGCAGTTCAACAGTGCACACCAGCCCGAGCCTTTTTGCTTGCTGGGTATGTACATCTGATAGAGTGGCAGCGAGATAGTGAATGGATGGACCAGTTCACCCTTTTAGCCCCCGGATCACTACAGCAGGAGATGGCTTAACCATGATAATTCAAGGGTAGTGTCAGATTAGCTTGGCGCCTGAAAGCTAATCTGGCATTACCCTTGAATTATCATGGTCAGTCCACCTCCTGCAACTGGTACATAGTCGATAAGCGATGCTTGCAAAATTTGGGAAATGCGCCCGTGGGGCTAATAGGGCTAACAGTATGTGATACCGAGCTCCACCAAACCACGACGCACGTTCTGTACACAAACTGCCGTAACGACAACACCACTTCATACGGCTTTGTTCTGAGCGTGTCACAACACAGTCCGTCTCTCACACACACACACACACACTCACACACACATTACCCTTTGGCCGTCACCAGCACTTTTTGTCAACACGGTTCCTGCTGGAAACGCGCTACCGACAGCCAAAGGGTTAATTTGTACTCATTTCTGACAAAAGCATGGTCAGAAACTTGGTCAAGAATACCATGAACCCTGATGCACATGCAGCCGAGCAGTGCCAGCGGCTGCGCGCACATGGGGTCAAACAGATTCACTTTACATATATTATTTCCACACAACATTCCCAATTTATGGTACGTTTTGGGAACCCACCTCGTGGCTGGCTGAAAACGTACATAGCACAAGGCAAACCTCGCTGGCCAGGGAAGTGGAAACGACTACACAGTTTGATGTTGGTTTTACACTTACCTCACGTCACACTGTGTGGGTAGGATGGGGCATATAGGACAGGCTGTCCGAGGGTACCCCCACAATACACATCCAAATGGCAGGGACTCACACCAGTCGTATACAATTGATTGATTGATTGATTGTACATTGCTTAACGTCCCGACAGCAACAAGGCTTTCTCAGGACGTGCCTGCACTGCTTGTGAAAAAAAAAACACAAAAAACCCCAGAACATTGAATGTATGTCGCCAGCCGGTCAAATACGTTAAATAAACCTAACACATGGGGCCTAAATAAAGCTAAGACCATTTAGCAACACACATCCAATATCAAGAGCTACAGGCAGTGCAGACAGTAGGGAGAGTTTTAAAAAGGCAAATACAGGTGAATGGACAAAGGGTAGACAGAAACACATTCCCCAGAATAGAGAGAAAAACCCACCCTGTGGGGCTGACCAGGGTGACCCTGGGAACTAAAAAATACCTAACCCCACCCAAGTCCCCCAGGGCAGACCCGGGTGGGGAAGTCGTATACAAGTGCTAGCTTTTACTCTTTAAGCCCTTAAGATATTATTAAACTTTGGAGATACTCTCTAAGGCCTACGGCACAGTTCTGGCAACAAATCAACCACGATACTTAAAGGGAGGTGTCGGAGTAGCTTGGCACCTGTAGGCGCCAAGCTACTTCGACACCACCCGTAAAATATCACCATCAATCCACATCCTGTCATAACGCGTCAGGGCTTTATGGGTTTACCCCGAGCAGTAAACTATGTGTGCAAGTACTGTGCACCGCTGGCGGAATTGTATGCAAACCAAGGGGAATCACAGCGCTGGACAGACAACAGTTACATCCCCTGCCCCCGCCTATCAGGCACCCAATCGCCAGCCCACAGAGAAATACGCAGGTATAGAATAAGACGATCATTTCTATACCTGCCTATTTCTCTGTGGGCTGGCGATTGGGCGCCCGATAGGTGGGGGCAGGGGATCTAACTGTTGTCTGTCCAGCGCTGTGATTCCCCTTGGTTTGCATGGAACTACCTTGAATTATAGTGGTCAGTCCATCTCTTGCTGCAGTGCGCTGGGGGTCAAATGTAGTAAAATAAAAATGCAGCATACACGAGTGTCCAGGGCACGTGACAGTTCACGTGTACCAATAATATCGAGCAAAATAGCAGTGCAGGGCAATGTTTCAACGCAAAGCAGAGCAAATGGTAAGCAGCCGACCACTTCAAGCCATGCACACTCACAAGCAAGGCAGGGAGCAACTCAAGCTAAGCACATTAGTAACAGTTTTCTCTTTCTTTTCAACCCTTTTAGCCCCAAGGTCCCATTTGGCAAATTTTGGAGGTGTTGCCCATCGAGGCAGTAGTATGAGATGGATTGATAATGACAATTCAAGGGTAGTACCAGATGAGCTTGGCGCCAAACTCATCTGGCACTACCCTTAAATTGTCATGATCAATCCATCTCCTGCTGCAGTGACCCGGGGCTAAAAGAGTTAAGTTGGGGGAGGGGTATGATTGTGGTATGGGAGAGGTTCTCTCCTGTCTATATCATCTTAATATTTCTTTCTTCTACATGGTTAAACTCTCACGGAGAAGGCAGATTGAACTCTTGGCATCTTTTCTGTATTAATCATGATGTAGTCTGCCACCAAGAAATCAAAGTTCATTTCCAGAACGCATGCCAAATAAAGGTTTGTCATGACACATTCAGAGCTAGAAATAGCCAAACACATGCACGCTATCTCGTGGCAGCTTAAGTCGACATCCGTCGGCATACAGCAAGTAAAAAAGGCATAAAAAAGGCAGAGCCCTTATGGATCATGTGTATGACCGATGCACACGTCTGACAATAAGGGATGGCTTCTGCACCAACAAAATCTATGTTGTCTCAATATTTAATCAGTTTTCACACATCTGTAAACCCCCCCGCACCCCCCGCCCCCCCCCCCCCCCCCCCCCCCCCCCGGTGATCCTTGACCTTTGCGACGAGTTGACTAAATTTAGGATACATAGGAAGCCGTTATCCCCCACCTTTGTGCCAAATCTGAAAAGTTTGCAAAAACATTGACAACTACAATTATTGGCATTTTATACATATTTGTAGAACTCTTGTGACTCTTGACCTTTTGTGAGGGGACATCCAAATTAGTACACTTAGATAGGTCTTACCGACAGGCATCTCGATCTGTAGCAAGTTTGGGTTTGGAGTTGTGAATAGTAATTGAAAAAAAAAACATTTGTCCAAATATGGCTATTTTTTAACCTATTTCCTGAGCTCTTGTGAACCTTGACCTTTCCGAGGGGTCATCCAAATTAGTATGCATAGATAGGTCTTAATATCAGGTATCTCCGTTGCAAGTTTAAGTTTGAAGTTGTGAATAGTATTTGAAAAAAAAAAACATCTTTTGGCAAAATATGGCGATTTTGGACCCATTTCTTTAGCTCTTGTGACCCTTGACCTTTCCGAGGTATCAACCAACCTAGTATGCATAGAAAGGTCTTACCATCAGGTATCTTTGTACCAAGTTTGGGTTTGAAGTTGTGAATAGTATTTGAGAAAAAATAAATTATGTCCAAAAATAGCTATTTTGATATATTTCCTGATCCCCTGTGAGAGGTCACTGAAATTGATATGTTTAGAAAGGTTTTGCTACAAAGTATCCTTTGGCCAAGTTTGAAGACTGTAGTTTTGAATAGTCTCCGAGAAAATGCTAACGTTAAAGTTTACCACGGACGACGGCTGACGGACGACAGAAGACGGACGGACGTCCACTGGCCCAGAACATACTCACTTTTGCTTCGCACGCGAGCCAAAAACTCAGAATGCACATATGTGAACCTCCACTACAACTACAGTTATAACACTGACAAATAGAGTGCGAGAATAGGCGCATGAAATTCTGAGACACAGAATGAAAATGTAAACGTCCGAGTGAAAGGGGCTAAATGAAATCCTTCAATCCCAGAAAGCCAGTTACCCATCAATAATGTCTGAAACAATAAATGGACGCCCGTTCTCTTACTAGTGTCGTTTATTTGACCAACTGCTGCAGATGTCCAAGCTGTGTGGTGAGATGGGATGAAACCAGTGCCGGTTAGTGTGTCACTGAGGCAAGTACTGGTTGTCTTGTCAGTAAAAGTGTACAAAGGAGAGTAAGATGAAATGGGACTACTCATGAATCAAAGCAACACCATGTACATACGCTCAAAACGCTCCTTCTGTGGCAAGGGGGCCTAAATGCACCTTTCTATCTCAACTGGGGTCAGTTGCATGAGCGAGCTTAGTCCTGCACTATAATATAGCCGAGCACCATGCTTAGTGGCTTGCACAGGACAAAGCTCGCCATCTGTCTTTCATTAACCCCTTCACTGCAGATGGACACGATCCAATGGACGCAGATTGTGTTCTTCCAAATCACTGTTAATTCAACATCAACGTTTCTCCACTGTTCAAGGAACATGGATACAAAGCGGTTTGAACAAGAGGCATAATCCAAATTGCGGGGGCTGATCATCTATATGTTTCTTGCTGTTGGGTCATGTTAAAAATGTCAGTAGTGAATAGGAACAACGCAAGCCTCTGTGGCTTCAAGTCTCAGGCACTCGAGAGCCCAACCTTGTATTACTCCGAGCCCTACTGATGTGATTATGCATGAATGTTAAATGTCAGTCCATGCTGTTAGTCTGTTAGCCACCCTGTTAAAATGTAAGCTACGTGCGAGATTCCACCATCAACATTTTCTTATGGCGTACAGGCTTCATGCACACCCCATCAGCTGACACAGCTTCTCCAATAAGAAACAGTCTTACAGCTCGACTTGGCTCCTGTCAGCAGGCTTTACCCATTCACCCTGAAGCACTACAGCAGGAGATGGATCGACCATGACAATTCATGGGCACTGCCCTTGAATTGTCATGGTCGATCCATCTCCTGCAACTGGTGCATAGTCATTAGACGACGCCTCCAATATTTGGGAAATACGGCAGTCGGGCTGAATAAGTTGAGAGATATATGGGGTTTGCCTTTCTTCATTCTACCCTAAGTGGCCATACATTTACCTTTTGGTTTACAAATGTATGGCTTAGTACGCCAACGTAAGACAGATAGCTAGGAACAAGTGTTACAAACCTAGCAAGCACAAGGCAATCAGGCCTATGTCAGCTTCAGTTGGTCTGAGCACAGCTGTGCGTGGGACAACTGCGGCGGACGTCGGCGTGACAGCTGTGCATGCAGAGGAGTGCTTTTCCCTACCTACTGTTTCTCTTACCTTAACCCATGTAACCCCATGGCCACATTTCCTAGCAATTACGTACCTGTTGCAGGAGATGGATCGACCATGATAATTCAAGGGTAGTGCCAGATTAGCTTGGTGCCATCAGGTGCCAAGCTAATCTGGCACTACCCCTTAAATATCATGGTCGATCCATCTCCTGTTATAGTGCGTTGGGGCTAAATGGGTTAAAATCTAAGTGCCAAGTCACCTGTTGGTGTTTGATTGAAAGGTACGCCAACGGAAATGGTGCGAGACAAAAGGCCCCGGAGGAAACAAGCCAAGGTCAGAGCGCCAACAGGGACAATGGGACGGTGACACAGTGGACAAGAGAAGCATGGTCACCACATGCATGGCCACAAAATGAAAATAATACACGACTGAAAAGGGTGGCAAGACTCGTTGGGACCAGTGCCACAACACAACCTTTACCTTGAGAAATCCAATAGTAAGATAGTGGAAGAAGTGGTCCCATTTGGATTTTTTAAATACAGATAAATGACCAAAGTCATGTTGAAGCCAACCGGTCTGAGCCTGGAATCAAAAGTACAGGAACAGTACAATGACAATGAGGAAGGATGCACTAACATATTAGACCAGTCATGGCGGACAAGGGAGTGACGCCACACACACACACACACATGCTGCCACCGTACCCAGCGCAGGTCCGACAGCGTAGCAAGCACACAAAGCGACAATACAGTGGCACGTGGTAAGACTGGTAGCCATGGCGTTAACACTGGGAGTTTACCTTAATAAATCCCATTGTAAAATAGTGCAGGAAGTGGTCCAGATTGTATATATTCTTAAAGACAGATATATGGCCAAAGTCGTGCTGCAGCCAGCCTGTTTGAGCCTAAAATGAAAGCAATGACATTGTTAGACATACAGGCCAACGCAGTGCACAATGATACCAATCTCCTTTTTTATTGTAACCTACACACTGACACTAGGGATTTGGGGGGCAGGTGGGAGGGGAGGGGGGGGGGGGGGCTGAGACGTGTAGAAAGCCTGCTATCACTACAATAAACTCATCATTTATCCGATTCTATTTTCCCACTTGATCTATTCAATAGCAAAGCAAACAATTAAGAACACTTGTGAAAATTAAACCCGATAACAAAAGCTAAATTTCAATTCCAAGCTTTCTTTTTGAAGCATGTAATACTGGGATGTTCCGAATATGAATGATGGGAATACCGCACAAGAGTTGGAACCCAAGTGGGTGGGAGTACAAGGTGAAAGTCCGTATACACACACAAATGTCTCCTGTAACTCTGTCAGTTGTCAAGACGTTTACATGTGGTCGTTTCTGTCAGCATGGCTACACCCGTTTCCTGTCTGTCAGCAGTCAACAGGTCTACACACATCAGCTGTTTCTGTCAACATGGCTACACACGTTTCCTGTCTGTCAGCAGTCAACAGGTCTACACACGTCAGCTGTTTCTGTCAACATGGCTACACACGTTTCCTGTCTGTCAGCAGTCAACAGGTCTACACACGTCAGCTGTTTCTGTCAACATGGCTACACACGTTTCCTGTCTGTCAGCAGTCAACAGGTCTACACACGTCAGCTGTTTCTGTCAACATGGCTACACACGTTTCCTGTCTGTCAGCAGTCAACAGGTCTACACACGTCAGCTGTTTCTGTCAACATGGCTACACACGTTTCCTGTCTGTCAGCAGTCAACAGGTCTACACACATCAGCTGTTTCTGTCAACATGGCTATGCACAAGCACACAATGGTGAACATATTCCCGGGAAGCAAGAGGTCACTGGGACAAAGTCCGCTGCAGCTGGCCCCCACACGGTCCTGCGCCGGCCAACTGCAGCCGACGTCAGCCAGATAGTGCTTACTGGGTTTATTTCACATCCAAATGATTATTCAAGGGTAGTGCAAGATTAGCTTGGTGCCTGTCAGCGCCAAGCTAATCTGGCACTACCCTTGAATTAGTCAACAAAAGAAACAAGAAGCACACACAAGACACTTTTGTTCTCTAGTCACTTTTAACCAGTCCATGAAATCTCAACACTTTCACTGTCGGTAGCGTTTTTTGTCGTAATGATTCCTGTAGAAATCATTGCAACAAAAACCACTGCCGACAACCAAACGGTTACATAACGAACCATCAAAATGCCAACAATGCAATAATAAAGCATTTAAATATTCACAATGTGTGTTCAATCCAATAAAATGCAAATGAACTGTATGCAGCAAGAGTCACAAATGTTCAGTATCAGATGTCTTCAACTAGTTTTAACCCCAACGACTAATGACTCTGTACCAATTGCAAGAGACAGATTAACCATGATAATTCAAGGGTATTGCCAGATTAGCTAGGCACCTGACTGATGGTGCCAAGCTAATCTGGTACTACCCTTGAATTATCATGGATGATCCATCGTCAGGGCTAAATCGATTAAAATATACAGTACTTTGTCATCTTGTCTGCAAATGTGAACACACTGAAAAGTGAGTGTTGATGTGCGTGTTGACGTGTGCATGTCTGTGTGGCCAGGTGTGTGCCTGGCAAGAGAGTGTCTGTCCGGCTACCTGGACTGTGGAGACGCACAGCAGGGAGATGATCCATGGAATCCAGCCAGTACCAAACTGCCGCATGACCAGATAGCCAATCACTTCAAACGCTATGATATGAGCCAGTTGGATGAAGAAAAAAAAGTAGCTTGGTTTGAACAGGCCCTGCAACACACACACAAATTCCTTGACAAGCACAGCACCAGCCATAAGGTTCCCAATGCATACTCTCTTCGTTTCCCACTGTAATCAAAATTACGTACCTACGCCAACTTTGTACGCATCTAAAAAATAAACACTGGGTGTCAGTAGCAGTTTTTGTTGCTATGATTCCTGCAGGGTCCATTGCGACAAAGCACTATTGACAGCCAAACGGTTAAATGACCCACAGTCCACTTCACATACGTCACATATTATGGTCCAATAAAATGCCTTTCAGAGGTTTGTCCACTTGCCATGCTGCTTTTTAATGCTAATTCCTTTGCTTATAAGGAATTGTGGACACAACAGAAACTAAATTTACCATGAGCAAATTGCCTGTGACAAAATGTAGAGTACAAACCATTTTTTCTGCTGTTGAACGGAGGCTGCGGAAATCTGTGTCGAGATCACGGACCTGCTGCTCTTCAGGGTTGACCGATCCCAGGTGGATGGCCTTCAGGTACTTCTTGACAGCATCCAGGTCATTGTGGAAAGCGCGGAATGCATCCTGCCCACAAAGTTCAATAATGTACACACATCGCCGTGTGAACACGCATCCAGACCTGTTTACCCCGTATTTTAGATTTGTGTACTCATGGGTAGATTTGTGTACTCATGGGTAGATTTGTGTACTCATGGGTAGATTTGTGTACTCATGGGGAAGAAACTACTTCTCAAAAAATTGTGTACTTGTGAACACGCTTCCAAAACTTAGCAAAATTTTAGGACATGCCATTTTCTATGTTCCAAGCTCTCCGTGTGACCAGATTTACAATTCAGAAGAAAAGGCAAAGCTCAGTACATTTTAGTCACAGTATGTTTCACACCAATTGCACTAAAACTCAGAGGGCAGAGATAGGCTCATTATACCAGTCACAGTTTGCTGAACATTGAAAAATCAGCTCAGCAGTCAGTTCTGAATCAACTTTACGTTCAGAATGATCTGCCATGCACTGTACAATCGTTGCTTTATTCCGACAAGAATAGTTTTCCACCATCTTAAAGTCCGAGAAGGTTGACATCACTGTTCGAGAGATGGCATCAGTAACTCCAAACCTCAGTGAGGCTTAACATACTACTTTTCATAGATGACTGACCTTGCCTTTAAATTGTTTTACTTTTGAGAATATACCCATCACCCAGATTTCACTAGTATTTGTAAAGCAGTCAGATCTGCCAGCTATGTCGCATTGAGATGTAGAAGAATTTTAGAGAAATGAGCAGTACTTTTGGTGTCAATTTGACTGTCCCACCAGCGCTGTTAGGATATTAAAATGGCTTTTTAATAAACCAAAATTTTACATATTCTGACCACAAATAAATACCAACAATAAAATAAGGAAGAAAAAGGAAAAATACAAGCAGTCTAACCCACTGTCTTTATGTATTAACATGAACTAATGATTCCTTTTTTTTTTTATAGAAAAAAATAAGTCTCCGAAACATTTATATGGCAGGTTTTCTGGTATTTTGCATAAACTACACTTCAATTTTCTGACAAAGAATGCATGCATCACATGAACAGTTGTGTGCGTTTGTCGGGAATATGTGATGTATTGTGACTTGAACTAACAAATAAATCAATAAAGAAAGAATTGTTAATTTTATAATTTTAAATCGTGTTTTTACAATCCCGCTCGGAAAGAATGTAGACCGAAAGACTCTCCCGCAGCTTAAGCGTGTGATTAATTTTACCACGGCATACTCCTGAACGCTCATGTTTCTGTTTCACTTCAATTCATTTCAACGTCAACCTCCTCGACAAAGGTTTTGCGGGCTTCAGCACACCGATATAACACAATTGTTAACCTACTAGACCTATTTTCAGCACCCACGTGTTCGAAACGTGTGTCAGTCTTCAAAGCGATCGATCGAGATCGCCTGTAAACAAAAGGACTGAGAGTTTCTACTCTAGCTTTCCGGTTGTTGCTTTCAGGTATAATTTAATTGTAAAACTAAAAGATTCAAGCAGAATTATTGCCTTAAACCCCGTTTTGGTTTCCTTTTTGATTAGTATTGCTCACTCACCTCGTCATCAGACTACAAATTCTACGAGCGACATCTAGTTTTGACGAACGTTTTTCGGTCGTGTTTTCCGGATATGACGTCATTGCCGATGTTTTAAGAGAGCGCGTCCCATGTGTAAACAGCGTTGTCTAGTGATTTGCAAAAGGTTTGCAAATCTTTTAGGTATTTTGGAGTTTTTTAGTGTCGGTCTCTATCGAGCGAATGCCTTCTGTTTTTCTCCAAAACCGTAGGCACCCTCTTCCCATTATGATAGGTTTATAAACGTTTCTCACTGTGATACTTCACGATCGCGAGCTCTTTGTCGTTTGTGAGCATATATAAAACTGCCGACAAGGTTTGAAGACGAAATATCACTTCAAAATTATGAAAATTGACCAAAAGGCGAGTTATTGTCGCTCAGCGAATGTAGACTGACGGAAGTGGACGAATCGCCAGTAAAGTGGGACATGCCAAAACAAATACCAGAAAACCTGCCATATTTGAGCTCAGAAACGGTCAAGTTATGTTCTCTTTGAATGTCAACAGATTATCATGGTCCATTCATAACGTAATGTCTTCCATTATTAAATAGCATCGGGGATGAAACGTCATGGGACGAAATGTGTTTGGGACGAACGGTCTGGGCGAATGCTCGTAGGCTGAAGATAGGCATAGATCAAGAGGCTCATAGAACAAGCCCTTCGAAGCTTTCTAACGCTAAATAAACAACTTTACGGCACTTACAACTTCAAATATAGGAATATGACGACTTTAAGTACTTAATAATGTGTTTATGTGGTTATTTTGGTTTAGGAGAGGTTATTCCGACTGTTTTCGGACAGCGCGATCCTGTAGCAAGGGAAGTAATCGATGCGACAACGGCAGTGCAAAACGGCCAACTAGTACAACTAAATTAACTTTAATGTAAACCAAACTTTTAACACATGATTATTTTATGTTTAGGTACACAATAATAGTTACAGATATGGTTATTTTAGCTTAGGACAGGTTATTCCGGGTTTTAGTATGACCCGTGGAAAGAGGCAGATTAGTTTTGAACACTTCGCAATTCCAAGAGTCCGTGAGCCGCATTACAGTCTGCTCTGATCACAGACTCTTCCTCAAGTCTTGATACTCTGTGATGGTATGAATTTTATAATAGATGAGCACTGAGCAGCAGTCTTCGCAATCGCCTCATTGACTTTGTGGGTTTTTTCTCTCGCAATGGCGCTCGATGTTGTACACACTGACCTGAGGCAGTGCGCAATGCCGGGAAAAATCAGCCTTGCCAGTACTTTCAGTAGGCACATCTTACATACGTGTTTTCTGCAGCAGAAGCCTCTATACCTGGAATCTTGTATCTGTCCAGAAATATGTTTCCTCTTCTTTTTCTTTGAAGAAGGCTTTGTAGAGGCATCACAATTGCTCGTTTGACGCTTCAACATCTTGCCGCGTGCCAACCAAATGGTGGTAAAACGAACAGAGTTATCGTTCTTGGCAATGAAGATTGAAATTGTGGATCGATTTTTTTCCGGATTTTTTTTTTTTGTGGGTCGTATTTATTTTGGGCGTACCAACGTACTGTTCCTAAAAACTGCGTAGAAAATACGCAAAAAAACGTAAACAGGTCTGCCCATCAACCACACGCGTTGCGACGCATATACCCCGTTAACCCTACGGCCACATTTCCAGACTTTTGGAGGCATTGTCTGACTATGTACCAGTTGAAGGAGATGGATTGATCATGATAATTCAAGGGTAGTGCCAGATGAGCTTGGCACCTTCAGGTGCCAAGCTCATCTGGCACTACCCTTGAATTATCATGGTCAATCCATCTTCCACAGAGTCCCGGGGCTAAATGGGTTAAAGACAGTTTGGACACCAGCCTGCCTGACATGTACATTCAATCCCAGATATCCCCAGCCTTTAAAGAAACAAAGATATGTGATTTCAGCAAGAAACCTAGATCCTCACAAGTCACCGCAACTGCAGGGGGCTCATGAGGATCTCTACCTCTTGCAGTGTTCAAGTTTTGTCAGCAGTGAAGGGGTTACTGCCCATTAATGAACCCATCCAGCTAAACAGTGCAACATATGGACCGACAGTCATAGTTCAAGAGTGGTGCCAGAATAGCCTGATGCCTCTAGGAGCCAAGCTATTCTGGCATCACCTTCAACATGGTCGATCTGTTGAATGAATGTAATATAGCCTTCAGGGGAAATCCCCAGATTTGAACATCTCAACCTTGTGCCATGTCTATTTAACTACACTTATGCAATCTTATTTAACTACGTGTATGCAATCGTATGTACTAACAGAACGTCAAATGCACTGTACATTTTGCCAACGCTTCAAATAATCTGCAAACTCACTGTGGCATCCTGTCCAGCGTAGTGACTAATGACGCGACTGCCGCCGGGGTGTTTGCGGGCCCAGTTGGTGATGTTGTACACCTGGCCGTCGATCACCAGCCACTTGTCCTGCCTCTTGCTGTGGTCCTTCACCTCATTCCAGCTGTACATCTTCACCTGCACAACACACCACAGCTGGACTGTCACTCAATCACAGGACATTCCCCCTGGGCAATAGAATGTCTGCGTGACACAGCGGAACACCTGCCTGCCAACAATAACTGCCTTAACTGTGTGGCTGTCCATAGCGCTTTTTGTCGAGGTGGTTCCTGCAGGAATCCTAGACACAAAGCGCTATGGCCAGCCACATGTTCAAGACAGGTTGAAGGCCTACTACCACCTTAACTGTTCACACTTACACTTCTGTAACAGATGGTTATGAAACGCTACACACAGGTCTAGCTATGGTTCATTTAGACACAGGACAATCCAGTTCCGCACACGTCTTCATATCAAGTAACCTGACAATGATGCCACTCCATTCTAGAAATACGATATCAGTAGGAGAAACAGCTAACAAATAGACTGACACGCTAACGGCTGCGCAGAATAGGCCACCGTTTGACAAGCTAATGAAATCGGCATCATGTTCCCCCCCCCCCCCCCCACCCCCCCCCGCCTATCAGTGCATACCCATGGCGAGCAATACTGTGACAATACTGTTGCTCTACACAAGCAGCAGCCATAACTCCTAAAGACAGAATCAATTACAGGGACATTGTCCACTAAATTCAGACCATCGGTATGTTAAGAATATAAGCGTTTATTACAGTAGAACATGTTGCGAGTGACCACCCCTGTCAGAGATCACCTGTCATTACAGATCATTTAGGTTGCTGTAGTCAATTAAATGCCCCTCAATACTTCTCGCTGTCTGCATTAACATGTCAGGTTCATACCTGTGTATATAATTATATATTTTTAAAATTTTTTATTTCTATTTTTTTTCCCCTCTGAGTAGTGGTAGTGGTGGGCGGGGGGATGGGTCTTTTTACTTACATATGTTTTATCTTTTGATGTATCGTCTGATGTATTTTTATATGTGTAGAGTAGCAGGACAGTTTGGAAGATAGGCATTGCTATGCCTAAAACTTTTTATCCTGAATAAAAACGTTTCATCATCATCTTGAGAGACTGTCGTTAACCCATGACATCCTAAGGCTGATGTTTTCCTTAACCCATATCATACTGAGGCTAAAAGTAAAAGCTTTAAATTTGTACACTTACACATATGCAAGCTACATTATGGTACAGATAAGGATATAGACCAATGGCTTTAGTTCAAGGGTGGTGCTCTGTCACTACCCTTTAACTATTTTAGTCACACTTATTTCACACACTGGCATATTTCGAATGATCAGGGTTAATTTGCCTCTTGTCCTATGAAGGCTACATTACAGATTAGTAGATAAATCAACCATTTTATGCAAGGGTGGTGTCAGAATAGCATGGTGCCTCAGATGCTAAGCTAGTCTAGCACCACCCTTGAACCGTCATAGTCAAATGTATTTCAAGTAAGAGTCTATTAGGAGAAAATGGGGTAACTCCTTGTAACCCAAGCCCGAAATCCCCAAATGTTGCCGTTGTCCTCTGAAGACTGCATTGCAGTGCAGCGACACAGATCAACCCTGATAGTTCAAGGGTGATGCCAGAATAGCTTGGCGCCCATAGGTGCCAAGCTATTCTGGCATCACCCTTGAACTATCATGGTCAATCGTAATCTTGCTGTGGCGGGTCTGGGGTAGAATGAGTTAAGACCACATTTTTCTTGTTTAAAAAAAAAGGCTGTTGCTCAAAACTGACAGTGATGTACAAGTTCGTTCTGAAGCAGCTTTGTGAAAAGTGAACCGACCTCTTTCGTCTGGTCATCCTGTTCTCCTTGTCCACCCTTCCCCATGGTGTGGTCGCCTGCTCTGTCCTTCCTCCTGACAGTACTCCACTGGCGTCCTCAAGATTGCAGGTTTAGCACCCTACACTGTGTAATGCTGTTCTGCAACACACAACATGCTCGTCAACCCTCCTGCACATGCTGCAACATGACATGCACAAGATTGAACCCTTTTAGTCCCAAGGTCCCATTTCTCAAATTCTGGAGGTGTTGCCTAACGACTATGTACCAGTTGTAGGAGATGGATTGACCATGATAATTCAAGGGTAGTGCCAGATTAGCTTGGCACCTGAAGGTAGGGAGAGT
The DNA here is from genome assembly GCA_036245525.1 of Semisulcospira habei. NCBI lineage: Eukaryota > Metazoa > Mollusca > Gastropoda > Semisulcospiridae > Semisulcospira > Semisulcospira habei. The sequence continues at coordinate 4,272,959 of BTPG01000008.1, read as the reverse complement.
TTAAAAAAGGAAAATGCAGGTGAATGGACCAAGGATAGACAGAAACACATGTCCCAGAATAGAAGGGAAAACCCACCCTGTGGGGCTGACCAGGGTGACCCTGGGAACTAACTTAGCGCCATCAGGCGCCAAGCTAATCTGGCACTAACCTTAGTTAAATTATGGTCAACCTATCTTATGCCACAGTGCATCAGCGTTAAATGGGTTACAGAACCCAGGGGGAAACAATAATATAGTAATGAATGCCAGGATGGAAGCTGTGGCTAATATTAGACCAAAAGCTTAAAAACAAGAATGGCAAAGCCCTTACGGCTCACATGTATAGCCGATTCACATAACAAGTCTGGCCTTCATGACCTTGACATTTGACAGGTCAATGAAAGTTCAAATGTCTTAAGATAAGTAATGGGTTGACTTTTGCACCAGTGAACACTATGTTTTCGCCAAAGTTAAATTTAAAGCATTTTTCACACTCTGTGACCTCTGACATTAGTGAGGGGTCAATTAAATTAGTATGCAAAGAAAAGGTTTGACGTCAGCTACCGTAAATCCAAATCTGATTGGCAAGTCTGCAAAAACTTTGATCAAAACTAAAATTCCATCAAAAATAGCCATTTTCACACATTTGTCAACTCCCCCATGACCTTCCAAAGGGGTCATCCAAATTAGTATGCATAGAAAGGTCCAACTATCTGGCATCTCTGTACCACATTTGGGTTTGTTGTTGAAAAGAAAATATGAAAAAACAATTTGTGTCAAACTATGACCATTTTTTCCTATTTTGTGACCTCTTGTGACCCTTGACTTTCCTAAGGGGTCATCCAAATTAGTATGCATAGAATTAGAAAGGTCTTACCATCAGATATCTCTACCATTTTTGGGTTTGAAGTTGAAAACAGTATTTGAGAAAACAGGTTTTGTGAACATAGCTTTTTTTTTTAACCTATTTTGGGACATCTTGTGACCCTTGACCTTTCCATCGGGTTATCCATATCAGTACCATAAAATGGTCTCTGTACCAAGTTGGGGTTTGAAGTTGAACATAGTATTTGAGAAATGACTATTTCCTTTTTAAAAATGGCCATTTTGGACCTATTTCTGGACACCTGTGACCTTGAACTTTTAGACAGGTCACGGAACTTGGTATGTTTAGAAAAGTCTCGTCTCAAAGTATTAATGGGCCTAGTTTGAAGACTGTGGCAATAGTCTCAGCAAAAATTCTAACGTCAAAGTTTACCACGGACGACGGCGGACAGACAACCACTGGTCCATTACATGACTCACTTTTGTTATCGTGCGTGAGCCACAAATTCTGAATTCACTCAGATCCCTAGGCTCAACAGAAACTCAGGATACACTAGGAGCGAGGCACTAGCACAGATATTAGTATGCTTCAAATTAGTTCAAGGGTTGTGCCAGAATAGCTTGGCGCCTATGGGCGCCAAGCTATTCTGGCACAACCCTTGAACTATCAGCTCTTTTTCACAAATGTATGTAAGATAGAATGATGTTGAGCAGCATGCTGTAACCATTACTGTGCAATCGTTCATTATTCAGTCTCTGACGCCTTCCCCTGTTCACACTCATAACAAAATTTAACACAGGTCGACCATGACAGTTCAAGGGTGGTGCCTGAATAGCTTGGCGCCTACAGGTGCCAAGCTATTCTGGCATCAAGCTTGAACAATCATGGTCAATCTATCTCCTGAACTGGTACACAGCCTTCAGAGGAAGTACCAAACTTAGGAATTTCAACCATAGGGTTGGATATAATGTTAAGTGCACCGATTGCAGTCATTTCATGACTGACGACATCTGTCAAAACACCGCATGAATGTGATGGGTTGCACACCAGCAGCCACTGTGGAGGGAATGTATCACACATGCATAACCTGTAAAAGGACATACACCTTGCAAGGGTGATGAAAACAGCCACCTATGGGAACTCGTACAAAAACTTTCTGGACACTTATTTAGTTGAAACTGGCCGGCAACCTCAAATGTGGAGCTAAGAAAACACTGACAGCTTTTTAAAAAAAAAAAATATATTTTCCAATTCCATCTCAAGCTCCCAGTCCACTGATTTGACAGTTTGAAATAAAGCGAGTCCTTCTCTGCTCCGCACTAGCATGGACCACCCAACCTTGAACAGCCGTAGCTGAATTGGTGCATATGTACTTATCCAGGTTTATGGCCTCATGAAGTGTTACTGGTTCACGCTTGAATGGGAGTTATCTTGTTAAAATAAATTCCTAAAAAGTGTTTTCTTCAGAGAAACCACATGTTACTAAACCATAACTGAGGAACAGAAACCCAAAAGTGCCATATCAAACCCATAACTGGCATTTTTGGCAACCAGACTGTTGGGTAACCAAAAACTGACCTGGTAAGGTCAAAGAGAGGCCACATCCATAACCGAGGAACAGAACTGCCATATCTAACCCATAACTGGCATTTCTGGCAACCAGACTGTTGGGTAACCAAAAACTGACCTGGTAAGGTCAAAGAGAGGCCACATCAAGAAGCTCTGCATGACAATTCAGTTACTTACTCATATTTACTTTTTGATATTAATAATACCTACATGTTTCAATTTGCTTTACTTTAATCTCCATTTTTAAAAAAATACATGTATAAAAAGATAAATAATTGTAGCCTAATGGATACTGTATTGCACATGTGCACTATTTATATATATAATTGTTAAACGTTGCATGAGTTTTGACAAGCACAAGTCTTCAGCCAACCACCTCTCACTCTGAACAATATATTCAATTAGGCTACAATAAAACATTGGAACAGGGGTCAGCTGCATGAGCGAGCTTAGTTCTGCACCAAGGCTGGTGCAGGACTAAAACTCGCTCATGCAACTGGCCCCTGGTGCAGAACTGGCATACATGCCCAAGTTGCAGATAATTATATACTCTTTGTCCGGTGCCCAAACAGCAGTTATGCAAACACGGCAACATTTTCTAAAACACCAGCGTCAGCCAATAAACACATCTGCAAAACCTTACATCAGTTCAATTTAAATGAAAAATTAATTAATTTACTAGCGTGCGGTTAGCAACCCTGAGAGCACATGCAAACCAAAGTGTTACATAAAGCAAACTAATGACATCACCAGCTGATACAAGGATTGTCGCCTTGGAGCTTTCAACCCCCCCAAAAAAAAGCCTCATTACCTTCTAACCGACCCGCTTTGCTGAAGACACAAATAATGATTTAATTTACTAACACACATGCAGACTGTCGCTCTACAGACTCACAAGTAATTCCAAAACCCAAAACAATTACCGGCTTTCCGACATTACATACCGGCAAATTTCACGTTCGATGGTTCGACGACGACAAAGGACGCAGAAACATGCATACGAGTTCACTCCACACAATCATGGGGAGGCGAGGCATTGATTATGCAGTACGCGGGCCTCACGAAAACGTCAAGCCAATGAACGTTTCCGTAACATTTGATTATGCTGAACGTGTCGTCTGCTACGGAGCGCCCAAATAACATGGCACGTGTTAGGGGAATGCACAGGTGATACCGCTGCAGGTGTGTCTTATGACAGTTATATCGGAAAAGGCAGAGTCCAAAATCTTAATAGTGAACTGTGATATAGACCGCCTCAGAGGATCAGTATCTACACAAAATTGATAATAATAATAATAATAATGTACATTTATATAGCACTTAACTCCTTCTACCCCAGACACACCACAGCAAGATAAGGATCGACCATGATAGTTCAAGGGTGCCAGAAAAGCTTGGCGCCTATGGGCGCCAAGCTATTCTGGCATCACCCTTAAACTATCATGGTCGATCTATGTCCTGCACTGCAACGCAGTCTTCAGAGAACAACGGCAAAATGTGGGGATTTCGGTGTTGGGGTAGAATGAGTTAATCTCCACCATGCCTGGTGCTCTAAGCGCTTTACAAGATCAGAAATCACAGAGCAAAGAGTACAAGAAAGAAAACGCTACAATAAATGTTATAAAAACTAAAGTGACACATATCAAAAGCTCACACACACACACACACACCCGTTACACTGAAGAACAGTTACTGGCAAACATTGCTAACGCGCTGAAAATAGATCTAACTATACGCATAAGAAAACAGATACTTGAGCAGTGATTTGAAAGCAGACAGAGTTGGAGCATGTCTGACATGGGCTGGAAGTCGTTCCAGGTGACTGAACCGAAATAAGAAAAGGCACGCTGGCCCTGGCTAGACCGTTTCTAATTTCGCCGCCTAGGAACCCTGAAAATACGCGTGTCTGATGCTGAACGGAGGGATCTTGAAGGCGTGTAAATATGAACCAGGTCGGACAAATATGGGGGAACAGAACCGGTAATAGCATTGTAACAAATAACAGAACCCTTGTACTGACACACTGAATTCTTTGAGAGGCAGCCAGTGCAGGTCAACAAGTAAGGGTGTTATGTGTTCACGTTTCGGTACTCTGTAAATTAGTCGGTAATTTCGTCCTCGGGGCATAAAGAGTTAAGTCTTACTAGGTACGAGATTTCAACCGGTTTATGATAACGATGAAAATGTTGGCCGCTCAGTCGATCACTACTAGTCTAATGCCCGTCAGGGGTCAGATCGCACTTGTTATTGAGGTGCATAGAGGCCGTTTACACTGACTTTGCAGAATAAAGTTACCCGGGTGGAATCTGAGTTGGTGCTCTGTTGAACTGACTTGGCCGTATATGGCAACCCCGGCGGTTCCCACTGGCAGTTATTTGTGCCGCGCAACTCAGTGCACAGTTCCACTCGGGTCGGTATCAAATCATAATTGAGGTTATATTTACGCCGGACGATTCCCAACCAACGACGAAAGCGAATTCAGTCATGTTATACCACAAACATACTCAGTTTTGCCACCCGCACCCGCACCCGCACCCCCCAACCCCGGCCCCCCCCCCCCCCCCCCCCCCCCCCCCCCCCATCTCCACCTACTCCCGTCCGCGTTCAAGTCAAGTTGGTAGACCTTTCAGTGTAGACAGATTTTTCGAAGCTTGGAACAGTCGTGGATTCTTTTCGGCTGGCCGATTAACACCCGCCCCCTCCCTCCCCCCCACCCACCCCCTGCCTGCAGGAATCACCGCGGGGGCGGGGGGGGGGGGGGGCACCCCCAAAAAACACTCTACCGGCGAAAGCCAACTGGTTAGGAATTTGCGACACTGAGTTTGAAGTCAGTTTATGGCCGCTCAGTTTACTAACAGTCCTCTACGTCAGTAACCAGCCACGGTAAGGTTTGTGAAAACCATTACTGAGGTGTCTACCAGCCGGCCGTGCCAAAACAGGCCTTTTGTCTATTTGCCCAGGATCAAGAGGAGGGGAAAAAGGACAGTCGTTGACACAAGGCGAAATCGTGCTGGGATTACACAACGAGCAGCAGCCCAATCGCGCAAAAGGCCTTCGGGCCGACGTCGGCCGCCGTTGGCCCGCGCACGGACGTGCGCGGGCCAACGGCGGCCGACGTCGGCCCGATGGTCTTTTGCGATTGGGACGCGGGTGAGCCTTAGCCATCAGTTCCATTCGGTCAGTGACAATTAACATCAGTAGCCGTTGCCGCGGCGTCAGATCAGCAGTCAGTGATTTTCACTTGGTCCCGCCGGAAACAGTATTTTGTGTTTACAGTATATACAGCAGGGCCGATAGCTCAGTACTAACCATTCAGCCCCAAGGCCGCGGCACCTCATGTACTAGTTCAGTGCAGGAGATGGATCGACCATGATCAGTAATTCAAAGGTAGTGCCAGATTAGCTTGGCGCCGGATGGCGCCAACCTAATCAGGCACTACCCTTAAATTATTATGATCGATCCAGTCTCCTGCATGTAATGCGTCGAAGCAAAATGGGTTGACCCCGTTTCAATCTAGAGGCTAAATTTTCCTGAGTTTTTGCGTATTGTCCTGTGAAAGCTATATAGGGCTCGGGAACTTCCCCACGCTGCCGCGCGGCCTAGCCGGCAAACTCGGCGCGTCAGCCGCCATTTGAAGAGGATACCATAGTCATGAGATAGTAGCGAAATAGTGTTTCAACACGTTTTTCTTCATTTTTCTTCTTCTTTGGAAACAAACAAAAACAGATTCTGGTGAGCGGTTACCTATATACAGTGATGGCAAGACTTGCTGTTATTGCTTACAGTACGTCAGGACTTTCCTGACATTACAAAAACAGCGATTTCCCTATGAGCGCTTTAGTCCCGTATCCTCACAAGATGGCCGCCACGACTGGCGTGATGACGTCAGCTTCCCGAGCCCTATTACAAATTAGGCGATTCATCAACCAAAAAAGTTCAAGGGTGGTGGCACTACCCTTGACTGACTATTATAGTCATTTCATGTTATAGTGTATCAGGGTAACCAGGGTTAAGTGAGTGGAGTAGAAAGTACCGAGGATCCAGATTGTGTGTTACGACGCGTCAGTGCTTATTAGAGCAGGGTGTCGACCCAGGCTTCTAGAGAGTTAGATTCAGGTGAGGCCAACCGCACTGAGCACAAGGTCCTCGGGCCGGTGTCAGCCGCATTGGGCCCGCCGCGCACGACTGCTCCGACGTCGCCGGCGGCTGGGAGGACTCTTGCTGACTGGGATGTGGCTGCCTATGACGCGACGCCTTGGTGACGCTTCACCTCTCCATCTACCGGCGTGCAATAATTTTCTTTCAGAAGAAAGTTACATTCTAGAGTTGTACTGAGAAACTGCTGTCACGACCTACAACTGAGCAGAATGTATCTGGGGTTCACTTTGTGGATGTAAAAATCAGTCAGTCATGAAAAACACTTCATAACTTTTACGACCTTACAGTCAAACTGACACATTCGATTAAAGTTTTTGACAGGAAATCGTATCAGGTCAACTGTCACTTAGTGATATTTGTTGTAAGATCGGTATATAAAAGTGGTTCGTTGCGAAGTTATCTAGTAAAAATAATAATAATAATAATAAAACAAGATAAAGGATTTCATCCCAAAATCTACCGCATTTTTGGAGCTCACATGCGTTTTTCAAGTTTTAGGGACATTCAATACGGTAGACTTTGGGATGAAATCCTTATCTTGTTACTTCTTTAGCAGAATTTGGGGTCCGCCCGCCCAGCACATAATGTGCATTCTATTGAACGCGCTCCGACCAACCCCATTTCAAAGCGTATCGTATTTTGAGCACGGTAGACAAAAATTGATTGATTGTACATTGCTTAACGTCCCGACAGCAACAAGGCTTTCTCAGGACGTGCCTGCACTGCTTGTGAAAAAAAAAACTAAACAGAAAATTGAATGTATGTCGCCAGCCGGTCAAATACGTTAAATAAACCTACAACATGGGGCATAAATAAAGCTAAGACCATTTAGCAACACACATCCAATATCAAGAGCTACAGGCAGTGCAGACAGTAGGGAGAGTTTTAAAAAGGCAAATACAGGTGAATGGACAAAGGGTAGACAGAAACACATGCCCCAGAATAGAGAGAAAAACCCACCCTGTGGGGCTGACCAAGGTGACCCTGGGAACTAAAAAATACCTAACCCCACCCAAGTCCCCCAGGGCAGACCCGGGTGGGGTGGTAGACAAAAAGGCAATAAGGGTCATAGCATATAGCGGCGTACACAGTCAGAAATGTCAATTATGTGAGAATTGTTTTGTGTTGGAAACGTAAGACAGATGAAAGAATTTTTTTCGGGGTTACTGCGCAATACATCCCAAAGTACTCCACAATAATCACACTCGTTCTGCAAGCAAAAATCTACAAAGGGGTGCTTCAAGAAATTGTTCGGTGAAAGAATCTCAATAAATCAACCTAAGAGTGAGAGAATCGCAATAATTTATTGAGATTCTTTCAGCAGTAGAGTTATCCACAACGGATAGATGAAAGAGTTTTTATCAGGGTTACTGGGCACTACAAATTACAGCAAACAACAATAATGACAATCGTTCTGCAAACCTTGCTAGAGAACGTCTTTTTGGTGCCAAGCGCCGCGCGCGCGCGCGCGCGCACGTGTGTGTGTGTGTGTGTGTGTGTGTGTGTGTGTGTGTGTGTGTGTGTGTGTGTGTGTGTGTGTGTGTGTGTGTGTGTGTGTGTGCTCTCCTTTCTGGCTTCCCTCCTCACTCCACCACTTCCACTCTCCAGCGCGTCCAGAACAATGCTGCCCGCCTCGTCCTCAGAAAGAAAAAATCCGACCACATCACTCCCTTTCTCAAACTCCTTCAATGGCTCCCCATCCCCCAACGCATCCAATACAAGATTCTGTCTCTCTGCTACAAATCCCTGAACAACTGAAACGGTGTACACGGGGAATTTCAGGCGTGAGCTCAGTCTATCAGAGGTCTAAATCGTTAGTACAGGGTTTGACTGTCAGTGAGGGCAGACGTGTGTGAGATACCCTAGCCCGTATTTTAAGACTCTGAAACCTAGAATTCAGGTATGTTTTATATGTATTATTAACAGCTACTGAGTTGAAGATAGTATGCGTTAGTAAGAGTTAAGTCGGTTGTGTAGCGTTGATTTGGTTCAGTTGTGTTGGTTGGGAATTCGTTGAGGTAACCGATGTTTTTCCTATGTGGTTATTTACCGAGATCGATAACTAAGGAATGTGAGGTGTGTATGCCTAAGTCGTTATGAAGGTAGTATGTGGTTGGTTTAAGTATAGTCTATTCAAATGTATGGAATAAATGTATGGCGATTGTTAGGTTATAGTCTGTTTTAATGTCAGTAGTGACAGAGTTATGGGGCGTTACGAAGTAGTTCGGGTTATGAAGCACGTGTGTGTGTGTGTGTGTGTGTGTGTGTGTGTGTGTGTGTGTGTGTGTGTGTGTGTGTGTGTGTGTGTGTGAATGAACGTGTGAGAGTTATGTGTATCAGCCAGGTTACGTAATGTATCTCATATCATCCAATAAATTATGTTTGTGTTTAGCAAGTGTTATGATTAGGACTTTATTATTCTAAGTGCTTGTCGGGAGCGGAGCGGAGCGACGTGACGCCGAGACGTCAGTCAACAGAGGCTACCGCCGAGTGACCTACTGTGAGGTCATCTCTTCACTCAGAGAGTGAGCGACCGGTGCCGAGACACCCGGGTCAGCAGGGACTGCGCTACGGAGCAAGTCCAGAGGACGTCCACGGTACGAGAAACGGGACGACTCGGAAGCGTGCGACGAAAGACTTACACGCCTAGCCGTGAAAGGACAGAACGATACCAAGCGAGAACACCAGCAAACAGGTTGGATTGTGAGAGACAATTACCTAGCCTGGCATTTACATTGTGTGTGTGTATGCGGTGGTGATGTGCTTGTAGTGAGAAGGGGTGTTGTACATTATTTTGATAGTGTTTTTGTTGTTTTATTCTTATAAAGGTCCGTAGAAGAAAGAGAGCTGGTGTGTTGAGTTTTACAGCGTGAATGCGCCCGACTGAGTCAGTGGCGGTGTATGCGTCTGTTGTGCGAGAGTCTGTACGTGCGACTGGTGTAAGTCTGTGTGCGTTACAACGGACAAGTTTTAAATTGTATGGTATTGTCCCTAAAAGAATAATCCCGAGGCAGTTTTTATTATTATTATTATTATTATTTTTTATCAACATGCTCATTGGCGAGAAAATGTCCGTTTCACAAAAACTGGTTGATCCATACTGGAGTCCGAACTTTCTCTTGTTTTTACTAGATATTTTGCGTACACCCAGATAAAAGAGGGACATTGATGAGTTTGTTAACCAGCATTAACCTCTAGAACTTTTTGAGTGATAATGAAATATGTTTTGAAAAAAAATGATGTTTTTGGGATTAATTCCACGAATTATTTGGGATTAATCTTAAAACAATTGAATATTTTAAAGCAATATTTTCATTAAAAATCGCATGATTTTTTTTTCATATACGGTATTTACATAAGCCTACAGTTTGGCTCGGCTGTCGGGTACGAATACGTCAGTTGTGACGTGTAAGCCCTAGGTGTTTAAATCAGACAATTTTCTGCACCACTTTTTCAGAGTCATTTTAAAACAGCTAACATAATTTTAATTTTTCTTTTACGAAAAAACAACAACTATCTTCTCAATAATACCCGCAGGTCATATTGTGACCTGTAAGCCCTAGGTTTGAAAGTCAGCAAGAAAATTGCCAAGTGTGATCCTGTAATACGTAAAATGTTAGTACTGCGATGAGTGACGTATAACATCGAGTCGTCACTATGACTAATGATGCCATGACGTGAAGCTTGAAGTGACGTCATTTTGCTGCTCGTGCTATTATTCTTCTTCAAAATAGCTATGCTACGCCAGACCACAGAGCTTACGAATGGCGAGAATTGCCGTGTGTCCGTCTTTATTTCTGTGTGCCAGTGTGTGAGGGTCAGAGGGTGGGTTAGAGTAGGAGGGGAATGGATCAGCATAATAAGCCTAAAAATATGAACATGAACTGTGAATGTTCTAAAAGAAAAACGCATGAGAGCTCCCAACAATACGGTAGACTTTGGGATGAAATCCTCATCTTGCTTTATTATGAAAACCATGTACAAACGTTCAGATTGCATTTCAAATTATTTTAGACGTATTTATTTTCATTCTCTCACCCTAAGATTCCCCCCACCTGGGTCTGCCCTGGGGGACGTGGGTGGGGTTAACTACTTTTTAGTTCCCAGGGTCACCCTGGTCAGCCTCACAGGGTGGGTTTTCCCCTCTATTCTGGGGCATGTGTTTCTGTCTACCCCTTGGTCCATTCACCTGTGTTTTCCTTTTTTAAACTCTCCCTACTGTCTGCGCTGCCTCTAGTTCTTGATATTGGATGTGTGTTGCTAAATGGTCTTAGGTTTATTTAGCGTATTAGCGTATTAGACCGGCTGGCTACATACATTCAATAATTCTGTTTAGTTGTTGTTGTTTTTTCATAAGCAGTGCAGGCACGTCCTGAGAAAGTCTTGTTGCTGTCGGGACGGTAGGCAATGTACCCTAATCACCCTAAGATTTATGTATTGAGATTCTCTCACCGAACACATACTTATTGATCCGTTTGTATTTTGTTTTCTTTGAAGTGTTGAATTCAGGGCCCGCCCGTCAAGCACATCGTGTGCATTCGGCGGAATGAGCTCCGACCAGCCCCATATTAAAGTCTACCGTAATTTCAATACGGTAGACAAAAAAACAAGATGGGACCCCAGGCCAAAGTTGTTCCTATTTTCAAGCTTATTCTTCTGATCCATCTTCTGCTCTAACCCACCCTCTGATCCATACACACTGGCACACAGAAATAAAGATGGACACACGACAATCCAGATTTGCCACATTTCTTCTGCGATAAGATAAGAAGCGACTGATTACTACTTGTTTGTTTGTCTATTTTCAAAAAGTGTATTTACCCGAAACATTAATAAATTGTAACTGTCTTTCTTACGCGTGTTTCTTTCTCCGTCGGATTCTTCTCGGACACACGGCAATTCCCGCCATAGCGATAGCTATTCTGAATGATACCGGGAGCAGCGAAATGACGTCACTTCAAGCTTCACGTCATGGCATTATTAGTCCCACGACGCCGTGTTCATAGTGACGACTCCGAAAAAGTGGTGCAGAAAAGTATCTGATTTTCACACCTAGGGCATACAGGTCACAATTATTGACCTAATCGTACCCGACAGCCGAGACAAACTGTAGGCTTATGTAAATACCGTATACGAAAAATCATGCGATTATTAATGAGAAGATTGTGTCCGCCCGTCAGGGCCGTCCATTATCACTTCGGCGCCCTGGACGTTAAACCCCGGCCCAAACTAAAAAATAAAAAAAAATCTTAAAATAATTATTAAGAGTGCATATTGCATTGGGCACGCGCGAGACTGATGCTCCTGACTATGCATTCAAGTTGTGCGTGCGCGAGGGGGCTGACTACGAAGTGTGAGTATTGTACTGTGTCAGTGCACGCGTGGGGGCTGAATCGCATATCAACACGCACTGAGATCGTCAGGCGCCTATGTATCCATCTTTTAAAACAACTTAGTTACTCGGCTCTGGAAGCGAAGGGTTCAGTGTTGTGCCGCTGTGGGGTAACAAAACATAACGACCTCATGACAAAGACCGCCCCAGGGCATCATTTTCATTAAACAAACGCTTCAAGCCTTCAAACGTCAAATCACATCGTTTCTAGATAAATGTAGTGAAAATACGCATTTATATGGACAATAGCTCCTGGCGGTTCAAATGCAACGTTTCGTAACTACTATTCAGGTTACAATTAAGTGGTAAAAACGGCAATATACATGTGACGCCAGTTAAAAACAGCAATGCACATGGAAATACCTACGTCACTACCAGCAAATAATATATAAGGCCGGTCAGTTGCATGATGTCGCGGGTACGTCACTGATCTGCATAATTTTTCAGTGCTGTATAACCTAAGCAGCACAAGTACAGGCATGGTCAGCAAATATGTCAGTGACGTAATGTCAATACGTCACAGATTTGAATCATATTACCTGGCAGAGTCAGTGCTGTATAACCTAAGTTGAGGCAACACAGGTCCGGCACGGGCTGCCTCGTTATAATTATCACGATACTCGCATCAAGTCGGATCACGTCGCTGATTCGCTTTCGCGTTAATGTGATACTACATACTGACTTACATAGGCTTACGAAATGAAGAAGAAGCCGAGGGGGAAAAAAAATCGCAGTAAGCAAATAGTCTTCTGACGGCCGATTCCAGCTTTTGGCCAACTCGCTTTACGCTTGAGTCGACCTGAGTTCTTTTGGGGTATCGACGACCTCATTGATGAACCTGGGCCGAGCCGCAGACCTGCCGACTGCGTTGTCAGTATCCGATTCCGCAACTATATTCAGATGGTAACACTAAGGCTGACCTGTACGTGTGTATCAAGTCACACTGGTTACCTCCCTCGACACACCTCCGAAATGTAAGTGCAGTGCGACCTGACGGATCATCGGAGGTATAACCAGTGCGTTCAGTTCATGAGTTTATAGATCCTCAAGCGGAGGTTCGTGAGCAGGGGCGGATCGAGGAGGGGGGAGGGTCCAGGGATTGCACCCCCCCCCCACCCTCTCCGTTGTTAGACTGATCAGTATTTCGGCGAGTGGTGAGTCTTGACACACGCTTAATGCCTACCCTCTCCCCCGTTGTTTGATATTTCGGTGAGTGGTGAGTCCTGACTAACACACGCTTGGTTTACCCCCCCCCCCCCCTCCTTCACCCTCGTTATTTGATTTTTCGGCCACTTGCAAGGACTAGCCGGAAGGCCTTTTGTTTCAGGCTGAAGGTCCAAAACAAAAAGTTGGATCCCCCCCCCCCCCTTATGGCAACTAATCCGCCCCTGATGAGGATCTATGCCTCTTGCTGAAACCGTTTTGTGTCTACTGAAGTTACTTTGACTGCTGGGGATTTTGCGTTGAATTTATGATGATTTGAAAACACAACCAGCATCCAAGGGTAGTGAAGGGGTTGATCATGCATCATTTCATTATTAGACTTCCGAATACGGTTGAGTTACGATTAACATTGAATTACATAGGCGTCTGCCTCCAATGCCAAAGGTGCGAGGTTCGATACCGGGTTCCGGCGTTGGATTTTTCTCCTCTGGTGTCACCGTCTGGGCAGTGGGCAGATGTTCACATCTGCACGGGACATAGACGACCCCGGCCCCCACGAGTCCCCTGCTGCCTTGCAGGCCTGGCCGCTTGGCTGCGGAAAGGCTAAGGGAGGAAACCCCTGACATCAAAGCCCCCGTGTCTCCGGGGAAGGCTTTTGAGCCAGAGACTAAGACAAGGACAGTCTGATATAAAACCTACGACCCGAGGACCTCGATGCCACCGTCCCAGCTTGCTAGGCCATGGCAAACGAACCAAGGGTTTAAAGGGTGGGGCCAGTACTGCGCACACTGCACTCCACCAAAAAGCTCCACCGCGCAGGCTTTAGGAAACGCCCACGGACTATGACACTGAACTTTCCAAGTCCTGTAGCGATGGGCAAGGGGCAAAACGGCAGGTGAAAGATGTCACTGGAAGCCGCAGTCTCAAACCTGCATGCAGGCGGTTCAGGATATTGGTCGCCTGATGTTGAACTGGGGATGACAACGTCACTCGGCACACCCTGAACGACCAAGCAGCCTTCTCTAGGGACAGCACTGCTTGCTCCACACGGAGAGGGGCCTAGAAAAGGTGGCCTAACCAAAGCTCATCCCCTCGTAACCCCAGTTGGCTAGCCGCGGTCAACGGGCATCTTCTCATGCGGTCAGAAAACAAGAAAAAACAATGGATCCACTCTCATGACGACCACGACCGGACTCAACGTAGCATGCTGGAACATCCGAACCATGCTCGACACAGCAGACAGCGGATGCCCTGAACGTCGCTCCGCCCTCATTGCTCATGAATTGCGGAGGTTAAACATCGACATCGCCGCTCTCAGCGAAGTACGCCTTCCGGAGGAAGGCAGCCTCCAAGAACTTGGCGCTGGCTACACCCTCTACTGGTCAGGCAGGCCTGCATCAGAAAGACGGCTCTCAGGCGTGGGCTTCATGGTGAAGACCCCCATTGCGACTAAGTTAGAAAACCTACCAACGGGTCACTCCGACCGCATCATGTCCATGCGCCTCCCACTGAGACACCAGCAATACGTCACCCTTCTCAGTGTGTACTCCCCAACCCTCCTGGCAGAGCCTGCAGAAAAAGATAAGTTCTACTCTGACCTGCGCAGCCTCCTGCAGAGCACCCCTGCAGACGACAAAGTCATCATCCTTGGCGACTTCAACGCCAGAGTGGGCAGAGACTCTGAAGCCTGGAAAGGAGTCCTCGGCAAGCATGGCGTTGGGAACTGCAATGACAATGGTCGCCTACTGTTGGAGCTCTGTGCAGAGCAGCAACTTGTCATCACCAACACCACTTTCCAGCAAAAGGACAGTCGAAAGACCACATGGATGCATCCTCGCTCGAAGCACTGGCACCTTATCGACTATGTCCTAGTGCGTCAGAGGGACCGCAGTGACGTCCTTCTCACCAGAGTGATGCCCAGCGCAGAGTGCCACACTGACCACCGCCTTGTTCGCTGCAAACTCAGGCTCCGCCTCAAGCTGAAACCCAAGAAAGGGGGCCCCCACAAGAAAAAGCTTGATGTTGCCAGCCTTCAGCGTGACGACAAGAAAGCTGCACTTCAGGCCGATTTACAGCGCATGCTCAAAGACACAGTTGATCCAGCAGACTCCTCCCCTGAAACACTCTGGGAACAACTAAAAACTGCTATTGTAAAATCCTCTGTGGAAGTCTTGGGCTTTGCTAGAAAGAGGAACAAAGACTGGTTTGACGAAAACGACGTAGAGATCCAGGAACTTCTAGCAAAAAAAAGAGCCGCCCACCAGGCCCACCTAGCCCAGCCTTCCTGCCCTGTGAAGAAGTTTGCCTTCCGCCTCATCTGCAGCAGTCTCCAGCTCAAGCTTAGAGAGCTCCAGAACGAGTGGTGGTCCAGACTCGCACAGAGGACCCAGCTCTGCGCTGACAACGGTGACTACAGGGGCTTCTACGAAGCACTGAAAGCAGTGTATGGCCCTAGGCACCTGGTACAAAGTCCCCTGCGAAGCGCTGATGGACAGGCACTCCTCACAGATAATACCTCCATCTTGAACCGCTGGTCGGAATACTTTCAGGACCTCTTCGGCGCTGAACGCACTGTTCAAGAAACAGTCATCCTCCAAATCCCACACCTTCCACTGAAGGTTGAATTGGACGAACCGCCCACCGCCGAAGAGACCCTCACAGCCATCCACCAGCTCAAGAGTGGCAAAGCAGCAGGCATTGACGGAATCCCGCCAGAGATCTGGAAACATGGAGGCCCAGCACTGCACAACAAGCTCCACGACCTCTTTCCCTGCTGCTGGGAAAAAGGAACACTACCAAAGGATCTCCGTGATGCAGTCATCATCACCTTGTACAAGAACAAAGGAGAGAAGTCTGCCTGCTCTAATTATCGTGGAATTACCCTGCTGTCCATTGCCGGGAAAATTCTCGCAAGGTTGCTTCTGAATCGGCTGGTACCTGCCATCGCTGAAGACCACCTCCCAGAGGGCCAGTGTGGCTTCAGAGCCAACAGGAGTACCACCGACATGGTCTTTGTGCTGAGACAGCTTCAGGAGAAGTGCCGCGAGCAGAACAAAGGGCTGTACATAACGTTTGTCGACCTAACAAAAGCGTTTGACACTGTGAGCAGGCAAGGTATGTGGCAGATCCTGGAGCGACTAGGTTGTCCCCCAAAGTTCCTCAACATGATCGTCCAGCTCCACGAGGACCAGCAAGGCCAGGTCAGACTAAACAGTGACCTCTCAGAACCATTCCCCATTCGCAACGGCGTGAAACAAGGCTGCGTGCTGGCACCGACCCTCTTCACCATCTTCTTCAGCATGATGTTGAAGCAGGCCACAGTGGACCTCGACGATGACGACGCAGTGTACATCAGGTATCGTCTCGATGGCAGCCTGTTCAACCTCAGACGACTGCAGGCCCACACGAAAACCCTAGACCAACTGATTCATGAGCTGCTCTTCGCTGATGACGCTGCCCTCGTTGCACACACAGAGAGAGCCTTGCAGCGCATTACGTCCTGCTTCGCAGATGCTGCCCAGCTCTTTGGACTCGAGGTCAGTCTGAAAAAGACAGAGGTTCTCCATCAGCCGGCACCCAAGGAAGAGCATTGCCCTCCCCACATCACCATCGGCGAGTCCGAACTGAAGTCTGTACACCAGTTTACCTACCTTGGCTGCATCATCACGTCAGACGCCAAGCTGGACAAGGAGCTGGACAACAGGCTGGCAAAAGCGAACAGTGCTTTCGGGCGACTATTCAAGCGGGTGTGGCACAATCAACAGCTGAAAAAAGGCACCAAGATCAGCGTGTACAGAGCTGTCGTCCTCACCACCCTGCTGTACGGTTCCGAGTCCTGGGCCCTCTACCGCAGCCAACTACGACTCCTCGAACGCTTTCACCAGCGCTGCCTGCGTACCATCCTCAGCATTCACTGGAGTGACTATGTCACCAACGTCGAGGTCCTTGAACAGGCGGAAACTGTGAGCATCGAGGCTTTGCTGCTGCGGACACAGCTTCGCTGGGCGGGGCACGTCTCCAGGATGGAGGATCATCGCCTACCCAAGATCACTCTGTTCGGCGAGCTCGCCACTGGACACCGAGACAGAGGGGCACCAAAGAAGAGATACAAAGACGGTCTCAAGAAGTCACTTAGTGCCTGCCAAATCGACCACCGCCAGTGGTCTTCGCTTGCTGTGGACCGTGACACCTGGCGCTCCACCATTCACAAGGCAGCCGTCTCCTTTGAGGACTCTCGCAGAGCTAACCTTAAGGACAAGCGGCTCAGAAGAAAAAACAGAGTTGTCGTAACTCAGAACCCTGACCAGACCTTCCCCTGCAGCCACTGCAGTCGAACCTGCCTGTCCCGGATTGGCCTCCGCAGCCACGAAAATGCCTGCAGACGACGTGGGCAAGCCCTATAGAATCTTCGTTCGCGAAGTCAAGCCAAGAGAGAGAGACATAGGCGACTGCACATTAAGGTATAATTCTGCATACTTATTTCGTTTGAGAACATCATGATCATCGATAAACATGAGTCATTAGCATTCAAGTCGATGTTTGTTCCAAAAAATAGTCTCTGTGGCTACGCGTCATTAGCGATAATATCATTTTATTATATTCAGTATTGCTTCAGTATTACTTCAGTATTATCCATGATAAACCGCATATACAGGGAAAACAAGGAAATTATCACTGACTAAAACAACTGTAACACGCATTTTCACAATCACGAACTTTGAAAGATTCACAAAACAAAAGACAGTGTCCAGCTTCAATTATTAGTCAACTGATGCGCCAATCACAGACAATGGATAATCGTGTAAAAGGTCAACGCTTGACACGGGTAGTAGCATTCCGGGTACCCAGTGCGGAAAGGTCATCGGGCCGACCTCGGCCGCCGTTGGCTCGCCCACGGCTGTGCGCTGGCCAACGGCGACTGACGTCGGCCCGATGACCTTTTGCGCATTGGGCAGTTGTAACTTGAATACTTGTAGTACGGACTAAAGTGCTATACTACCCGTGTTAAGAGGTGACCAATTACGCGGGCAACGACTCATCATCCGATGCCTTTGGCCGCACCAATACTACATACACTGAGTACTTACACTAAATTAAGTACCCCGCAAGTTACAGAATTTATGACTCATGAAGCCGCATAAGCCCTTCAGTGGAAACTTGACGTAGTCAATATCAGTAGTAGTCTTGTAATAAACCTGGCTGTGAAATTCAGGCCAAAAAGGTGACTGCCAATAATGCAAAGAAATGAATCCCAACACGCGGCTTTGACAGGACTGACGCGGCGTAAAGTATGTTGCTCTTTTCTAAAGGTTTCTTTGTTGGAATAAATGTGTGGACCTATGGTTTCAGTGTGATTAGCGGATTGACGCAGATGCGAGCCTGAAATTGGGTACATTTGTGATGAGGATGCATCTGTTAGCTCAATTTCAATTTTGTTCCGGGCCAAGTCGGCCCGGGTCCGTCCTCTGCCGCAGTGCGTTGCTCTACGAAAAGAACTGTGTTTGCTTCATTTTTTAACAGTGACATACTGTGCTATACAGTAGTTGAATGTATCATCCATCAGAGACTTATAACAGTACGTAGGAATGTGTGAGTGGGGCGGGGGGGGGGGGGAGGGGGGGAGGGCCGGGGGGGGGGGAAGAGAGATGACTGAGGCGGTACTATTCGTCTATAGCCTCGAAAAAATGTTATCAAACGTAAAAGTCAAAACTAAATCTACGTTGTTGTTGTTTTTTTTTACTTTCAACCTGAGAGGAAGAAAAATAAAGAAAACGTGTTGAAACACTATTTCGCTACTATCTCATGACTATGGTATCCTCATAAGATGGCGGCTGACGCGCCGACGCTGCTAGACAACGCGGGGAACCGAGTCCTATAGGGGCCCGATGATAGTAGCTTTGACTAGTAATGCAAATCCGCTGCGCCACCGCGTGCGCGCCACCGCCTTCTATGCTCAAATTTGACGAGCTTTGTAGGCGGTGGCGCGCATGCGGTGGCGCAGCGGATTTGCATTAGTCAAAGCTACTATCATCGGGCGGTTACGAAACCATGACGGCCCCAGTGGGCCTGCGCACGGCCGTGCGAGGGCCCACTGCGGCTGCCGTGGGCCCGAAGACGTTTTGCTACTGGGGATTTTGGTTGGGACAAGCCTAGCGGTGAAAGAATGAGCCAGAGAGAGGGGGGGGGGGGAGGGGATGGAGAGAGAGAGAGAGAGAGAGAGAGAGAGAGAGAGACGCACGCACTGGCTCACGCACGCACCCCAAACACACACAAACCTACACTGACACGCACACACACAAACACACGCACACTCATACACTGATACGCACAGTCACATTCACACACACACACACACACACACACACACACACACACACACACACACACACACACACACACACACACATCTTGTTCCTTTGGTCCATGACTGAACATGCATTCAAATTCAAGTTCTGCTCGGCTTGAGGCGACTGTGAGCGAGAAAATTAGAACGATCATTGTATTCACGTGAATCCTTGACTCCTAAGGAGCCTATGCTGCTGTAAAGGCTTATGAGACTCTGTTCTTGAGCTAGTCTTGCCTCATGAGAATCACTTACTCAAGACGTTTCCAGATAAGCGGATTGTCGCGAGGGTCTGCATGTATGTATTCTCAACTTTTCTCCTTCGGTGCTTTTCTTCCGCCTTCAGCGGTTGTCCGCCGTGTTACCTTGGCAGACAGAGAGGGCAGGCCCATAATCGCTGCCATAATCGAGGGCTGATCACTCCTGACGCAATAGGTTAGGCAACTCTTGACAGGCCAGGATGAATGACTGACATGACCTGTATGCGAATGACCCGCCCTATTGCATCACATACAAGGTAATCTTTAGTTTGTTGACGACAACATCTGCCGCGAGGTAATGTTCAGTAAATTCCTCAACCATCCAGTTTTCGTTTCCAAGAGGCATGGATCCTCATGAAAATCTATGAGAATCTATATTTATAAAAAATGCAATCCAGACCAAAAAGGTGACTGCCAGGCGTGTAAAATGTAAAGAAGTACCCAACGGAGAAAGAAACGCGCTTAGAAAAGACAGTCAGTTACAACACAATTTATTAATATTTTGGATCAATACCCTTTGTCAAAATAGACAAACAAACAGAGAGATCAGTCGCTACTTATCTTCTTTTTAATCGTAGAAGGAATGTTCTTTCTTCATGAGAATTGCTAGCAACGCTTGGCACACTTGTATATTTATATATCGTACATCTGTGATTCTGAGACGCAGAAAGTGAATAGAATCTATCTTGTGACAAGATTTGCTTCTCTAAACAACAGCAGAGATAAAAGAAAGACTAGGGGTGAGGTTAGTCCTACGCTAGCCTGTAAGCAGGCATGACTAACCTCACTCATGCAACTGGCTCTTGGCACCTCCACTGTCAAAGACATACCCTCAATGTCTATAACTAGACATATATATATATATATATATATATATATATATATATATATATATATATATATATATATATATATATATATATATATATATATATATATATATATATATATATATATATATATATATATTTGTTTTCCTCCCTACGTCACACGACCAGTCACTTTAGCGCAAACCGTACCATGTGACCGTGATATAAAAACCCCTGTAGCCAAAAATGGCGGACGTTTTGTAGCCCTCTCGATGACGCATCTTGGATGCCAGATTTGTTCTATAAAAGATCGCCAAACGTTTTAAAGTACAAAGTGATTTGTGTTGTTCGAAACAACAAGCACACTCAGTACTGGAGACGGCAACGTCATGACATATTTAAAAATTACGTCATAAGTCTATTATGTATAAATGTATATTCCTTTGACGTCAGTTATGTCTGGCGTGATCCAGGTCGCAAGATGTCTTTTAATTTCTTTTACGAAAATAGTGGAGGAATGAAAACAAATACGTTATTGGTCGGAGGGGTTCGCGGCATGGACCCTTGTAGGCCTTCGGGAGATCAAAGGAATCATTGTACCCCTCAGGTCTTCGGCCTTCGGGGTACAATGATTCCTTTGACCTCCCTCAGGCCTACAAAGGTCCGTGTAGCGAACCCCTCCGACCAATACCTTATAGTAGTTACCAGACTTTGCAGCCGTGAACTAAAGATCTGAGTCACGGGCATTTGCCACTGCTCTTGGTGTATCAATTTACAGGTCAGTGTTGGCCGGACAGGTCGTAGACCCACCCACCCCCACCGCCCCCACCCCCACCCCCACCCCTGCCCGGCATTTAGTGAAACCAGATGGGAGGCGGCGCGTGCCGTCCCTATTAAAAGGTTGTCTGTCAACAAAAGGGCTACTGGGACGCTATATAGGAGCTTGTGATGATATGGTTGTTTTTTCGAAAAAAAAGATTCAATTGTTTTAAGACTAATTCCAAACAATTCGTGAAATTAATCCAAAAAACGTGAAACTATTAAAAAAAAACCCCATTAATTATCGCTCAAAATGTTCAAGATGCTGGTTAACGAACTCATTCAATCCCTTATATAGATATATGCAAAATATCAACTAAAAATAAGCAAAATTACGGACTCCAGTGTGGATCAACCGGTCTTTGTGAAACGGCCATTTTCTCGCCAGTGAGCATCTTAATAATAAAAAAATTAAAAAGAAAAATAAATGTCTCGAGATTTTTCTTTGAGGGACAATATCCTAAAATGTCAAGCTTGTCTGTCCTCAAACGCGGGCTGTACTCGCAGTCACACACACACACACACACACACACACACACACACACACACACACACACACACACACACACACACACACACACACACACACACACGCGCGCGCGCGCGCGCGCGCACGCACGCACGCACGCACGCACGCACGCACACACACACACACACACACACACACACACACACACACACACACACACACACTTGATACGGCGCTTGGCGCCAAAAAGACGTTCTCCAGCAAGGTTTGCGTAGCTAGACGTGACGACATTTTTATCTTGTTACTTCTTTGCCAGAATTTTCCCCCCGCACGCCAAAAACGGCATGTGCATGCTCCGGAATGCGCTCCGACGAGCCCCATTTCAAAGTTGTGCTTATTTTAAAATAAGAACAACAAGAACGTTGTGCGATCCGATGTCATGCGACCTATACCACTCGCCACAAATTAAATTCAGTATTTCGTCGGCGGCGTTAATGGTTCAATGAGCATAATGAATGGTGGTTATAATAATGTGACCCACGACTGAAAAGTTTAGGATCGGGTTTTCTAGGCCATTACTGAACTACTCCGCGATCACTCATTCCCGAACCACACTGGTAGTCTTGCAAAGCAGCGACTCACAGGCTCAAGGGAGACACATCCAGTGTGGCCTGAAGTCGCAAAGTGCATTAAATTTTAATTGTCACCGCTCCTCGGACTAAGGGGTGCTAATACATAAGTGCAGTGTGGTTTCCGATCGTTTGCGACCAACGACTCGGAACAACGGACGAGAGCGAAGGCACGGCGGATTAAAAGCATATATTACACTCCACGCATCTCCAAGAGGCATAGATCCTCATGAGCCCTCCGGGCTCATGAGAATCTATGCCTCTTGGAGATTTTTGGAATGAAGCTATGCTTGTTTGGACTATTCTCTTCGCTAACGTTGGTTGCTGGGAGTCGCCGGTCCGGCATAAACCTAACCAGTCTAATCAATACCGTGCACTACATTACGACACATGATTAATGCACCGTACCTTGCGCAATAGTGTGGACTGCAGTAGGTGTCACAGGCGTCAGTTAACGCTGACAAGCCGAACTTGATGATTTGAATTTCAGCAGACGCGGCTTTAGTCTCACTCTGCCCCTACCTCCGCTTGTCCTCAGCTCTGTTGTCAGGCCGACAAAGAAAAAAGAATTCTGGCAGTATGACGCGCGTACACCAGTAAAAAATGGTAATCTTAGAACTGTTAGTCGTGGCGTGACTGAAATCGACGGGGCCGCCCTTTCAAGCAGCGTGACGGCCCAGTGAACTTGACCTGAACTTGAACCCGACTAAGATTTGATCGATCTGTCTAATAGTCACTCACATACGTACCCACAGCCGGTACTGCAAATCGATTTGCCAATAGGTAGCTGTCTAACATCTACAGGACAACGCGGCTGTGCTATGCAGGGGCTGAATGCGTCTACAATCACGAAGTCGACGGTCGATCTTAGACGGAGGCCAGAAAAAAAGTGAGTGAGCTTAGTCCTGCGCCAGCCACTCAGCAACGTGCTCCGCTATAGCGGGGTTGGTTAGTGATGTGGCGCTATAGCGGGGTTAGTGTTGTGGCGCTATAGCTGGGTTAGTGTTGTGGCGCTATAGCGGGGTGAGTGATGTGGCGCTATAGCGGGGTGAGTGTTGTGGCACTATAGCGGGGTGAGTGATGTGGCGCTATAGCGGGGTGAGTGTTGTGGCGCTATAGCTGGGTTAGTGTTGTGGCGCTATAGCGGGGTGAGTGATGTGGCGCTATAGCGGTGTGAGTGTTGTGGCACTATAGCGGGGTGAGTGTTGTGGCGCTATAGCGGGGCGAGTGTTGTGGCGCTATAGCGGGGTGAGTGATGTGGCGCTATAGTGTGGTGAGTATTGTGGCGCTATAGCGGGGTGAGTGTTGTGGCGCTATAGCGGGGTTAGTGTTGTGGCGCTATAGCGGGGTTAGTGTTGTGGCGCTATAGCGGGGTGAGTGTTGTGGCGCTATAGCGGGGTGAGTGTTGTGGCGCTATAGCGGGGTGAGTGTTGTGCTTCTATAGCGGGGTGAGTGTTGTGGCGCTATAGCGGAGTAAGTGTTGTGGCGCTGTAGCGGGGTGAGTGCTGTGGCGCTATATCGGGGTGAGTGTTGTGGCGCTATAGCGGGGTTAGTGTTGTGGCGCTATAGCGGGGTGAGTGTTGTGGCGCTATAGCGGGGTGAGTGATGTGGCGCTATAGTGGGGTGAGTGATGTGGCGCTATAGCGGGGTGAGTGATGTGGCGCTATAGCGGGGTGAGTGATGTGGGCGCTATAGCGGGGTTAGTGATGTTACGCTATAGCGGGGTTAGTGATGTGGCACTATAGCGGGGTTAGCGATGTGGCGCTATAGCGGGATGAGTGATGTGGGCGCTATAGCGGGGTGAGTGATGTGGCGATATAGCGGGGTTAGTGATGTTACGCTATAGCGGGGTTAGTGATGTGGCACTATAGCGGGGTTAGTGATGTGGCGCTATAGCGGGGTGAGTGATGTGGGCGCTATAGCGGGGTGAGTGATGTGGCGCTATAGCGGGGTGAGTGATGTGGGCGCTATAGCGGGGTTAGTGATGTTACGCTATAGCGGGGTTAGTGATGTGGCACTATAGCGGGGTTAGTGATGTGGCGCTATAGCGGGATGAGTGATGTGGGCGCTATAGCGGGGTGAGTGATGTGGCGATATAGCGGGGTTAGTGATGTTACGCTATAGCGGGGTTAGTGATGTGGCACTATAGCGGGGTTAGTGATGTGGCGCTATAGCGGGGTGAGTGATGTGGGCGCTATAGCGGGGTGAGTGATGTGGCACTATAGCGGGGTTAGTGCAGTGGCGCTATAGCGGGGTGAGGGATGTGGCGCTATAGCCGGGTTAGTGATGTAGGCGCTATAGAGGGGTTAGTGATGTGTCGCTATAGCGGGGTTAGTGATGTGCGCTATAGCGGGGTTAGTGATGTGGCGCTATAGCGGGGTGAGTGATGTGGGCGCTATAGCGGGGTTAGTGATGTGGGCGATATAGCGGAGTTTGTGATATGCGCTATAGCGGGGTTAGTGATGTGGCGCTATAGCGGGGTTAGTGATGTAGGCGCTATAGAGGGGTTAGTGATGTGGCGCTATAGCGGGGTTTGTGATGTGCGCTATAGCGGGGTTAGTGATGTGGCGCTATAGCGGGGTGAGTGATGTGGGCGCTATAGCGGGGTTAGTGATGTGGGCGCTATAGCGGGGTTTGTGATGTGCGCTATAGCGGGGTTAGTGATGTGGCGCTATAGCGGGGTGAGTGATGTGGGCGCTATAGCGGGGTTAGTGATTTGGGCGCTATAGCGGGGTTAGTGATATAGCGCTATAGCGGGATTAGTGATGTGGTGCTATCGCGGGGTTAGTGATGTGGGCGCTATAGCGGGGTTAGTGATGTGGCGCTATAACGGGGTTAGTGATGTGGCGCTATAGCGGAGCACCTTGCCGAGTGGTTGGGACAGGACTACACTCACCCATGCAACTGGTCCTTAGGACCTTTCACCACTCTCAACTGGCAATTCTGTTGCCAAAGCGACGACCGATTATGTCAGAGTCAGTCAAGCGGACCCACCTCATCTACAGCCGCAGTAATTCATTCTTCTTGCTTGCCCACATTTGACGCAGACCGGTTCCGGTGAACCCTTTAACCCTTTGATCCCTGAGGAATCATCGCGACAAATCAGTGTCGCTACCGACAGCCAAAGGGTTAAAATCCTCAAACTCATGCAAGTATAAGAATAACCGACTATAAGAATAACCGTCAGGTGCACACCAGCGATTGACGTGTTCAAACCGGCTTAACTCATTCTACCCCAGACACCCCACAGCAAAATAAGATCGACCATGATAGTTCAAAGGTGATGCCAGACAGCTTGGCGCCTATGGGCGCCAAGCTATTCTGGCATCACCCTCGAACTATCATGGTCGATCTGTGTCCTGCACTGCAACGCAGTCTTCAGAGGGCGACTTCAAAATTTGGCGATTTCGGTCTTGTGGTAGAATGAGTTAAAGGCAAAGGCCCCGGTAGCTGGACTCGCAATCCAGGGGTAAAAGGCGGATTTGTTCAATAGCATGTCCGTGGAAAGGTCCTGGTAAATCAAAGTGGCACAGTTTTAGCGCGCCTGAATTGATCAGTGTTCAGGTCGTACTCCATGGGCAATAGAATTCCCTGTCCTCCATTATCAGGGCCGTCCATTATCACTTCGGTGCCGTGGACGTTAAACCCCGAACTAATCAATCAAGGCAAAGGCAGATCACACGTATTCCCAGTTTGCCTGACTGAGTAGACTCGAGAGCACCGTCATAATCATCAGACAGACCTGCTGTCAGTTATTAGTGTTTAACTTAACACCAAACAGGCAATGAACTAAGCCTCAAGATGACAGGCACGCAGTCAACTCACTCGAGGAGCCCCGCATCAATAGTTGCGAAAGCGTCGTACAGCGTTGCCTGATCCCTAAAACAATGTGTGATACACGCATGCGCCGTCGCACGCACATACACACACACACGCAAAAGTGCACACACACACACACACACACACACACACACACACACACACACACACACACACACACACACAGATGCTGTTTGAACACCTGGATTCAGTTGGTAACTATGCACGCATTTTGTGTTTTGATTTCAGCTCCGCCTTCAGTTCGATACAGCGTCACGTGATGATTGATAAATTATGGAAAGTTGATCTGCCCCCTATCATTGTCCATTGGGTTCTTAATTTTCTCAGTAACCCCCCCCCCCCCCCCTCAGTGTGCCAGCGTTGGTGATACAAAGTCGCCTTTTTTGATCAGTAACACAGGTGCCCCTTGTTCTGAGTCCATTTTTGTATATTTTGTTCATCAATGACTGTCGATCAGATGACCCATCTACAATGTTTTTGAAATTCTCGGATGATGCAGAAATTGCGGCTTTGTTGAGTAACACCAAAGACAGTAGGCCCTAAGTACTCTTTGGTAACACTGCTTCTTTCCAGGCATATCAGTCTTCAGTTCGCCTCTTTTCTAGATGGCCGGTGTAGCAACAATTTTCTCCATTTGAATGTATCCAAAACAAAGGAAATGTGTATAGATTTTCGTTCTGGAGCATTAACAGACAGCTCCACTGTGATTGACAGGTGTAGAACAGGTCACATTGTTCAGATACATTGGTGTTGTCATTGACAACACAATGCCATTCACAGAGCATGTTACAGCAGTACTAAAGAAGTGTCAGCAGCGACTTCAACGTGCTGCGCAGGTTGCGCTCATTCAACCTTGACCCACAACGGCAGCATTGTCGAGTCTCTTAAGACATACTGCAACTCGTGCTATTTTCCCTTGCTGTCTGTGACAAACCGAAACAAACTTCTAAAAGTTACACACACTGCTGCTGCTAAGATTATTGGCCTGCCCACTCCCTCCCTCACTGTGTGACCGTGCAATCCTGCGTAAGGCGCGTGTGGTCGCTGCTGACACCGATCATCCACTAATAGTTATTTTGACCTACTCCCGTCTGGTCTTCCCTTCCCCTCCCTTTTATGGGCCCACGCTACCAGAATTTGCCACTAGCAATGTGTGGTAACAACAATTTGCCCCCTGCCACATCGGCTTCGTGGCACACGTTTCAATGTACGCGCAATGTTTTGTACTGACTGACCTGCCATTACCATATATGGAACAGCTCTCACGGCGCGCCCGGTTGAAATATTCGGAGCTGCGTGAGTCCCATATGCATGGGAACTCTCGGACAAGGTTGATCAATTTACTCACTGGAGACGTGCCGCATACGGATACGCAGCTATTTGCAGCGTTTCCACATGCGGCGCGTCTCCAATGAGTTAACAGTCTCAAAGCCGTCGGCCGTCGCTCAGCTTCTCCGCCATTTTTCCCGGCTCGCCGGAAGATGAAGAAACGGGAAGTGGCGCAAGAACACCGCTGATTGGCTGAGAGGCGGCAACATTGCTCGAGCCTTGCCGGCTACCACAAATGAATAGACTCGGTTTGTATCGGGTCGCAATTTGTGGCGGCATTATTGTAGGCGCCCCTAATTGAGGCGGCAACATTGCCGCCACAAAATTGCGCCCGGCAATAGGTGTTTGTGGTAGCGTGGGCCAAGTTATTACTGAGCTTTGTGACGTTGCAATCCTGCATAAGGTGGTCGCTGCTGACACCGATCATCTACTAAATACTTATTTTGACCTGCTCCCGTCTGGCCTTCCCTTCCCCTCCCTTTAACTGAGCTCTGTGACCGTGCAATCCTGCGTAGTGTGGTCGCTGCTCGGGCACCGATCATCCACTATGTAGTCATTTTGACCTGCTCCCGTCTGGCCGTCACTACTGCTGCATGAGGTGTAAGGACGCGCGGTACAGCAAGAGTTTGGTTCCGACAGCTATACAGGTGCTAAACAGCTGATGCTTGTTTAGGTGCTTGGTTTAATATTATTGACATTCGGGCCTTTGGGGGTAAAAACCAGTGGGTTCAACATACTGTTGTTTAGATGTGTTTGCCCTTGAAGCACTCATAAATTATAACTTTGCAGAACGCAATGTGGTGTCTCGTTTTATCCAGGCCGCGACGCTGATAAGTGTGTGTGTGTGTGTGTGTGTGTGTGTGTGTGTGTGTGTGTGTGTGTCGGTGTGTGTGTGTGTCTGTGTGTGTGTGTGTGTGTGTGTCGGTGTGTCAGTGTGTGTGTAGAATATATTTTAGTGACATTTCATAGCTGCCTTATTGTGATAAAAAGTGCCTAATTACTTAAATTATGTGATATTTATGTGATATTTAATGTTATGTTTAAGATAAATAGGTTACATGTTTATGTGATATATCGTTAGAATGTGATGTGTATAGTGGTTGTATTTTTTTTATCGGTCTCATTTTAGATTATGTTTCTTACTAATCCTTTTCCCTCTTTCTTATGAGCTGTGAGCTGTAACAAGAATATCCCTTTTGGGACAATAAATATCGTGAATCTTGAATAGAGGCCACCTTTTCGACCTTTTTAAAAAAAAAGAAGTATCGCCCTGATCTAAGCGGTCAGACGAAAGACCTTAAAGATTCGTGCGCGATACTAGAATCGGCGGATTGGCTAGCTGATAGTTAAAAATTACAGGAACGGCAATGGCCCGTTCTAGGAGGTAGATAATAGGGCATTGAACACCCCGGTGATTTTTAGGTGCTGACCAATCACAGTGTCGGAAAATGGCGTGACTGCACAACAATGTATGTTCATAAAAATGTACATGTCTATGTAGCCCGGCGCCCGGTCGGTATGTAGTAGTTTTGATCACCGTTAACACATTCGGGACGTGCCGCATCCGGACACGCGGCTTGCGCCGCGTATCCGGAGGCGGCACGTCTCGAATGCGTTACCGGTTTGGTATCAGCGCCAGCCATTCTGTTGACTGTCTAGTCGTACCGAGGGTCTATTCCAAAGGTCGTCTTCTTTGTCATCGCGAACCTTTGAAACGGCCCCTCACTCAGACAGTGATACAAAAAGTGACGTGTGGACCTTGTACCGCGCAAACGAGCTCACTGTCAAAAGCAGTCATCAGGAAGCACGCCCTCTGCAGGTATTTCGCGTGTGCGGCCGGGGATTGACTCATTCCAGACATACTCAGTCGGCACGTCTTGAGCCGTATGAGTGGGTGTCCGTTTGAAAAGCGACCTACTCCAGTCAGAAAAGGGTTAACACTGAGATCAACACTATCTCCTTTATACATGTTCTCAGTATGGCTTACTTGATAACTTGATGCCGCTTGGCGGCAAAAGGGCTAACCTACATTTTGAAGTTAGAATGTCATAAAAGGAAAGACTTTCACTTCCGGTTGGTCACTGAGTCTTCTCGGTAAGCAGATTTGCTTCCGTTACGCAGGGGGGCAGTGCAGACGGCATCTGGTACGTGTGTCTACTCACATGAATTGTGAAAAGAAGGGTAGGCAAGTCTTAGTTTCAGGCAAGACATCACTGACAACCCGCTTGTGTCAGCAAAATTTTTACAGCAATCAAAGTCACGGAGCAGATCGCTTTAACTCGTCCAAGAAGACCCGCATCAATAGCTGAGGAAGTGTATAGCGTTGCCGGTGGCACCGCTATACGAACTTCCGCAGCTGTTGATGCAGGGCGCTTTGAATGAGGTAAGTGAACGAAGGCCTTTGAATGCGCACCACGTTCTGACCATGTTGACACATTGCACCTCACTCAGCCAGCCATTGTCGGTGAGTGCGCGCGTACCTGCCCGAGTCATTGGGTCTGATTCTTCCGCCGGGTTGTAAAGTCACACAGTGTCACTATTGAGAGGTATCGGCAACCCATTGCATGAGGGATACACCAGTTACCCTCAGCTCTGTACCCATACATTGTTGCTTTGATCTCAGTACAGTTGTTTGAAATTGTTACATCAGTTTAAGGACCCTTGAAATCTTTCAGTATCGAAACACAGGTGTAACCAATAACTCAGTGCGCAAAGGCCATTGGGCGGACGTTGGCCCGATGGCCTCAGTTTTGCGGATTGGGAACTTGACATTGACGACTCGGGTCAAATCTCGTCAAGCCAGGGAAGGTCAGTTTTGAGTTCTTTGACCTGAACAAAGATTTCAGAAACAAGGTCTAGTTTACCTCCATTGGCAGTGATGATGATGATGATGATGAAACGTTTTTATTCAGGATAAAACTTTGTAGGCATAACAATGCCTATCTCCCAAACTGTCCTGCTACTCTACACATATACTAAACATACATCAGACGATACAGCAAAAGATAAAACAAATAAGTAAAAAGACCCATCCCGGCCCACCCTCAGGGGAAAAAAAAAAGGGACGAGGTTAAAGCGACCTTGTACAGTCAATATAGTTAAATTATGAAGTGTTAATGTCGTAAAAGACAAACTGTCAAGTTCTGCCGCTCTTCTTCTCCTTAGTGCGTAGGAGAGCTCCACGACTGATGCGCTAATGACTTGAGACCGGGTAGCCCCGACAACTCTCAGTGTTTTCTCAGGACCCGAGTGGCTTGTGCGGCGGAAAGGAGGGCCGGGTAGACAAGTTACTGTTGAAGGCCCACTACCGCCGTTACTGTTCAAAGATACACTTCTGAAACAGATGGTGACTACGGAACGCTACACACAGACTATAGTTATGGTTCGTTTAGACACAGGAGAACCCTGTTTAGCACACGTCGTCTTTAAATCAAGTAACCTGACAATGCCGCCCGACTCCACTCCGTTCTAGAAATACAACGCTGTCAGTACTAGAAACAACTGAAATAAATTGACACGCTGACGGCAGCGCAGAATAAATAAGTGTGATTACGCGTGTGCTTTTGCTGCGTGTCCTAACTGCTGTCAAAGTTCATTAGGTGTGTCGACAAGGCACAACAAACACAAACGGTACTGAAATGTGTCTTCAAATTTACGGGTAGTGGTACTTTAACCCATTCTACTCCAAGACCGAAATCCCCAAATGTTGCCGTTGTCCTATGAAGACTGCATGGCAGTGCAGGACACAGATCGACCATGATACTTCAAGGGTGATGCCAGAATAGCTTGGCGCCCATAGGCGCCAAGCTATTTTGGCATCACCCTTGAACTGTCATGGTCGATCCTTATCTTGCTGCGGTGTGTCCGGGGTAGAATGAGTTAACCCATTCTGCCCTACGACCGAAATCCCCAAATTGTGAAGTTGGCCTCTGAAGGGCCGTGTTACAATTCTAGAGACAGATCAAGCATGAAATGAAATGAAATTAAACTTTATTTTGCAAGGATAAAAGAATAGTGTGCAGACCGTTATTCATTCTTGTCGGCCTTGCTGCAAACTACAGGTGGAAAAAAAAAAACTTCACACACACACACACACACACACACACACACACACACACACACACACACACACACACACACACACACGACACACACACGCTCGTACGCACCACACACGCGCGCGCGCGCACACACACACACACACACACGCACACACACACACACACACACACACACACACACACACACACACACACACACACTCCACACACACACAGACACACACACGCACGCACACACACGTACACACCTATGGGCGCCAAGCTATTCTGGCACCACCCTTGAACTATCATGCCCGATCCATGTCTTGCTGTGGTGTGTCGGGGCTGAATGAGTTAAAGCGATCTGCTCCAAGCAACAAAGGGTTAAATAGAGGTTTGCAATATCTCCTTTAGAAATGTTCTTGTTATGTCTTGCAATAACTTGACTCATGATGTTGCGCAACCGGACTACGTTAACTTTTGTTCCATTATGAAGTTTGAATATCGTGAAGACTTCACCGCTCTTGTCGGCTTTAGTGCGTAGGAGAGTCCCCTCCCCCCCTCCCCCCTCGTGCACGCAGGGGCAGTAGCACACCACTGTTACCAGCGCATGTCTGCTGAGGTGGATCGTGAAACAAGGGTAGAAAGATTAGCCGAGACAAGACAGCATTGACAGCCGTGTCACTAGTGGTAGCATCGAATTTTAGCCATCAAAGCCGGCCGCCCTGCAGCATGTCGTTGGCGCCTGCGCCTGAGGCGCTAAGCTATTCTGTCGGCATCACCCTTGAACTAAATGGTCGATCTGTCTCCTAATCTGTAACGTAGTCGTCTTAGGACAATAAAGCAAATTTAAAACACTCACCACCCTTGAACTAAAAAAGTTTATCTATCTCCTAATCTGTAATTGTAGCCTTAATAGCACAATCAGCAAAAAAATACTTTTAAAAATCAACCTCAGGATGTAATGGGTTAAGAACCCGTTTTTATTGACGATGATTTTAACATTTGACAACATTTACCGTTCAGTGCAACTTTAACTTAATATTGACCTCGGTAAGTGCTCAGTACTGACGCAGCAGCGCCTGTGATGTGCCGGTGTGCACGTACCAAGGCCACTGCCACAGTGAACGTGCTCAGAAAGAGCAAGGTTTATTTTTAACAATCACGTCCATTCCACTGTTGTCTGATGCCCTGTTGTTTTTCACTCGTGTCAAACTATTGCGCACTAACAGATAATACTGGTTTACCGATAACGCGCCCCAGTTCGTGTCTGGATTGTCAGGTTATAACTGGATGCTGCGTACTGTGACCTGATCGTACTTTTGTTATTAAAAAAAAAAGCAGGTAAAGGTGGTAAGCTTTTTTTTTTTTTTTTGAGGGGTGGGGGTTGGGGGGAGGGGGGGGGGTGGGATTGGGGGTTGTGGGGGGGATGAAAGGGAGGGAGAACATTTTTCTATAACTTAAAAGTATGTGTGTGTTTCCTAGAGCGTGTGCAGGATGGTTTCCAGGGGAGAATACTTTTGTCCTTATTTGACAGTCGACAATATATTTCTTTTTTTTCTTCCGAGATTTTCATTGTTATACGATACAAATCCCGCTTTTTAAAAAAAAATGGACATACTTCCATTAAAAACGCGAAAAGTGTCTGTAAGTGTACCCGCAAACAAAGAGCCAAGCTGACAGCAAAACAAGAAAATTGTATTTGTTGCTTACTTCAGACTGTTCAGCCTACTGTCTGAGCTACCTTCACACAAAAATTGGATGAGTTATCGCCCATGGCTACCTTGGAGGACACAGGGTTTCATTAGTGGTGAAAACAAGCAAATCTGGACACACTCTGTAAAGCACGTTTCCTGTGATATGTTTTAACATACAAGTTGTGTGGATTGCTTATGATGTTATTAACTGCCTCAAACGAAATTTGACTCGAAAAATTCATTAGAGAACCAGAACTTCCGGTGCACATCATTTTTTAAAAATAAATCTTATTTGATTTAATGTGAATTACTTTCAAACCATTTTTTATGCTCCAGCGACTGACACAGAGATAAAGAACACACCCATATCCATTTGATCAGGTAAATATGGCCGCTAACCTAAAAATAAAGAACTTTTTGATTTTATTTTTGTAGGCCATGTTGATTATTTAGGTGCCTTTGACAAACGAAAAGTAGGTCAAGACCAAACAGGCCGGATTTTCATGCACACTGACCCTAGTGACACTGCACATTGGTTGGCTTTCAGCTGTGTCCTTTGCATATGCTCCCCATTTCACTTTCAATAGATTGTGATGGTATTGTCACTGATGGCGTAAAAAGTCATCGATGTGCGATTTTTAAGACTAAACATTCTATTTGCACACGACATAATACACTCTTCATAACATTTTCTAATAATTGACGTCAAAATAATCCGGATTAAAGCATATTTACGAAGAAAAGCGCTATGGTGAAAAATTCGCGTTTTAATGGAAGTCAGTATATATAATGGCCGACTTGCAAGCAAGACTCCCAAACACTTGGAACACCAGAGGGAAAAACAAAACAATGGCGAACTGGGGTGGGGGGGTGGGGTGGAGGAGATGCGGGTGTGGGGGGGGGGGGTATTGGTTGCGCCGCACACGTTATTTGCGGCTTACAGGTTGGCATTCATCGTTTTTCTACTTATAATTATTGTTATTTCAACTACAGGTGTAGTCACATTTGGATAATATTGAAGTTGATCGGCAGGGGGAGGGGGGGATGGGGAGGTAGCAGGCCAAGCGTGTGTGAGATCCTCTTCCACCTTCTCCCCAACCGCCGAAATATCGAAAAGCGGGGGGCAGCGGGATGTGCGGGGGGGGGGGGGGGGGGGGGGTGGGGGAAGGGTCCCAGACCATTGAAAAAGGGACTTTGATATAGCATTTTACAGAATCTAGAATCAACATCCCCACCCCACCCCCACCCCACCCCAGCCCCCACCTCACCCCGCCACCGCAAATCTGCCCCTGCTCTTCTGAGCGTGGTTCTTTCTTCGTTTGGACTTTTCTTGTTGATCACGACTGTACTGGAGCTGACGGAGACCACAACATGCCATACAACACGGCACCACAGACCCTTTACATTTGTTACATTTGTCTCAGTCACACACACACACACACACACACACACACACACACACACACACACACACACACACACACACACACACACACACACACACGCGAACTGGCCGGCCACCATGATGTGATAACCGGTTGCTCCGAGTCGGTAACAGTGTGACACTTAGATAAAACACTGCGTCAAGGGCCACATGTTTGTCCGACGTGATCCCACAGCGGGTGTAAGCCGCTCACCAAGTTGGGAGGTTTGCCGTCACATAAGCCGACCGCCTATCGGGAAAAGCCAATCACCGAGAAGTGAGCGGGTTTGAGTAGCCATGTGGCCACTTCTCGCCGCGTTAACTCATTCAGCCCCGACACACCACAGCAAAGACATGGATCGAGCAGGATAGTTCAAGGGTGGTGCCAGACTAGCTTGGCGCCCATAGGCGCCAAGCAAGTCTGGCATCACCCTTGAACTATCCTGCTCGATCCCGTCTCTAGAATTGTAATTCAGTCCTTCAGAGGGCAAATTCAAATATGTTTGGATTTCGATCCTGGGGCAGAATGTGTTAATCACTTTTGTTGTTTTTTACGGATGTGGCTTAGAAGTAACAATCCGTTACAGATTTAGTACACCAGTATTATAAGACATTCACAGATTTTATATTCCAATGCCTTAGAATTATTTAACGTTTACAGAATGATTTCATCTTTACTGTTCCCCCGTCCACACAATTGCAATTACCCCGGCTTTACTAAGGGATAAATTAAGGTCTTTGAATTGAACTGAATATGTGCTAGCACGAAACGAAGATTTCAGACTGTTTACTTACCACGTTGTTAGCATACTGAACGAAGGTTGCATTAGGCCGGTTGCGAGTTCCCGAGCAGCGCGAGAACGCACGCTAGATTACGCGACTTTAAGCCAAGACTAGACTTGGTGAGCCACGAAATGTGGGCAACTGGGCTAGCTCTGACGCTTACCCGATATCGTTTTGCTGTGAATCACAAGTAATATGCGGCAAAAAATTAAGCTGACATTAACGAAGGACTGAGTACGATTGCTTCCTGGTCATACAGTTGTTACAATACAGCCTTTGTTTATTTTTGTGGGAAGTTGATAAGGCTGAGGAAAACGATCTCTCAATTTTCCTGCTCGCACTGCCGATCGTCCATAGTTACGAGCTGTCTTGCCTGCCACAGCCCACCGCGCTGTCTCGCCTCTCGCGCTAGTTTGGGGGAAGTCGCGACCTCGGAATTGGGGACTAACTTCACTTGTCATTCTAGTGATAGTGCCAGGGTGGTGCCAGAACAGTGTACACGGTGCATCAAGGCGTCTAATGGAGCCAGTGAGAGTTTACTTGTGTCTCTGAAAGTTGAGCGGTACTAGCATTTACCCTGATGTGTCATTAAAGCCATCCGCGGCACATCTCTAATGTCTTAGCCCCGACGCACTAATGGAACGACCATGATAATTCAAGGGTAGTGACAGATTAGCTTGGCGCCACTAGGCGCCAAGCTAATCTGGCACAACCCTTGAATTATCATGGTTGATCGCGCATCTCCGGCAACAATCGATAGGTGACACATCAAACATTTGGGAAATGCGGCCATGGTGTTAAATGGATGCACTGTTTTTTTAAAAATGTATACTAGTGAGTTTAGATAGTTTATGTGTATGTATGAGAAAAGGGTATTGGGGGGTGGGGGGGGGAGGGGGGGGGGGAAGGAGGGGGTAAGGGTGTTGCGGTTGACGTGAACGTGTAACTTTTATTCTTGTTTCTATTGTGTATGTTACACCGCTGCGCCAAAATTTCCCCTCGGGGATAATAAAGTATTATTGTATTGTATTGTAGTGTACTGTATTGTATTGTGCTGTACTGTATTGTACTGTATTGTACTTTATTGTAATGTACTGTATGTGTATTGTATTGTACTGTATTGTACTGTACTATATTGTACTGTACTGTATTTATTGTATTGCACTGCATTGTACTGTACTGTACTGTATTGTACTGTATTGTCTTGTACTGTATTTTATTGTACTGTATTGTATTGCACTGTATTGTATTGTACTGAATTGTATTGTATTGTACTGTATTATACTGTGCTGTATTGTATTGTGCTGTATTGTATTGTATTGTACTGTATTGTATTGTGTGTATTGTACTGTGTTGTGTTGTGTTGTACTGTATTGTACTGTATTGCATTGTGTTGTACTGTATTGTACTGTATTGTACTGTATTGTATTGTACTGTGTTGTATTGTATTGTACTGTATTGTACTGTATTGTATTGCATTGTACTGTATTGTATTGTACTGTATTGTATTGTATTGTATAGTATTGTATTGTATTGTACCTGTAGACGGTTCATTGCGTTCAGAGCAACGGTTCGTCGGGCGTAAAAGAGCACTCCAGTTTAAGTTCTGGCCATGCACTTTGCAACTTTAACCCTTTGCATGTCGGTAGCGGTTTTTGTCGCGGTGAATCACCGCAATAATAACCGCTACCGACATGCAAAGGGTTAATACTTATACGACGCTTTCTCTTGGCTACGTAAGAGCGATCTCTACCTCCTTTTCATCTTTATGTTTTGGAATATGACACTTGCTCACTTCTAGCGATAGGCTTATCATCTGTATGACTGCGCGTGTGATGACCCGCGACTGGCTGACGTCGGCGTGAGTGAGGACACGACCTGGAATGACAGTAGGTGGCGCTGATATGACGTTCGAGACGCTTCGCTCCGCAGCCGAGTAAATCCTTCTCGACCTCAGTCGCAGCCTAACAAACACCGTCCGTTGGGCTGACGCCGCGGACCACAGTAGACCCGCGCACGACTGTGCACGGGCCCACTGCGGCCGACGTCGGCCCGAGGACCTTCTGCTTACATAACAGTGCACGCTGCCCGGCGTCCAGTCACGCTGGGTTGTTAGAGAGTTGGATCATTACGAATAATGTTCACATGAAACTGTAGGCATCAACCCCTTTAGTACCGGGACAATTTGAACACCACCCAACTGCAAGAGGTATAGATCCTCATGAGCCCCCGCAGTCGCGGGGGCTCATGAGGATCTATACCTCTTGCTGACGACACTCTGAATCCGTGTTTGAGGGACAGCTGGGGCTTGTTAGTGTTGAGTCGACGAAGCCTGCAGAAAGTTAAAAACACGGTCGGCGGTCACTGGCACTGGACGGGTTAACCCCTTCACGTGCGCTGAACCCGGGATCATAAATTCAGTCTGAAAAACAGCTGGGGCCACTTTTGGTTTGGTCGGCAAGAAGCGTAGCTTCGCACGAGCCCCTGCCGCAAATGCGTGTCAGTGCTCATGTGGGTCTGTGTTTCTTGCGCTGGAGACAGTAATGTTCTAAGCGAGCTAGCGACCTCCGGCCAAGGGCTAACACCTGATCACAACCGGCATGATACCGACGCTTGGACATCCACAGTCAAACGTTTCACATCGGTTTTGAAAACGCTTTTGTTAATCCCCGAGACGGATAAAGATTTGTACGCTGTGGTTCCGGTTTCAGGCCACTTTATAAATTTCAAATACAAGCGATCAAAAATTTCGAAACTTTCAGTAGCTGAGCTGACCCTTCGCACCACGTGAATGTCCTGTGTCTGTCTTGTACTGCGTTTGTCTTCAGAGTGAATGCGTGTGTGTCACGTGAGCGTGCGTGTTGGTTCAGTTCGCGGCGCTTTGAGCAGATTCGCTGAACTGTGTAAAGCGCCTATATAATAACGGGCATAATAATACAATTTTTAATAAAGTAAGGCAATGTGCGCTCCAGGCGCAAAGCCGCAGACATGAATACACCGGAGCTGTCATGGCTACTGTGGTTCTATCCCGGGTTAATCCACTGCATCATTCCGGCGCCTTGTTAACCTGTTTAGCCTCGACGCCCTACAACAGGAGATGGATCGTCCATGATAATGCAAGGGTAGTGCCAGATAAGCTTGGCGCCTTCAGGCATACCCTTGCATTATCATGGTCGATTCATCTCCTGCAACTGATATGCCGCCTTTGGGTGAAACCTCGAATAATTGGGAATGCAGTAGTAAGCTTAAATGGATTACTCAAGCACTGCCATGGGGCGACTCGGCATGATCAAACTATCTGAGTGAAATGCCAGTCCAGACGGCCATACACTGGCTGGAGCCGTCAAGTTTGGTCCTGCTGACGCTGGGCAGTGAAAAGGGCGGCCACCCCGTTACGTTCCGCTGGTGAGCGGACAAGCGGGCAATCTCGCCTCTTCCATCACTCTCGCGCCTACAGTTTTATGCAACGTCCAGTGGCTGGCGTAGGAAGATTTATACAGAAAGACGGGTTGACAGTCCAGAAAAAAGTGGTGCTGGGGGCTGGGCTGGGAGGTTGGGGGGGGGGGGAGGGCGGGGTGGAGGTTGGCGGGTGCGGGAATGTAGGAGACAAGTTGAGTCAAGTTTATTTCTGAAAGGAGGTGTTATACGTAGTAATTTCTAAAGCGAATTTACAATGAACAAGAAAGGCAAAGCCATTATGGCTCTCATGTATAACCCATTTACATATGTGTGACATTTGTGATAAGGGCTCGCTTCTGCATCAGCAAAATCCAGATTTTCTGAAAATGTAAGCATTTTTCACACACCTGTCAACCCCCCGTGACCCTTGACCTGTGTGATGAGTCGATTCAATTAGTATGCATAGGAAGGTATCATCATCAGCTATCTTTGTGCCAAATTTTGCTGAAAAAGTTTGCTTAAATGTGGATAATACCTACAATTTTATCAAAAAATGGCATTTTACACACATTTGCCAGCGTCTTGTGACCCTTGACCTTTCCGAGGGGTCATCCAAATTAGTATGCATAGATAGGTCTTACCTTCAGGTATCTCTGTACCAAATGTGGGTTTGAAGTTGTGAATAGTATTTGAGAAAAAACATCTTTTGTCGAAATATGGTTATTTTTTAAAACCTATTTCCTGAGCTCTCGTGACCCTTGACCTTTCTGAGGGATCAACCAAATTAGTGTGCATAGAAAGGTCATCCCATCAGGTATCTCTGTAGCAAGTTTGGGTTTGAAGTTGTGAACATTATTTGAGAAAAAACATCTTTTGTTAAAATAATGGCTATTTTTCACCTATTTCCTGAGCTCTTGTGACCCTTGATTTTTCCGAGGGATCAACCAAATTAGTATGCATAAAAAGGAATTACCATCAGGTACCTTTGTACCAAGTTTGGGTTTGAAGTTTGAATAGTATTTGAGAAAAAATAAATTATGTCAAAATATAGTTAATTTTGATATATTTCCTGATCCCCTGTGACCTTGACCTTTGTGAGAGGTCACTCAAATTGGTATGTTTAGAAATGTCTTGCCACAAAGTATCCTTGGGCCAAGTTTGAAGCTGTGGCTTGAATAGTCCTCGAGAAAATGGCAACGTTAAAGTTTACCACGGACGACGGACGACGGCCGACGGCTGCGGACGGAAGCCGGACGGACGACCACTGGCCCAAAACATAGACTCACTTTTGCTTCGCACTTGAGCCAAAAATTAATAGAATTTATAATAATAATAATAATAATAATGGCTACTTATATAGCGCTTATCCTTAAATAAGCTCTAAGCGCTTTACAAATAAAGAGTGGGAGTGGAGGGGTCATAAAACCAGAGAAACAACGGATTTTGCAATACACACACACACACACACACACACACACACACACACACACACACACACACACACACACACACACACACACACAATCACACACACACACACACACATATGTACATAATGACAAAGAACTGAGCTACATTGGGGTATCAAACAGGTGGGTCTTTAGGGCAGATTTAAAGGCAGTGAATGAGGGAGAATGTCTAATGTCCATAGGTAGAGAGTTCCAGACAACAGGCCTCTTGCAGTTAGGTCGTGTTCAGTTTTTTCTCGGCAGTGAAGGGGTTAAGAACCCTAGCGCAAACATTGCTAGATATGACCGGGCCCGGCTACCAACAGTAACCACCTCTCTGTCTGTCTCTGTGCCTATCTGTGTTTCTCTGTCTGTCTCTGTCTGTCTGTCTGTGTGTCTCTCTCTGTACCTATCTGTCTGTCTGTCTGTCTCTCTCTAATCATTACGAAGGCTCTAGCCATATCAAGTCATAAAGGTTCCTACCCCACAGAGGCGGCGCGTTATGTGTTGCGGTTACGAGATGTTAACTACACAACGTTGTCAGATGGAATGTTCTGACCGGTGAACCAACTAAACTGGATGGTGCAGTGCGTTCATTGGCTTTCATTTCAATCTCTGTTCTGTGCCCAGTGTCTCAGGGTCACGGCCTCTTTATTGACACTTGAAGCACAGACAGATAAAGACGTGCTGCCAGATTATCTAGCACGTATGAATATAAGCTAACCCTTTGGCTGTCGGTAGCGGTTTTGTCGGAATCATCTCGCGCTCTTTGTCGAGATGATTTGGTGTGGAAGGGTTAGAGCCCGACAGAAATCATGGCGACAAAACCGCTACCGACAGCTGTGCGCCCCTGCGTGCCTGTTTTTGTTGGTCTGGTTGGTTCCTTGCACTGTACTCGCTGTGTCCCTGCGTGCCTGGTTTTGTTGGTCTGGTTGGTTCCTTGCACTGTACTCGCTGTGCCCCTGCGTGCCTGTTTTTGTTGGTCTGGTTGGTTCCTTGCACTGTACTCGCTGTGCCCCTGCGTGCCTGGTTTTGTTGGTCTGGTTGGTTCCTTGCACTGTACTCGCTGTGCCCCTGCGTGCCCGTTTTTGTTGGTCTGGTTGGTTCCTTGCACTGTACTC
Source organism: Semisulcospira habei (assembly GCA_036245525.1). NCBI lineage: Eukaryota > Metazoa > Mollusca > Gastropoda > Semisulcospiridae > Semisulcospira > Semisulcospira habei. The sequence goes on along the minus strand of BTPG01000008.1, from coordinate 4,231,462 downwards.
GCTGTGCCCCTGCGTGCCTTTTTGTTGGTCTGGTGGTTCCTTGCACTGTACTCGCTGTGCCCTGCGTGCGTGGTTGGTTGTCCTTGCACTGTACTCGCTGTGCCCCTGCGTGCCTGTTTTGGTTGGTCTGGTTGGTTCTTTGCACTGTACTCGCTGTGCCCCTGCGTGCCTGATTTTGTTGGTCTGGTTGGTTCATTGCACTGTACTCGCTGTGCCCCTGCGTGCCTCTTTTTGTTGGTCTGGTTGGTTCCTTGCACTGTACTCGCTGTGCCCTGCGTGCCTGTTTTTGTTGGTCTGGTTGGTTCCTTGCACTGTACTCGCTGTGCCCCTGCGTGCCTGTTTTGTTGGTCTGGTTGGTTCCTTGCACTGTACTCGCTGTGCCCCTGCGTGCCTGTTTTGTTGGTCTGGTTGGTTCATTGCACTGTACTCGCTGTGCCCCTGCGTGCCTCTTTTTGTTGGTCTGGTTGGTTCCTTGCACTGTACTCGCTGTGCCCCTGCGTGCCTGTTTTTGTTGGTCTGGTTGGTTCCTTGCACTGTACTCGCTGTGCCCCTGCGTGCCTGTTTTTGTTGGTCTGGTTGGTTCCTTGCACTGTACTCGCTGTGCCCCTGCGTGCCTGTTTTTGTTGGTCTGGTTGGTTCCTTGCACTGTACTCGCTGTGCCCCTGCGTGCCTGTTTTGGTTGGTCTGGTTGGTTCTTTGCACTGTACTCGCTGTGCCCCTGCGTGCCTGATTTTGTTGGTCTGGTTGGTTCATTGCACTGTACTCGCTGTGCCCCTGCGTGCCTCTTTTTGTTGGTCTGGTTGGTTCCTTGCACTGTACTCGCTGTGCCCCTGCGTGCCTGTTTTTGTTGGTCTGGTTGGTTCCTTGCACTGTACTCGCTGTGCCCCTGCGTGCCTGTTTTGGTTGGTCTGGTTGGTTCTTTGCACTGTACTCGCTGTGCCCCTGCGTGCCTGATTTTGTTGGTCTGGTTGGTTCATTGCACTGTACTCGCTGTGCCCCTGCGTGCCTCTTTTTGTTGGTCTGGTTGGTTCCTTGCACTGTACTCGCTGTGCCCCTGCGTGCCTGTTTTTGTTGGTCTGGTTGGTTCCTTGCACTGTACTCGCTGTGCCCCTGCGTGCCTGTTTTTGTTGGTCTGGTTGGTTCCTTGCACTGTACTCGCTGTGCCCCTGCGTGCCTGTTTTTGTTGGTCTGGTTGGTTCCTTGCACTGTACTCGCGTGCCCTGCGTGCTGTTTTGTGTCTGGTGGTTCCTTGCACTGTCTGCGTCTGCCGCTCTGGATGTGTGTGTGATGGACTGTACACAGACATGGGATGATCTCCTGTAGAATCAGCCTTCCAGCTGATCGCCTTGAAAACAGGTAGTAGGAAACCAAAAAGCGCTACCAACAGCCAAAAGGTTAACTTATTCAAGGCGCCCCTCATCAATAGATGCGACAACGCTATACGACTCTACCGCAGCTGTTGATACGGGGCGCCATGAATGAGCTGATGCTATACATAGAGTTGACGATGCAGCCTATGTGAAGATTTGTCTTCCAGCTGTTTAATAAATCGATTGAAAGAGCTGTACAATAACTGGGTGTAGGGGGCTCTGGATAGAGGTAGTACCGGCCTTTGCTGTTCGGCAGCTGCGTCCTACATAGGACGGACGGGCATCATTGGTCCTCATCCATCTCCTTAATCTCTCACGTGCTGGCTCCAAGCGCCACATTCTGGCAAACCACCTCAGCTGGTGGGCTAAACCACGTGAGGGGGTGGTGTTCACATTGCACCACTAGGCGGATGAGCTGTTTCTGACAGCCAACGGCTAGAGGACGGAGGAGATCAGGTTGGATCCAACGGCCAATGTGGGGGAGTAAACCCTTCAAATCAGGAGTGGAGCCCCGAAGGCAGACAGCTGCCTGTATTCACGCACTGTTCTGGCAGCTCCTGCAGCCAAACTGGTGCCAAACGTACTGCTTTGTATTCCTTTGGATACATCAGCGAGGCCGAGAGGGGGATCTTGACGACTGGGCATCCCAGGATCTCCACACACTTCGCCCAGGCTTGCGCACTGGAGAGGTCACTCCAGTGACTGACCCAGCAAGCGCATACTCCATTGTCTTCCGAGACAGGATGCCGAACACAATAACTGCCCATCCCCAACCAAACTCCACCCACCGGGTCCCCCGGAATTAAGGGATTATTTGAAATAAGAAGAAAAAAAAACCGGATTGGAAAATGTTAGACCGAAGCCCCCTTAACCCCCCACCCACCCACCCACCCACCCTCCTCCCCTACCCCCACCTACCCACCTTCACCACTGCTGGACTGAACCGTCATTATAACAAATAAATCGTATCGCACAATTGTTGATGGCTATTAGTGTTATGTGTGTCGCTTGCTTGTTTATGTGCTACCTTTATTACCTTGTGTGGTACCTTTATTACCTTGTGTGGTACCTTTATTACCTTGGTGTGGTGCAGACGTCGTGGGCAACTCCTATAAAATCTTCGTTCGCGAAGTCAAGCCAAGAGGGTACCTATATTACCGTGTGTGGTACCTACAAGTATTTAGGTGTTCTTTTTGACAACGCGCTCAACTGGAAACAAAACACAGATGCTATTGTGAAAAAAAACGCATACCCGTCTTTACTGTTTGAGAAAGCTCAGATCATTTCATGTAAGCACTCAGCTTGTACAGATGTTTTACTGCTCCAGTATTGTTAGCATTTTAACTTTTGGACTGACGTGCTGGGGGAGAAATTTATGTAACAGAGACCAAGATCGCCTTAACAAAGTAATCCGGAAAGGGGGCGGGGTGATTGGTAGGGCACAGGATAATTTGGAGACACTGTACAACAGACGGATTACGAACAAACTGGGTGACATTCTTGATGACAAAACACATTCACTTAGATATGAATTTGACAGCAGACGTATCGAACGAAGTGGCAGACTCCGAGTACCCAAAAGTAGTACATCACGTTATGCCAACTCTTTTGTCCCTCAGGCTGTTACCATTTTCAACAGTAATATCAGTAGATAGTGTCGGTCAACATTCTTCCGTCCTTAGTACTAGCCCTCTCAGTATTATTATTATTATTATTATATTATTATTATTATACAAAGGTAACAATACGTCTGTTACAGTTCATTTGAGTGTTATGGGTTATTTAACGATTTTTTTTAAAATGAGTGAATGATGATGCCATGTGTTGTATGGGCAGACAGTGAATTTCCCCGTGAGGGATTAATAAAGTATTATTGTATTGTATTGTATTTATTACCTGGTGTCGTGCCTTTATTACCTTGTGTGGTACCTTTATTACCTTGTGTGGTACCTATATTACCGTGTGTGGTACCTTTATTTCCCTTGTGTGGTACCTTTATTACGTTTTGTGGTACCTTTATTACCTTGTATGGTATCTTTATTACCTTGTGTGGTACCTTTTTTTGCCTTGCGTGGTACCTATATTGCTTCTCATATCGTTGCCCTTCAAGCTGGTTGTTTATCACTCAAACTTCACAATCAGTTTATCATGTCCGTAATAAAGAAACCTATAACTCAACACTGTCAACATTTCATGGACAATAATCTAACACAGATCTGCCCAAAACAGGACCGCATTCCAGGCGCACACAGGGGGTCGTGTTCAATTTTAGTGCAGGCCGACACGTATCAGTGCCAGTCAGGTGGTCTGTGACTTTGGACCTTACGGCTGAAAGCCGTAAGGTCCTAAATCACAGGCCAGCCTGCACACGTATATAATCAACCCTGACATTGATCCTGTCTTCTCCGCTCACTTAGTATCGACGTATTTGCACCACATTTGACATAACTACAGCTAGATATGATCGCCAATATAGGATCACGTTTAATCCTTTCATTGCCGAGAAAAAGTGATCACGATCCAGCTGCAAGAGGCATAGATCCTCATGAGCCCCCCGCAGTCGCGGGGGGCTCATGAGGATCTATGCCTCTTGCTAAAACCGCTTTGAATCCGCGTTGTTTTGACGGCGGGGGATGACAGGCGGCGCGGAGTTCAGCCAGATTTCATGATTAGAAACACGGTGTGCGTCCACGGGCAGTGAAGGTGTCAAAGCCCCGGCCTAATGCACGGCAATGACTGACTGTGGTCACAACCAATGTGCAGGTTTGGCTGGAAGCTTGGCACGCCGCCCACAGGTACGTGCGATCATTGCGATATAATCGATCACAGAAACAGTCTTCCATACACAAAGTAGGCGGACATTAGTGTACGGACATTTGTTCGTTTCCAGGGGCCGATCTGGTGGGGTGGGGGCGGGGGGCGGGGTTTTGGGGCGGTTGAAGGGGTTACGGATCCCCGGTACCAGACACTCCCCCCCCCCATCCCCCGCGCACGCACGTACACACACATACATACACACTCACACCCTCTCTTGTTTGATTTTTCGGCCGCTGGGAAGCAGTGAAATGGCGTCTCAAGACCTTTTGTATTATTTGTATCAGGCTGACGGTCCTAAACAAAAAGTTGCCCCCCACCCCCTCCCCCCCTGCCCCCCCCCTCCCCACGCCCCTCGAGGTAACTGCTGATCCGCCCATGGTTCCTACTATCTGTTGTCAAGGCGATCAGCTGGAAGGCTGATTCTACAGGAGATCATTCCATGCCTGTGTACAGTCCATCACACACACAGTCCAGAGCGGGCGGACGACAGCAAAGCGAGTACAGTGCAAGGAACCAACCAGACCAACAAAAACAGGCACGCAGGGGCACAGCGAGTACAGTGCAAGGAACCAACCAGACCAACAAAAACAGGCACGCAGGGGCACAGCGAGTACAGTGCAAGGAACCAACCAGACCAACAAAAACAGGCACGCAGGGGCACAGGACAATTGGCCCCAGACGTTTGCTGGACAACAATCGGCTTCAGTCTCCCCTTTTCTTTTCATCGGCTTCAGCTGTTTCTAAAATTGAGGTTGTTCAGCTTTAACACATTCGGGGAATGCTGTGTTGGGATACGCGGCCATATGACGTGCATCTAAATGCGCCACGTCTGGAATAAGTTAACTGTATACGGCCATGTTTTCCAATTAGAAACACGCCCCACTAACTTGAGATTTAAGACTTGTTTCAACGCACTGTGTGCAAGTGTAACGGATGGATCGATCATGATATCGCAAAAGTAGTGCCTGATTAGTGCCGTAAAGTGCACTGGTACTGAGACACTATCCTGAGCCATCACTATCGATCCGTATTAGCGGTTAACCTCAAAGGACGTACATTTTGTTTCTGTAATCCGAGTTGAGTGAACGACCCAAAAAAAACACACCCGTCCACTAAAGAACGTGGACACAAATTGGTCACAGCAAGAGGCATAGATCCTCATGAGCCCCCGCAGTGGCGGATGCTCATGAGGATCTATGTCTCTTGCAGTTAGAGCGCGTTCACTTTTACTGGGCAGTGAAGGGGTTAAAGTCATACTAGAAGCAACAAAGTTTAACTCATTCGAGACTGACGTACTACCTCCGGATACGCGGCGTAAGCCGGGTGTACATACGGAGCAGGCATAAGCCGCGTATCCGGAGGTAGTACGTCTCGAATGAGTTAAAGACTCACGTACGCTGCGCCCACACAAAGTCAGCCGGGCAATAAAATACAACTTCTTGACGACATTCATGATTTATGCAAGGCCCAGCGGCGGGATATTGGGGAAAAAAAGTCAATATTGACTGAACTTTTCTCACTTCCAGAGACGAACGGCTCTCGTGTTCAAATCAACTGCTTGCCGCACACTGCCAACAAGAATCAGACTAACAGACGTTGATAGCTTAAGGGTACGCCTGATTAGCTCGGCGCCGCCAGGCGCCGAGCTAATCAGGCATACCCTTGAGCTGTCAACGGACTATCCTTCTGCAAATGCTGCTGCATGAGAAAGAGTAAATTAAAGTCGTTATCAGTAGGAGGACCATGTAGCATATTCATGCTGTGAGGTTACGTAAAAATGTATGTCATCGGTATCACACAGATTCCTACTTCACATTCTTTATGTTGTTTTTTCCCCCTCTGTGTTCCTATCTACCGCCCAAGGTAGGCCTTTTAGTCAGCAAACGACACACGCAGTCTGTCGAGGAAAACATCAAGCGTCCGTATTGTCTTTCAAGGGCATTACGGCCGGTTGGATCCAGTTTCTAGGTCAACTTATCAGTTACCACCCGGTTAACAACAGCAACAACTGAAGCAGTTGCGGGGGCCGCTCTTGATGATCTATGCCACTTGCTGGTGTCGTGTGACGCGTGCCTCGGGCCGACTGGACTAGTGAACCAGGACTAGCGGTTCGCAAGAAAATCAGCTGACGTGCTCGCAGTTCTGAAGTTGCCATCAGAGCAATGGCCAAACTGGCGTGGACTGACAGCCGTGTGCTCATTTCCTTATTTTATTCAGTTGAAATCAGTGAAATTGCAATCCAGGGGGAAAAAAACCCGGATCTGTTCAATAGCATGTCCGTTGAAAGGTCCTGGTAAATCAAAGTGGCACAGTTAGAGTGCGCCTGAGTTGATCAGTGTTCAGGTCGTACTCCATAGGCAATAGATTTCCCTGTCCCCCATAACCCGTCTGTCAGGGCCGTCTATTATCACTTCGGTGCCGTGGACGTTAAACCCGGAACTAACCAACCAATCAAATCAGTGAGATTGCGTAACACATCCAGCCACACGGCAGTATTTCCCAAATTTTGGAGGCGTCGTCTAACGACTGTGTCGATCGACCATGATAATTCAAGGGTAGTGACAGATTAGCTTGGCGCCGACAGGCGCCAAGCTAATCTGGCACTATCCTTGAATTATCATGGTCGACCCATCTCCTGCTGTAGGGCGTCGGGGCTTGATGGATAAACAGGTTGTTTAGCAGCTAAGGCAGTCAGTACCTTCAATGACAGCCAGTCAGGACAAACACGTGTTTAGCAGCGAAGGCAGTCAGTACCTTCAATGACAGCCAGTCAGGACAAACACGTGTTTAGCAGCGAAGGCAGTCAGTACCTTCAATGACAGCCACGGTCAGGACAAACACGTGTTTAGCAGCGAAGGCAGTCACTACCTTCCATGACAGCCAGTCAGGACAGTAGCAGCGAAGGCAGTCAGCACCTTCCATGACAGCCAGTCAGGACAAACACGTGTTTAGCAGCGAAGGCAGTCAGCACCTTCCATGACAGCCAGTCAGGACAAACACGTGTTTAGCAGCGAAGGCAGTCAGCACCTTCCATGACAGCCAGTCAGGACAAACACGTGTTTAGCAGCGAAGGCAGTCAGCACCTTCCATGACAGCCAGTCAGGACAAACACGTGTTTAGCAGCGAAGGCAGTCAGCACCTTCCATGACAGCCAGTCAGGACAAACACGTGTTTAGCAGCGAAGGCAGTCAGCACCTTCAATGACAGCCAGTCAGGACAAACACGTGTTTAGCAGCGAAGGCAGTCAGCACCTTCCATGACAGCCAGTCAGGACAAACACGTGTTTAGCAGCGAAGGCAGTCAGCACCTTCCATGACAGCCAGTCAGGACGCACATTACGTGACTGAAATCTTTGGCAACTCCTTTCAGCCGCCAAGGTCCCGTTTCTCAAATCTTGGAGGTGCTGCCTAATGACTATGTGAGTACCAGTTGCAGGAGACGGATGGACCATGATAATTCAAGGGTAGTGCCAGATGAGCTTGGCGCCTGGAGGCGCCAAGCTCATCTGGCACTACCCTTGAATTATCAGTCATGGTCGATCCATCTCCTGCTGCAGGGACTCGGGGCTCAATGGGTTAATTCAACTCTGAAGAGCCCAGCCGTCCATGGAACGTGGACCCAAAGTGGTCTCAGCAAGAGGCGTAGATCCTCATCAGCCCCCGCGACTGCCCGGCCTCTTAAGGATCTATGCCTCTTGTATTGTATCATGTTGTGTGTGTGTGTGTGTGTGTGTGTGTGCGCGCGTGTGCGTGCGTGCGTATGTGCATGCGTGCGTGTGTGCATGCGTGCGTGTGTGTGTATGTGTGCGTGTATATGTGTGTGAATGTGTGTGTGTGTATGTGTGTGTGTGTGTGTGTATGTGTGTGTGTATGTGTGTGTGTGTGTGTGTATGTGTATGTGTGTATGTGTGTGTGTATGTGTGTGTATGTGAGTGTGTGTGTATGTGTGTGTGTGTATGTGTGTGTGTGTGTGTGTGTTGTGTGTGTGAGGCTAAAGGGGTTAAGGGGTAAACGGTGCAGCTAATTACAATACATCACGCCGGGGGATGAAGTCTCTGTGTAACAGGTGCGGCTAAACCTGACCCCTCCATATTCAGCAAGGCGACACTGACGGAGTAACGAAGCTGTCTGTCATGAGAAGGGACTTTTTAGGACGGGTCGCGGTGGGGCGAATTTAATAGCATGTCCATGATGTCAACGGCGGGCAGGCTAAACCTCTAACAATTGAAGTAACAAGATACAAATTACGTCATATCTAGTTACGCTAACCTCGCAGGAACGTACATTTGGCGCGAAGCGCCGTATGTGCGTATGTATGTATGTATGTATGTATGTATGTGTGTGTATGTATGTATGTATGTAGGTATGTATGTGTGTTTGCCTATGCAGGGGCGGATCCAGGGGTGTCTCGACAGGGGGGGGGGGGGGAGTGAGGGGGGCCAACAGCCCCCCCCCTAGTTTTCCAAACTGTGTCATACAAAATAAATCCAGACCAAAACAGTGACTATCAGGCGAGCATAAATCCATAACAAAGAAAGAAACGCGCTTAAAAAAATAATTACAAATAAGTCTTTGGGAATTTTCTTTAAAATTGTACTGTAGTGTTGTAACAGTTCTCTGTACGCGTGCTTCTTTCTCTTTATTTTAAAATTTTCTTTCTTTTGTTTTTTTGTTTCTTCTTTTTTTTTGGGTGTGCGCGTGTGTGTGTGTGTGTGTGTGTGTGTGTGTGTGTGTGTGTGTGTGTGTGGGGGTTTGGTTTCTGAGACATATTTAGAGTTTGCAGAGGTTACGATTTTTATTTGTTAAAACGTTTCTTCTTCATCTCGGGACACAGCACCGCTTTTGGCACTTTTTTAAAAGTTTAAAAGGAAGGGCTGATCATATCTACATGCACTTGACCTCCTCCCCGCCTCCACCCCACCTCCCTAACAAAACAAGATTAATCGGGCACTTCTGATTCTTATATGGTGTTAATTTTCTTATTGAAAAGAATGTTCTACCTGACAACACTACACTACCAAGTACTCCTCCGTCTGAGGAACAACACAGCCATTTGTGAAAATTGTGATACTGCTCTATACACCCACAAACCTCCTCCATATGAGGAACACAGGATCAGATCACAGAAATAGTCATTATCACTCATGACGATTACTTAAGGGTTAGTTCAAGATTGATCAAAATCAAGACGTTGCACACCTCCCCTCTGGTGACACGCCTCAATGACCACCACATTGCTACTCTGATGGGCACTTGTGCATGTCCACGGCAGACAAAGCTACGCAATCTGTGTGAGACTGGAGACCCACTGTGCTGAGAGAGTGATGTGTGACAGGATTAGGGGATTAGCAATTACCTGTGACACCCGGCCGAGACACTCACAGTGCAGTTGATTTATCGCTTTCTGATCACAGTTGGCGTGTACACAGGCGTAGACTTAACCCTAGATGACTGCCACGTATGAGGATGCAATACCATTCGTAGCGCACAGAAAGAGGTAATGCTTTTCATGAGCCCCTGTGAATGAAGGGGTACATGAAACCCTATGCCTGACTGAGGGACTGAGTTGGGCAAAGATTGGCCACTTTTCCACCGCTGTGGTTGACCAGCAGTCAGCGGCTTATTGCCTCAGTCTGAGGATGCAATGAGGATTGTATCGCCCATAACGAGACACTGATTTACACGAGCCCCTGTTAGTGCGGGGCACATGGCACTCTATGTCTGGGTGAAGTACTGTGACAGGTGCAGGTAAGGAGTGCCAAGTGAGGATATTTGACTATAGGGCCATGAACACGTGAGATAATTGTGAAATACACCGTTCAAGAAAAGAAGAACCATCGAACAGTAAAACACAACTTCCACAAATAACCATCACAATTTTTTTTTTGGGTCAGGGCTGACCGGGGATGGGGTGGGTGGCTGCGGATCCGCCACTGATATGTATGTAAACAAGAGAATCTCCTATATTTCTGTACACACACGCTTGAAACTTGGCGAAATACTTTCTTAAGTGGGTGGCTAAGAGAGCCTCCGAGCATATTGTAATTGAATGTCTCATTGAAGATATAAACAAACGTTCATAGGAAGTCGGTTGACCCAGATTAGAGTCCCGGCAGTTACTTGAACTTTTGCATACAGCTAGTTTGGAGAAAGACATTAGATGAGTTCGTTAGCCAGGACCACCAAGCAAACCCAGGTGGACTAGATATTGTGAATCAACGTTACCTCGTGTAGACACAATGATGCACTATTGAAGCACCCTTGTGCCTGTTTGTTTTCCACTGTATGCGCTTCACGTAGACAACGTGTATTCAGACTGAATGTACGGTAGATGTAAGCAGAAGGTTGGTACAGTAATTGGCAATATTTGTCAGGGTCCTTACTGACAACAGGTTCCTAACTTAGCTGTAGTTGCGCTTGTCAAAGCGTGACTCACTGGTGAAAACCAGCCTGTCCGGGCTGTTTTGTCGTTGTAAGAGTATCTGTGTGTGTTTACTGTTGCAGCACATAGGAAAAAAATCTTTTCCAATCAGTTTTCAACATTTCTAAAAGTCGGATGGGTAAGCCGCCGAGGGTGAATATTCATGAACACTTGTCTCACGAGTTTACATTTAAAGATGTTTATGTGTGAGATGTGTAAGAGTTATGTGTAATGATTTTGTAGTGTTTACTTATGTCCATTTGGAATTTGTAGCTGTGCAAGTGCAGGGAGAAAATGTTCATAATTATGTTATAATGTTTTCATGTCTTGTTTGTACTATTTGTTATAAATGTACCACAACCGAATTTCTCTTTTCGAGCTAATAAAGTACTCTTATTCTTATTCTTATTTATGGCTTTCCTGTGTTTCAGCATATGCACATTATGCTTGTACATCCGTGCATTTTACACAAACTGTTAATGCTAAATATATACTCTGTTGAAGACGGGAAAATGGTTTAGAGATCTGTCAGCTTTGAGGAGTAGTGCTGTTCCTAAAGTATCAGAAGCTGCAATCTAGTTTGTTACCTGCCCCTGCACTGTGTTCATTGCATGAGTTCTGTCAGCTTTGAGGAGTAGTGCTGTTCCTAAAGAATCAGAAGCTGCAATCTAGTTTGTTACATGCCCCTGCACTGTGTTCATTGCATGAGTTCTGTCAGCTTTGAGGAGTAGTGCTGTTCCTAAAGTATCAGAAGCTGCAATCTAGTTTGTTACATGCCCCTGCACTGTGTTCATTGCATGAGTTCTGTCAGCTTTGAGGAGTAGTGCTGTTCCTAAGTATCAGAAGCTGCAATCTAGTTTGTTACATGCCCCTGCACTGTGTTCATTGCATGAGTTCTGTCAGCTTTGAGGAGTAGTGCTGTTCCTAAGTATCAGAAGCTGCAATCTAGTTTGTTACCTGCCCCTGCACTGTGTTCATTGCATGAGTTCTGTCAGCTTTGAGGAGTAGTGCTGTTCCTAATGTATCAGAAGCTGCAATCTAGTTTGTTACCTGACCCTGCACTGTGTTCATTGCATGAGTTCTGTCAGCTTTGAGGAGTAGTGCTGTTCCTAATGTATCAGAAGCTGCAATCTAGTTTGTTACCTGCCCCTGCACTGTGTTCATTGCATGAGGTCTGTCAGCTTTGAGGAGTAGTGCTGTTCCTAATGTATCAGAAGCTGCAATCTAGTTTGTTACCTGCCCCTGCACTGTGTTCATTGCACGAGTTCTGTCAGCTTTGAGGAGTAGTGCTGTTCCTAAGTATCAGAAGCTGCAATCTAGTTTGTTACATGCCCCTGCACTGTGTTCATTGCATGAGTTCTGTCAGCTTTGAGGAGTAGTGCTGTTCCTAAGTATCAGAAGCTGCAATCTAGTTTGTTACCTGACCCTGCACTGTGTTCATTGCATGAGTTCTGTCAGCTTTGAGGAGTAGTGCTGTTCCTAATGTATCAGAAGCTGCAATCTAGTTTGTTACCTGACCCTGCACTGTGTTCATTGCATGAGTTCTGTCAGCTTTGAGGAGTAGTGCTGTTCCTAATGTATCAGAAGCTGCAATCTAGTTTGTTACCTGCCCCTGCACTGTGTTCATTGCATGAGGTCTGTCAGCTTTGAGGAGTAGTGCTGTTCCTAATGTATCAGAAGCTGCAATCTAGTTTGTTACCTGCCCCTGCACTGTGTTCATTGCATGAGTTCTGTCAGCTTTGAGGAGTAGTGCTGTTCCTAATGTATCAGAAGCTGCAATCTAGTTTGTTACATGCCCCTGCACTGTGTTCATTGCATGAGTTCTGTCAGCTTTGAGGAGTAGTGCTGTTCCTAAGTATCAGAAGCTGCAATCTAGTTTGTTACATGCCCTTGCACTGTGTTCATTGCATGAGTTCTGTCAGCTTTGAGGAGTGGTGCTGTTCCTAAGTATCAGAAGCTGCAATCTAGTTTGTTACATGCCCCTGCACTGTGTTCATTGCATGAGTTCTGTCAGCTTTGAGGAGTACTGCTGTTCCTAAAGTATCAGAAGCTGCAATCTAGTTTGTTACATGCCCCTGCACTGTGTTCATTGCATGAGTTCTGTCAGCTTTGAGGAGTAGTGCTGTTCCTAAAGTATCAGAAGCTGCAATCTAGTTTGTTACATGCCCCTGCACTGTGTTCATTGCATGAGTTCTGTCAGCTTTGAGGAGTAGTGCTGTTCCTAAGTATCAGAAGCTGCAATCTAGTTTGTTACATGCCCTTGCACTGTGTTCATTGCATGAGTTCTGTCAGTTTTGAGGAGTAGTGCTGTTCCTAAGTATCAGAAGCTGCAATCTAGTTTGTTACATGCCCTTGCACTGTGTTCATTGCATGAGTTCTGTCAGCTTTGAGGAGTAGTGCTGTTCCTAAGTATCAAAAGCTGCAATCTAGTTTGTTACATGCCCCTGCACTGTGTTTATTGCATGAGTTCTGTCAGCTTTGAGGAGTAGTGCTGTTCCTAAGTATCAGAAGCTGCAATCTAGTTTGTTACATGCCCCTGCACTGTGTTCATTGCATGAGTTCTGTCAGCTTTGAGGAGTAGTGCTGTTCCTAAGTATCAGAAGCTGCAATCTAGTTTGTTACATGCCCCTGCACTGTGTTCATTGCATGAGTTCTGTCAGCTTTGAGGAGTAGTGCTGTTCCTAAGTATCAGAAGCTGCAATCTAGTTTGGTACCTGCCCCTGCACTGTGTTCATTGCATGAGTTCTGTCAGCTTTGAGGAGTAGTGCTGTTCCTAAGTATCAGAAGCTGCAATCTAGTTTGTTACATGCCCCTGCACTGTGTTCATTGCATGAGTTCTGTCAGCTTTGAGGAGTAGTGCTGTTCCTAAGTATCAGAAGCTGCAATCTAGTTTGTTACATGCCCCTGCACTGTGTTCATTGCATGAGATCTGTCAGCTTTGAGGAGTAGTGCTGTTCCTAATGTATCAGAAGCTGCAATCTAGTTTGTTACCTGCCCCTGCACTGTGTTCATTGCATGAGTTCTGTCAGCTTTGAGGAGTAGTGCTGTTCCTAAAGTATCAGAAGCTGCAATCTAGTTTGTTACCTGCCCCTGCACTGTGTTCATTGCATGAGTTCTGTCAGCTTTGAGGAGTAGTGCTGTACCTAAGTATCAGAAGCTGCAATCTAGTTTGTTACATGCCCCTGCACTGTGTTCGTTGCATGAGTTCTGTCAGCTTTGAGGAGTAGTGCTGTTCCTAATGTATCAGAAGCTGCAATCTAGTTTGTTACATGCCCCTGCACTGTGTTCATTGCATGCACAGGCCATAGCCAGTTGTTAGATTACTTGAAATAGGAGACACTGAATTCGTAATGAAAACATCATGATTTACACAAGTAAATAAAGTATTTAAACATATTGTATGTCTGACAATATATAAATCGGTTAGTTCATGAAACGCGCATACAGCTTTAAAAAGAAAGCGGCCTGTTCACATCACACCGCACACCCCCCCGAGCATGCTCATAGTCACTGCTGTGGAAGATGTAAAACGCATACCAAACTAATGAGGCTGCATTTTATAATTTGGACCATACTGGTTTACTTCAGAATCACACTTACATCATCACTGTGACAATGCCCGCTGCATCTTGCCCGAGTTCAGAACTTTCACAGTGCACTTTGTAGCCTATTTAACTCGGGGAAACAAATACATGTATGATGTACATCGATCTTTTTAAGATGGACAATTATATAATTAAGTGTTTGCTTGTGCATATGATGTAGGACTATCATTCCTGCAAACACGAGTTTAGGGTGACATTTGTTAGGTATGTTGTACTGCCGAAATTTTCTCGCTACGAACGAACCTGTGCACAATGTTCATTATCGTTATCAAGCACATCTGTGTTTCCTTGAGCTGGCAAATTCTTTTCACGTATGCATACGTTTCGTCAGTAGTGATCAGAGTGTCTCACAATGAATGTGCACTGAGATGGTTTCTGATCCGACCGAGATATTCAGATGTTACAACAGGCGAAAGACGTGACTGAGATTCCTGAATCTAAATTGTTCAGATCTACAGTGTTCTATTGAGCGTTGAATGCAGAATTTCGGATTTCCGTGAATGCACACTTCCAAGGTCAAGCAGTTCAGAAACAAATCATGAAAATCTTCGACCTCGCCCTGTGTATTTTTGATTTTTGCACGTTATACTTTGCCAAATCGCTGGAGCATCTACCTGCGAAAATCCGCAGGTCCTTTCGAAACGGACTCGCAGCTGCAGATGATGTTTGTGTCTATTCTGGACAGGGGCATTGACGATTTCCTGGATATTACGATTATCCAAGTTCTTTAATCTCACTCTGTCTGTCATGTTGACTAGATTCCTCTGCGGATTTCTCTAAACAATATGAGAACTACTTGAATTACGATAGTTCTTTGTGCAGGTCATAATCTGTCCATGTCCCACGGGTGAATCTCACAAGTTGAGTGATACGAGTGGCATGTGCTTTGCCGCCTCTATTCAGTTCTGCCTCACCAGTAGTAACAACGGTTTGGGGTGGTCCTGGTGGGATTCGAGTAGTTGTGACGTTATTTCCTGCAGGCGGAGTTGTAGCGCCTGCCGTGGTAGCTTGGGTTGTTGCCCCTGCTGTTGTCGAGCCGCCTTCGGTTGTCGGACCAGCAGTGTCAATTGCTCCCCCCGCTGAAGATGTTTCTAAAGTCGATGGCGACACAGTCGCGCCATCTGTCATATATAGTTTAAAAGACTTTTCTAAAATAAAGTCCTTTTGGCTACTGCGGCAGACCCACCCCCTTATTCCCCCTTTGATAAACATAGAGTCTTTTGTCTGGGTGATTCACGTGGGCAAAATCAGTGCGCCCCCCCCCCCTTTCCACCCACCCACCCCCACCCACCCCTTTCCATCCCTCCACCCCACCCCCAAAATAATAAACCATTGAATAAATAAATACATAAATAAAAATAAAAAAATCGCCAAAGATGCCTAAAGCAAACGAGTGTCGTAATCTGCATTAGTGAAAAAGTAACGAAATTGACGTCACCTTG
Organism: Semisulcospira habei; assembly: GCA_036245525.1. Lineage (NCBI taxonomy): Eukaryota > Metazoa > Mollusca > Gastropoda > Semisulcospiridae > Semisulcospira > Semisulcospira habei. The sequence goes on along the minus strand of BTPG01000008.1, from coordinate 4,215,808 downwards.
CTGACTGGTATTCAGTTTTCACGGCCTCAGCGGTCGCGCGCACATGATTGTTTTGCAACCTGAACTGTCAGGCAGTGATGCCCTAACGCATTAGTCACTTCACAAGCAGTTGCCCCAGCTCGTTAAGCGTCGAGGAAGTATTCGCAAATGTCGTCATTACAAAAGTCACTAAATTAACCTGCCGTTTTGCTGGACTGTAAAATAAGCCAAGCGTGTCAGTGATGATGGTACAAAATACGTCTCACTTTCATCACCAACACCAACAAAATTAATGTGGATGTAGATCGACAATGATAGCTCAAGGACAGCGTCTGATTGGCTTGGTCCATCTCAGAAAGCAAAGCTGCCGCAGCTTCGGGCCGACGTCGGCCGCAGTGGACCCGCGCACAGCCGTGCGCGGGTCCACTGCGGCTGACGTCGGCTCGAGGACCTTTCCCTACTGGAATATACTGAGGCGTCTAGCCAATCAGGCGCTGCCTTTTGAGCTATCATGGTCGATCCGTCTCCAGCGACCTGCAAGTAGTTTCAGCAGAGGATGAGATGCGAGTAGTAAGGGGCGTGATGCGGGTATTAACTCATTCAGCTCGACGCACGTATTTCCCAAATTTTGGAGGCGTCATCTAACGACTATGCACCTGTTGCAGGAGATGGATCGACCATGATAATTCAAGGGTAGTGATAGATTAGCTTCGCACTACGCTTGAATTATCATGGTCGACCCATCTCTTGCTGTAGTGCCTCAGGGCTGATTGGTATCAACATGTCACATTACATCTGAGGCAGAAACTCGGGAACGCTGAAGAAGAAGAAAAATAGGTCACATTATATGTCACATAACGAGACCGGGGTCAAATGCCAGAGATTCACAACTACGCCCTTCTTGGATGGAACAAGGTCAGCGAACGGGAGACTACTATGGTAAACGTATTTCCCCCCCCCCCCCCCAAAAAAAAAAAAAAAAAAAAAAAAAAAAAAAAAAAACCCACATACAAAAATATTTACAACTACAGTATACACACAGAGAACTTGGGAAAAAAAAAAAAAAAAAAAAAAAAAAAAAACCCAAAACGTATTTTCTGTCCGTCTCTCTCTCTCTCTCTCTCTCTCTCTCTCTCTCTCTCTCTCTCTCTCTCTCTCTCTCTCTCTCTCTCTCTCTCTCTCTCACTTACACACACACACACACACACACACACACACACACACACACACACACACACACACACTTAAACACGCACGCACCACTCAAACGCACGTCTCCCACCGCCCGCCTCCCCTCCCCCCCACCACCACCCCACCTAACCCCCCCCCCCACCTCCCCGGCCCCCTTCCTTCCAAGAAAGTATTACGGAGGAAACATTAATAGACTGCGGCTAAAAACACATCTTCAGTTCTAACTGTCTTGTTAATCAGAGTCAAGCAGGCTTTACAAGTAGATAATCAGTCAGGTTACATGAACCTACGTGTGACGACTGAAATTATTTCAGTCCGAACCTGCTTACCGTGAAACAACAATTGCACAAGAAAAGAAATTATAACTTTAACCGATTTAACCCCATGACCGCATTCCCCCCCCCCCCCAAAAAAAAAAAAAAAAAAAAAAAAAAAAAATCCAACCTAATCACTGTGTACTAGCTGAAGGAGGTAGTTCGACCGTGATAATTCAAGGGTAGTGCCAGATTATCTTGGCGCCTCATGGCGCCAAGCTAATCTGGCACTACCCTTGAATTATCACAGTCGATCCATCCTCCTGTTGTAGGGCGTCGGGGCTAAATAGGTTAAAGAAGAAAGTAAAGGAAGCTGATTGAAATGCCACATACCTCCTGCTGAAATAAACAAAAGACACAGGAAAACTAGACCTGCTCCCGCCATAATGACGTCCTGCAAACAGAAGTAGCTGCGTAATATATTGAGGAAAACAAATGAAGTAAACCGTAAAAGGAGGAGAGACAGAACAGTTACATTGCCTTTATATTTTATAGTGATGTCATCCAGTCAGAAAGTAGGCGAAATACGCAAAAGAAAGTCTGCATGCACGCACACTCTCATTTGTAGTGTTGTAATAAGTTGTCATAATCACATTCTAGGCTACATGAGTGTAGCTTGTGATTACTACTATGACAAATTATTTAAACCGCAAATGAAAGTTATTGTGCATGCAACCTTTGTCATTTTGCGTTTTGGGTCTACATTCTGACGGCACCACTTTGACGGCAATTCTAAAACAGAAATGTAAATGTATTGTCCCAGTGGAGTATTTGCCAGCGTCATGTCAATCGTCATATAAATTCGAACACATTCCGTTAACCCCTGCCATCCTGGTACAATATTGCATGAAATAAAATTGACTATGATAGTTCATGTGTGGTGCCAGAATAGCTTGGCGCCCACAAGCGCCATGCTATTCTGGCACCACCCATGTGAACTAAAATAGTTGATCTATCTCAGTAGTCTGTAATGTAGCCTTCATAGAAATTTGAAAATTCAACCTCAGGATTTAATGGGCTAAAACAGGGCAATCACTCCTTCGACGAAGGATTGATGCTCCTGTTCTCCTGTTATAAACGGATGACTGATTCAGTTCAAACATTTCCGTTGCCAGAGGTGCGCTAAGCGCGAACAGTTTTGAGGATCTTGATGACCAAGAGGTATAGATTGTCGATCTCGTGATCCTGTGATCTCGTGAATCTATTAATCTTAAAGGGACACACCCGACCTTTTTTAAGGCTTCAGTTCGCAAAAAGCTCTTACTGGGCTTCAGTATACATAACCACTTAGACAGTGACTGACCACCCTATAGTCCCACCAAATGCTTTATTTTAAGTCGTCCAAAGCGAAAAGAGGCCCACCGGAATCTTCTGACGTGACACGTAACAAAATTGCTTCTGATATGCGATGGTAGCTGACGTCATAACTATTCTATATGACCTTAGGTCATCTGCATAATTATAACCAACCAGAGACAAGATGGCGGACGAACAGCGAAGAAAAAAAGAAAGTCACAGTATCATCGAGTCGCGCCGACATTGACAGACTCGGTAATTGCGGAAGAGAAGAAACAGGAAGAGAGACAAGATACCCCTGAGCAAAACTGACATTGGACAAGGGAATATGGACATGTGGCAACGCGTAAAGCAAGAGCTTGGCTTGACCACCCACCCGAGATTTGTCACTTTCCTGCTGAATCAGTAAGTAATCTACGGAGTCTTTGTCGAGAGTTCCGCGAGCGCTAGTGATTTTCAGATTTCATAATCTTCAGTATTATTTTACTGATTTCGCAAGATTTTAAACTTGTTTTATTTTTATCATATAGATACGAGCTGGTGGTCACATGTAAGCTGCAGTGATCTGCGGAAAACTACGGTGTGTGTCAAAGTTGCACATCGCTGGTCGTAACATGTTTTTGAGTGTCACTAAGCCGGCTCTCATTCACTCGATTCAGAGAGGTAGTGCTTCTAATGATGCTTTACGAAGACCGCCTCGACGTGTGAGACGTGAAATTGACTGAAGTGCAGAAAGTCGGTATAATTACCAATGCCTTTCTGTTTTAATGATGGAAGACTGACAGTGCGTGTTTCCGAGGCGTAAAGGATCAAAGGTCAAAAGGCACCGTGGACGCACGATCAGTCGCAGTTTGCGACCGACTCAGCGGCGCAACGTGCACTTGACTGTACGCACTATTAGCAGGTCGGCGAGCGGAACCCGCATTGTGATTTTGACAGCATAGCGAGTATGGAAGGTTTACTCTACTTTCTGGTGAAAAATTACGTCAAAGGGATGCTGGAGAACATTAGTACAAGTGTACACTGACACGTGCGTACATCACACGATGACCTCCGTCATGACCTGCAGTATTGTGATACACTGATAGCCGGATTCTGCCTTGTGACGTAGGCTCATAAACTATGATATGCATATTAATTCAAAATAAGGCCGATGCAGACGATAAATTCGAGACTGACTCGGGTACGAAAATAATACACCCTCCAAACGATGAATTTCGATTTGGCATTGTATTGACATCATAAAGCTCTAGTACACAAAGGACCCATACACATACTGTCAGCAGTATCTGTTGCAGACAGTGTTCTGTGTTGAGATGCTTGATCCTGGGGAATATAACTTTAAGGATGGGGAGCGTTGGGTGTGGGTGAGTATTTAACCGGCATTTCTGTGCCGAGAAATACTGAACACCACCCAACTGCATAGATTCTCATAGGCCCCTGCACGGTTGCAGCTTTGAGTCGTTGAATAAACACAGATTTCAAAAACAAAATATGCGTTCAATGGCAGGGAAGTAGTTAACCTTGTGGCTCGCAATTCTTTGTCGGGAGCGGCGCTTCAGTGTTGTCAAGGTGATTCCTGCACGACTGAATCGCCTTGACAAAAAGCGCTACCGACAGCCAATGATTAACTCATTGTGCCCCAAGACCGAAATCCCCAAATTTTGCCGTTGTCCTCTGAAGACTGCATTGCAGTGACGGACACAGATCGGCCATGATAGTTCAAGGGTGTTGCCAGAATAGCTTGGCGCCCATAGGCGCCAAGCTATTCTGGCATCACCCTTGAACTATCATGGTCGATCCATATCTTGCTGTGGTGTGTCTGGGGTAGAATGAGTAAAACTCATGCTTTAGAAGTATCTGCGAAGCGGCGCTAGGTCCGTTTGACAGCAGACAGGGAGAATTCAAACAGTTATCCATAATCAACTATTTAAAGACGTTAAGTCCTAAACGTTCAACTTGTTAAAGTTTTGCATTGCGAAACTGTATAATTTTTCGCCGCGTCATTTTGATCAGCACTTACCTCTCTAAGGAACTAAGGAACGTTCACATCCACGGTGGAACTTCAACGAAAAAATCCCAAAGTCATCCGAATAATGTCTTATATTGAGAATGTATTTAAACCTCCCTTCACCGCTGTTGAGAAAATATGAACTAATCGAACCGTTTAGAAAGACGAGTTTTATTATCTACAATCACAAATGTATTGTGCGTCACAGTCAGAAGTCTCAACCGAAATGCGTCGACGTTGGTGTATCAGGACACGCCGCTTGGCCAGTGGAATGCGAAACTTATCTTTTTGTCAGCCAGATATTGTGACATGATGTCACACAGGCATTCTATTGTCCACAGGCATTCTATAGTGCTACATGATGTAGGTCCTATATCTGAAGGTAAAGTGCTACATGATGTAATTTATGTCTATTGTCCACATGTAATAGTACCATGTACATCTTCTTAACTCATTCTACCCCAGACACACCACAGCAAGATATGGATCGACCATGATAGTTCAAGGGTGATGCCAGAATAGCTTGGCGCCTATGGGCGCCAAGCTATTCTGGCATCACCCTTGAACTATCATGGTCGATCTGTGTCCTGCACTGCAATGCAGTCTTCAGAGGACAACGGCAAAATTTGGGGATTTCGGTCTTGGGGTACAATGAATTAACAAAGATTCAGCCCTTCATGGTGTGTAGCACACTGGATCGGCGGTAGCGATTCGAGGGAGACAACCAGTGTAGGTGGGTCTGTCATTCCGGCCGGTGAATTGCAGTTCCGTCAGTTTTAGGAATGTAAATCGGCTCAATCTGGCCGCAAGAGCCATAGATTCTCATACGCCTGTGCAGTCACACGGGCTTAAGACTTGATAATCTATGCTTCTTGCAGACGGAAAGGGACTGTCTGAAGGCTGGTATACATGTTGTAAACGATTTGCCCAACGCGAAGCCGGCCGAAAAAGAGTACTAGGCCGCCTACATCGGTAGATATATCCCTGACGACCATCTTTGTCCGCCGTCTTCATTACTACAAAGATTTAGTTGGAGCAGTCGTTTAAGCAGCAGACAGAGATCCCAGATCAACTTTGACTTAGTGCATCTTGCAGGAGTTCAAGCGTATCTGTGCCTCTCAGATGGAATTGAGTTATCTAATGTACAACAGCTCAGCCTTTAGTCTTCCGTCTGCGCCGGCGACATAGATAATCATTGTAACATTGGCAGTGCCAGGGGCAAGCCTGAGACTGCTCACGGCATTCAAGACGCGTGAAGAAAAGCCAAGAGGAGGATCTGGGGTGTGTTCTGAAGGCCGTTCGGGGGGTGGGGGGGGGGGGGAGGGGGGAAGGGGCTTTGGGGAGGGAGGTGGAGGAGCTTGCAGAAGAAGAAAAACTGACGGAAATAACAAAAGTAAAATTGCTTTCAGATGTTTGCTTACTGTTTTGCAAAGTCTGGAAGATGTGCGTCCGTCGGCAAAGTGCCCCAAACAAAATGTTAAACTTTCCCCGCTTTCCCTGTAAAATGTATTTCACTGAACCGGCCCGGCTGTGGTTTACGGCAGTGCACGGTACGTAGGCACTATGCTGGAGTGGATGTGGTATAGTCACGGTAGCTGTAATTGGGTGGGTCAGGGGAGGGAGAGAAGGGATTGTGGTCATTGAAAGTTCAGGCCGGTGTGGCGGTAGAGGTGTCGAGCGTGCCGTGTGTTTCAGTGTGTGCTTTAGCCGTACGGGTGTGTGTGTGCCGTGTGTGTGTGTGTGTGTGTGTGTGTGTGTGTGTGTGTGTGTGTGGTGTGTGTGTGTGTGTGTGTGTGTGTGTGTGTGTGTGTGTGTGTCAGTGTGTGTGTGAGTGTTGAGCACGAAACCATGCTATGTGCCCGCAGCTCAGTCACTGACGTGCATCAGGTGCATTTTGGCACTTACTTGATACATGACGGCACCTGGCAATAAAACCACGAACACGAAACAATCACGCTATGCGAAGGGCAACTTAGAATTATTTCGTATGCATGGCGGGTACGTAGAATGACTACAAAAGCGGTGGCGGCATCACTGAGACATCTGCGCATCTCTCACAGGCAAAGTGACTGAGTACAGTACACTGAGTTGCGGCAGACAGCTGTTTAGTCGCTCTAGATAAAAGGTCAACTAGAGGATTTACAACACTTCCCTAGCGCCGCGATGGCAAACGGCGTCAGTATACTGAATGAAAACCCGGCCAGATGAGGATTTCATCCGGACAAAGTCTACCGTATTATCTGGAGCTCAGTTGCCGAGGAACATTCAGAGTTGCCGGTCAGTTCAGCGGTTTACGCTTATTATGCTGATTTATTTTCCTCCTCTCTAAGCCAACCCCTGATCAACACACACGCTGGCGCACACAAATAAAGACGGACACACGGCGCTTCCCGCCATCAGTACGCTCTGTGGGTTCGTGTAGCGACAGGAGTCCATCTCCTTCTACTCTAACCCACCCTCTGATCTACACACACTGGCACACAGAAATAAAGACGGACACACGGCGATTCCCGCCATGGCCGCGTAGGATCTGTGGTCTGGCGTAGCATAGCGGCTATTCTGAAGAAGAATAATAGCACGAGCATCGAAATGACGTCACTTCAAGCTTCACGTCTTGGCATCATTAGTGGCCGCAAAACGACGCTGTGTTCATAGTGGCGACTCGATGTTATACGTGACTCATCGCAGTACAAACATTTGACCTATCAGAGAATCAACTTTGCAAAAAGTTGACCAATTTGACCTAATCACGGCCTACCCCAGGGCCGGGACAAACAGCAGGCTTATGCAAACACTGTTTATGAAAAATCATGCGGGTAATGAGAAGATAGCTTTTTTCGTAAAAAAGAAATTAAAGTCGTGTTAATAATAATAATAATAATAATAATAATAATAATAATAATAATAATAATAATAATAATAATAATAATACATAGTTTTATATAGCGCCCTTCCCCACGGACAGCAAGCTCGGAGCGCTTTACAGCACATACAAATAATTTTAAAAAGGAGAAAAATTAGAACGCACTCACTCTTTAAATAAACACCTGCTCGCACTGTGTAGGCGCATTCCTAACACGAAATAAACACGCACATACACACGCACATACACACATACACGCACACACACACACACACACACACACGCGCGCGCGCGCGCGCAGCCTACCTACATGGGCTACCCATATAAGAAAACAGCCAACATTTCCAGGCAGTACATCCAGACTAAGCTAATCTTGATAATAAAATTAAAAAAATGCTACCTGGAAAAGATGGATCTTCAAATTAGTTTTGAAGGACATCAGGGTAGGGGATAGACTAACATGCAGTGGAAGTGAGTTCCAGACGTGAGGGGCCTGATAACCGAAAGAACGGGCACCAGCAGTTTTTAGGCTGACTCTGGGCTGAACAAGCAGTTTCTGTGAGCTTGAGCGTAGACTTCTACTAGGATTGTGCGATGCAAGGGAAATAGACAGATATGCAGGCGGTATTGTCCTAGTGTTTGTATGCCAAAGTGGCCAGCTTGTACTCTATTCTCCTGCTTGACAGGTAGCCAGTGGAGATGCTTTAGTAGTGGTGTGACATGATCACCAGTGCGTTTTTTTGCGAAGGACTAACCGGGCTGCATTATTCTGGATACCCTGAATGCGAGTGAGTTGATCAGATGAGATACCAGCAAGAAGGGAATTACAGTAATCTAGACGGGACAGAATGCGAGAGCATACGAGCTGGGCAGTAGTCTTTTCTGTCAGAAAGGATCTGATCATGCCTATTCTGCGGAGCTCCAGGTAGGCAGTGCGGCAAAGATGGCTAACCTGTTTTTCCATCGATAAACTCGAATCCAGGAATACACACAGATTTTTTTTACGTCGGATTTGAAAGAAATGTCATGGCCACCTATGGAAATGTGATCACTGCTGGAGAGATGTTCTAGCTCGACTGAGTACCAACAAGCATGCTCTCTGTTTTGTCATCATTTAACTTGAGTCTGTTGCAAGTCATCCAGTCTTTGACTTCAATTATATACTTCACCACATTTGAAGACAATGGTCTGCAGGTTACTAGGATGGTCAGACTTAGAGACCTGAGAGTCATCAGCGGCATACTTGTGATACTCACAGCTATTCTGCGGGCTGATGATTCGGGAAACAGGTTCAGTGTAAAGAGAGAACAGCAGAGGACCCAAAAACAGACCCTTGTGGGATACCATACTTCAAAAGCACAGGCTGAGACATGATCCCATTCACACATACAGACTGATATTTTCAAGAACTGAGGTAAGACTTGAGCCATGACAGCCCTGTACCGGAAATACCAAAAGACACGCGTAGGCGTTCTAAAAAAAATCCCATGATTCAGCGTGTCAAACGCCCTGACAGGTCTAATAATGATAGCAAAGAGACATGTCCGACGGCAGCATGTGTAAGCAGGCTGTTGGTAATGTGAAGCAATGCTATCTCAGTACTGTGATTTCTTCGATATGCAGACTGATACAGTTCAAGTAAATCATTACTACTGAGATGTGACATGAGCTGACTCAGCACAACTTTCTCATGAATCTTGGAAAGAAAGGGAAGATTAGACACTGGTCTATAATTCTTCAGCAAGCTGTTCGCTGTTTTACAAAAGATTCCTAAAACGTGGTACAGAACATTGTCTGATTTTCACACCTAGGGCATACAGGTCACAACTGACATAATCGTAGGCCTACATGACAGCCGAGACGAACTGTAGACTTATGTAAATACAATATACGACAAATCATGCGAAGATTGTTTTGGACTTTTTTTTTTCGTAAAAATGGATTCAATTGTTTTAACCCATATAATTCGTGAAATTAATCCCCAAAACGTGAAAACATATAGTTTTTAAAAAATAGTTAATTATCACTCAAAAAGTTTTAGTGGTACAATGCTGATTAACAAACACATTCAGTATCTCCCTTTTATCTAGCTATACGCAATATATCTAGTAAAAAATAAGAAAAATTACGGACTCCAGTGTGGATCAACCGATTTTTGTGAAACGGCCATTTTCTCGCCAATGAGCATCTTAATAAAAACAAGATGGGATGAACCATAACCCACAAAGTTCCTTCTATATGAGGGCTGTCCTCGCTGTCAATGGTCTCTACTTTTTGTCGTTGACCTGATTCTGATGTTGAATTATCTCCTATTGAAAACGTCTCGCAGATCTGCCAATGCGTCAGTGAGTTCTATAAGGGGCGCAGGACATACCCGTCATTGATTTGTCAAACGTCATTTGTCATGACGTAAGTTTATTTTTTACGTAATTTTTTTATTTTACATGATATGAGTTTCACTTTCGCTTCATAGGCTTGAGAAAATAGTGACAAAACTAGAACTTCACGGTACAATTTCAGTCTTGCTATAATTTGTGTGAAAGCAGGTTGGCTTTACCTAGCTACATGAAAGCGCGTCGATGTGCGTGTGCGTGTTAGTGCACGTATGCGCGCGCGCTCCAAACATCTCCAAGAGGCATAGATCCTCATGAGGATCTATTCCTCATGGAGATGCGCGCATGTTTGTGTGTGTGTGTGCCGTATGTGTCAGTGTGTGTGTGTGTGTGTGTGAGAGAGAGAGAGAGAGAGAGAGAGAGAGGGAGAGAGAGAGAGAGATCAGAGGTTGGCTTAGAGTAGAGGGAAATGGTTCAACTTGACATAATAAGCCTAAACTAAAATATAAACAACTCTGAAAATTCCTAAAAGATAAACACATCTAAGCTCCAAACAATACAGTAGACTTTGGGATGAAATCCTCATCTTGTTTTATCTTGTTAATTCTTTGTCAGAATGCGTGGGCCCGCCCAGCATATCGCCAACTCGTTTGAGATGTGCCACATATGGATACATGTACGTGGCTGTTTGCCGCATATCTGTATGTGGCATGTCTCAAATGAGGGAAACAAATTATTAATGATTAATATAAAGATTCTTTTTTAGATGAAGTATGGTCAAGTGCATGTGTTTATTTTCATGCATGCATCAATGTGTAATTAACTCTTTTACCACCAAATTTATATAGGGACATCATTTGCCAAACATTTCTTTAATTGTGTGAACTGCTGTGACAGCTGGTCTCTTAATTCTGCTTGTATCTCAGAACTTATTCCAGATATTTACTTAAAACTTTGTTTGTATTTGGGGCTGATGTTAATTTCAAAGTTTATATTATTATTTTAACTTTTACTGATTTATTACACAAGGTTTATAATACAAACAGAGTAGACGTGACATGCACATTGTCAGTGAAACAGCAAAACACACTTTCTACATGTAGTAAAACTATTGCCGCTAGGGTTTCATGTGAAAGAAAAACATAAGATAGTGGTAGAAAACCCTTTAAAATAGAAACAAGGAACGACGTTTCAGATCAAAGATCCTTCTTCAGGTGACATGGAAACAAACGTAGAACAGGAAAGAACACGATAGAAGAAAAGACGTCATCCTGTATAGAGAGAATTTAGAATGACGTAAAAAAAAAAAAAAACGAAAAACAAAACCCCAAAAAGTAAAAAAAAAAAAAAAAAAAAAAAAAAAACCCACACACACATAATGACGCAAATGCACATGCACAAAACACGTAGCACAAAACTTACGTCTACATACATACACGTCACTGCATACAATCGCATTCACTCGTGCCTGCTGCCACTCACGTACATGCACACACACACACACACACACACACACACACACACACACACACACACACACACACACACACACACACACACACACACACACACTCTCTCTCTCTCTCTCTCTCTCAACGATAGCATCCAGTATCAACAGTGAGGTCAAGTCCTTTCTTTCTATCGTGTTCTTTTCTGTTCTACGTTTGTTTCCAGGTCACCTGAGGAAGGATCTTTGATCCGAAACGTCGTTCCTTGTTTCTATTTTAAAGGGTTTTCCACCACTATCTTATGTTTTTCTTTCACACTTTCTACAATCTGAGGACTCTTGTTGGAATTTTCTTGCTGTCATCAGCAGAAGTATCAAGGTCATCGTCGGAATAATTTTCAGGCCCTTCACTGTAAGGTCAAGAACCTCTCATGCATTGAAGCACAATTTCGAACTTACAGCCAGTTTGGTACACTCCATTCGCTGTAAAGTTTTGTCAATTCGTTAATTTCGGTTTAAAGTTTCCGGCCGACACCAATGTGGTCGGGGAATTGTAAAGGGGAAACTCTACTGCTTTTGAGTTGCACATTCGGTTGTACCACTGTAGAATGGGTCGCGGGGTGTGAAGGTGGGTGGGTGAAGAGTAAGATGTGTGTCACTGACGTCAGTCAGTTATGCGGGTAGAAACACTGTAGTGTGAAAACTGTGATCCCTTTGACATACCCCCTATGTCAAATAAAGTCGCCCGTGGCGGTCTACATGTAAGTCAACTACTGAAAGTCGACCATGATGGTGAAAGAGTTACTTACATGCTACATTACTGACTACCAGTTATTTCATGAATAAACTTAATCCTTGATTGCAGTTGCAAAATGTACAATATGCATTAGTATATCTTGGTTAAGTTATTTCATGAATAAACTTAACCAACCTTGATTGCAGTTGCGAAATGTACAATATGCATTAGTATAATCTTGGTTAAGTTATTTCATGAATAAACTTAATCAACCTTGATTGCAGTTGCGAAATGTACAATATGCATTAGTATAATCTTGGTTAAGTTATTATGTCTTCCTTGTGTGTTTTATGTTTCTGTCAGTCAAAGGAAATTTTCCATTTTATGCATGTATTTAATGCACAATAAAGTTTATTCAATTCAATTTGATTGTGTGATGCAGGCGCATGCTTGTTTGTATAAGCAGACTTTAAAACAGACACTTGCAATGAGTGGTTTTGTTTATTCTTTTGCCTTTGAAAAACATTACAAAATACACAGTTAAGACCTTTACTGTTTAGAAAAAAAAAACGAATGGTACCCAACTACTAGGAGCAAAGAACCTCACCAGCACTGTAAATCATAGGTGCTTGACGAGTGTGCCTTGACATACAATAATGTTTCTGCGAGCATGATAGACACTCGATAATATAGAGCGTGCGCACGTGTACTGTGCAGCCGGTTGGTGGCTCACTCACAGAAATAACAAGTATATCAACTTGTGCTCATCAGGCTCCTCTGCTATTTACATGCAGGCTCATAAGCCTTGTCTCATTGCTGGCCTCATGTGGTCCGCAGGTGGTCGGAAACATGTGGTGTGGATTTTTGCAACTGATTCATGGATGAAGTTTGCGTGCACAGTTAACTTGCAGAATGGACTTTTCTAAACAATCTGACCTCTTTCGGAAATGCGGCCGTGGGGTTAAATGGGTTAATGGAACTATACTGTAAGGTACAAACTATCATCTTGCAATCCGTCGAGATGCTGCAGGCATTTTTTTTTTTAATTTTTTTTTTTTTTTGCCGTTGAAGGGAATGAACCGTCTTTCAAACGACGTAACTTTTTTCACTGTGGTATGAAGAATGTGCGCTTTGACCAGGTTCGAGTCGCCAACATGCACATATTTTGAGCGGAAAAAAATGTAAACAAACTCCGGGTACTTTGTTTATTTACCATTTACGGTGTTCGATAAAAGCTTTGAGGAAAAAGGAGTGTGTTTCCCGCAGAGAGGATACTCAGAACTTGCAGAAAATCCGGAAAACCCGGCCCAAAACAGCCTACGTGACAGATTTTTCACATTGGAGGTGTTCTAGCTCACTTTAAAAGGTTTAGTTTGGTTTTCCTTCTTTTATTGACATTGTCAGGGCAGGTGTGAAAAATGGCAATATCTCCGCAGACATTGTGTCAATACCTTTACCGTTGCCGGTAAAAAATATTTCATAATTCACTCATTGATTGCCTTTGTCATTTCTCTAGCATCAGTGGCCTTTTGTGTCAGGTTGAAGGTCCCAAACAAAAAGTTGAAAACACCCCCCCCCCCCGCCCCTCCACACCCCATTCCCCTCCTCGAGGTAACTGATCCGCCCCAGAAGAGCACAGACGTTTTGCAAACCAGATGCAAGGGACGTAATAACTTAAATCTTTCTGTCCATTAGTCTCCACACACACTGCTGCTCTCCCGTTCTAGGTATTCCTCTTGTCCACTTCCGGTATCGCAAGTTACAGGGAAGTAATGTCCCTGTTGTGTACGATGATTTCTTTTCGATTTCTTCCCTTCGCCACTTCAGAAAAGCCCGTTTGCTGATCACGTTATACATTTAAATTGGTTAGTTCAGGCAGTAAGAGGCTTTTAAAAATAATTTTTGCCTTGTTTGAAAATTTGCAGTTGGGCTGAATGTTGGAATTTGCTGGAAATTTGTGGTTAGCTGAGAGGAGACATGTTTGGTGCTTTGCTTCATACCATCCTGAGCTTATCCAGTGGACAATTGTGGGCCTATGTTGAGTTGCCTTTGACGTAGTGATTTGAGGGGCACGCTCAGTGATTTCAGCTGTGCTTGGGTGTGGGGTTGGCATGGTAAGGAACCAGTTTCACAGCCAAGAAATGAGACGGGTGATGTGCTGTTTTTTTAAAAATTATTTTGTGCATGGCAAATGTGCAGCTGGTGGGCGGTAGTGTTTTTTTTTTTAGGGAATTGAAAAATTAGGGGATGACTGGGACTGACTAAGGCTAAGAGACTGGACAGTACGGAAACGGCACTGCGGTCCGTGGCCTGCTGAGAGGCGATACCCTTGTCAGAATGGCGACACGTTAGCGCGGATTGGTCATTCAATCTAAACTGCTATCGTCACGAGATCAAGTTAACGCCACGGCCGCATTTCCCAAATTTGGTAGGTGTCCTAACGACTGTGTAGTACCACTGAGTGGCAGGAGATGGATCGACTATGCCGCTATTCAACTATGGGTAGTCACAGTGATTCGCTTGTCTGAATGCGCTCCGTCTGTAACGAGTTAAACTGTATGTGACCGGCATGTTTTCCTTATGACCTGCCAATTAGAAACACACTCCACTCACTCAATGTCACATTGACACTGTTCGGCCCACGCACTGTGTGCAAGCCGGTATGGCGGAAGGATAGATCATGATATCTCAAATATAGTGCCTGGGAAAAAATCCTCACTAGCTTGATTGACTATCAGTGAACTCATCACGGTTGGTCGGTTTCCCACACACCGTGTACCGACCTACAGTGAACTAAATAAGAGCCCCTGATGCTGTATGTCGGCCTCAGCGTGACGGTTGTCGGTAGTCAGTTTTGTTGGAAATCAGTGAACAGCGCGGGGCCTCACGGTGTGATCAGCTGCAAGTTTATTCCCCGCTGTAGATATCATCTTTGTGGTAACAATGACGTGCATTATTTCAACACGAAAGCATTCCCAGACACTACGTTTAATGTGGGGTTTCGTTTGAGACGAACAACTGTCAACAACAAACGACTGAGAGTCAGCGAACACTCTCCCACTTCCTCACCGTCAGAAACACTCTCTCTCTCCGCCCGTCCAGTCCGCCCTCAAAACTCACCTCTTTCAACAGTTCAGTCTAACACTATAACGCCACCACGCTCCCCACCCTAAGCCAACTGTCGTAATGTATTTGTGGTACGTGAGTCATTGTCAAAAACGTGCGCATGCGTGCGCGAGTTGTGAGTGCGCGCTTAGAGTTATAATTATTATAAGATAAGCGCATTATAAATACCGTAATTCAGTATTAATTATTATTATTATTAGCGACACGGCGGCAAATAACCGGCTCCAACCATAACTTGAGTTTAGACAACACTCCAAACATCTCCAAGAGGCGTAGATCCAACCCTTACCCTCTCTAACCCTCCGGGCTCATAAGGATCTACGCCTGTTGGAGATGTTTGGAGCGTTGTCTGTGCGGCTTATGGAACAAGCTGGTTATCAACCGTGGTTTCGCTTTCATTCGTTGTTGACAATCCTTCGTTTCAAACGAAACCTCACTAATGTCTGTCTCTAACCGGCTACACGACTGTCCATGAAGATTAAGTACGACGTGCGGGTATGTGTGGGGGGGGGGGGACACACACACACACACACACACACACACACACACACACACACACACACACACACACACACACACACACACACACACACACCGAAAGGAAAATAAGAGGACTTTAGTCTAAACGCGTTGAGCCCTACTAAGTGGAAATACTCAACTTTAGGCGGTACTTGTCCTCTGGAGACTTTTCATTTCTGGAGACAGACGGACTTTCAGTGCTAGTTAAAGGGTTGTGCCGGAATAGCTTGGCACCTGTTACCCTTCGGGAGACAGATCGACCATGACAGTTCAAGAATAGCATTGACGGGGCCTAGAGGGACCATGCTAACCCCACGTCCACATCTGGTGTCAACTAGCGACTAGGTACAAGCTGCAGGAGGTCGGCAGACCATGATAATTCAAGGGTAGTGCCAGATTCGCTTGGCGCCATCAGGCGCCAAGCGAATCTGGCACTACCCTTGAATTATCATGGTCAATCCATCGCCTGCATCAGGCTTGAACGGGTTACTCTGCGAACACCCTTGGACTATCATATATTACTGGCTAGGCAGTGACGTCGTCTGAGCCGGTGTAAGAGTTACGATGTCGGGATGGACTCGGAGACCTCTTGTCTCTTCAGTAAAGTGGAGACTGTGAACAAGTTTCTCGAGTACCTGGACTGACGTTGAGCTCCCCTCCCCTGGGCCACACCTCGCCGGCTCCCAGCGAGACATGAATGGAACCTCGGGGTGGCCTGTCTTTATATACGTCTCCAAAATTAGGGTGTGCACCGAGTTTGATAACAGTTGCCTATCTAAGGTAAATAAACCTGCCTGGATCGTTTTCCGCGCTAATGTTCGTAAACCATAGGTCTGATCACAGCGGCTGTAAACCCCAGCTGAAGACTGGGCGGTGAAATTGGTCGTTAGGTCAGCTTATTTAGCGAAACAGAAGAACTTTATTTTCTATTTTCATATCTTCACCGGTGTCAACACTGAATTCAGTTCTATTTTGTTTGGCTGAATGAATTGTCAGTATTTGAAAGGGACCATTAGTCTTGTCGTAGCGATGGCCGGCAGGAAAAGTCACCACGTGATCGCGTAGCGATGGCCGGCGGGAAAAGCCACCACGTGATCACGTAGCGATGGCCGGCAAGAAAACGGCCACCACGTGATCGCGTAGCGACTGGCCGGCAGGAAAAGCCACCACGTGATCACGTAGCGACTGGCCGGCAGGAAAAGCCACCACGTGATCACCTACAGGTCATATTACATAGTCAAATTTGGCCAGTTCAGGCAGGACCGGTGTTTTTAAAAATAATTTTTGCCTTGTTTAAAAATTTGTAGTAGGGTTGAATGTTGGAATTTGCTGGAAATGTCCGGTTAGCTGAGAGGAGACATATGTTTGGTGCTTTGATTCATGCCATCCTGAACTTATCCAATGGAGAATTGTGGGCCTATGTTGAGTTGCCGTTGACGTAGTGATTTGAGGAGCACGCTGATTTCACCTGTGCTTGGATGTGGGGTTGGTAAGGAACCAGTTTCATAGCCAAGAAATGAGACGGGTGATGTGCTGTTTTTTTTTGTTGTTGGTATTTTGTGCATGGCAAATGTGCAGCTGGTGGGCGGTAGTTTTTTTTTAGGAAACTGAAAAATGAGGGGATGACTGGGACTGACTAAGGCTAAGAGACTGGACAGTACGGAAACGGCACTGTAGTCCGTGACCCGTAGCGATGGCCGGCAGGAAAAGCCACCACGTGATCTGGTAGCGATGGCCGGCGGCAGGAAAAGCCACCACTGACGTGATCAAACTCCAGGCCAGTTCACTCGGTCCGCAGTGCCGAGAACATGTCAGCACCACCCAACTGCAAGAGGCATAGATCCTCATGAGCCCCCGCATTGGCGGGGGCTCATGAGGATCTATGCCTCTTGCTGATACTACTTTGAATCCCTGCTGCTCAGTGGAACAGTTAGGGGTTTTCGGTGTTGAATTAGCGCTAGTTGCAGAAACAGACTGCGTCACTAGCTGGTGCTGAACGTACTATGAATTTTACC
This sequence comes from Semisulcospira habei, assembly GCA_036245525.1. Classification (NCBI taxonomy): domain Eukaryota; kingdom Metazoa; phylum Mollusca; class Gastropoda; family Semisulcospiridae; genus Semisulcospira; species Semisulcospira habei. The sequence goes on along the minus strand of BTPG01000008.1, from coordinate 4,197,978 downwards.
CGGGGAAAATGCATTTTAAACGAAACAAGATTCCAAGCGGCAACGAAATAAGCTGGACAAGTTTTGACCCCTTTGAAAAAAAATGGAGAATTGGGGTCATTTAGAGGTCATTTATCCCTGTGTATATGTGTGTGTGTGTGTGTGTGGTATGTTTGGCGGGCTTTAACCTGGCCAGCCTGTCTACTGAACTGTCATACAGCCTTCACTGGACAACGCCTACACAGGTGAAAATGCACTCTTTTCGGCAGTCAAAAACAAACAAACAAACAAACAAACAAACAAACAAACGAACGACCAAATAAAGAAACAAACCAACAAACAAAAAGATTGGCAAACACTAACAAACCAACAAAAAGACAGACCAATGATCCAATCCGAACAAACAAACGACAAACAAACAAAAAACAAACGAACGATCGAACAAACAAACAAACATTTTTACTGAAACACTGCTCCCAATAACCTCTCATTGTGTTGTCACACCTCCGCTAAATGCCGACAACAGGCTGGCTGTGTGACTGTGAGAACCGCACCACACGATATCAGGCGGTGCCCAGACTTATCATGTATGTCCAAGATGAATGTTATCTCCCCTTCACCTCTGACGTCCTACCACAAAGTACCGGAAAATCATTTGATTAGCAAGGGGGCATAGATCCTTATGAACCGGCCTTGCGGCCGCAGGGGCTGATGAGGATCTAAGCCTCTTGCTACACACGTTCTAGATCTGTGTACTTCCAACAAAGGAGGTCCTGTTAAAGGGTTAAAACCTCTCAAAAGAAGGGATGGCCTTCACTGCAGCACTGACATTCCTTTGTGTCCACTCTCTGTTCAATATGTAATAAACTCCCGGTGAATAGACAAAACCGGTCTGCTGCATTTCCCTGCACAGATAACAAGCAAAAGCAAACAGTAACGCGACAGAGAATTGAATAAATTGTGTTGTAACTGTCTTTTCTAAGCGTGTTTCTTTCTCCGTTGGGTACTGACCTCTAGACAAGAGTGATTGCACCTTCACAAAATGCTCAATGCTCAGATAGATCCCAACGCAAACGAAAAAGCGGCAGAGAAATTGATAAAACGTTTTATGTTCTGCGCCGGCAATATCTTTTCATGTCTCTTGCGATCGTCATGTTAACATAAATCACCCCAAAACACACTGAGGCATGATGCGTCATTATTTATGTGTATATTTTGTCAGTCAAAACAAATTCATCATGGGACAATAACTCACTCTACCCCAAGACCGAAATCCCCCAATTCTGCCGTTGTCCTCTGAAGACTGCATTGCAGCGCAGGACACAGATCGACCATGATTGTTCAAGGGTGATGCCTGAATAGCTTGGCGCCCATAGGCGCCAAGCTATTCTGGTATCACCCTTGAACCATGGTCGATCCATATCTTGCTGTGGTGTGTCTGGGGTAGAATGAGTCAGTTAAAGGAGTGGTGTCCACGGAAAAGATAATAATAATAATAATAATAATAATAATAATACTGTTTATTGCCATTTGCCTTAAGACATAAAGCATAGGAATGTGTGCTGGTGTCGTTACAATTACAAACATCTCAGTCGACTCAGTCCATCACACAATTCAATGCTCTACACACACTGTCAAAACTTTAAAACTGAACAACTAATCTCACAACCCAATGCGTACCCATTCACACACCCACGCTCATTTCCCACACACACTGACACAACACACACGCCTATTAATCTAAAAAGTCTAAATTAATTAAAGGTATATCGTTTAAAATGAAAACAGACTATCATAGAGTAAATATGTCACTAATTTAGTGATCACAGTCGGGTGTAAAACTAGTTAATATATATCGTAAGACTAGGCTAATACTGATAAATTATGCACTATTCTCTCGACCGTCGGGGGCGCGCCCTGCCGGGGAGGAGACTCATGGAGTCAACTCGACCAAAAGCGCCACCAACAACCAAGGGGATAGCACAAGGGATGGGCGAGGTGCTCTGTAGGCCGGCCACACAATACCATACACATACGCACACTCACATAGATCCCCTCAGTGCATGCCAGGTACTCAGTAAGCAAAAGGCTATGGGACCGATGTCGGCCGCAATGGGACTGCGCACTATCGATAGCCTTTTGCGTACTGGACAAGTCCGACGTCAGCACGATGGAAGTCCAAGACAGTGAATCACGTAACGACTAGTGACAAATGTTACACTATAAGTGTATACGGCCAATATCACGGTCGGGTAATTTTATAATTTCCCTTGATATGAAAATAACGAGGGTATAATTTAGTAACACGGGCAGAGCACGGAGAGGGTAATGGCACGGTCCACTTTAGCTACCACAAGCTCACGTAAAGTTGACAAGTGGCCGGCCCTACTAAGCTGGGACTAATGAATGATAATTTCTAGTGGAAATACATCAAGCTCACTTTAGCGGTCACGATGCGGGCAGTAGCGAACTGGGAGCTGGGACTAATTAATACATAATGAGCCCACTGTAGTAGTGAGGAACACAGACTCCTGTTGACAAGGAATAATTATGAGAGTCAGTAATAGGTTCCTGGTCAGCTAAGGGTCAGAGGGCGCTGTTCACCAAAGCAGATGGGGGATATTGGGGATGACAGTAATGGCTCCTTTGACCTCTAGGGTCAGGGGGCGCTGTCCACCAGAGCAGATGTGGGATATTAGGGACGACAGTAATAGCTCCTTTGACAGATAGGGTCAGGGGACGCTGACCACCATAACAGATGGGGAATATTATGGGTGACAGTAATAGCCCCTTTGACTGATTGAGACAAAGGGACGATGCCCTCCAGAACGTGTATATATAGTGGGGGAAAACACCAGAACGAGGGAGATAGAGGGAGAGAGCTCACAACGAAGGGAACGAGATAGATGGGGGGAGAGCTCACAACGCAGGGAACGAGATAGATGGGGAGAGAGCTCACAACGAAGGGAACGAGATAGATGGGGAGAGTGAGGGAGGAGAGCTCACAACGAAGGGAACGAGATAGATAGAGAGGAGAGCTAGAGGGAGCTGGGGAGCAAGAGACCGAGCTCCCGATTTTCGCCATGTCGTATGTCATGCTGGTAGGTTGGTTGTGCCCAACCTATTAGACCCACGATGACCAAGAAATAAAAGACTCTTATGGAAACACTCTTGTCTGGCTGCGTCTTCCATCAACAACACCTTGCGTGTGGCTGCGGTAGTGTAACACAAAACACTCACGTGCCTTCATTTTGCAACTCAAGTTTTAAAAAAATAGTGTGTTTTTATCAGACGGTACAAAGAGCCATGGGAGGGGGCAGGTGAAGTAGGCGAGAGGGTGGAGGGAGGGGGGGGAGGGGGAGGGGGGAGGGGGGAACATGCCTGACATGTTACGTTTTGGGGCGGGGTACATTTCAGCCGTGGTGTCGACTCCTGAGTTTCCTGTAACACATCAAAGAATCTACCAGAACAGTTGAACAGGCTCTGCAATATCAACTTGAACTGAAACCAAAAATAAACCAAGCAGGTAAAATACTGTATTCATGGACACTTAATTTAATAATAATAATAATATAATAATAATAATAATAATAATACAAATAATAATAATAATAATATCTAATATCTAATAATATATATATAATAATCTATCAATAATAATCTATAATAATCTAACTATCAATCTAATAATATCTAATAATAATAATAATAATCTATCTATCTATCTATCTATCTATCTATCTATCTATCTATCTATCTATCTATCTATCTATCTATCTATCTATCTATCTATCTATCTATCTATCTATCTATCTCCCGTAGTCTTGCCGACCGTTGGGGCACCACTGATGACTTGGCAACCAGCTCCCTCCATTCCTCTCTGTTCTTTGCCATTCTCAGCGTATCGCCCAGCTTCAGTCCTGTCCACTCTGAGATATTGTCCTCCCATCTTTTCCTCTGTCTTCCTCTCCTTCGTCCTCCTTGCACAGTGCCTTGCAGGATTGTTTTGGCAAGCCCTGCTGAACGCGTGACATGCCCATACCACTTCAGTTTGCGTTTTCTCACAATGGCTAACAAGTCTTCATAGGGCCCGATGGCTTGCCTGATTCTGCTTCCCACTTCCACGTTTGTGATGTGATCTCTGTATGAGATGCCAAGCAGCCTTCGAAAACATCTCATTTCAGTGGCTTGTATCCTCCTTTCAAGGTCTGCTGTGAGGGTCCATGACTCGCAGGCATACAAGAACACTGAGATGACTAAGGAGCGCATCAGTCTGATCTTGGAGCAGAGTGTGATGTTTCTGTCCTTCCATATGGTCTTCAATCTTGTCAGTGCTGTTGTTGTCTGCGCAATCCTGGACAGTATTTCTGGTTTTGATCCCTCATCTGTCACAACGGCTCCTAAGTATTTAAATTTCTTAACTGTTTCCAGTTTTTGGCCTCCAACCATGATTTCAGTGCCAATGCCACTGGCGTTATTTGTCACCAGTTTGGTGACCAAACTGATGAATAATAATAATACCGGTTATTATATAGTCGCTTTACGCAAAGTTCTATGTATCGGTTCAAAGCGCCGCGAACTAAACCCAACACGCACGCTCACGTAGACACAAACGCATTCACCCTGAAGACAAACGCAGTGCAAGACAAACACAGGACATTCTCGTGGTGCGTAGGGTCAGCTCAGCCGTACTGAGGTTTCGGAAATTTTGCTCGCTTGTATTTGACATTCATAACATGAATGGGGTAAGGACGAACTGGTTCTGTTTGGTATCGCAGATCTATATGAACGCCAGATCGTATTGATGGCGGCGTTGAGCGTGGGCTGATGTAATTTGTCATGTGGTGTGCCCAAACTCTACTTCCTGCTTCGTGTGTTGTCGTGGGACAGAACGTGATAGCGCTTGGCTAATTGTCATTTCATTGAACCCTGTCAGGAAATTCAGTCTCAGTGCTCACGATTTGCAATCATTCCTTTATGAACCCTTCCTAAAAAATATTTCCGTATCAATAAATTGTGTTATAATTGTCCTTTCTAAGCATGTTCCTTTTATGTGGGGATTTTCTTTGCGATGACGGTCACATTTTGGGGCAGTCCCTTGGCAGTCACATTGAATTTCTTTCCATGCGAATTTTTGTATAGTACAGACGAGTACAAAGTTAATCTCGTCTTACACAGTAACTGTCCATCTATCCCCCGCAACCTGCTGCGTACTCGTCCCATGACATCTGCTTCCCTTCTACCTAAGCACCCAGCACACGAAACGTCACGGCTGGGCTGACATCGCAGTGGTCGTTGCGGGCAGCCTCCCAGACCCTCAGACGTCAGTGAAAGAATCACTGACGGCCAGGTTCGCTCGAAGCCGGATCACAGATAGAATGAGTCAGCAAGAGGTATAGATCCTCATGAGCCCCCGCAACTGCGGGGGCTCATGAGGATCTATACCTCTTGCAGATGGATGGCTGTCGCTCGACGTCTGGCATTTTGCCGCGAGACTATGACGTGGGCGATCTTCAGGGGGTAAGCCTGGTAAATTGTCAAGAGCCCTGAAGTGATCCCCACACTCCTAACTCGCCTTGGACACGTTTCAAGGTTAACCTTCGTGTAGACTACAAAGTGGGCCCGCGTCTCGCAGGATCCGACAACAAGCCGTCAACTCGACCCCGATTTTCAATTTCATTGAGTGAACAATAAACAGTAGAGATATAAAAATAAAAAAAATCTCGAACACGCACGTACGCACGAACGCACTCAAACACGCACGCACGCATACACACACGCACGCACACTCACACAGGCGCGTGCGCAATTTTGTAGTTTGCTATCGAAAATATGATACCGCAGACGAGAACACGAAAATGGAGAAGGAGCCATTTTTAACCACTAGAAATTAAAACTCCCTTTTGGAGACAAAGAGCTGTCGGCGGTTCCTCAAACAAAGAAACAAGCAAACAAAGAAACAACGAAACAAATTAACAGAGAAACAAAGAAGCAAACAACAAACAAACAGACAAACAAACAAACAAACGAACGAACACACCAAAAACAAATAAACAAAACAAACAAACAAACAAACCAACGAACGAACGAATAAACCAACAAAAAAAACAAAAAAAACGAACAAACAATATAAACAAACAAACAAACAAACAAATGAACCAACAGACCGAAAAGAACTCTATATTACAAAAAGTAAACGACCACACCATAGCCTGTGCACAGAGTAACGACTCTAGCCGCCAGTCGTTGCTTTCCTCACTGGCTGATTTCTTCACCTCTGATGTGAGCTGACTTCACTGGCTGATTTCTTCACCTCTGACCTCACTGGCTGATTTCTTCACCTCTGATGTCGACTGACTTCACTGGCTGATTTCTTCACCTCTGATGTCGACTGACCTCACTGGCTGATTTCTTCACCTCTGATATCGACTGACCTCACTGGCTGATTTCTTCACCTCTGATATCGACTGACCTCACTGGCTGATTTCTTCACCTCTGATGTCGACTGACCTCGCTGGCTGATTTCTTCACCTCTGATGTCGACTGACCTCACTGGCTGATTTCTTCACCTCTGATGTCGACTGACCTCACTGGCTGATTTCTCCACCTCTGATGTCGACTGACCTCACTGGCTGATTTCTTCACCTCTGATGTCGACTGACCTCACTGGCTGATTTCTTCACTTCTGATGTCAGCTGACCTCACTGGCTGATTTCTTCACCTCTGATATCGACTGACCTCACTGGCTGATTTCTTCACCTCTGATGTCGACTGACCTCACTGGCTGATTTCTTCACTTCTGATGTCAGCTGACCTCACTGGCTGATTTCTTCACCTCTGATGTCAGCTGACCTCACTGGCCGATTTTGTCACCGCTGATGTCAGCTGACCAGGGTATAATTTTGGACAAAAGTAATGTCAGATAAACCCTTGGCCATGCGTCCTGATTTAAAAGGTGCCGGGTTTAATCCACGACAGCTCCGTGGTATTACAGACCAGCTTGGCACCTCGACGGTAGTGCCCAATAAGCCTGACATCTCAAAGGTAGTGCCGGATTAGCTTGGCGCCTTAGGCGCCAAGCTAATCTGGCACTACCATTGATTTACTCAACAGACAATATCAGAATGATATTTATATATAAAACATAATAATAATAATAATAATAATACATAGTATTTATACGGCGCATTTCTCATATTTATAATATAATTCATAGTGTTGACGGACTTTGTCGTAGCGGTGCCCTCTAAATACCGGCGCTGTACTATAGCGACGGGCCCCCAGGTGCAGCTTTGACTGCTGTTTTTATGTAACCTAGATCTGAGATCATTTCTCTGTCGACAGTATTTTGTTTCTGTTGTTAACTTGTATTTCATGTACTAGCTTTAGTCAAGTAGGAACTTTACGAAAGAACATATAATAGTGTGTTCAGGAGACATAGGGTTGTCTTAGTATTCTGTTTTTGTCAGGGAGGTTCGGGTCTGGATGAGGCCACTGGCGCCGGCCATTAGATGCCTTGGCGGGCTTCACCCGTCCCCAGTCATTGTCCATTTTGTAGCTCTGTTATTGTCCATTTGTTTGTAAACTGTTGTGTGAGTGTGTGTGATTGCGAGTTGCACCTGAGGTGGCGAGACGAATTTATCTTTTCGAGATAATAAAGTACTCTTATTATTCTTATTCTTATTATTATTATTATTATTATTATTATTATTATTATTATTATTATTATTATTATTATTATTATTATTATTATTATTATTATTATTATTATTATTATTAATACCACAAATGTGACGTAAGGTGACTTGTAAAACTGGGGATTATAATGGCCCGGGTCAGTCGCTGCGTTTCTATGAAGTGTAAAGGGCTAAACGTGGAGTCTCCCGTACTCCCACTGTAGTACCAGGCCGTGTGTGAGATTATCGTAAATAACTGAGATTTTTTCCAGATAAACATTCCTTGGTCTGTCTTTATCAATATCGCCAGTTTTGGCTAGGGCGTCTTTCTACTGAAAAGGTTCATTTAAATAATAGTGAGTGATATTAATTTGTAACTTATTTACAAAACAATCATCAGAGGTAAATGTCAGAAAACATAGGTGCTCAGCTGGCTTTATTTTTTTGTAAATATATTTTTTTATTGTTTTTAAAACAAGGTGAATTTTGTCAGTGTTTGCTTTTGAAATTTCAGCATGCACTGTTTGACCAAACCCATCTATGTTTCAGGGACATATTCGACGCCATTAAAACTCAAATTAAACAAAGCATATTTATATATAAATAAATAAATAAATAAATAAATAAAGATAAAATAATAAATAATAAATAAATAATAAAAATAAAAATATGAATATAAATAATAATGATAAATAAATAACAAATAAGAATAAACAAACAAATAAATAATAAATAATAATAAATACAGATTAAAATAATACATTAATTAATTAATTAATTAAAAAACACTGATACTGCTGCCTACGGGTTCAATCAACCAAGATAATTCAAGGGTAGTGGTCAATTAGCTCGATATTTGGCCAGGTCTTCCTAGCTTTACCGACGGCTTCGACAGCATGTGAGCCGAGCCTGGTCCGGACTGGAGAGACATATCAGTGACCAAACTGGCCGTACCAGACACAAAATTACACCAGTAAGCAAAACCTCCTTGGGCCGACGTCGAACTGACGTCGGCTCAAGAGTTTTTGCTTACTGGTGTAATTTTAGTCCGGTATGAAGACACTGAACGGCCGCCTTACTTTTGCTTACAACACGCCGGACCGGACGCCTGCTCCTTGTCAATACCTGAACTCCGTCTGATAAGGTTGACAAGGAGTTGGCCATACCCTGAAAATTCGGGGTGCGGGCCTGCCCACCCCTTTTCGCAGCACTCTTGCACACACACGACGTATGGCCAGTTCTCACGGCGAACGCTCTCCATCTGCAAGAGGCTTAGATCCTCACGAATCCCTGCGACTTAAGGCGAGTCATGAGGAGTTTTACTTCTTAATAATAATAATAATAATGGGTACTTATATAGCGCTTAATCTTACTCAAAAGCTCTAAGCGCTTTACAATCTGTACACAAAAATAAAATACAATGACATATGCACATAACAAACAAAGCACAATGCCCGAACACACCACTTTTACAATAAACTAAACAACAATACATACATAATAATTTATATTCTAATTAACATTCAGTCTAAACAAGGAGGATTGCAGAACTACAACTAAGGCATCAAACACTGGCAGTCATTCAAAGTAAAGCTTGAAGAGGTGAGTTTTCTTGCTGGAAAAGTACGAGATACAAGAAGAATATTGTTCCTCAACGCAGAATGTCCAGAAAAATGTAACGGAAATCCTGTCGCATCTCGCACAAGGCACAGATGTACATGGTCTGACTGCCTGACTGAGTGCGGACGTCGACTGTGTTGCAGAAATCGTCCTACACTCAACGTCACAGAGCCCCCGCCGTCACAAGAACATGGATACAAATTGGTCTCAGCAAGAGGCATAGATCCTCATGAGCCCCCGCAACTGCGGGGGCTCATGAGGATCTATTTCTCTTGCATCTGGGTGGTGTTCCCTTTTTATCAGCAGTGGAGTGGTTACTCAAAGGATTTGGCTCCTGTCCTTGGCCTCTGTCCATCCGTGCTGGAAAGTCTCTGGCATTTTTAAATCCGTGTTAATCACAAGTAGGAGGTGTTGGGACTTCAGTGTAGTTCGGGTGCTGCTGTATATCCCTGTTCGTGCGAGGTGAGGAGTAATGGCCCCTGCCGGTGAGTGACAGCCACTTGAAGCAGACGTGCACCCGGTTCTTGGGCACAGTGTACCCCGGGTAGTTCTGTCGGCCTATGTGGACATTTCGGATTCTGACGGGTATGTGTCTCTTTGGTTCTTCCTCTTTATTTCTGGCGATGAAAATCACAGACCTTTAAAATATCCTTTCGTTTTTCTTTTCAGTCGCATTGTTCACGATGAAAAAGTGAATTCATAAACTTATCACTTTTTTTGGGTCTTGATATTAACACCGCCAACGCCAAGACAGTAACCCCCCCCCCCCCCCCACACACACACACACACACACACTTTGGTACCGGTTTCAGGCCACTTTACAAATTTCAAATACAAGCGATCAAAAAAATCTCTGTAACTTCAGTAGCTGACTGGCCCTTTGTCTGTCTTGTACTGTGTTTGTCTTAAATGGCGTAAATCCGTGTCTGTTACGTGAGTGTGCGTGTTGGGTTTCAGTTCGCGGCGCTTTGAGTCGATTTGCCCCAAAAATTGAGAAAAGCGTCTATATAATAACGGTATTATTATTATTATTATTATTATTATTATTATTATTATTATTATTATTATTATTATTATTATTATTATAAATATAACTAACAAACAAACAAACAAATAAACAAACAAAAAACAAACAAACACTCAAACAAACAACCGAACGAACGAACGAACCAACAAACGAATGAACGAACAAACAAACAAACAAAAACAAAAACAAACAAACAAACAAGAGATAGCCTGCTTTACATTGTTACTGGCGCCATTAATGTTTCTAGACGATTGCTCAGAAGACTTTTATTGATATTTTGTTTTGAAATGTGGCGCAGACGACAAGCAATATGATCACAGTGTGACAGGCTTTAATTTTTGTACATAGATTTTTTTGAAATTGTATTTATTTATTTTATCTTATTTATCCATCATTTATCTATTTATTTCTTCAATCATGTATTTCTTCGTTTATTCTATAATTATTTTTTGATGAATATTACTTTGATAAACAAGAGTAAATGTAGGCTAGATGCGAGATGATAGATCTATAAACAGTTACCTTTGATTATCTTATACAGTAATCTGTGATGATCTATAAACAGTTTTCTGTGATTATCGTATATTAACAGTTATCTGTGATTATCAATAAACAGTTATCTGTGATTATCTATAAACAGTTATCTGTGATTATCTATCAACAGTTATCTGTGATTATCTATCAACAGTTATCTGTGATTATCTATCAACAGTTATCTGTGATTATCTATCAACAGTTATCTGTGATTATCTATCAACAGTTATCTGTGATTATCTATCAACAGTTATCTGTGATTATCTATCAACAGTTATCTGTGATTATCTATCAACAGTTATCTGTGATTATCTATCAACAGTTATCTGTGATTATCTATCAACAGTTATCTGTGATTATCTATCAACAGTCATCTGTGATTATCTATCAACAGTTATCTGTGATTATCTATCAACAGTCATCTGTGATTATCTATCAACAGTCATCTGTGATTATCTATCAACAGTTATCTGTGATTATCTATCAACAGTTATCTGTGATTATCTATCAACAGTTATCTGTGATTATCTATCAACAGTTATCTGTGATTATCTATCAACAGTTATCTGTGATTATCTATCAACAGTTATCTGTGATTATCTATCAACAGTTATCTGTGATTATCTATCAACAGTTATCTGTGATTATCTATCAACAGTTATCTGTGATTATCTATCAACAGTTATCTGTGATTATCTATCAACAGTTATCTGTGATTATCTATCAACAGTTATCTGTGATTATCTATCAACAGTTATCTGTGATTATCTATCAACAGTTATCTGTGATTATCTATCAACAGTTATCTGTGATTATCTATGAACAGTTATCTGTGATTATCTATCAACAGTTATCTGTGATTATCTATGAACAGTTATCTGTGATTATCTATCAACAGTTATCTGTGATTATCTATCAACAGTTATCTGTGATTATCTATCAACAGTTATCTGTGATTATCTATCAACAGTTATCGGTGATTATCTATCAACAGTTATCTGTGATTATCTATCAACAGTTATCTGTGATTATCTATCAACAGTTATCTGTGATTATCTATGAACAGTTATCTGTGATTATCTATCAACAGTTATCGGTGATTATCTATCAACAGTTATCTGTGATTATCTATCAACAGTTATCTGTGATTATCTATCAACAGTTATCTGTGATTATCTATCAACAGTTATCTGTGATTATCTATCAACAGTTATCTGTGATTATCTATCAACAGTTATCGGTGATTATCTATCAACAGTTATCTGTGATTATCTATCAACAGTTATCTGTGATTATCTATCAACAGTTATCTGTGATTATCTATCAACAGTTATCTGTGATTATCTATGAACAGTTATCTGTGATTATCTATCAACAGTTATCGGTGATTATCTATCAACAGTTATCTGTGATTATCTATCAACAGTTATCTGTGATTATCTATCAACAGTTATCTGTGATTATCTATCAACAGTTATCTGTGATTATCTATCAACAGTTATCTGTGATTATCTATCAACAGTTATCTGTGATTATCTATCAACAGTTATCTGTGATTATCTATCAACAGTTATCGGTGATTATCTATCAACAGTTATCTGTGATTATCTATCAACAGTTATCGGTGATTATCTATCAACAGTTATCTGTGATTATCTATCAACAGTTATCGGTGATTATCTATCAACAGTTATCGGTGATTATCTATCAACAGTTATCGGTGATTATCTATCAACAGTTATCTGTGATTATCTATCAACAGTTATCGGTGATTATCTATCAACAGTTATCTGTGATTATCTATCAACAGTTATCGGTGATTATCTATCAACAGTTATCGGTGATTATCTATCAACAGTTATCTGTGATTATCTATCAACAGTTATCGGTGATTATCTATCAACAGTTATCGGTGATTATCTATCAACAGTTATCGGTGATTTCTGTTGCGCTGATATAGATTTTAATTTATGTGAAATTCGTTAATTAAACCCCTTCAGTGCCAATGACGTTACACTATCGCCAGTAACCGTGTAGGGGTTAACCTATTGTGGCCCAAGATGGACATCCCCACATTTTGGAGTTAAACCTCTGAAGACTGACATTTTCTAGCTCAGAAGATGGATCGACCCTGAGTAGTTCAAGGGCGCCAAGCTATTTTGGCACCACCCTTGAACTATCAGGGTCGATCCATATTTTGATATAATGTGTCGGGACTTAATGGGTTAATCGTTGTCACGAAAAACAGATCTCTTCTGTTGATCCGATTTTTAATCAGAGCGATTTACTCTACATCATGTACATTTGTACGGAAATCAAGACGATGAGGTTGTATCTGCCTGAGCCTGACGGTCTGCATGCCCGAGTCACCATACATTTATACCGCGTAAACCGAACGTTCAAGTTGCACGATGGTCACTTGGTCGCGGGATTGGTCAGACACAGAGAACAGGAGACGTCCTTTAGTTGACAGGATCTTTGATGAAATTCCCCACAGAGGAATCCGGAAGCATGATTTAAGGCCGTGCGTACCATTGACTAAGACGCCACCTTTATAACGATCAGACCTTTCTCAGCGACCACCTCTGTCAGACAACCATCCAGCTCACAGTAGGCCGTCAGTACGCCGCCATGCTTACATACAGCCAGTACATGTCAGGGGAAGGAACCACCCGTTTCAAATGGACACCGGTGTATAGTTCTATAATGTGGGGGTTAAAGAAATTCTTTTACTCACTGAGCCCGACGGCCGTGTTTCCCAAATGTTGGAGGCGTCATCTAATGGCTATGCACCAGTTGCAGAGATGGATCGACCATGATCATTCAAGGGCAGTGCCAGATTACCTTGGCGCCGACAGGCGCCAAGGTAATCTGGCACTGCCCTTGAATGATCATGGTCGATCCATCTCCTGCTGCAGCGCGTCAGGGCTGCATGGGGTAACACGTTCAGCCCTCATCTACTAAAACGTAAGATATATTATCTATTATGATATCTTAAGGGTGGTGCCAGGATAGCTTGGCACAACTCTTGACTTGTCTTGAACGTTTCACCCCCTGAGCTAGTAAATCCTTGGGAGGACCTTCCCCAAAGTGGGGATATTTGACAATAGGCTCCAGTTTGTTAAAAGACACAAAGTAAAGCGCTCAGTTGTCAACGGTGGCCATTTCCACACACAAAACATGAACAAATGAAACCTGACGAAACTTACTATTAAATAGATAAATTTAACGTACAAACAAGAAAAAACACGCATTAGAATAAAAATTAATGGCAACACAATTTACTGTTGGTGTCAAATCTAGTTTGCTTTGTTGCAAACTTATATTTTCTTTGACACACTTGGCAGTCAGTCACGTTTTCTGGTCCGGAGTTTGTGCTGAACTTGACCGCTGACTTGCTTCTGACCAGGTCGTGTTTATCAGCAAGAACAAAGTAGCCCACGATTCCACACAGAAATACGGACCACCTTCGCCACAGGGGCAGCAGATCTACACATGCTTTGGAAGCGAGAGGCATAGATCCTCGTGAGCCTCTGCATCTGCAAAGGCTCATGAGGATCTATCCTCTTGCGGACGGAATGGCATGCTGGTAAAAGCCAAACCTTGTCGTCTGCTGAAATGCGTAATCACCTGATAACATGACCAGTGTCGTGCCGGTAGAGTCGAGAGATGTGAAATATTTCATTCACTTATACGCACAACAGGTGACTATTGCAACTCTCTCCTTTCCGGCCTTCCTCACTCCACCACTCTCACTCTCCAGCGCGTCCAGAACAATGCTGCCCGCCTCGTCCTCAGAAAGAAGAAATCCGACCACATCATTCTCCTGCTCAAAATTCCTTCACTGGCTCCCCATCTCCCAACGCATTCAATACACGATTCTGTCTCTCTGCTACAAATCCCTGAACAACTACGCTCCTGCCTATCTCTCCAACTTACTTCACCCCTACACTCCTTCCCGCTCTCTCCGCTCTGCCTCTCACCCTCTCCGCCTCCACATCCCCCGCACCAAACTCAGCACTTTCGGACCCCGCTCCTCCGTCTACGGTCCATCCACCTGGAACACTCTCCCACTCTCTCTCCGTCAGAAACCCTCTCCCTCCTCCTTCCAGGTAGCCCTCAAAACTCACCTCTTTCAACAGTTCTAGCACTCTAACGCCACCATACACCCCACCCCCAGCTGACTGTCGTAATGTATTTGTGGTATGTGCGTCATTGTCAAAAGCGTGCACATGCGTGCGTCAGTTGTGAATTCGCGCTTAGAGTTATAATTATTATAAGGTGAGCGCATTAAAAATACCGTAATTATTATTCTTATTACAATGGTGTGGAAACTGTGCATGCTTCACGGTACCTGGACTACAAATTCTAGCTGTTGCATAGGACTGAGGTAGCTCTGGTGAAAATCGGTCAAATAAATCCGCACGTATCGGGGACCACAAGCGAAGTGGAAGTGCAGCTGTTCTATAGCAGGGGGGAGATTTCACTTGAGTGGCGAGTCGGAACCAGACTAATGAGATCATCCTGAGATTTGTTGACGGTGTACGAAGAATAGGCACGGCACTGACAATTCAGACAGCCAGCAACAAACGAAATTGGTGATGAAAACACGATTTAGAAAAGGCCGGAACAAAATAACAGTGGGCCTAATTGCGTTCTTACGTTTTGATTGACTTTCATATCACCTTTTTGGTCACATACTCCTACTGCGTGCTGGTCGAAGAGTCTGCACCTTCGGCTTCAATACCAGGACACCCAATGTCAGTGACATACTTAGTGTTTGACTGCTCTTGAAGTTGCATGGATGTGAAATGTATTTCGTGAATGATTAGTGGCGAATGTCGGAGTCTGAGGTACTGTTTGTGTTTTCAGGACCAAGGAAAACTAAGGACCATCATGCTGTCCATCATGCAGCTGAGCAAGGCGATATTGTGGGTGGCACTGGGTAAGCAGCTTCTTCCTCTTCCGTTTCAGTCTGTGTTTGCTTGTTCACCACGGAAATCATTTTCCATAACAAAAGCTTAATTATCCCCTTCATCGCTGAGAAACAAGGTCCGACTGCAAGAGCCATAGATCCTCATGATCCCGCGCACTTGCGGGGGCTCATGAGGAGCTATGGCTCTTACAGAGACCATTCAGTATTCATAATCCTCATACGGCTGGGTCGCATTGACGTTGTGTTAACTCACTCAGCCCGACGGCCGTATTTCCCAAATTTTGGAGGCGTCATCTAATGACAATGCACCAGTTGCAGGAGATGGATTGACCATGATAATTCAAGGGCAGTGACAGATTAGCTTGGCGCCGACAGGCGCCAAGCTAATCTGGCACTGCCCTTGAATTATCATGGTCGGCTCATCTCCTGCTGTAGTGCGTCAGAGATGAATGGGTTAATAAAGATTTTAGAAACACAGTGTGCGTCTAGCGTAGCAAGGGTTATCGGACACGTCTACACAGAGTTGTCTCATCCATCTCTCTTGCCACACCGCGTCTCACAAGCAAGCAAAGTAGCATAATAATAATACCGGTATTATTATTATATAATAACGGTATTATTATTATTATTATAGCCCTGACACACGAGGCGACGAGGCGCAAAACAATTTCCGTCATGGAGAATACACGTTTAATTCATTATTATTTTCCTTCATCGAAGTTCAGATACTTACCAAATCAAAAACAGCTAAATATTTGAAACTGCCCGGAAATTTATATGCATTCTTTGTAAAATAAGCACATTTAGAACGACACAAAAAAACGACCTGATTTGAAATATTACCCAAAAATAACTCTGATATATTTTAAGATTTTTATCTTCATTGTTTGTCCACAAATTCCAAGACAAATCTTGAAAGTTTACAGTGTCGTGCTTATTTGCCATCATGATCACCTTTCCCGTCCAGGGCCAACTGACGCAGACTGTTTCTGCAGTTTTCGTTAATTCAACACATAATCCTGATGTCCCGGAAACATGGATTCAAAGGGGTGCCAGCAAAAGGCATAGATCCTCATGAGCCCCCGCAACTGCGGTAAGTTAGTGCAACTGCGGGGGCTCATGAGGATCTATACCTCTTGCTCTTGGGTGATGTTCACATTTTCTCGGCACTGAAAGGGTTAACCTACTGTGAGTAATACACTAGAAGATATCGTATGTTCTAATTTCAGCGTTCAGTGCAGCCCTTACAGCACAGCCTACTGCCTCAACACCGCCCAATACAAGTCCTACTGAGCCACTTTCTGGAGGTGTTGATAACGGCACACTAGACGCGATACACAGCACAGAGAAAAACACGGTACTTTCCACCACGTCTGGCGAAGTCACAGACGCGTCTGCTGGAAGCCCCACTGACGTTCCCAGTGTTACTTCAAGCCCGGCAGACACCGCGACAAGTAACAGCACCTCATCCGCGGCAACTGCAAGCCCCACAGACACCACGACAAGTAACAGCACCTCATCCGCGGCAACTGCAAGCCCCACAGACACCACGACAAGTAACAGCACCTCATCCGCGGCACCTGCAAGCCCCACAGACACCACAAGTAACATCACCTCATCCGCGGCAACTGCCAGCCCCACAGACACCACGACAAGTAACAGCACCTCATCCGCGGCAACCGCAAGCCCCGCAGACACCACGACAAGTAACAGCACCTCATCCGCGGCAACTGCAAGCCCCACAGACACCACGACAAGTAACAGCACCTCATCCGCGGCAACTGCAAACCCCACAGACACCACGACAAGTAACAGCACCTCATCCGCGGCAACTGCAAGCCCCACAGACACCACGACAAGTAACAGCACCTCATCCGCGGAAACTGCAAGCCCCAAAGACACCACGACAAGTAACAGCACCTCATCCGCGGCAACTGCAAGTCCCACAGACACCACGACAAGTAACAGCACCTCATCCGCGGCAACTGCAAGCCCCAAAGACTCCACGACAAATAACAGCACCTCATCCGCGGCAACTGCAAGCCCCACTGACACCACGACAAGTAACAGCACCTCATCCGCGGCAACTGCAAGCCCCACAGACACCACGACAAGTAACAGCACCTCATCCGCTGCACCTGCAAGCCCCACAGACACCACGACAAGTAACAGCACCTCATCCGCGGCAACTGCAAGCCCCACAGACACCACGACAAGTAACAGCACCTCATCCGCGGCAACTGCAAGCCCCACAGACACCACGACAAGTAACAGCACCTCATCCGCGGCAACAGCAAGCCCCGCAGACACCACGACAAGTAACAGCACCTCATCCGCGGCAACCGCAAGCCCCGCAGACACCACGACAAGTAACAGCACCTCATCCGCGGCAACCGCAAGCCCCACAGACACCACGACAAGTAACAGCACCTCATCCGCGGCAACCGCAAGCCCCACAGACACCACGACAAGTAACAGCACCTCATCCGAGGCAACTGCAAGCCCCACAGACACCACGACAAGTAACAGCACCTCATCCGCGGCAACTGCAAGCCCCACAGACACCACGACAAGTAACAGCACCTCATCCGCGGCAACTGCAAGCCCCACAGACACCACGACAAGTAACAGCACCTCATCCGCGGCAACAGCAAGCCCCGCAGACACCACGACAAGTAACAGCACCTCATCCGCGGCAACTGCAAGCCCCAGAGACACCACGACAAGTAACAGCACCTCATCCGCGGCAACTGCAAGCCCCACAGACACCACGGCAAGTAACAGCACCTCATCCGCGGCAACTGCAAGCCCCACAGACATCACGACAAGTAACAGCACCTCATCCGCGGCAACTGCAAGCCCCACAGACACCACGACAAGTAACAGCACCTCATCCGCGGCAACTGCAAGCCCCAAAGACGCCACGACAAGTAACAGCACCTCATCCGCGGCAACTGCAAGTCCCACAGACACCACGAAAAGTAACAGCACCTCATCCGCGGCAACTGCAAGCCCCGCAGACACCACGACAAGTAACAGCACCTCATCCGCGGCAACTGCAAGCCCCACAGACACCATGACAAGTAACAGCACCTCATCCGCGGCAACTGCAAGCCCCAAAGACACCACGACAAGTAACAGCACCTCATCCGCGGCAACTGCAAGCCCCAAAGACACCACGACAAGTAACAGCACCTCATCCGCGGCAACTGCAAGTCCCACAGACACCACGACAAGTAACAGCACCTCATCCGCGACAACTGCAAGCCCCACTGACACCACGACAAGTAACAGCACCTCATCCGCGGAAACTGCAAGCCCCGCAGACACCACGACAAGTAACAGCACCTCATCCGCGGCAACCGCAAGCCCCGCAGACACCACGACAAGTAACAGCACCTCATCCGCGGCAACTGCAAGCCCCACAGACACCACGACAAGTAACAGCACCTCATCCGCGGCAACTGCAAGCCCCGCAGACACCACGACAAGTAACAGCACCTCATCCGCGGCAACTGCAAGCCCCACAGACACCACGACAAGTAACAGCACCTCATCCGCGGCAACTGCAAACCCCACAGACACCACGACAAGTAACAGCACCTCATCCGCGGCAACTGCAAGCCCCACAGACACCACGACAAGTAACAGCACCTCATCCGCGGCAACTGCAAGCCCCACAGACACCACGACAAGTAACAGCACCTCATCCGCGGCAACAGCAAGCCCCGCAGACACCACGACAAGTAACAGCACCTCATCCGCGGCAACCGCAAGCCCCGCAGACACCACGACAAGTAACAGCACCTCATCCGCGGCAACCGCAAGCCCCACAGACACCACGACAAGTAACAGCACCTCATCCGCGGCAACTGCAAGCCCCACAGACACCACGACAAGTAACAGCACCTCATCCGCGGCAACTGCAAGCCCCACAGACATCACGACAAGTAACAGCACCTCATCCGCGGCAACTGCAAGCCCCGCAGACACCACGACAAGTAACAGCACCACCACGACAAGTAACAGCACCTCATCCGCGGCAACTGCAAGCCCCGCAGACACCACGACAAGTAACAGCACCTCATTCGCGGCAACCGCAAGCCCCACAGACACCACGACAAGTAACAGCACCTCATCCGCGGCAACTGCAAGCCCCACAGACACCACGACAAGTAACAGCACCTCATCCGCGGCAACTGCAAGCCCCGCAGACACCACGACAAGTAACAGCACCACCACGACAAGTAACAGCACCTCATCCGCGGCAACTGCAAGCCCCGCAGACACCACGACAAGTAACAGCACCTCATCCGCGGCAACTGCAAGCCCCGCAGACACCACGACAAGTAACAGCACCTCATCCGCGGCAACTGCAAGCCCCGCAGACACCACGACAAGTAACAGCACCTCATTCGCGGCAACCGCAAGCCCAACAGACACCACGACAAGTAACAGCACCTCATCCGCAGCAACTGCAAGCCCCACAGACACCACGACAAGTAACAGCACCTCATTCGCGGCAACCGCAAGCCCCACAGACACCACGACAAGTAACAGCACCTCATCCGCGGCAACTGCAAGCCCCACAGACACCACGACAAGTAACAGCACCTCATTCGCGGCAACCGCAAGCCCAACAGACACCACGACAAGTAACAGCACCTCATTCGCGGCAACCGCAAGCCCAACAGACACCACGACAAGTAACAGCACCTCATCCGCAGCAACTGCAAGCCCCGCAGACACCACGACAAGTAACAGCACCTCATCCGCGGCAACTGCAAGCCCCACAGACACCACGACAAGTAACAGCACCTCATCTGCGGAAGGTTCAAGCCCCGCAGACACCACGACAAGTGACAGCCCCACATCCGCAGCAAATGCAAGCCAGACAGCCGGTGTGTCTGTTGCCACTACCAAAGTACCTGTATCCACTACTGCTCCTCCATCCACGCCAGGCGTGACTACTGCATCAGCAACTCCTCCCACCACCACCCGCTATCCGGCCTTCCGGCCCAATCTCAGTATGTAGACACTGTCTTGCACATATTGTTCCTTTATGGTTTTCACAAGTCTTACATCCAGTTGACGCATGTAGGCCTACTACAACCACCACCACCACCACCACCACCACCACCACTACTACTACTACTACTACTACTACTACTACTACTACTACTACTACTACTACTACACTACTACTACTACTATTACAACCACTACTACTGCTATTACTACTATTTCACACTGTACTACAAACATAATAATGACTATTAACTCATTGTGTCCCAGGTACGAAATACCCACATTGAGGACTGCATTACAATTTAGGGGACAGATCGACCATGAAAGTTCACGGGTGGTGGCAGAATAGCTTGGCGCATAGGCGCCAAGCTACTAGTATTCTGCCACCACTCTTGAACAATCATGGTCGATCCATCTCTTGCTGTGGTGTGTCGCGGGCAGAATGGGTTAATAGTGCAGCAGTAACAAGAACAAGAATGTCAGCAACAAGAAGAAAATATACTCTGTCACACACACTAGTTGTCTCCCTCGAATGCTGTGTTACGCAGCGCAGCAATCGGGAGACCCAACCAGTGTATCTATTCCGTTGTGGGAAAGCTGAGGACAAAGAGAACGCTGAGAGTTTTGGATTTCTTTGCAGTTAATGGCGGCTTCTAATGTTATTGTCACCATTTTCACGTCTACCAGTAGAACGGAACGCGCAATCGAAATTAAGTCAATTGTTGTGAGTATGTCTGTGAGACCACAGGATGATTTTTACTGTCCTTTTGTTTTTTTCAGACGGCGCCGTGTTCACCTTCGTGCTTAAGATCAACGTTCCAGCCACGGTCGATCTGCAACAGATATGGTGGGACCCTGCTTACGGCCTGAAAAAAGAGGCAAGTCAATGTCTTGTACATTTTAGTCTGTTACAGCACACACACACGTCACGATATAGGGGGACTGTCAGAAACCAAATGTGTCAGTCACGTGCCTTTTTGTGATTACTTGTGTGGGTGTTGTTGTTGTT
Organism: Semisulcospira habei; assembly: GCA_036245525.1. Classification (NCBI taxonomy): domain Eukaryota; kingdom Metazoa; phylum Mollusca; class Gastropoda; family Semisulcospiridae; genus Semisulcospira; species Semisulcospira habei. The sequence goes on along the minus strand of BTPG01000008.1, from coordinate 4,176,169 downwards.
GCTGCTGCTGTTGTTGTTGTTGCTGTTTTTTTCTTCTATCCAGGACAATTCAGGGTAATTAACTTATTGGAGCGTTTAGTTCGTGCTCAACCTTCCCGCAATGGAATAGACGACAACGCATTAAGCAAGCGCAAGAGGCATAGATCCTCATGAGCCCCCGCTTATGCGGGGGCTCATGAGGATCTATGCTTCTTGCTGCCTATCAGCATGCTGCACGTCTGAAATGTGTTAACCCCTTAGATGCCATCACGTGACTTTTACTCTGCACCCATCACAGATTCACTGTTCTAAACCCTCTTTGCCTGACGGCACACACTTATACATGAAACCAGCAGGAGACATAGATCCTCATGAGCCCCCGCATATGCGGGGGCTCATGAGGATCTATGCCTCTTGCTTAATCCGTTGTTTGCAGTTCTTCAGCAGTGTAAGCGGAGAATTGGGTTCTCAGTTTGAGTCGGAAACCAAGGAAATGATACCATAGTTACAAATGTGACCTTGCTTTTGCAGACTGAGAATCTGTTTGGCGGACTGTCAGGATTTGTGAACGTGACGATATCGTGAGTACACGCAGTGCAACTGAATACCTACAGTCTCTAGCTACATCTTAGCCGTGCTAGTCGGTACATTTGCCATTTTGCTAACACATGTGCTAGTCTGATAGAACAAGACTTTGTCATAGATATGTCAGCTCAGTGACAAAATCAAACTAGCAGTGCACCTTTTCCATGTTCCGTGTTGGATATACTTTGCATCGACAATGAATGAATGAATGAATGAATGAATGAATGAATGAATGAATGAAAAAAAATAAATACATGTATACATAAAGATAAAAACACAGCACTTACAGCGAATGTATTCATCTTCACACATTACATTTCGATACACATAAACAATACCTAGTTATGGCACAGTTCAGTTTATTACTATGTTTATATACTCTCAGCACATACACAGCTATAATATATTCAAGGGTAGTGCCAGATTAGCTTGTTTATTGTGGCCTAGTATCAAAACATAGTCTCAGATTTATCATTAGTTGTGAGTGCGGACGTCATCATTAGTTGTGAGTGCGGACGTCATCATTAGTTGTGATTGATTGATTGATTGTACATTGCTTAACGTCCCGACAGCAACAAGGCTTTCTCAGGACGTGCCTGCACTGCTTGTGAAAAAAAACAACCAACTAAACAGAACATTGAATGTATGTCGCCAGCCGGTCAAACACATTAAATAAACCTAACACATGGGGCCTAAATAAAGCTAAGACCATTTAGCAACACACATCCAATATCAAGAGCTACAGGCAGTGCAGACAGTAGGGAGAGTTTAAAAAAGGCAAATACAGGTGAATGGACCTCGGGTAGACAGAAACACATGCCCCAGAATAGAGAGAAAACCCCACCCTGTGGGGCTGACCAGGGTGACTCTAGGTAAACTAAAAAATACCTAACCCCACCCAAGTCCCCCAGGGCAGACCCGGGTGGGGTGTCATTAGTTGTGAGTGCGGACATCATCATTAGTTGTGAGTGCGGACGTCATCATTAGTTGTGAGTGCGGACATCATCATTAGTTGTGAGTGCGGACGTCATCATTAGTTGTGAGTGCGGACGTCATCATTAGTTGTGAGTGCGGACGTCATCATTAGTTGTGAGTGCTTTTCATTACAGGTTGGGATCGGCACGAAGAAAAAGGTAATGCTCTTGCTTTTACTTCCGTAGAATGTGCTTAGTTAGTTATTTGGGTTTAACGCCCGAGCAGGCGACTAGGGCCATCTCATTATTCATTATTCTTTATCGTGTCATTCTGATGAAAGGTTATGTTAATGTATATAATTATGCGAGTGCTTGCATTTATACCGCGCCTGTAAACGTGTGTGTGTGTGTATGTTTTTCAGTGATTCTTGGCACCTTGTGTTTGCTTTTGCTATGATATGTTCTTTTGCAATTCATTTTTTTCTCTCCCTAAGTAATTTGCGCTGAAGTGCTATTTCCTTTTCCGTATTTGTTTATTGTCACCTAAGTATTATTTGCTGTACTGAGTGTGTCTGTATTTATTTAGTTATGATTTTTGTTTGCGTTAAATATTTTTGTTTGTCTTCAGTATATCATGTTGTAGTATGTTAGCAACGGCAAGTTTGAAAAATGACGTATTTGTATCTGTCAAAACTCCTACCGTTGTGTAATAAAGTTTCATCATCATCATCTCACGGCGGTAGAATGTGCTCATTGTCCTGTGACGGCTACAATACAGATTAGGAGACAGATCAACCGAGTTAGTTCAAGGGCGGTGCCAGAAGAGCTTGGCGCCTCAGGCGCCAAGCTATTCTGGGCTCCCCCCCCCCCCACTCCTTGGACTATTTTAGTCAAGCTCACAGGTGTATCCGCATGAAAAGGGTTAATGTTACTTGTCGTTACAGCCCCCACTGTACATACAATCATGTATTTTAACCCGTTGTGTCCCAAGGGCGAATCCCCAGAGTTTGGAGTTGTCCTACGAAGACTGTGTTACAAGTCAGGAGACAGGTCGACCATGACAGTTCGCGGGTGGTACCTGGCATAACGTGACGCATCAATATAAGCTAATTTGGCACCACCCTTAAACTATCATGGTCTCTCCATATCTTGCTGTGGTGTGTGGAGACTAAATGAGTTAACCGTGACACCGTGATTACAGTCAGTAGAACACAAACCTGTACATTCTGTTTGAAGTAGAATACATTTTCTTTCAAGTTAAACTTTACCACATAAGCACCAAAAAATGGTCCTCTTGTTTCACTGAAAAGAACAAATCCCGTCTAAGTCGGCAGCTAGAGTTGTCGCCCTGCTAACCCCTTCGCTGTCGAGAAAAAAAGTGAGCACGAACCAACTGCAAGAGGTATAGATCCTCATGAGCTCCTACAGTCGCGGGGGCTCATAAGGATGTACGCCTCTTATGAGACCAATTTGTATCCATGTTTCTTGGGCGGTGCTGGCTTTTGGTCGTTGAATGGACCGAGATTTCAGAGACACACATGTAGGTAGAGTGGCAGGGAAGCGGTTAACTCATTCGAGACGTGCCGCCTCCGGATACTCAAATGAGTTAAAAGTGAATACCTGTAGATGTAGTTAACTCATTGTGTCCCAGGTACCAAATCCTCACATTTTTGGAGTTGTCCTCTGAGGACTGCATTACAATTCAGGAGACAGATCGACCATGATAGTTCAAGGGTGGCGCCAGAATAGCTTGGCGCCTATAGGCGCCAAGCTATTCTGACACCACCCTTGAACTATCGTGGTCGAGCCATGTCTGGAGGTGGTGTGTCGGCGCTGAATGAGTTAGACCAGTTTTCAGATTATTGAGTGTTGACGTACAATATCATGCGTGATGGGCTGCAGCAAACCAGACGTGTAGAGATCTTCACCGAATGCGCGCAAGGTCATAGGGCCGCCGTCGGCCCGCGCACGTCCGTGCGCGGGACAACGACGGCCGATGTCAGCATGATGACCTTGTGCGAATTGGGTTTGTGAACAGGCCTGGATATCAGATGTGTGGGGGCGTTTGTGTGTTCCAAATATATGCATGTATATATACTTTTTACTTTAATCGTGGTTTGGTTGCTTTTCAGAAATAGGCACCTGATTTCTCTCTTTCTTCTTTTAACGAAGGAAGGGTGAAGGGGGTTGTTTCTTCACTTCTTTCAGTTCAGTTTTATTTTTGCGGACTTCTGATGCGTGTGGAACCCCTGTTGTCTAATCAATACCTGTTGTCTAATCAACCCCTGTGTCTAATCAATCCCTGTTTAATCAACCTTTGTGTCTAATCAATCCTTGTTGTCTAATCCAGTCAACCCCTGTGTCTAATCAATCCCTGTTGTCTTATCAACCCCCTGTGTCTAATCAATCCCTGTTGTCTAATCAACCCCCGTTGTCTAATCAATCCCTGTTGTCTAAACAACCCTTGTGTCTAATCAATCCCTGTTGTCTAATCAACCCCTGTGTCCAACCAATCCCTGTTCTCCAACCAATCACTGTGTCTAATTAATCCCTGTTCTTTAACCAATCCCAGTGCCTAATCAATCCCTGTTGTATAACCAACCCTGTATCTAATCAATCCCTGTTGTCTAATCAATCCCTGTTGTCTAATCAATCCCTGTTGTCTAACCAATCACTGTTGTCTAATCAATCCCTGTTGTCTAATCAATCCCTGTTGTCTAACCAATCCCCGTTGTCCAATCAATCCCTGTGTCTAACCAATCCCTGTTCCCCAACCAACCCTTGTTGTCTAATCAATCCCTGTTGTCTAACCAATCCCTGTGGCTAACCAATCCCTGTTCTCTAATCAATCCCTGTGTCTAATCAATCCCTGTTGTCTAATCAATTCCTGTTGTCTAATCAATCCCTGTTGTCTAATCAACCCCTGTTGTCTAATCAAATAAAAAAACTGTTGTCTAACCAGTCCCTGTTAAACATTGACGTGTATTCATTAGAGAGGCTGGCGCCAGCACGCATGCTGCAGACTTGAAAGTGAACTTCAATGCCGCGGAGGTTCAAGTCAACAGGCAGACCATTATAGACAATCTGAATTCTACTCTCCCCAAAGTGGCCAGTCTTCTAGCTGTCCTAAACAACAACATTACCGTGAACCAGACTTCTCTCACACAACAACTCGGTCACTGTAAGTATTCACTGACTCAGTCAGATCTCGTTTATGATAATCAGGAACCAACTGCAACACAAAGTGCGGGAGCTGAGTCGGCAGATTAGTTTGACGATGAGGCAAGGGGGAGTGGGGGGAAAGGGGGGGGGGATCATCACGGATTCACGACATATTATTTTGCGATTTGCAAATCACGGGCAGTCACGTTTCAAGATCGACCATGACAACTCAAGGGTTGTTTCTGATTGGCTATATTCACCCCTTTGACACCACAGTGGCAGGCCGGCCATGATAGTTCATGGACGGTGCCAGTTCAAGGACAGTAACAGATGACCTTGGCGCCTTCAAGGACACCAGGCTATCTGGCGCTCACTGTGAATGTTCATGGCCGATCTCCCACACCTACTATCTAGTCTGAGTAATAGACATCTCCCACAGATGTGAGTTATTCATTATTAAATTTGAATGAAGGCGGTTAGAGATATTAGCCCATTACATCCAGAGGCTGATTTATTAAAAACTGATTATTATCCTATGCAGGCTGCATTACTGATTAGGAGATAGAACGAATGCTTTAGTTCAAGGGTGGTGCCAGAATAGCTTGGCGCCTGAGGCGCCAAGCTATTCTGGCACCACCCTTGAACTATGAGTCAAATTGAGTTCAAGCTATGGGTGTGTCAGGTAGAAAGGGGTTAAAAGCCTCACTTGTATTTGTACTCTTGTACTTGTAGTCTGTGTCGGCAGGGAGCCTTACAATATCAATATTTGTATTATTTGTCGATAGGGAGCCTGACTACGTCAGTACTTGCATTCTTTATCTGCATGGAGCCTGACTATGTCCATGCTTGTATTTGTATTGCAGGGCTCCAGCAACGTCAGTACATTATTTAGTTTACACTCGACACTCGTTTTTAGTCAGCATCTACAGAGTATGACAAGAATTCTTGCTAAAGAAACTTGGACTTGTGAGTGATCACATTGAGTGACACTACTTACTTCCAGCTAACACGCGCTATCCATTCTTTAGAGCTGGTATGAATTTTCACCCCTAGGCCCTTGATTGTCACTGTGACTAGTCATACGTCATTTTCGCCGAGGGGTGACGTCAATAGCAGTTAACCCATTACATCCTGAGGCTAATTAAAAAATGCTTATCGTCCTATGAAGGCTACAGATTAGGAGATATATCAACCGTTTTAGTTCAAGGGTGGTGCCAGAATAGCTTGGCGCCTCAGGCTTCGATCTATTCTGGCACCACTCTTGAACTATCTCAGTCAAATTTATTTCAAGCAATAGGTGTATCAGGACGAAAAGGGTTAATGACTGAACGCGTGTACGGCGTGAGTGCTGACGCAGTTCTTGTGCTCTGTTGCAGTCGCGGCCCAAACAGCGGACGTGTGTAACAGCACGGGGAGCCCGCTGTGTGACGCGGTGTATGAGTGTCGTCATGGCATGTGCAACTACCGGTGTGAAGGTCACTACTGTGGTGATCACGGCGTCTGCTACGTACAACACAAGGACAACGTGGCCACGCCCAAGTGCCTGTCAGTCATGCGTGCACAATTTCTTTCTCTTTTGACTGTTTCTTTTGAAGATGGAATCTTTGTCCATTCCAGTGAGACATTTATATTTTTATCTCTTAACTCATTCGAGACGAACTGCATCCGGATACGCGGCTTAAGCCGCGTATCCGGATGCAGTTCGTCTCGAATTAGTTAATGAAGATAGTTTGCTGACACTCTGGTGGAGTAAAACGTCAACTGGTGCAGTAACGCCTCACTTGCCGGAAGTGACTTCTGCGAGGCATGCTAGCTGACAAATGTGTTGTGCACAATCAGAAAGCTATCATTATTATTGTACAACTTTGACCGACGCGCTCAAGTTATGTACTCGTAGTGCATAACTTTTTAATAGTTATTTATTCCAACTGTGATGACGCGGAGTGTGACATACGTCTGATATTTAAGGACCTTGTTACCTGTTTGTGCTTGCTTCCAGTCAGACGAGGTGTAAGACTGTAGGGGCGAAGTGCGACAAAGGCCTATTACTGACACTTAAGAACAATGTTACGTTTGTGCGCTAGATCTCAGTCGGACGAGGTGTAAGACTGTGAGGGGGCGGAGTGTGATATACTGGTGACACTTAAGGGCATTGAAATCTATATTTTTTTAGATGTCAGTCTGACGAGGTGTAGGACTATGAGGGGGTGGGGGGGGGGTGGGGGTGGAGAGTGATATATTGGTGACACTTAAGGAGATTGTTACCTGTCTGCTCTAGATGCCAGTCTGACGAGGTGTAGGACTATGTAAGGGCGGAGTGTGGTGTAGGCCTACTTCTGACACTTAAGGGCATTGATACCTATATTTTTTTAGACGTCAGTCTGACGAGGTGTAGGACTATGAGGGGAAGGAGCGTGATATATTGGTGACACATAAGGACATTGTTACCTGTCTGCTCTAGATGCCAGTCTGACGAGGTGTACGACTATGAGGGGGAGGAGTGTGACGAGGCGGTGATGAAGTGGCGCTGGGCGGCGGGGATCACTGGCGGCGTGTGCGGTGTCCTCGTCATCGTAATTGTCGTCGTCATCTGCTGTACGTGCTGCCCCGGATGTAAACGCCGCCGTAACAAGGCGCCACTGGACGACTCGTAAGATCTGTTTGGTAGCTATTCCAGACATGCCGCATACGGATATAATATACACGAGAAAATAATGAAGTAACTGCATTAACTCAGTGAAGACGCGCTGTTGGATACGCGACAAATACATTAAGCGCTGAAGACATGCCGCATATTACGCGGCATGTCTTCAGTGCTTTGTTTATTTGCCGCGTATCCAGCAGCGCGTCTTGCCTGAGTTAACCCCTTCAGTCCCTGCCACTGCACGTACTTTTTTTGTTTCTGCGGAAATCTTTATTCATTCAACGACGATGTCTGGCTGGTGGAATAGGCCACGATGTCTGGCTGGTGGAATAGGCCACGATGTCTGGCTGGTGAAATAGGCCACGATGTCTGGCTGGTGAAATAGGCCACGATGTCTGGCTGGTGGAATAGTCCACGATGTCTGGCTGGTGAAATAGGCTACGATGTGTGGCTGGTGAAATAGGCCACGATGTCTGGCTGGTGGAATAGGCCACGATGTCTGGCTGGTGAAATAGGCCACGATGTCTGGCTGGTGAAATAAGCCACGATGTCTGGCTGGTGAAATAGGCCACGATGTCTGGCTGGTGAAATAAGCCACGATGTCTGGCTGGTGGAATAGGCCACGATGTCTGGCTGGTGAAATAGGCCACGATGTCTGGCTGGTGAAATAAGCCACGATGTCTGGCTGGTGAAGTAGGCCACGATGTCTGGCTGGTGAAATAGGCCACGATGTCCACAACACCAGAAACGTGCATCCAAGTTTCACTCATGTTTATCATGCACCTGCATAACGTCTACGTTTTGAAAATAAAACGGCACCTCGTGATCTTTCTCCAGATTCTACGACATGTCCGAAGCGCCGCGGTCAAGGGACGCTACTCCACGTTCGACAACCTACCGGCGGTCCATAGCGCCCAAGTTTCGGGCAGCGTACTTCAATGACGCTTATCAGGTGCGTATAGTTTAGCTGTGTCGAAAAGGCGCACCGAAGTGAAGAAAATGCTTCGAACGGTTTGATAAGTCACCCAAGACGCACCGCATCAATAGCTGCGGCAATGTCGTATAGCGTTGCCGCAAGGCTATACGACGCTTTCGCAGCTATTGGCGCGTGGGGCCTTGAATGTGTTGACGTTGACAAGAGGTCCGTTCTCTGGAAGGGTGCGAAACCTTTTGATTTGCACTGTTAACAAATACAGGAATAAAAAAACAATCAAATAACGAATCACTCACTCGCTGCCTGTTCTGTGACAGCCCGCCTACCCCGACTATTACCTGGCACACACCATAGAGCCGGACTATCCCGCGTTCTACCACTTCTACGAGACTCCACGCAGTTCCGCGAACCCGTCACGTGACGAGCGGCCGCCAAGGGAACGGGGGTCCATTTTACGTAACATTGACACCAGCACACCGGTAAATATTTCCTCACTTTCTGTTGACGAAACTCATCCACAGGCAGTACGCTTTGTTCGCATGTACGGCGCCAGATATCAGTGAAGCCGTGCACAGCTGTTGTGTCTTGCGTGGTATGGCTAATTCAAAAAAGCTAAACTATACTGAGGAGCGAAAGAAATGCGACATTTTTGGAATCATCGGAAACACGTCAGTCACTGACGTGTTTCCGATGATTTCAAAAATATCGCGATTCGTGCACCTCTGTATACAACAATTATAGTTGTGACCCCCTCTGTTCCCACGATACCTACAGAAGTTGCTTCATTTACGCATGTTGTCCTGGCAGTTTATACAGTAGCTAAAACAGTTAATACAGTAGCTAAAACAGTTAATACAGTAGCTAAAACAGTTAATACAGTAGCTAAAACAGTTAATACAGTAGCTAAAACAGTTAATACAGTAGCTAAAACAGTTAATACAGTAGCTAAAACAGTTAATACAGTAGCTAAAACAGTTAATACAGTAGCTAAAACAGTTAATACAGTAGCTAAAACAGTTAATACAGTAGCTAAAACAGTTAATACAGTAGCTAAAACAGTTAATAAAGTAGCTAAACACGTTTCCTTTAACCCATTTAACCCCCACGGCCGCATTTCCCACATGTTAGAAATGTTACCTGACGACACTAACAGTTGCAGGAGGTGGATTGGCCATGATCATTCAAGGGTAGTGCCAGATTAGCTTGGCGCCCCAAGGCGCCAAGCTGATCTGGCACTACCCTTGAATGATCAGGTTCAATCCGCCTCCTGATGTAGGACGTCTGGGCTAAATGGGTTAAAAAGTAAAACGTTTGGTGCCGGAAAGTGGAACAGTATGAGACAACTTCAAACTCTAGGGCGGGCTGGGACTGCTAAAATTCACCTACCATATGGACAACGGGTTCTCAATGTTGTCAATTGAGACCATTCTTCTCTTCTTTTCACAATCCATGTGAGTAGACACACTTAACCCCTTGTACCCTAAAGACCGAAATCCCCCAAATGTTGCCGTTGTCCTCTGAAGACTGCATTGCAGTGCAGGACACAGATCGACCATGATAGTTCAAGGGTGATGCCAGAATAGCTTGGCGCCCATAGGCGCCAAGCTATTCTGGCATCACCCTTAAACTATCATGGTCGATCGATATCTTGCTGTGGTGTGTCTGGGGTAGAATGAGTTAACAGAGGTTTTCTACGGCCTTGTATGCGCATCGGAGGAACTCTCCTGCGTTCAGAGAAAAAGAAGAGGAGAAAAGTCTTACATAGTACGCCATTCAAACTTCATGAGTTGACGTCAGCCTTATGTGCAGCATTAAGTGCCTTGATATAATAAGCGCGTGTATTAAGGAGCTAGTATCCCTTAGATGAGGTCGATGGAATGCGAATGAGACAATTATCCAGTCAAGTGTAATCTGTTTTCTTTATCAGTTTTCCATACAGAGACCGCAGGTATCGACCCAGAGACCGCCCGCCGAACAGCGTGAATGAGGTGAGGATGTATTTTCTAGAAGTCATTCCGTAGCTTCTCAGCTGTGTAGATTGACAAACTTTCTCATTGACCTTTTCCACTGCTACCGCCTATACCGCTCGGCGGAAAAGACGCGTAAATTACGCCGGGACGTATAGTCAGTCTTAGTCAAGGGGTTAGCACCGTGATCTATCGTTGCTTTGTATCGCAGATTCGAGGAGTGGAAGAATGTATTCTGATCATTCGTTCAGTGTTTGTTTTATTTCAGATCTCTGTCGGCTTGTGACGCAAGTGTCCATCCGTCCTAACCTCAGTGTCACCAGCGGGCTAGCGTATTAACCCCACCACTGCCAGTGTTGTTTGTGAAATCTGCGTTAACAACAAGAAGTGCCAGACATACACAACAAGGAGTGCCAGACATACACAACAAGGAGTGCCAGACATACACAACAAGGAGTGCCAGACATACACAACAAGGAGTGCCAGACATACACAACAAGGAGTGCCAGACATACACAACAAGGAGTGCCAGACATACACAACAAGGAGTGCCAGACATACACAACAAGGAGTGCCAGACATACACAACAAGGAGTGCCAGATATACACAACAAGGAGTGCCAGACATACACAACACAACAAGGAGTGCCAGACATACACAACACAACAAGGAGTGCCAGACATACACAACACAACAAGGAGTGCCAGACATACACAACACAACAAGGAGTGCCAGACATACACAACAAGGAGTGCCAGACATACACAACACAACAAGGAGTGCCAGACATACACAACACAACAAGGAGTGCCAGACATACACAACACAACAAGGAGTGCCAGACATACACAACACAACAAGGAGTGCCAGACATACACAACACAACAAGGAGTGCCAGACATACACAACACAACAAGGAGTGCCAGACATACACAACACAACAAGGAGTGCCAGACATACACAACACAACAAGGAGTGCCAGACATACACAACACAACAAGGAGTGCCAGACATACACAACAACAAGGAGTGCCAGACATACACAACACAACAAGGAGTGCCAGACATACACAACACAACAAGGAGTGCCAGATATACACAACAAGGAGTGCCAGACATACACAACACAACAAGGAGTGCCAGACATACACAACACAACAAGGAGTGCCAGACATACACAACAAGGAGTGCCAGACATACACAACAAACAAGGAGTGCCAGACATACACAACACAACAAGGAGTGCCAGACATACACAACAAGGAGTGCCAGACATACACAACATAACAAGGAGTGCCAGACATACACAACATAACAAGGAGTGCCAGACATACACAACTAGGAGCGCCAGACATACACAACAAGGAGTGCCAGACATACCCAACAAGGAGTGCCAGACAATACACAACAAGGAGTGCCAGACATACACAACAAGGAGTGCCAGACATACACAACAAGGAGTGCCAGACATACACAACAAGGAGCGCCAGACATACACAAGGAGTGCCAGACATACACAATAAGGAGTGCCAGACATACACAACAAGGTGTGCCAGACATACACAACAAGGAGTGCCAGACATACACAACAAAGAGTGCCAGACATACGCAACACAACAAGGAGTGCCAGACATACACAACATAACAAGGAGTTGCCAGACATACACAACATAACAAGGAGTGCCAGACATACACAACAAGGGGTGCCAGACATAACCCCAACAAGGAGTGCCAGACATACACAACAAGGAGTGCCAGACATACACAACAAGGAGTTGCCAGACATAACACAACAAGTAGTGCCAGACATACACAACATAACAAGGAGTGCCAGACATACACAACAAGGAGTGCCAGACATACACAACAAGGAGTGCCAGACATACACAACAAGGAGTGCCAAACATACACAACATAACAAGGAGTGCCAGACATACACAACATAACAAGGAGTGCCAGACAAACACAACACAGGAGTGCCAGACATACCCAACAAGGAGTCTCAGACATACACAACAAGAAGTGCTAAACATACACAACAAGGAGTCTTAGACATACACAGCAAGGAGTGCCATACATACACAACACATGGACAAAAAGAGGTGTCAGCAAGAGACATGATCCTCATGAGCCCCCGCAAACTGCGGGGGCTCGATGAGAATCAATGCCTCTTGCAGTTGGGGTGCTGTACACTTTTTTCTCAGCAGCGAAGGGGTTTCAACTTAGTCGTATTCACTACCTGGATCTGCCATAGCACACACACTCGTCTTCCATTACGCGGACAGATTCCCCAAGACATTTAGATCAGTGTCCGATGTCCCCTCTCCGCAGGAGGTACAAATGATGTAAATGTTTTCCCAGGAAGAGGCATAGATCCTTATGCGCCACTGAAACCTCCGCGGGCTTATTTGGCTCTGTGCCACTTGCCATATGTTTCGCATTTTTGCTGTCAGATCGTATAGAAGACTTGGCGGGTATTGTTTTTGTGATAAATTTGATGATATGATTGTATGGCTATGAAATGCATGCGCTTGTCTGAGATTTTGGACTTGATTACCTGCAGCTGGAAGGGTCCAAAATCACAGACCCTGAGCACATAAATTGCTCTCCCTTTTCGAGACGAAATGGATCTTTCTTCCAGGACTCATGTCCATTATGATTTCCAGGCATTTTGGCTCACCGAAGGTCCACGGAAAAGATTATGCGACCGTTGGTGCGCCAAAATGCCATCCAACCCAGTTTCCCCCGCGGAAGTAACCCGTCAAAGCCCACTGTGCAGCGGTTCACACTGGTTGTCTCCCCCGATTCGCTACCGCTGAAAGCTGTAGCTAATGGAGAGAGGCAAATCAGTGTGTTTTACGGGCAGGAGTTTTGCTAAAGCAATTAATCATGTGGACTAATTAATAATCCATGGCGATCTCACTGTGGTTGCATGAACCCTGCTGGCGTGATCTGAGTGAGGGGAGTGCCCCGGGAAAGCCCACAGTGTTATAGTGCCTGCTGGTGCGTGGTCTCCCGTTTATTTGTCTAGTACGCATCAGATCCGTAAACGTCCGAATAATCATTAAACCAGCACACATTTATGGATCTTGTCCACATGCGGTATTTCATATTTAATTAAGCCTTTTAGACCCAATGGTCCCTATTTCTCATATATTTTGGAGGTGCTGCTTTAACAACAATGTATCTGTTGTAGCTCGTAGGCAGATGGATTGATCATGTATACATTCAAGGGTAGTGCAATATGAGCTTGGCACCTTTCAAGCGGCAAGCGCATCTGGCACTACCCTTAAAATTATTATTATCAATTCCAATCTCCGCTGCAGGGTACCGAGGCTAAAAGGATTAATATTTGCATACCGTTTGCGTAGAATGAAACTGTTCTGTTGTTGTTTACTGGGGTTTTCTTTTTTAGTAGACGAAAGAAGCTTACCCTTCTCGTTACTGTAGGCTGTTGTCCATCAGTTTGATACTGTCATCAAACTCTCGCTAGTGCCATAATATCATTGTGTAATCTGTGTCTTGAACTTTCGTCTGAAAACCACAACGCCCAGTAACAAACCTGTGTGTTCGGAAATCAGAATTAGGTCAACGTTGCACGTGTTTCACCGGAAACAGCAGTAATTAAAAACCCGGACAAACATCTGATTATCGCATGTTTGTCCCCGAGCTCTGAATTCAACTGTTAGTGACAATTAAAAAGCATTTTCCCGTACGTCTGGTACACGGAAATTCGTCTGGAGAGTTTTTAGATTCGTACATTGTACTTTTCGTTTTTCTTTATGCAAGTGAAGTCAAATGCACTTGTATTCGTGTGTGTATGCATATTCATTATTTCCGTATCGTGGAAGTTTTTGTTTGATTTGTTGTTTTTATTGTGGGTTTTTTAAACTTGTTGAAAGTATTCCGAATATATTATTTATAAAATGAAACAGAGAAATCATGGTGGATGTCATAGCTAAATATATAAAATTTTATGTTCTCAAACGAATACTGCATAAATTTATAAGGCATCTACGTTTAGCTGTCTTCTCATAACGCTCAACGGGTGTAATAGATAAGAACAGACAAATATCAGTCACACTATCTCAGATGTGAACCAATTGACGAGACGGGTGTATAATTATTGCAAACCTGACTTCATTGACTCAAGGTCATGTCATTCTCGAGCTTTGACATATCAATGGCAACATCAAGGATCCACGATCCAACTTTGGTCACGGAGAAAACAATGCGCAAATAAAAGTGATAATTAAATTAGTACACGCGACAGCACCGCAGCTCTCTCCACCTACCCCCGACTCCACTCAACATCCCCCATTCTCCCCTCCCCCCCTCCCTCACCTCTCCCCTCTCCCCCTACCAGACATCTCAACAATACCATCTCTTTCCACCAGTCGAAGAATGATCTCTATGTTTGATGCAGTTGTACTTCTCAAAACCGCCCCCCCCACATAATATATGAATGTACTTTCAAGGAGAGTAATTAGATCGATCCATGATAGTTGCATAGTGTATGAGCAAAGATAGCTTGGTGCCTGGAGGCGCCAAGCTAATTTGGCTTGGGCACCACCTTTGACTTTCATCTGTCGATCCATCCTATGGTTTATTGAATCATGGCCATAATGGGTTCCATTATGAACTTTAACAACTGCAAGCTGCAATACGTGCAGGTTTGGTGACAAGTAGATGCACATTCTATACCTGGTCTTATAGTGTCCTTAAGTTAAATAATAATAGAATAAACCACTCACGGACAGGATTTGTCAGGCATTTTTATACAGCCCTAGCAAAACATTCTGTATGTTTCGCTGTCCAGCACGGTTGCCCCTCCCCCCCCCCATTTTTATTATTTTAAGCACATATGATTTTATTTTATAATCGTAAAACAAAATACTTATAAGAATGAGTATTGTAGAAGACGTCTCCAATCACACTCTGGATTATCTCTAATGATACGACGGGTTTTATATGAGAAGTGTACATGATATCACTCAGCCGTTTAAGGATCGATTAATCAACGTGTTTAAATGGTCTAACACGCTCTTGGGGATTCTGGAGTACGTATCTCCTTGTCAAACCGCTACTGCATAAATACGAGGAGCATCGCCAATCAGGCTGACCTATACGTGTCAATTATTTGTACGATCAGAAATAGGTGCAGACTCACTAATCTGAGAGGTACGGTGGCTGAGGACACTAATCAGGCTTCCATCATGCCAACTCATGCACCTCTCTAAACATCACATACAACAGCTAATCACACAACAGCTAACATCACAACAACTAACCAAGACAACGTTTAACGCGGACAATCAAAGCACATTACGAATTACAAACAGGATCATTCACACTTCAAGCATTCGCAGACATAAGGGGAGAGTGAAGGAGTTTACCTCACCATATTTACTTCTGGCATTTGATACAATAAAAGCTTAAGTCCACTCACCCAACAATGCGAGGCGTTGTCTTGAAAACATGGTAATGGTCGGTGCGCTGTCTAGAGGGTACCACAACGTGTCACTTCAGCAACGGGGCCCGCGAAACGCCCACCGACCATTCCTTATATACATCTGCCTAATTCAACTTTTACTTCTACTACGTGTGTTCTTATCCACAGTCCCACATTATTTTTACCCCGTGGACCATCCATACCCATGCCTATACACTTGAACATTTATTAATGTCTATTTGACATATTCTCTCCCAAGACACTCCTGACTTCTTCCGGCCTTTTGGACACCTGGACATATACCGATGTCTATTTAGTCTGTCTCACACATTATTCTACCGACGTACGCCGGGATTCCCTTTTCAGCGTGCCCATTTATCACGCGCCTGGGCTTTGACCCCACATGTTAACCCTAATCAGTAATTTAACCCTGACCAGGCACTCTGTGACATCACTCCCCTCCCTCTAAAATGAGTCTCCCGACGTGGTGTACTTTATTTGTCACCTTACTTCTTGACAGCTGACTTTGTGAACGTGACGTTCCTTTATATACGACTTACCGTGATGACTGCCCGCGGCTGAACCTACCGTTATGCAAACCTCACCAAGCGTCATGAGGGTGAATGAGTGGAGGGATGAACTTCCCGAGCATTTTGACCCTTAATAATTTCCTGTCCCTGAGTTTTATTTGTCTATGCCCTTACTAACACCACCTCGCCCCTCCTATTATCTAATAATATTGCCCTCCATCTGCCAACCCCATGTACGGGCAGTCCGCATCGTTTCGTGCGATACTTGCACAATGGGTACAGGTTTAATTTGTAAACGTTCAAGGTCTTTTACTGATACTAACCGAAACCCTCGTTCAAAGGATCGATTTTTGTCAATGTCCGAGGGGTTTGCATGACCCGCATAAAGGGCGGCCCGCAAGTCCTTTAACATGTTCCTATGCATAATTTCGCTATTTGGGTCGTCCCAGTATATGGCGGGGGCTGGACAAACACACGCCCAAACTCTTGCATTTCATGAGCGGCGTTAACCAAGTCCTTGACACAACTCACGCAAGCAGTAAGGCCGCAGGTGTGAGGCATAAGAACCATTTCTTGCCCAAATCCATCAAGCACTGGCCTCGACAGTCGAGTGCCACACAGACCACACTCCAACACATTTGTCTTACTAAATTTCTTTCTAAGAAACTGGCCAAGTTCTTCCTCCAACTTCAATAAATTGAACCGAAATGTAAATGGATTCCTCATCCCTACCGCGATTCTATAAAAAGTTGTAGGCCGGAGTTTTGACCCATAGCATTTGGAAATTAATGCTTGAGCCCACGGGCTCGTTGGTGTAAAGTACCAAAGCGCTCGATAGGCTCCAGCAGTGTCTAACCTTTCTACAGCTTTGTCAAACAAAAGTTTATTCCCGCAAGCCTCCGCTACAGAAAATCATTTTTAATGCGTCTATCGACGACCAGTCCTCGTTAGTAAGGGCCGACCCAACTAGTAGTCCTTCAAAAACCCTCCTATATTTGCGTGGTATGTTATTTTCTCTTTTCCTTCTCTGAGATCTCGCCCGCTTCTTTTCAAAGCAATTTTTCGCCCCGAACTCTCCTACCTCTAAAACTAAAAGAACTAACAGGTATAGTGGAGGCTCGGAAAGCCATCCCCACATCAGGCCAAAGAAGGCCAGAACACTCATAGAGCCTGAAAACAAACAAAGAGCAGAATTAATAATGATAAATGGATCCGTTTCCCAGTGAGCTCGTAACTGGTTCCCGGAAGTAAGGTTCTGACATGAACACGACAGGTCCACCGCTGGCAACCTATGTGTCGAATCATCACAGATAGTCGTTATATTACCCATGGGCCCACGGTTTTTTTTTTTTTCTTCATACTCAGGGTCCTATAATACCCATATAATTATATGTATCTCATGTAGCCTGCCGGCGTTCCTTTTTTCTAAATTCACTTCATTACGCATCAGAAGGGCCCTGAACACAGTCGACTCCTCCCCCAGCCTTACACGGCGGACGGCGACCCGAACGGTCCCGGTGCATCGCTGCCAATTTATTCGATTTGCTTCATCCCTCGTCTGGGGTTTGTATCTCATATTTCCACATAACTTCCCGTATACAACATATTTTGTATCCTCAGTTCACCTTGTTACGCATCAGGAGGAGCCCTGAACACAGTCGACTCCTCCCCCAGCCTTACACGGCGGACGTCGACCCGTAGTCCCGGTGCGTTTTTGTCAGGTGCCCCGCTCAGAGGCGATCCCGACCCGCAATACGGCATCTTAGCAAAACAACATTAGCTCCCATGGTTAACAACACGCAACCTCGTGTTGTTCGTCAACAGCACCGTCTGCTTACGGTGTCACTCAAACTCGACCTGTAGCCGAGTGTACATCAGTATAATGACCACAATCCTTACTTATCTACAAGTATGTACAGTGTTCAGGGTATATCCGATCAGGTGGCTCCCCTAAGTACGCTTCTTCCCTCTTTTCTTCTTACGTGTATAACCTTAGACCGTTTTGTCGATATGAAACTGTTGCGTCACCTCCTCCGGTAGGTTACATCCTGGCTCCCAGGAGTTGTCAGAGACACCATATCCCTTCCACTTAACTAGATAATGCTTCTTCCCGTTTATCGTTTTGCATTTCACAATCCGTTCTATCTCGTACAGTTCATCATCATCCGAGTTAGCATTGTCCGTTTCGTCTGTCAGTGAATGTGCACCCTGGTCGTGTGCTCGTGACACGGCTGGGCACTTGTTTTCATTATCAGTGTCCGTTACATCATTATCATCCGAGTCCTCACTCTCTAGCGTGAAGGACGGTGGAGGATTTGTGGGGCGATCGGCCGGCGAAAAGTATGGCTTTAATCTTATCGCGTGGACCGGTACCTTAAGTTGGACATTGTCCTCGCAGCGGCGTAACACGTATGTGTGAAACGGCTTCACTAAGGTGATATAATACGGCCCGTTCCACAATGGCTGCAACTTCGGTGAGACACCTTTTTCTTGCTTGTGTTGTAGAGCCAGACTTTCTGTCCGAGGCGATAGGTCGGCAGCTGAGCACGCTTGTCATACTCCCTCTTGTATTTGGTTTGGGCTCGTTGAATATTCTCCTCCACTATTTTCTGCGTGATGTCTGCGCTTTGAAGTATGTCGTCGAGTTGTTCCTCACCTCCAGCGGGGACATCTTCTTCGGACCTCAAAACGACGCCAATTGGCATCCTGCACTCCTTTTTGAACAGTAGGAAGTACGGTGAAAACTGCGTTGATTCCGTACATGGCGTAGTACGTAGCGCCATCAGGATTCCCGGCAGGAATTTCGGCCACTTTGTGGGCTCATTCTCGCAGTACACTCTCATCATTTGCTTGAGATTTTGGATTTGCCTTTCCGCTGTACTGTTCGACTGCGGATGGTAGGATGAGGTGTGTAGTCTCGTTATATGAAAGGTTCTACACAGTTCTTGCACTAGTTTGGCCAAAAAATTTGTTCCTCTGTCTGACAGAATCTGTTCCGGTGCACCATAACGACATATGATTTCGGAATAGAGTACCCACGCAATGTCGGCAGCAGTGACCGTCTTCATGGGAAAGGCCTCTACCCACCGAGAGAAACTGCACACCACAATCAAGAAGTACTTTTCTCCGTTTTCTGACGGAGTCATTGGGCCGGCTATATCAACATGCACTCGTTTGAAGAGATATTCAATCGGTAGCGGACTCAATGGGGGCTTCTTAGGGTGAATCACTCTCTTAGCTTTTTGACAGCCGATGCACGACTTGACATATTCCAGCGTGTCGGCATACAGCCCGATCCAGAAGTACCTGTGTAGAATGGCATGGTATGTTCTGTCCAACGCAAAGTGTCCTCCAACCAATGAACTGTGAAATGCTTCCAATACTTCGTGCCGAAGAGGGTGAGGAACGACCAACTGTCGTATTACCCGTTCCGCTTTGGTGCCTTTACCCTTAGGGTACCACAAATGAAACAGCAGTCCATCGTGCATAACATAATCCTGAGCTTCCAAGATAAGCCGTCGTGCTATCTTATCCTCCGGGGGCAGTGCTCCTGAGGTGAGATAGTCAATGAAGGGTCCCGACTGCGGGTCCTTCTTTTGCATGGACTTTATGTCGTCTGGGTTTATGCATTCCAATGACGCGATGACTGGTTCATCCTCTTCACCTGCAGCCTGTATCACTTTTTGTTTAGGCACTTTATCATCAGAGTGTCGCGAGGCGTTTTTCTGATTGACTGTTGCTGCGCCGGGCGCCGCATCCATGCATACTGGGCAGACCACAACTTCTCCCTCCACTTCTGAGGTCTCGTCACTTTCCGGGCCTGGTATGCGACTTAAGGCGTCTGCGTTCGAGTGAATCCTTCCAGGTCGGTGAACAATATCGAACTGAAAGCCGTGCAGATACAGACTCCATCTTCCCAACCGTCCGACCAAATCCTTTTTCTCCAGCAGATATTTCACCGCAGCGTGATCTGTAACGACCTGAAATCGGGCGTGTGAGAGGTATACCCGGAAGTGTTTTATGGCGTCGATTAGGGCCAGACTTTCTCTCTCCGTTGTCGAATATCCTCGTTCGGCTTTTGTCAGGATTCTGCTCTGATATGCAATGGCTCTCTCTCTTCCTTCATCATCTTTTTGCGCCAAGACTGATCCAATAGCGTCATTGCTGGCATCGGATATGACGATGAAAGTCTTGTTAAGTCCGGGTAGACCAAGATCGGAGCGGACGTCAGTGCCTTTTTCAACTGTTCGAACGCTGCCTGGCATTGCGGAGTCCAATCAAACTTGACATTTTTCTCTAGAAGTCTTGTCAGCGGTGCTGTCACCTGCGCGTAGTTTTTTTTTTAATGAATCTCCTGTAGTAGCCTGACAATCCCAAAATAACACGAATGTGATTCTGTGTCGTAGGTACTGGAAATTCGTCCACGGCTTGCGTTTTGTCTGTCTGCACTTCTATCCCTTTTGCGGAGATCACGTGACCCAAAAAATCTACCTTCTTTGCCGCAAAACGACACTTTGGAGGTTTAAGTTTCAAACCCGCTGAACGCAGTCGTCCAAAAACAGCGGAGAGATGGTCAAGGTGCTCCTCGATACTTTTCGAGAACACAATGATGTCGTCAATGTAGATCAGAGCAAACTGAAACCCTTGGAAGCAAGCTGCCATTGTGCACTGGAAAGCTGCTGGAGCGTTTTTCAGACCGAAGGGAATTCGGTTGAATTGGAAGTTTCCCAGATGAGTGGTAAATGTTGTTTTGTGAGCATCTTCCGGGGCCAAATTCATTTGCCAGTATCCCGAAAACAGATCCATCGTGGAAAAAATCGTTGCTCCCGACTGCTTATCAAGAACGTCGTCCACCCTCGGGAGATTGAAATACATCGGTTTCGTGACGCTGTTCAGCTTTCTGTAATCGATGGCAAATCGAAACTCCGGTTCCGCGTCAGGTGAAAGTTGCTTTTTCTTTACCAACACCACGGGCGATGCCCAGGGGGAGGCAGGCGCTGGGGAGATGATTCCATGCTCAAGCATCTTAGAGACTTGCTTTTCAATTTCCTGTTGTGCCGAGGGGGATGCTCTGTAAGGCCGTTGTCGAATCGGGGCTGCGTGACCAGTGTCTATTTCATGATAGTGCAGATTGGTGCTGCCTATTTCGGACAAGTCAGTAGCAAAAACATCCTGGTGTTCCGCCAGAAATGCTGTGAACCTGTCTTTCTCTTCCGGTGTCAACTGTGCTTCTGCTAAATTGATTCCCAACTTTTGAACTATTTCCGCTGCCTGGGACTGAGTCATTGCTGCAGTCCTATCTTTGTGACGTGGCTGGGCAAACGTTGGAATTTCTCCTTGACCTGAATCTACTGGTGAAAATCTTCCAATCTCCTCCCTTTCCAGAATACGGACAGTCTCATCCGAATGGTTCATAAGTCGACATACTGCCTGTCCTTTCTTAATCGACACCAGTGATCGTCCCACCATCACGCTTCCCTGGTTTCCTGCCGCCGCTTCTATCACTCCCAGCGAATCTGATCTTCCCGGAATAATCGCTGGCACTACTGCCTCCGACCTGGGAGGTATGGCGACGTCCGACAAAACCTGCACGGAACTAGGAACGTTTTCTGTATCTCTAACCAACTTGGCACGAACCTGACCATGCCCCAGAACTAATTCCATGGTGGAAAATGAGACATCCGCCCTGTGTTCCCTCAAGAAGTCTGTACCAAGTATGATTGGTATCTGTAAATTGTGCAGCACCCTAAACTTCTGCACCACCGTGAGATTTTCGATAGAAATCGGCAAGTCCACCTCTCCGCTAATTTGACAGTGACCACTAACTCCCTTGATAGACCTGACACTTGGACCTTGAACGGAAACTGGAAGAGTTTTTCTAATCTGACCCAACAACTTTTCGTCTATACAAGAAATGTCTGCACCCGAATCTACGACTGCTAAACACACAAACTGACCTATGCTAACTCTAACCTTGTTGCTAACGTACCACAGCGAATGGACCCTTGGTTGTCTTCCCCTTCCTGTTCGTGGTCGTGTTCTATGTACCCCTATGCCACCTGATCTCTCTATGATTCCCCTGCGCCGTCTGGCCCTGAATCCGGGCGACACAGGTGCCTATCCCTAGGCTGAGGGTCCTTGAATCGGACGCGACCTACACACGCGGGCAATGTGACCAATCCGGCCACAGTTCCTGCACTGCGTGGTCTGGAACCTGCAGGAGTTTGACGGGTGATTATTCCCACAGGAGTTGCAGTACCTGCGTGCACCGTTGAACGGGTTTCTTGAATACCCCGGCGAGTCGTGTCGCCATTCCTCAGGACGTCGATCGTTGTATGAGTGGCGTGACGGGTTACCATAGTTTGGAGGGGGGCGTGGAGGCTGCATGGGACGGAATCTCGGTCCCGGATGCTGGTTAATGAATGGCGGCGACGCAACCTGTCGTCGGACATCCTCTAGGGTGGCCCCTATCTGACTAATCCTGTTGCTAAGCTCGGCTATGTGGACTCCCGCACCATCCCCTGGTGTATTTTCCAAGACTTGGGCGGTGAGTGCTAAGTTGAGAGCCTCTACAATCGTCCGTGGGGACCGCAACATGACAAACTTGGAAATCTGTGGAAGCAGACCCCCTACTATGTTTTCCATAATGTCTTTTTCCGATTTTTTCAACTCTCGTCCTAGCTTCTGCTGCTCTGCAAAAAAATCTTCCACCGATTCGCTCGGCAACTGCCGTCTATCGTTGAACTGTCGGAGGCGTACCCACTTGAGTGAAGGATGCGGGAGGTACCGTTGCAAAAAGGCGTCCCGTAGTGCTGCAAAACTCGATCTATTTTCGGCTGGAAGGTCTTCGTACCACTGCCTGGCCAGAGAAAGATAATAGGAGACCCGTAAGACAATGAATTCAATAATGATGCATCGGTCATTAATTTACGTCATTTTTAATATTAAATTTTTTTTACCCCCATTACACCCCCGTTATTCCGAATCAACCCTTTGATTTTAAAAAACTGACGAGCATGACTGATGCGGCCTTATTGATCTAATTATCTTACGGGTCTCCTATTATCTTTCTCTATAACTATTGTCTCTGACAACACTTAAACATGAACCTGATCAAGTGATGCCAAGTGAAACTTAATACTTATTAACAAGTTGCAACTAACTTTTAGGAACCTGCAGAGGTAACCTTTAAGTGTGTTGCCATAAGAACTTATTAATTACTTACCCTAAGTTCTTACAAGTACTTACCCTAAGTTCTTACAACAACTTGACTCAAGTCCCAAGACACTGAGACAGTTTTATCAAGATACAAGGACAATAAAAAACTTTTTTTTCTCAGTAGTACTCTGGCGGTGGTGCAGATGGGGTTAAATAATCAGGCACAAATGGTGTAAGTGGCATGGCATTTTTCTGTGAAGTGTATGACATTATTAAAGGATTACCAAATCTGATTTTTATTTGTTTAAAAGATTGTGTAGCTTTTCTGTGGTTTCCTGAACACCAATCATTTTTCCTTCCGCTAAAAAACTAGCCTTCAGTTCTTCAATATTTACGGGAGATTGACTACGCATTTTATTCTGTATTTCAGACTTCTGTTTCTTGTAATTATTCAAATCATCCTGGACTCGCTTAAATTCTTCGTCATCAATAAAATTATCATTTAACGCTTTACTGATAATAAGTTTCATACTGCTCAGCTTTGCACCTGCCAAAGTACTCAATGCTTCATGTTTCTGTAACTTCGTGTGAAACCTCTTGTTTAGGGCCTCCAAACCAAAGCAAGCCAGGCATGTAGCAACGCTAACACCCTCAACTGCAATTCCAATTAAACTTCCAATTCCTGTGGCAAACAGAACAATACCCCCTACAGAACATCCAGCTGAAACTGCACCAACAGCCATAGAAGTATTTTGTACAGAATTAAATACTGTCTGATACCTCCTTTTACATCTGGAGTACCTCGCCTCTTCACTTTCCAAATATTTAATTGCTTCTGTAATATTCATTAAACGAAATGCGTCTGCCTGTAATGTTTTATCTGATGCAATTGGCACAGCTGTCGCATGTGGATCAGGCGCAAGCGTTGTTTTAGTCGTCACAATTGATTCAGTCGGCTCAAGCGTCGGTAGTATTGGATAGAATTTTACCATTTTTTTAATTGACAAATATTTTTTATTTAATCAGCAATTACATTTTGCAACTCATCAAAAGTATACAATTTGCTGGCATAATAAAATGAAACAAGATCAATGTGTTCAAGGTTTATGTAACTTAGATGAACAAAAGTTGTTTTGTCGACCACCACCTTGACAGCTGGAACACTGCTCGAAACCTCAAAAATATCAACATTTTTTCTAATGGCAATAAAGACCTTTGATGATTCTGATACTGTTTCATCCCATGTAAGCTTTATTCCCTGTGCAATATTTGCCTCTTTCACAGAAGCTATAGATCTCAAGATAATTTCAAATACTATTGTCGCTTCTCTAGCCACGACTAAGCTTGCTGGCATAAACACAACAGAAGTATCTGATCTTCCCTTTCTAGTTGTAAGAAGATACCGTCGTTTCTCATAATCTTGCACCTTCAGTTTTTCTCGGCTATTGTTGTCTGGGGCAAAACTTGGAACAAGGCTTACAATCAGCGGCCCAGAGTTAACAACTTCCTAAACACTAAGGCACCTTCGTCATCAGTATATACATAAGGACTAATAAATTCAAACTTTATGTCCCAGTCAATTGTTGGTGGCAGTGCAGGCACAAGCGAAACCACCCATTTATTACCTACATGTATTAAGTTGTAGGGCACATTATTTACAAGATTAGGCGCAACTGGTACAGTAACATCACGAAGCTGACCAAGTTTAGGAATCTGTTTTTCACCGTCTTTCATGTCAACAATTACTTTCCTCTTGTACATGCCAGTTGAATCAAGTTCAAAACCATATATTTCTCCAATTTCTCCCTCCTT
The DNA here is from genome assembly GCA_036245525.1 of Semisulcospira habei. Taxonomy (NCBI): domain Eukaryota; kingdom Metazoa; phylum Mollusca; class Gastropoda; family Semisulcospiridae; genus Semisulcospira; species Semisulcospira habei. The sequence continues at coordinate 4,151,031 of BTPG01000008.1, read as the reverse complement.
CTCAAAATCCTGTACGTCAGCCAAATCTTTCAACTCTGTTACTGGACAAGCAACTGGTATGATTCTCAACTTTGGACCAGCACTCATTTTTTATAAACAAAAATAAAATTATTAAACTTCTAACACTACACTAAAATCATGCATAACAACTGGTTTGTCATCTTGATTAGTTACAGATATACACAGTGACTCAAAGAAACTAGAACCTAATTTCTTAAACTGTAAATTAGGAAATCTAACAACTACACTTTCACAGTACGGAGCAGTTCCAGCTGGCACACATCTCAACAAAGTTGATGGTTTTCCATTGTGTACATTTTCAGTCGTGTTTAGTTCTTTCAAATGCACATTAAATACTGTGTGTACTGCCAAATAATCAGGGCGTTTTCCAGTTATTTTAAGTTTTTTTGTCTTCATTGTTATAATACCAAACATAGCTTCATCTAAATCATCTGATCTCCACCAATCTTCATCAATATAAAATCCAAGTAAATATGCAAATCTATCTGAAATTTTTAACCAATCTTGTGTCGCAGATTCTAATGTAACAAGCAGGTTAGCTGGATTTAAAGTTGCTTTAATTTTAAATTTACTTTGAAACCATTCAGCTATAGTACAAAAGTCATAATACCCAGGTGGTAAAGCTTCAGTCTTACCACCAAAAATTACTTTATTATATATATCATCTTCTACATTAAACCATTTTACACTATAAAACATTTCATGGATAGCTACAGCCTTGCTACCATCTCGATTATCAATCCCATTAGTTAACCACACTGGTTTGCTTGTATCAAGATTTGTTAAGGTAATAAACATTTTTATTATCTCATATAAAAAAGGATGGAATTTAAATCACCAACGATTACCAATACAAACACATTTCAATTTAACGTGGGTGCCAAATATAATGTTGCACCAACTTATGAACAGAAAATAATTCAACTAAATCAGCTCGTCATAGCTGTAAACGAACAAGATTTATTTCAAGTCAAAGTACCCAATCCGTTTGACCATTACCTAAACCCTCCAATAACAGATGATGTTACTGCAAGAAAGTGGTCTTCAAGTCCACTACAGATGTTTCAAAACCAACTTAACTTTGCTATACTATGTTCTACTACAGGCTGTGGTGTTTCATTTACAGACCACTTGAATCACTCAAACAAACTCATTAGGTCTGTGTATCGTTTCCATGTTTATTACCAGCTTAGACGTATTTTGTCAGAACTTCATACACCATTACCCACTGAATCCAGTTTTAACAGGTTTAACAACCCCATGGATATGAAAGCGTTTGAACGGATTTGTAATGAATTTAACATCAGCTCCAAGTATGACTTCACACAAAAACTTGATGATCACAATGGTATGGGCACATTGTATTATGCTATGAGTCACAGACAATACCCTCAAGATTATTACCCAGGTTACACTTCATTCTCATCAAAATCACAAGTATGGTTAGGCTCAATAGAACAGAAACAGTCTAATGCGTGGACCACATTTATCTTAGACAAAAGTGACGGGTTTACTCAAGCGGGAGTGGAGCGCGTAAATGAGTCAATCAGAACATATGTCTGGTGTTTATTAGGCGCACAATCACTAACAAAATCAAACATTTTAAACGGGAGTGGAAAGTTTGAAGCACAAAAACAGTTTCTTGCAAACCTGGAAGACTCAATTAATTCAACAGTAGATCTCCCATCAAGCTTACAGCGCTACCAAGATGTTCTCAGATATGCGAGTTCAAAAGTTAACTTTGTAGTTGGCATCGGGTTATACATGTTACCGTCTGATCTTCAACTCCAAATGGGTACAATAACAAATTATAATAATGAAATAGTTGTTGCAGGTCGTGATCAAAAATTAGGTCTCAATCAATCTGTAAACTTGGGGGCCACAACCATACATGTACAGTTGTTAAAACCATTACAGACGGTAACACCCCAGGCCCTGGCACCGGCCCCAACACCGGCACTCATACAACCAGTACAGTCAACCCCGGATATAACACCAACCCCTGACACTCATGAGTCAGAGAGAACTGCATTGGTAATAGGTCTAACGGGATTAGGAGTATTACTTCTTTATCTGTTTCATTAAATAACCCACCATCAACCCTCCTACTGTCACCAAAAAGACCCACACATTTTCTGCCATAAATCCAACTACCTTTGCTGCAGTACTAATAATCCAACTGACAACAGTGCCTATTATACCAGGCAAAGCGTCCATTGCTTTCACAGCCAATTTCTTAAGCAAGTCTGAAATATGAGACAATTGTTTCTTTACCCATGACTGTAAATCTTTTGGGTCTGTTGGTGGTGCCGGGGCTGGTGGACCTGGCGGTGCCAGGGTTGGACTACTACCACCACCACCACCAACCCCAGAGACAGCCAACACAACAGTACTGATAATAAACCCAAGAGCAGTAATTAAACTAGCAATTGTGATACCCTGTTCTCTGAAAAGTGTTTTCAGTCTCTCAGCCAATGTTGTGTCTTCGTGAAGTATTTTCTGAATAGTTTCTCTAATCCTGTTTACCTGTGTTTTCAGTTTTTGTCTCCCAATACTAATAACTTCTAATCGTCCAGATCTTTCAATCTGCAAATCATTTAATCTGTGTTGTATTCTTTCTTTCATTTCTGTGTCAAGATTCCCATTGTCTGCTGTAGCCATTTTATCTTTTTCTCGTTCTATGTGTTTATCAAGCTCACCTAGTTTGGCAACATTATTTACCATCTCACCTCTTATTGCCATAATCTCCCGCATTGACAAAGGTGGGTCGTCTATTGTTTTCATAGCATCATTTAATTGTCCTTCAGTAAATGAGGTTTCTTGTATCACTGTGTTTGCTATTTCTGGCAGACTTGTTACTGGTGCCATTTCAATCTCTTGCCATGTTGGCAACTTTGTTTGCATGTCGTGAAGCACACTAACAAGTCTTGGGGGAACAGGAGACCCACCAATTCCAAGGTACCTTGCCAACCCAGAGTTACCACCGACTTCACCTTTAATTGTACTTAAAGCTCTAAACTTAGAAGGATTATTTTTATGGGTTAGATTTATTTTCCCTCTGTCTGTATTTACAAATAAGTGTCCTTTATCATATTCAAACTGATTAGGATCTATTACATCTGGGCGCGCACCAACACTGTTATAAAATGAGTTTACTTTGTCTTTTAACAGTTCGTGATACATACTAGAAGTAGTTACCATTCCAGTCACATCTGTGATACTGGTATCTGAGACATTCATGTCATCCATTTCAAAATCTTCATGATTAAATCCTCCCGCTGCCATTGTTTTATTAATTTATTATTTTTTATTGCGCATAATAAAAATGACACAGATTTACGGATCAAAGTTAGACCCATACAGAAAACCACGTGAGCCTCTTGGTGTTAAGGGCATTAGACAATCAATAGTCATCACAAACAATCCAAGTACCATAGACCAGAACCAAACACTTACAGTCAAGTTTCCAAACCTAGGTCCCAGTGACATTATTGTTCCTGGCTCTGCACGCCTTGCATTTAATATTGAACTATCATCAGACGCAGATGTAAACAGAACACTGGTTGACAATCTTGGCAGAGCAATTGTTAGAACTATTAAAGTTAAACTTGAAGGACAGGAAGTGTTTAGTCTTGACGATGCTGATGTGTTCTACTGTTACAAAGATCTTTGGCTTACAAGAGAAGAACGAGAAGATCGTATTTACCAAGGCATACAATCTGATAATGTTGGGAAACTTTGAATCAATGCTGGAGATAAGGTAACTACTGGGGTGGCCAAGGAAATTATTATAGCTGAAACATATGGAACCAGGTTTTACATTCCACTTGAGTTTGAAATCCTAACAGCTCATTTACCTTATTACCAAGGAGCACTAAATGACCGTCTGAGCTTTGAACTAACTTTCAATGACTACTCCAAAGTTATTAAATCATCTGATCTCAGTGCAACATATAAGATCTCTAACATTTCCTTGGAATATGAAATTGTCACACACACTGATCTAGCCAGACTCATACAAAATCAGTATCAGTCGAGACTTCCAATTTATTATGACAGAGTGATTAGACATAGTTTAATACCCAAAGATAAGAGTGACCCAATGTGGAACATAAAATTGAACACACCTGCTAGGTCACTGAAAGGTATACTCATGTTGTTTGTTGAACCAGCAGGCCCATACAAAAGGGATTCAGAAAAATTCTACAATCCTAAGATTACACATTTGTCCTGTACAATCGAAGGCCGCCCTAATCAAGTGTATGCTTCAGGTTTGTTACCTTATCAACACTACGATGAGATCACAAAGTATTTTGTGGGTGGAAGGATTAGAGATAAACCAGCAAACATTGTGTGTAAAGATTTACATCTGTATGACGTTAGGATCGGACAATACCTTACAAATAAGTATGCTCTTTGGTTAGACCTTTGCAGTACAGATGATGACTACCTGCATGGGTCAGGTCGAACTGTTGAGAACGGCAGTGATGGAATAACAATTCAGATACAAAAGAAGGTTGAAACTGCTGCAGCAATAAACATATATTTGTACCTGATATATGACGCACAACTCAATATACAAGAGTGCAGACTAAGTGGACACATATATTAAAATTATATTGTGTATTAAAATGAACTTGATGACCCTTGACCCACACTGTGGATTGTTTTGTGGTGCCACAGGGTGTGGTAAAACTGAATTTGTACTTAACCTCTTACAAACAAGATACATCTGTCACTTTGAAAACATTGTAATAATTTGTCCTACAATCAAACACAACAAAGCTTATCACAACCGATTATTCATCTGGACTGACAGCAACATTTACTTAGTTGACCCTGAGAAAAAACTGAATGACTACCTACAATATTTTTACAAGCAATTTGAAGGACAGCCAACGTTGTTTATTATTGATGACTGTTCTGCAGAAAAAGACATTGTCAAAAAGAGAAACACTTTAGCAGAACTTGCCTTCAGTGGCAGACACGCAAATATAAGTGTATGGATTCTCACTCAAAAATATAATGCTGTACCAAAAGATTTTCGAGAACAGTTAAAGTTTATCTGTTTGTTTTACTGTAAGGATCATGACAGCTTTGAAGACTGTCTCAGAGAGAACGATGTCATACCAAATAAGCATGAACGTGATGATGTAAAAAATAAACTGAAATCAACTAAGCATCTAAAGCTTATTTTAAAGACAGATCAGCCCACTGGGTATGGGTTAGTAAATTAATTTATTGTTTTGTCTTGACTAATAAAAATGACAGACGGACAAATCATACAAGTGCTTGATCTCACACACTGCTTTAAAGATGTTATGCACTTTACTGACTTAATATCACCCAAACAGACTTACATAAGTCTTTCAGCACCATCAGAAATATATGCTACATATAGTGTGACTTTGGATTATGTTGATGAGCTTCCAGATGTGGAGTGCATGACAGTTGATTTAAAGACACCTACTTTTAAAGTTGATGATACCAACTATGGTTGGTTAGGAGAAGTTTGTTATAGCATATTTAAACAACTGCGCAAACGAAATGTTTATATTAACAGTGTTACAGTTAATAAAGTGGTATTACACAAGGTGAGCCAGCGGTAATATTTTTTCATTTATTATTTTGTCGGACAAATAAAAATGACGGACAATGCTCAAAGCACATCAGGCTCATCAAGCCCTGGCCTACGTAACGTGTTTCACACAACAGACTTACCTATATCCAATACTAATTATGTCTATGAATCAATAGAAAACTCTTTTTCTGTCATACAAGATAATCTTATTACAGGCAGTGTGAAGATTCAGATTGTTGCTAAAATAGAATTTACTAGAGTAGACGGTGAAGTGATTGTATCTTATATATCGACAAGACAACACACAGTTAACACAAAAAGAGAATTGGAGAATGTGTTTAGAGACACACTGTTACCTGACTTCCTCCAAGCAATTGACAGTGCAAAAATGAAGGGGTCTGGTTGGTACGAAGGTCATGTACATGAACTACAATTAAAGCAGTCAAGGTATCATCCTATATTAGGTAAAGCATGGATACCACTGCCAACTGAGGTTGCAAACAAAAAGGCTGTAGTAAATATTCAGAACAATGACCACCATTGTTTCATGTGGTGTGTGCTTGCTAAACTACACTTTGTAAGAATAAAACCTGAACGTGTATCTAACTATACCAAATTTGTAAATGAACTCAACTTCAGTGGCATTGAGTTCCCTGTTAAAATAGAGGACATAGACTTATTTGAAAAACTAAATCCTGGCATATCCGTGAATGTGTATGTGTGGGATAATGTGTCTGTTGACAAGTTACAACCAATTAGAGTATCACCACTTGCTCCAACCTACGGTCAGTCAGAAGATAAACATGTTGACATGCTATTAATCGGTGATGACAATAACTTCCACTACACAATTATCAGAAATATGTCACGACTAATTCATGGACATACAACAAAACACAATGGCAAACAGGAAGTGTGTAAAAGATGTTTACAAAGGTTTTCTTCTATAGCAGTGGCACATAAACATGTTTTACATTGTAGATCAGCTGATGACATACAAACTGTACTTAAGTATCCAGAGCCTGGTAGTCAAGTGTGTTTTAAGAACTATGGGAATCAGCAAAAGCTGCCGTTTGTAGTGTATGCTGATTTTGAATCACTAGTTGTGCCATATGAGGGTCCTGTTCCAGAGTCATTACCAAAGACTATAAAGTTGAGTGACCAAGTGGTGTGTTCTTTTGGATACATTATTGTTAGGTCTGATGGTCAGCATACAGAGCCTGTTATCTACAGAGGTGAAAATGCAGCATGTCTGTTTTTAACAGAAATGAGACATCTGTATAGTCAGGTAGTACAATATCTCACAACATGTCAGATGCCTTTGGTGATGACAGAAGAAGACAAACTGAAATTTGATACAGCTGAGACGTGTTGGATTTGTGAAAAACCCCTCCAGGGTGATAAAGTTCGTGACCATGATCACATAACTGGGCGTTACAGAGGTGCTGCACATAACAATTGTAACTTGTTATTAAAAACAGATCCTAAGACATATAAGTTACCAATCTTTTTCCACAATCTAAAAGGGTATGATTCACACATCATCATGCAGGCTGTAGACGAGTCTTACAAAAACATAAGTTGTATTGCCCAGACAACTGAGAAATACTTAACTTTTAGGTTAGACAAATTAGCATTTAATGACTCTATGCAACATTTGTCTTTAGGATTGGCTAGTCTTGCAGAAGGACTGACTGAGTTTCCAATAACGAGTAAATATTTTGAGCCAGACTTGATTAAGAAAGGTGTGTATCCCTATGAGTACATTGATCACTGGGTTGTGTTTGAAGAAAGGAGACTACCACCAAAAGAGAAATTTTATTCTACACTAACTGGTAAAGGTATTTCTGACTCTGAATACCAGCACGCTCTTGATGCATGGGATAAATTAGGGTGTCAGACAATTGGTGACTATCATGACCAGTACTTGAAAGCAGACGTTTGCTTGTTAGCTGACGTATTTGAAAGTTACCGTGAAAAGGGTTTGTTACATTACAGTCTTGTCCCGGCTTGCTACATAACTAGTCCTGGCATGACATGGGATGCATTTTTGAAATCCAGTAAGATATCTATAGACCTGTTGTCTGATCGTACGATGGGTGAAATGGTGGAACGTGGATTGAGGGGAGGCATTAGTATTGCAGCAAACAATTATGCCAAGGCCAACAACAAATATCTGGACGCCTCGGACCAGGGTTTTGACCCTACGAGGTCAAGGTCATTCATTATGTACCTTGACGCTAATAACCTTTACGGATTCGCAATGTGTGAGTTATTGCCCTTGAAAAACTTTTGTCTGTATGATTTGTCACAGTATGACATAACAGGGTTAACAAACAATATTATGAATCTTGACCGAAACGACGCGAAGGGTTGGATCTTTGAAGTAGACCTAGAGTACCCACACCATCTACATGATTACCACAATGATTATCCGTTGGCTGTTGAGAAAATGAGTATGACGGGGGAAAAAGAAGACACCAAACTTGTACCAAATTTGAATGACAAATTCAATTACGTTTGCCACTATCGCTTGTTACAGTTTTACATCAGACACGGGTTAGTACTAAAGAAAGTTCACAGAGGAATTCAATTTGATCAGAGTGCTTTCATGAAAGATTACATAATGAAGAACACAACCCTCCGTGCGAGAGACAGCAACACTGCATTTGACAAAGACTTTTTTAAGCTTATGAACAATGCCTGTTTTGGCAAGACTATGGAAAATCCTCATCACCGCAAAGATGTGAGACTAGTCACAACTGAATCAGGTGCAATTAAACTTACAGGTAAGCCACAGTACACAGGGTACAAGGAGTTTCATTCATCATTGTATGCTGTGTCACTCAAAAAAAAGATTGTTAAACTGGACAAGCCAGTATTCATTGGTATGGCAATTTTTGAGTTATCAAAACTGTTGATGCTTGAATTTTATTATGATTACTTCAAACCGAAGTATCCTGAGTGTCGATTGTTATACACTGACACTGACTCTATGATCATTGATGTGTGTACTGAAGACTTTTATGAAGACATGAAAACAGAGTTACACATTTATGACACGTCTGACTACCCTAAAGATCACCCGCTGTTCAGCACACAAAACAAAAAAAGTGCCTGGTAAGTTTAAGGATGAACTTAATGGTGTGCCTATTGTTGAGTACATTGGACTGAGATCAAAAATGTATTCTATACTGCACCAGAAGGGAAGTCAGTCAAAAGCCAAAGGAATAAAAAAAAAAACAGCAATAAAAAATAAAGACATACGTCATGAACATTATAAGCAAGTGTTAGATGGGGCATTGATGCCTGATTATCCAAACAAGTCACTGAGATCAAATAAACATAATCTTGAAATGATTCAAACACATAAGAAGTCACTTGCAGTTGGGGACACAAAACGAGTGTTTCACAGTAAGGAAAAGGCTTATGCACCTGGACATTACAGGCTAAAGTTATCTGAAGAAATAGTCGATGAACTGGTTGATGAATTAATCAATGAGTTAGTTACTGAAATGAGTAACGGTGTCTGGGGGAATAATCTGTAATTCTTCTCTGACAAATGCCCTCTGGGGTGCAGGGTCATACAGGTAATATATTGTTGCGTCAGGACCGGGGACTATTTTTTTTTATATTATGAACGGAGGTAGACCAGATGGGGTCTGTTGCCCTGCGCTTTACATCATTTTCAGCCTCCCCTGGTTGATATAAATATCTCACCTGTTTGGTAAATAAACTTGTATCTGGTGCTGGGGTTGGTCCTGTTTGTGGCTCTGTAATTGTTTTCAATTTAATAGCATCAGCAGGTTTTAAGTGCAAGCCATGGCCTTCATCGTTCATTGCTTTTATCACATGTGGTAATCTCTTTACCCACTCAGTGTTACGCGTGTCATGCATGAGTTCCTTAGAATACTGGTAGTTGAAAAGTCTTTCTGATAATTGCTTGTTAAAGTTTTCAACAATTGCCTGTGATCTGTGCACGCCTGGAATGCCTCGTCTGACTATTACGCCATGCTTCGCAAATAACTGATTAACTGCACCTTTGAATTCTGATCCGTCATCAACTTGAACAAGTCTGGGGTATCTTAAAGGGCCTCGACCATATATTTTTGTTAAAGCAGTAGCAACTGTGGTAGCAGTTTTGTCAGATATGGGTTCAGCATCTTTGTACCTTGCAGCTATGTCTACAACAGTTAATGCATACTTGTATTGTTTCTTTCTTATTGTGTCATGTGGAAGAAACAGGAGGTCCATTTGATGTGTGTCATTTGGTGTTGTGTTTTCAAAATGGGGTCTTGTTATCTTTCTTGGAGCAGGGAGGTATATCTGCCAAATTGCTTGTCTCTGTAACCATTGTTTGACTTGATTGAGTGTTATATCTCTGCCCACAGCGGCATGTAATTTTTCAATAGCGGTTGCTCCTTTCCAATACCCTGATGGAGAGTAATATATTTTCGATAGTTTATTTTCTACCCCAGAGTTCATTTCTTCTAGCAATATAAAGACCTGTAAAAAATACAAATGTCATTCCCACTAGAACAAAGATTATCTCTCCATTTCTTTGTTCTGTACTTGGTTTGTAATAGTCACTTAGTTTTGGTTTTGGAACAGACATGTCATTACCAGTGACTAAAAAATACTCACGAATTGCGTCGTCTGTATTTGAAAACGTATGTTGTGCGTGGCCTTCAAGCCTCAATTTTTCATTAATGAAATCAAGTTTCTCAATTCGCTGCTTTTCATATTCTTGTTGCGCTTGTGCAAGTTTCTCAGATGCCTCATTGTGACGCTTCATTTCTTCTGCTGATTCCTCTCTACCCACTTTTGAAAAGAGGTAGTTTGATCCACTAAATGCCAATGCATTAACCATGGCACCACCAATCATAATAGCTATCGTCGCCATACCTATTTTATTTACATAGAAACATTTTCTGGAATAATTCCTTGCTTGACAAGAAAGTCTTTTGTCGCAATTGATGCTGTAACAACTACGATTAGCTTTGCACTGTCTTCGAAATCTAGTCTACTCAAGTCTGCCGATTTCATTTTGAGTAGACTTTTTCCCAGCATAGAATAAGCTACTGCTAGTCCACTGATTACGACAGAGTGATAGACAAGGTTCATTAAATTCTTGTGTCGCTCATTTTCTTAGGCAATAAAAATTAAAATAATATTTTTATTTACTCCATATAAAATGGGTCAACGGCTTTGGGTGTTACTGGTAATGTGGCGACTTCTGGTTTTGTTTTTGGAGTGTCTGATTTTTTGGTCACTGTACGAGTTTGTGGTTTGTATTTTTTGTATAATTGATAACCTACATAACCAAATCCGACAACAAATCCGGCAACTATATATTTTGTTCTTTGAGGTTCGGGGTCAGGGTTAGACTTAGTTAATAGTCTTTCACTTTGATGAGGGTGTGTTGGTCCTGATGGTAGTGACACTGGTGCTGTTGATGGTGTGTCAGTTACATGAGACTTTTCTGTTAACGCTTGAATCTGCAATTTTTTTTGCCTGTTCCATTCGGCTAATTTTTTCCCCGCCTCTATTCGACCTGGGCTTTTAGTCTTAGTCACAGTTTGAACCTGTGTCAAAACAGGGTCGGGGTTCTGTTGTGGAGTCATCTTGTTCTCGTCCATTTGATCCTTCTTTTTCTTTCTCTAGAAAATTTAATTTTGAAAAATCAATATGGCTCCCAGTAACAAGCAAGGTTACCACAGGTGCAAGGTAATTTCCAAACTTGTAAAACATGACACATGTTAATTTGCCAATTGAACTTGAAACAATAGGGTTGCTTTCAAGGTCATGTGAAAGACTGTCACTATCCACAGGTAGAAAGTGACTCACTGCTTTTGTGTATAGGCATACAAGAGATCGACTCAAATCACGAGTCATTAGTGAAGTGATGTGGTTTTCATATTTTGAATGAAGTTTGATTAGCTCATCAGAGGTTAGAGATTCAATATCCTCTGTCATGTATTGTTTTCCGAGATAAGTTTTCGACTTTCCAGAAACAACCACAGACAAAAGACGCTGTTTCTTAGAGTCTAAGTCTTTGTTCTCTACCGCATTGATATCATTCAATAGAAGGAGTTCATCAGGGTTCATTTATATTGTAATAATAAAATTTAAAACAAAAAACAAAATTGCAGGCAACTTTAAAATTGTTATCAAGCAAAATCATGTTTTTCTAGGAAGTTACACTGAACAGTAATTTTATCAATAGTTTCTGAGTTTACCCCAGACAAAGACTTGCCTGTCCCAGTAGGTATAAAGCGTGGTTACAGCATGCGCTAAAATCATGCTTTTTTTCCTGCTGCTTTTCTGCTATATTCCTGTTGGGCTATTAAATGATTTGGGTGGGTTTATGAATGGCATGCATCACAGATTAAGAGACAACCCCTGTCACTCTAACCTGCTGAGAAACTGCCTTAAAACAATGAATGTGTCACATGTTGCTTTCATTTGTATTCATTCCCCTGTTATAAACCTAATAGAACACCTCAGGCTCACCATTGTGAATATTATCAATACAATTTTAGTCAAGACATAACGCCGGTTGGCACTCACTTGGCAGTGGGCCTGAAATGTCTTACAAATCAATTGTGATGTCATGTGTAGTGACCCTGTCTAACCTGAAGGTCTTTATGTTAAAGCAAACAAGCCCCACACAGTCCATGTAATTATCTTATTATCAAATCTACCTTTCATAGAAAGACCTGTTTACCCACCTGTTCCCCACGCACGCTAGCAGAAAGCCCTTTTGTAAGACGATCACAGCTCTTGATACCTGCTATTCAATTTCAGTCCTGCTATGGGGACATTCCCTTCAGTCAATACAGGCCCCAAAATAGTCTCGTCAGGTTGTACCTCATTTAGTTATTCATAGCATTTTGGAAGACCAAGATCGATTTTAGGATCAGGCATGACCGGATCAGACTAATTCTTGCCGGTTAGTGTTAATTTGACCGGATGGTTTTGTTATAATTTATTCATGAGACCATTTACCGGTTGAGAGATGTTATGATGTCAGCACTGTAAACCGGTAAGTTGTGTATGCGTGTCTGTGTTGTTTGAGTGTTAGTGAGTGTGTGCCGCTTGGATAGTTTTTATATTCAGGTATGTACCATATGATTTTAGGCTTCTCTGTCATGCCTGCGTTAACATTATTACAGCATTCAGGTTAGCTCAGTGCTATGCATAGCGTGCCATGTTGTTTACTGTGTTCTTCCTGTATATGTGTCCTTTGTGTGTGTGTGTGTGTGTGTGTGTGTGTGTGTGTGTGTGTGTGTGTGTGTGTGTGTGTGTGTGTGTTGGGGGGGGGGGGGTCTTGAGGATCTGTTGTATATGTACTCAGTCGGGTGTCTGTATAAAGCAAGGTATGATTTTCTGAGGTGCGTCTCTTTTCAGCTTAAAAGCCTACAGTCATGTACACCGTCTAACCCAACAGGGCGTGAAATTGAATAAGAGTTATTATCCTCTCACGGGCTGGTGGGTTTCAATGGCTCGCGTCAGACATGTATAAGACAGTATACACCCCGGAAGTAAAATCTTACAATAATATTGTACTGGCGTGAGTCCGTGTACAAACCTTGTGTTTTTGCGTCGGGTGTCATGTATGGTGATTGTGTGTGTGTGTGTGTGTGTGTGTGTGTGTGTGTGTTAACGTGTGTGTGTTTGTGTGTTAGCGTGTGTGTGTGTGTTAGCGTGTGTGTGTGTTCATGTGTGTGTGTATGTGTGTGTGTGTGTGTGGAAGATGTTTGACTACGTCTTTTTTAGGTCTATGGTGTACGTTACGTATGCCAGGGTGGTGATTGTGTTAAATCGATCTATGTAAGCAAGTAAATTAATTTTCTCAGTGCACTGGGGGTCCTGTTCTTTTCATGTACAAATAAAGCCAGTAGCAACGTTCAGTGTAAACGTACATAGAAACGCTGCTGTGGGCCGAGGCTTTTGTTCACGTATGGCTTGTTTCAAAGCGTCCTGTACTGTCTGTATTTAGATCCTTGTAGTCAAGTGTACACAGTGAGAGTTATGCGTCTGTTAGTTCCCCCGCGGAGTTGTAATACGGGGCTCATGTAGATCTGTGAATCTAGCCCTCTATGTACAAGGCCAGATACCATCAATCTAACTTTCAGTGGAAATCAGACTTAAAAGGCTTGTGTTAAAAAGAGATACTTGTGTCATTTTACATCAGTGACACAGTCAATAAAATAGCTTTTGTCATAACATGCCATTATGCTCGGGCTGTGCCCACGCCCTTACCATCATTGTCAATTTCTAAAGACCTACTCATAATGAGAAATCAAACACTACAAATAACTGAAAATGTTGTAGAACGGGGCTCATGTGACTCTTTACTCAGAACAAGCCTTTATGTTGGTGAAGCCCTATTCAGTCACGGCCTGCTGTACACTTTTCTAAAGATCTTTTCAAGCGTGGCCTGTGAATAGACGCTGTCCCCAGTCTTGCCATGCGTGTTGTACAGAGCTTGTGAGTTTTTCGGAAATCGACTCTGACAGTATTGAGAGACAATGGAGAGTAATTCTCTAATTATTAAAAGGTTTGAAATGTCTTTAGTTTTTATTTGCAGAGTGCACTATCAGGATTTTGGTTTGATTTGAGAGAAACGGCAGTGTGGGAGTTAATGACCGTAATTAGTTAATTATTAAGGTCATTAGGTGTTCACAGAGACAATAGTTAAAGAGAAAGATACTAAGAGACCCGTAAAATAATTAGATCAATAAGGCCGCATCGGTCATGCTCGTCAGTTTTTTAAAATCAAAGGGTTGATTCGGAATAACGGGGGTGTAATGGGGGTCAAAAATTTTAATATTAAAAATGACGTAAATTAATGACCGATGCGTCATTATTGAATTCATTGTCTTACGGGTCTCCTATTATCTTTCTCTTGGCCTTCTCACGCAGAAAAAGGGGAAACGAACCTCTCCGTGTCTTCTCACTCCATTCTTTCACCATGGCAAACTGGTCGAAACATTTCAACCACAGGTTAGCATCTTCGCTCGCTCGGCCGTGGAATGCCTCGGGCGCCAGCGAGTTGGGAATGCTGTCCGCCATTCTGTGTGTTGCTCCGGTGTTGTTTGAAAGGAAGGGTGTGTCGCCACGGGACTCAACACCAGCGCCGATGAAACGTCCTGATCGGGACACGGATGGGGTGTTGACTGCCGTCGTCGGGTTAACGGCCGTTACGGAGATCAATTCCTGGTGAAGAGGGTGGTGAATGGATACTGGTTGCTCAGCTACCTTTCCTCCTATCGACGCGTCCCCAGGGCTCACCCGGACTCCCGTAGTCATGGTTCCTTCGGTGCGAGGAGCGCTATACTGCACTGGCGGGATTCCTGTGACCAGCGGTGTAGTAGCGATGAGATCCTTCCCCCAGTCTGAATCAGAGTCGGACGACTCGTCGGTTGCTAAGCGATCATCCAAAGCCTGGCGTGGGTTCGTAACATCAACAATCAATCGTCGAGGCGTATCCACCTGCTGTGAATTCTCGGATGGGAGCGGAAAAGGAGTTGGTCTTGTCGCGAACGTGCGCCCGAACTTAACGCAAAGTGGTTTTCGGATTGCGGTGGGGACAGATAAGACGGAAATGGAAGGCCCTTACCCGAGAGACTTTGATCATCTGAATTGAGACTGACTTGAGTATCTAAGCTCTTAGCAAATGCTCTAGTGATCGCCCTAGTAATTTCGCTTAACCCCTCGTCTGTATTCAATGGTTGCGGAATAGACTTGGACATAACTGCCAAACGAAAATAAAAACTTCTTCCCTTTGCTCCCCACCTTTGTTTCCTATCTATCGGTGAAATCCCATTTACGTACTACTCATCAACCATTTCCTTCCCAAGCGTTTCTATCTCTGCGTCAACCTCATCTGTGTATTCTAACCACTGTCGTTGTTCTCTCCCCCTTAAAACTCCTCCTTTATTTCTGAATCTTCCCACTCGACCGCTGCTACCCGTTCCTACTTCTAACCCTTACTTAAGTCTAATCCTTCAACTACCCAGAAAACATAACATCGGCTTCAATCGTACACAAAATTTTCAGCCACTAGTTCAATATAAATGCATACTAAAACAATCACAACCAACCACCATCACAAAAAAGTATTCTGTCTCACACTTTCAACCCAGGGAAATCACAAACAGCACTTATCTTTTTAGTCGCGTTGTACCCTAGAAGAAAAATTTCATTACACAACACGGCTACCCTATACACAAGAACTGTGAATACTACTGCGCTCTCATCTACCCCGCATCTCCACCAATATCACTCAGCCGTTTAAGGATCGATTAATCAACGTGTTTAAATGGTCTAACACGCTCTTGGGGATTCTGGAGTACGTATCTCCTTGTCAAACCGCTACTGCATAAATACGAGGAGCATCGCCAATCAGGCTGACCTATACGTGTCAATTAGTTGTACGATCAGAAATAGGTGCAGACTCACTAATCTGAGAGGTACGGTGGCTGAGGACACTAATCAGGCTTCCATCATGCCAACTCATGCACCTCTCTAAACATCGCATACAACAACTAATCACACAACAGCTAACATCACAACAACTAACCAAAACAACGTTTAACGCTGACAATCAAAGCACATTACGAATTACAAACAGGATCATTCACACTTCAAGCATTCTCAGACATAAGGGGAAAGTGAAGGAGTTTACATCACCATATTTACTTCTGGCATTTGATACAATAAAAGCTTAAGTCCACTCACCCAACAATGCGAGGCGTTGTCTTGAAAACATGGTAATGGTCGGTGCGCTGTCTAGAGGGTACCACAACGTGTCACTTCAGCAACGGGGCCCGCGAAACGCCCACCGACCATTCCTTATATACATCTGCCTAATTCAACTTTTACTTCTACTACGTGTGTTCTTATCCACAGTCCCACATTATTTTTACCCCGTGGACCATCCATACCCATGCCTAGACACTTGAACATTTATTAATGTCTATTTGACATATTCTCTCACAAAATACTCCTGACTTCTTCCGGCCTTTTGGACACCTGGACATATACCGATGTCTATTTAGTCTGTCTCACACATTATTCTACCGACGTACGCCGGGATTCCCTTTTCAGCGTGCCCATTTATCACGCGCCTGGGCTTTGACCCCACACGTTAACCCTAATCAGTAATTTAACCCTGACCAGGCACTCTGTGACAATGGGAAATGCGAAATCGACTGCAGATAAAATACGATTGAGTATTCTTGCACTGTAGAATATTAATACGCAACACAGCGCCAGAATATTCAAACATTAGCAGTGTACTACATCCATCTAGGCCTGCGGACCTAAAACAATATAGTTTACATCACAATTAGCCCTGCGGTCGCAATTAGAAAATATGCGAGTTGTCATTTCAAGACTTCATTACAGTTCAGGAGGCAGATTGACCACAGTAGTTCAAGGGTGGTGCCAGTATAGCTTGGCACCTAAAGGCGCCAAACTATTCTAGAACTACCCTGAAAATAATTAACGTCTGACGTAAGTCACGCCCCTGTTTAGAAACGCACGCAATGTCTTTGGACAGCGCTGGGATGGTTCTGTCTTTCGCAGCGTGAAGGTCTGGAAGCTTTGTCTGTGACACATTGTAGCACCGAAGGCAAGGTCTGTGGCCGAGACACGTGCATCACTCTTGCGTCATCACAACACGTCCAAAACACAGACGTATACGTCACGCACAGCCATCGCGGCAAGTCCAGAGCTACAAGAGCACATGTCTGTGAGTCTGAACTTAACGACCACTGGCCGTTAAGTCTAAAACCAAAGACCAGCACACATTTTTACGGTTTCTTGATCTGTGTAACGAAGGTTTTTTTTTCGTGTACTGAATTAAGTTGTTACGTGTATAAACGTTTATTCTAATAGAATGAGTGTGTGCGTGGGTTTTCTGACAATCAGTATAAAGGTGGGTGTTCTATCTCTGTTTACTAGACTCTTTCATCCACCACCACACACGCTTACAAACAAGGACAAAGGCCACACAGTTATCTCTCTTTGCCCTCTGTTTCACTATTTCTCATACACTCATATCATATACATTAAATCACACAATTCACATCATATAAACAAGTGTTTCACACAAATAATTAAGAAGTGGCGTATAGGCTATTCATAACTTCAGCGCTCACACATTCACTCGCTGCGGTAGAGGTCGTTGTCTCTCTCGAGAGACGTCACTCGACTCTATTCTTTACACTAGTGTCGACACAGTCAAAGATATCACATCGACGACTTGACTTGACGGAGATTTCCCGAACGGAATGGTACTGGTCGATGACAGTACTCACAGATTAGAATATTACTAGGCGTGAAATTATCAACGGCGCTAGGCGACATAGGCTACACTGAAGGAACACTGCATGTGGTCCTGTAGCTCAAATCTGTAGGCTTACTTCGTCACCGTTGCTGCACGTCTGCACCAGTGATGGTAGACGAAGGAGAGATGAAGGCGTTGATGATGTCCCCATCCGGTCACGTAGACGATGCTTTTAGGACAGCTTCATCAGCCACATACCAGGGGTTTCCGCTCCGTACCGGCCCGCTGTACACAACATTTATACACTCGTAAATTTTCGCTCTTATACTTAAAGAGTCTGAATGTGTCTTCGACACATTATTATACTTCAGAGCGTTCTAGATCATTTCCTTTGTAAAATGTCTTCTCTATGCCACCATACTACTACAGTCACTATTGTCACAATTCTTATGACAATTCCTAAAGCCACTTTATCACTGTGCACACAATTCCTATAGCCACTTTAACACTGTGCACACAATTCCTATAGCCACTTTAACACTGCACACATTTTGCGTACCTACACACAATAGATTATGAGCCAAATATTACAATCACAGCTCACCTTCAATTCGTAACATATTACTGCACATTCATTCATCATTAGGTATACCTGATTACATACTGAATTACATTCCTATTTCCGTCCCACATTTTCACATATAAATGAATACAACATAACATCCTAGTTATAAACTATATCACCTACAACAATTACATGACCAAACAAGTATTGACACGAGTCATCGCACTTCCTTCCAACATGGGCTCTTCTGCACTCTAATCATAATAATTCATAAAAAAAACCAATACTTTCCCTTTTCGTATGAATAGCTTTACAGGTCATTATAAATACCGATAATAAAAAGAATAAATACCTGTATTCTATATACAGCTATAGAATTCTCTAGCCAGAATTCTTTCTCAGAGCACCAACGAACACGTCCGCTCGACTCGGCTGATATGACATCTCTGGCTAGCAATAGTTCCCGATACAACCCTGTCACCCCCACAGGTGACACGTGAACATCGCTCACCTCTACATTACCGCACGTGAACATTCGGTCCAACTGCTAATGACGTCATACCGTCGTCCGACCGAAACATGCACCAAAGGCGCTCGTTACAATCTGTGAGACAGCAATATCCAGTCTTCGCTTATAAGAAGCACGGATGTCACAAAAGTAGGTCGGGATAACTCGTTCAGCACGTATTTCCCACATTTTGGAGGCGTCATCTAACGACTATGCACCTGTTGCAGGAGATGGATCGACCATGATAATTCAAGGGTAGTGCCAGATTAGCTTGGCGCCGACAGGCGCCAAGCTAATCTGGCACTACCCTTGAATTATCACTGTCGACCCATCTCCTGCTGTAGTGCGTCAGGGCTGAATGGGATAACAATACTTTTTCAGAGGTCCTTGCGCCATTCGTCCCACTTCGCTTAAAGCAAACGTCGGATATAACAACAAAAATGGGATGCCCTCTGTGATGAAACTCTATGCTCATGCATAGGTTCACACATTAGGTTTAATACGGTACGGTAGTTGTCAACGGTTTGTTTGGGCCGATAGTCCGTGTGGCACGTGAAATCTTTAGGACATGTTTAACACGGAGTTTTAGTGAGCGTTAGTGAGTTGTAGGCAAAAGCTGAGTCTGGCAGAGCAGTAAATACCTTAATACGGGCTTTCTTGTCAGAGGGATCAGATGTGTTTGAGATACCTAGCCCGTATTCCAAGACTCTGAAACCTAGAATTCAGGTATGTTTCTATATATGTAGTATTTATAGTTGCTTAGTTAAAGACAGTATGCGTTGCTAAGAGTAATTTGCTTGTATAGTGTTGGCCGGTTTGGTTCAGTTATGTTGGATTAGAATTCAGTGAAGTAACCGGTGTTTTTGGTATACAGTTATTTACCAAGATAGATGTCTAAAGGAATGTGAGGTGTGCATGCCTAAGTCGCTATGAAGGTAGTACGCGGTTGGTTAAGCATAGTCTTTTCCAGTGTATAGAGTAGTGTATAGCAAGAGTGTTAGGCTATAGTCTGTTTCAAGATAGTGACAGAGATATGGGGGTGTTACGGAAGTAGACAGGTTATGAAGCACGTGTGTGTGTGTGAATGAACGTGAGTTATTTGTATCGGCCAGGTTACGTAATGTTTCTCATTGATCCAATATGTTGTGTGTTTAGCAAGTGTTACGTTGGGACTTTTGTTGTTGTTTAGAGTGCTTGTAAAGAGGGAGCGACGGACGCCGAGACGTCAGTCACCAGACCTAACGTGAGGTCATCATCCCTCCAGCTCTTCACTCGGGGATGCACAGATGCACTAACTTACCGCAGATGCACTAACTTACCGCAGATGCACTAACTTACCGCAGATGCACTGACTTACCGCAGATGCACTGACTTACCGCAGATGCACTAACTTACCACAGATGCACTAACTTACCACAGATGCGGGGACTCACGAGGTTCTTTGCCTCTTGCTAACATTATTCATGTGTGTGTTTCTTGGACAGATGGGATCATGCAGTGTTGATTTTTTATTCTTTTCAAAGACATACTCCACAATTAATTGAATTGAATTGAATTGAAAGTTTATTTTGTAAGGATGAAGACAGTAGGCACGCAGGCCTTTTAACATGTCTGTCCCTAATAACATTTTAAATTTAACATCAGAAAAGGAAATGAAAGGTAGCAAGGCTATGATTGTTCACGAGTAGAGCCTGATTAGCTCGTTGGTGCCAGGAAGGCTGACTCTAGGCAGATGTAACAGGTTATATATGTCAAATTCTTTTTATTTTTATGTGTCTTATTGTTGACCAGACAAGATAGATACACCTGTATCAATTTCACAGGAATAAACGCCTATCGTTTTTCATCACAGGCCTTTCTAAGACACCACAGTGGGGAATGGCTCGGCCGAACCAGTTCAAGGGCAGTGCCAATTAGTTTTGTGACCCATCTGCCACAGCTGGCACAGTCTTTGTGATCCTACAGGATCGATAATGCAAAATAGTAACAAAACAAAAAGACATCGAGTATGTAAGTTAGCAAAGGACCAGACGATACCTGCAAATCAGTCGTCACAGTTCGTCACGGTGCAATGTGACAGTAAGCAAAAAGTTCCCATTGACCAGAAGGGCATCGGGCTGATATCGGTTGCAGTTGGCCCGCGCACAGCGTGCGTAGGGCCTACTGCAACCGACATTGGCCTGATTGCTTTTGCTGGCCGGGAAGTCCGGCGTTTCCCGATCAACACTTAGGGATGGTTCTTCCCCTTACCGGCACAAGGTCTGCGTGACGTCACCGCTGTGTTGCATGTAACACTGGCCGTGCTGGCCGCAGTCTAGGAACTGTTACTTGTAGAAACACGTGCTGTTGGCGCACTGGTACAGCTCTCCGCACAGGTCGCCGTCCGCACTGCACGTGTCCTGTAGCTGGCTGACGACTGAAACACACAAACACGGACCTCATCGTCATCATCGCTGCTATCCGCATTGGTAGAGGAAGGAGGAGGGGGGGGAGGGGGGGGGGGGCGGGTTCCAGCTTTTTGTTTGTGACCTTCAACCTGATACAAAAAGCCTCCCCGACGCTAGACCTTATTTCCAGGGGCCGAAAAATCGAAAAGCGGGGGCTGGGGGGGGGGGGGGGGGGGGGGGGGGGAGGGTGTCGAGAGAGAAGGCGCGTGCATGTTAAGTCCCGGCATATAAACAACGTGCGGGGGGGAGGGGGGGGGGGGTCAAACATTCCAAAAAGGGGCTTTGCTGTAGAATTTGGGGTGGGGGGTGGGGGTCCAGAACCCCTGCAACCCCCCCTCCTCCCTCCCCAGATCGGCCCCTGGAATGGAAGGGGCAAGGGGGGGGGGGGAGGCGGGAGAGGTGTTAGGATTTTTCCGTCTCTGCCCCACGATCCAAAAGTAGAGGCCGGGCTCGGGTAGAGGGGCGGGGTGGGGGTGGGGAGGGGGAAGCATATGTGTTAGTGTCACCGCTGAGAGGAAAGTTTACAAAGGGTCGGGGGGGGGGGGGTTAAAAACTCCCAAAATGAGACTTTGATATAGCATTCGGGAACTCCTGTACACCCCCCCACCCCTCCCACCCTCCCCCCACCCGTCCAGATCCGCAGTTGCAGCGGCTCATGAGGATCTATGCCTCTTGCTGAAACCACTTTGTATCCACTGTTTGTGGGAGGCTGGGGCTCTTTCGCGTTCAGCTGACAGAGATTTCAGACGTACAACGTGCGTGCAGTGGCAGGGGAGTGGTTAACCCCTTTACTCATGAAGCGCACGGCACCGTAAACAGTAAACCAGGCTGTATGCAAGAGGGTTAAACCCTTGACAGCGGCTGACGATACCATTGAGCGGAAAAGTCGCGTAGTTCAAGGATACTGCCAGATAAGCTTGGCGCTTGAAGGCGCCAAGCTAATCTGACAGTACCCTTGAACGACGCGTCTTTCAGGCGCCCATTTGACACTACCAAGCTAATCTGACACTACCCTTGAACTACGCGTTATTTCTGCCCAGAGGTAACATCAGTAGCATTCAAGGTGTTCAGACTTCCATTCAGAAGACGAAACCTAAGGAAAACTCAATGTCAGTTCACTGTTACAGCATCTCTACCAGTTCGCATGGATGTCAAAGAAGAGACAGCCTTCACTCCAGCACATTCATGAGCTGACTGTGAGAACCGCACCACACGATCAGGCGCTGCCCAGACTTATCACGCATGTCCAAGAAAAATGTTTTCTCCCCTTCACCTCTGACTTCCTACCACAAAGTACCGCAACATCATTATTTTGATCAGCAAGAGGCATAGATCCTCATGTGCTCCTGCGGCCGCCGGGGCTGATGCGGATCTATGCCTCTTGCTTTTATCTAGATCTGTGTACTTCAAACGAAGGAGGTCCCGGTAAAGGTTAAAACCTCGCAAAAGAAGGGATGGCCTTGATTGCAGCACATTCCTGTGTATCCACTCTGAGCGCCCTGTGCAATATGTAATAAACTCCCGGTGAATAGACAAAACCAGTCTGCTGCATTTCACTGCACAGATAACAAGCAAAAGTAAACAGCAACACGACAAACAAGAGTTATTGACCTTCACAAAATGTTTATTGTGCAGATAGACCGCAGCGTAAAGCTGAGTTGGTATGCCTCGCCCTATGCCTACGTGACATGAACCAGCGGCGCCATTGTTGATATTTTAGCACCTGACCGGTCGCTCGGACATGATCGGCCCTGTGCACCAGATCGGTATAGAGTGTGTGCTCTTTGCACTTGTAATTAACAATCTTGGAGAAAAAAATCATGTGACGCCGTTTGTTTGCTGCAAAATAAGATGAATCGAAGAATAAACCATTTCCCATACACAATCCGGCAATAATGCATCCTTATGTTGTCCTTATCCTTATCCTTTGTTATCATGATATGTTTATTATGCTATAGGTTTATTTTACTTCACTTTACTTAGATGTGTGTGCACACTTAGTAGAATGACTGCAATACATATGTGTGTTTTGTTATTTTAGAGTCTGCTTGATTGTGATGTATGTATGTTTTATGTGTTGATGTTCATATGGACGCTCGTCAGTTATGCCGCAATAAATTCCTAATGTTTATGCATATGTCAATAAAGTTTATCTTATCTTATCTTATGCTAGCCCCACGAAACATTACACGATTTGGCAGATTTGAAAAATAGCTTTTTACCTCAATTGTGGTGACATCTGTGTCGCTTTGCGGCAGAAAGCATTGTCGTAGCCATAGTACGAGAGACGAGTGCAATGCAATGGACTTGATACACGAATACGCAAGTTCTGACGAGAACTATTGAACTACCCCTGGAGACCTATCTTTTTTCCAGTGGGGACGTACGTCCACAAGGGGGATAACGCTAAAACCGGAAACGAAACGTTTTTTGATTGCGACCACAATCTTTTGCGGAAGCGTACGAGACCACACTACAAGTGCAAAAGTGTACCGGCGCTCACAGTTCTGGTGC
Source organism: Semisulcospira habei (assembly GCA_036245525.1). Lineage (NCBI taxonomy): Eukaryota > Metazoa > Mollusca > Gastropoda > Semisulcospiridae > Semisulcospira > Semisulcospira habei. The sequence continues at coordinate 4,127,097 of BTPG01000008.1, read as the reverse complement.
ACAGGACCAGTCCGAGTGACCGAATAAGCTAGGTACAGGGCGAGGTATACCAACTCAGCCAAAGTAAACGGTAGCATGGCAGGGAAATTAATAAAAATGTTTTATGTTCTGCGCAGTATCTTTTCATGTCTCTTGTGATCGTGATATTAACATAAATCACCCCACGACACAGGCATCAGGCGTCATTATTTATGTGTATATAGTTATTTTGTCGGTCGATAACAATTTCAAGAGCCATCGGATGGAAAATCAAAGAAGTGGTGTCCACGGAAACGTTCCGCCTGCATGTCAAATACTCACTATGCAAACGGCCATGGGACCGAATTTGGCCGCTGTCGTGCGCGGGCGCACTGCGGCCGACTTCGGCCCGATAGCCTTTTGCCTACTGGGTAAGGCCGACGTCAGCACGATGAAGTCCAAGACAATGAATCACGTAACGACTAGTGACAAACACTCACGTACCGTCATTTTACAACTCAGGTTAAAAATATGTTGAGTGTGTTTTTGTCAGACGGTTCAAAGAGCAGTGGGAGGGGCCAGTTGAAGTAGGCGAGGGGGTGGAGTGGGGGGGGGGGGGGGGTTAATGCCTGACATTACGTTTTGGGACGGGGGTACATTTCAGCGTTTGTGTCGACCTGAGTCTCCTGTAACACATTAAAGAATCTACCAGAACAGCGGAACAGACTCTGCCATATGAAACTGAAACAAAAATAAACCTGACCACCAAGTAAGCAGGTAATATGCAGATCAGTGCAAGGAACGTAATTATCCAAAGTACTTTAATCAAGGACACTTAATTTAATAATAACAATAATAATAATAATAATAATAATAATACCGGTCTGCAAATCGGCTCAAAGCGCCGCAAAATGAATCCAACACGCACGCTCACGTGAAACACAACACGCACGCTTGTAATCTGGAGAAAAACACAGTACAAGATAAACGCAAGACATTCACGTGGTGTGTGTGTGTGTGTGTGTGTGTGTGTGTGTGGGGTGGGGGGGGGGGGGGTCAGCTGAGCTATCGAAATGCCTGAAATTTTGATCTCTTGTACATGTATTTCAAACTACAAAGTGGCCTGAAACCTGTACCAAAGTGTGTGTGTGTGTGTGTGTGTGTGTGTGTGTGTGTGTGTGTGTGTGTGTGTATGTGTGTGTGTGTGCGTTTGTATGTGTGTGTGTGCGTTTGTATGTGTGTGTGTGTGTGTGTGTGTGTGTGTGTGTGTGTGTGTAGGGGGTTGGGGGGGGGAGGGGGGGGGGCAGAGGTAGAGAGAGTGTTACATTTGTGGTTGTGTTATTCTTTTGAGAGCATGTGTGTGTTGATCATAGGAAAGATCCGATGTTCAGTTGAGTTATTTTGGATATAAATTAGGTATCTTTTTAGATAAGTACCACATGCCTTTTTAGTATGATTCGTTTTCTATTGCATGGAGAATGGCGATCGATTTTTGTGTGTGTGTGTATGTAGCTAGAATGTTGCATATTTTGCTATATTGTTGCGAAGTCTGACCAGTTTAACTTGGAAGGTTCGGGAAGGGACGCGAACGTTCTAGTGACCTCAGATATGACCTCAAAGTTTTGTAGTACACATGTTCGATGCATTTCGCAACATTTACGGAATGCGCCTAGATGTTAGTAGTGGATGATTGTATACAGATCTAGAGTGTTCTTTTAAATTAATTTTAATGGGTTTTGGATATGTTTTCTTTTCTGATTGGTTGAGTTGTGTAGTTTGCTGGATTGTTCTGGAAATCTGTAATAGTATAAAAAGGGGTGTTAGTGAATTATGTGTGTGCATTGTATGAGAGATGCAGTGTATCAGTGTTGGTGCATTGTATGGGAGACACAGTGTATCAAAACTGCGGATGCATTTTATGAAACAGTGTATCAAAGTATGGATGCATTTGTGGATGCATTGTGCTGAGATTGCATCTTGAGAATAAAGTACTGTTGGAACTGTTACTCCAGTGTGGTCAACAACCTTTTGCCCCATGTGACGAGTTGCAACTGAGTGAAATTTCTTTACAAGAACCCTACGTGATTGCGTGTGGTGTGATTGCATCATACTACGACAACGACTACCACGTAACACAGAGAGAGAGAGAGAGAGAGAGAGAAATGAAATGAAATGAAATGAAATGAAACTTTATTTCTGAACGGAAGAAGCAGTTAGCACATGTGCCATTTTTCACGCTTGCCGTTTCTAAACTACAAAGGTACAAATCTGCTAAAGGTACAAAGCTACTAAGATACAAAAGTACAAAGCTACTAACATGAAAGTGCACATAATATAACAAGTCGTTCAAAAAGAGATGGATAAGGCAAAATGGAGGGCACCAATTATGATTACTAACAATGTGAACGAAGGAAAAAAAAAAAAAAAAAGATAGTCTTTAAAATTCCTTTTTTCACTGAAATCAAACACGCGCGCACGCTCGCGCCGCATGCTCACACACACACACACACACACACACACACACACACACACACACACACACACACACACACACACACACACACACACGCACGCACGCGCGCGCGCGCGCACACACACCCATATACACGCACGTGCGCGCGGAGGTTAATATCAAGGCTTTAGGCGATGGAGATACCCGAACCAGTGAATGAGCTGTTAGATAGCAGGTACTTGAAGAGGCTTTCCTTGAAAGAGGGGAGTGAACCAGTGTGTGTTATGTGCGCTGGCAGTTTATTCCAAAACGAGGCGCCCGAGAAAGCAAGGGTAGTTTTAAATAAATCTATCCTCGGGCGTGGTGTGACGAAGTTTCGCCTTGATGTTGAATAGCCTGAAGCTACCTTGGTGAAGAGATTACATAAGTATTCTGGGTGGATTTCATTCCAGATTTTATACATGACTACCCCTTTGTTAAAGAGATGGTGCTTGTCAAGAGGAAGCATTTTTAGTTTTTCAAATTTTTGGTCAGTAGAAAGAGCTGGATCAGGCAGGAACTGCTTCACTGCCCTGCGATGCAAGGAGTTAAGCCTCTTCATGTGTATGTCACCACTGCCGTCCCATGTCGTGGAGGCATAATCGATGTGGGATTTGACATGGGCATTGTAAAATAGTTTGCAAGTGTCGACATCAATAAAATATTTTAGCTTAGACAGCATAAACACATTTCTAGACACAGTTTTACAGACACCATTGATGTGAGATTGCCATTTCATCTGGTTATCAACAATAACTCCAAGTAGGCGATGTTCAGTTACTTGTGTAATGGTGTGGTCTTGGATTTCCAGGCTAAGCAAAAGTGGCTTGAGCTGATGCTTCTGACGGGTTGCTATCGTCATACATTCGGTTTTGGTGGGATTAAGGATCATTGCATTATTTTCACACCATTTGGAAATTTCACTCAGTCCCTGTTGCAAACGATCATTTAAAGACTCGAGACACTTATCGGGGGTGTGGATTGTTGCGTCATCGGCAAACAAGTCACATTCAATTCTGTCATTCGTAAAATGTAGTGGCAGGTCATTGATAAATATGCAAAAGAGAAGAGGTCCCAGGACAGAGCCCTGGGGCACTCCTCTTGTTACTAAACCACTTGAAGAGTAAGATCCATTGGCTATCACGCGCTGCTGTCTGTCTGTAAGATAGGAAGCGAAAAACGAGGTTGTTTTAAAGGAATGAATAGATGCCTGAGAACTGCCGTCTGATGTATGAAAACAGTTACTTGAAAATGAACCATCCAGATATATGCTGAGCTTGGAAAGGAGAATTTCATGATCTACCATGTCGAAAGCTTTCCGAAGGTCTATGAAAACAGCACCTGTGAATTCGCCTTTGTTCATTGAACTTAGCCACGTGTCAGTAAGTCGCGATAAGGCTGTATGACAACTATGCTTCGGGCGAAAACCTGACTGGAGGGGGTGGATTAATTTGTGTTTTCCCAGGTATTCTAACAGATGCTTATGAATGTGTCGTTCAAGGGGTTTACTTAAGACAGACAAAAGTGAAATGGGGCGATAATTGTTAACATCGGACAGATCTTTTGTTTTAGGTAGGGGAATAACTTTAGCTTTTTTTAGTTCTTTTGGGAAAACATTTTTCTGTATGCATAAATTGTAGACATAAGTTATTGTTTCTACAACATAGGGAAGTGATAGTTTCAGTATTTTGGGGCTTATTTCATCTGGCCCGGAAGATTTTTTATTCTTCATGGAACTTATTGTCTTACCAACCTCGTGAACTGCCAGGGGTGGAATAGCAAAAGGATGAAATCTCGCAGTTCGCGTTCTACAGAAATCAATCAGGGTGTCAGGACAGGTATAAGGCCGAGAATTTGTTTTAGAGGGGACCAGGGACTCGGCAATTGAAAGGAAATGATCGTTAAAATTATCGGCAGTCAGAGTAGTCGGGATTACAGCGGATTTCCTACTCTTGACTCCAGTCACTACTGCCATAGCGCGCCAGAGCATGGACATATCTTTGTCTTGTTTAATCAAACGATCAATAAAAGATTTTTTAGCCTGCCGCACTAAACATTTGACACGATTGCGCTCACGTTTAAATTCAGCAAAAAAATTCTGTTTTCTCAGATCATCTCTCACCCTCATGGCCTGAATAATGTCTTGAGTCAGCCACGGCGGGATTGAAGCGTGTTTGACTCGCCTCCGCCGCACAGGCGCGTGTTTATTTAAAATAGTAAGAAAAATGCTATACCAGACAGACAGAGCGCTGTCAGGGTCAGTTTCACTAAGCACTTCATCAAAAGGTGCGTTATTAAGGTCAGATAAAAAGTCGCTGTCACTAAATTTTTTAAAAGAACGATAGGTGATATACGTATGACATCCTTTCTTTGCTTTTGGGAACTTAGTGGACCACGTACAGCTGATGGGAAAGTGATCACTGATGCCAAGGTTACCGACAGACACATTATGAACAGACTCGGGCTTTGTGGCATAGATATGGTCTATGAGTGTAGATGTTGTTGGTGTTATTCGTGTCGGCGAAGTGACTAACTGTTTAAGACCCAGCAACGTCATCGTAGAGTCCCATGCATGATGAGACCTTAACATGTCTATATTAAAATCTCCCATAAGTATGACATTAGAATTAGGTTTACAGGCTTTATCAAACATACTAAGAAAATTATCGTACCACTCAAAGTTTGCAGCAGGGTTGCGGTACAGAAAACCGATAAGAAATGATGGTGATTGGGGGGCTTTCAGCTCAAGCCACATACACTCAACTTGCTCAGTTTCTAAGTCATGTCGTCTACGTGTAAGAGCTTGAACAGACGTGTGAATATAAGCAGCTAATCCTGTTTCTCCATGGGCCGTTGGATCACGTCTCAGGACAGAAAAGCCAGGAACCTGTATTGATTCATCAGATACATTAGAACCAAGACGTGTCTCAGAAAATCCAAAAATATGAAATGGGTTTGAGTCATTCAGGTAAACGGAAATATCAGCAAGTTTGGCATATAGATGGTATACATTTAAATGCCCAATGCGGAGATTTCTTACTTTCACGTCTGCTTGATTCATCGTGACAGACGAGAAGGAAACGAAGGTGGCGAAAATGAGGGTAACAATAAGTACACTTAACGTAATACAGCTATTGATAATATAGTAATCAGTACACAAACACAAATAATAATTAATTAAAACAAACAAACAAACAAACAAACAATGAAAGCAACAATAATATTGAATCAAAGCAAACAAGGATTAGGCTTAGAAGTACTGAAGAAGAACTATAATTTTAGGAAGAACAAAAATTATGATGTTGCAGTAGCAGAAGAAGTAGAACCAGTATTCAGTCGGCGAAAACGTTTTCAAAATGAGAGTAAACACCTTTTATGCGCAGAAAGAGAATATTGCGTGTGGTTGCTGAGGCTGTTCGTATAGTACTTTTATAGATTAGCCTGTACAAGTCCCTCCCACAGTCCACACGATCGCGGTCCACACAGCGTGCGGCTTAATTATGAAGCATCAATGTGAAAGTACAACTGTCCAGGTTTCACTAAAGTGCTGGTCAGAGAAAACATTGCGCAACACACTCAGGCACAGCCGCTATCCGGCGTTAGATTGTCACTGAGATGATGCAGAAATCCACAAAACTATAATAATAAGACACAAACTTCATAATAAGAAAGAGTACAGTCCGTTGTCTGCAAACAAAATAACGTAATGCACAAGCTTAAACTGGCTACATGTGTAGCAACTACCACATCAAGAATATTATCTCACCACAAAATCAGGAATAGTATTTCACCACGTTGATTGACTCATTGCTAAAATACCCAAGAACAGTAGTTATGATCTACGGACCATATCACATTAAAGGAAACATATAAACCGTGACAGCTTAAGAATAGCCTGGCACTTTAGGCACCACGCTATTGGGCGTCGCCCTCGCACTATCAGGAGTCAATGGGTCCGTCCAAAATAGGTAAAATAAAGCTGGACGAAAATGCGATAAAGGGTCACATAATGACGGGTGACGGTGACAAAAGTTGAAATGATTGAAGACGGTCCGCGAACTAATTATGTCCCATAATCCATTTCCAACAAGAGACATACATTGTCACGAGCTCCTTCATCCGCAGGGACTCATGATAATGTATCCCTCCTGCTAACTGGACAGGCTGGCTGACGGAGACTACTTCTCCTTTGTGAGCTCGACAAAACGGGTTACTGTTGACAGTAAAATTGCGCAATCGCTTGTGCAATGCTGACACTCAGAGCTTGAATGTTGTCGAAAGGAGAGGCCGGAGCGGCTAAGCCGCTTTTCTCCCACCCTCTGTTTCTGGGTGCCAACATGGTCGGAGAGCTGATCGGCTGCAGGGGAGGAAATTGCGAGTCGTTACGGGTGTTAGGTGGTGGCCTGATGGCATGACCGCGCGCGGCTGAGTGGCGAGGGTGATTCTCTTCGCCTCCTCCTGCTGACGGTGACTCGGAGCGACGACGACGATTTACGGCCCGGCCGGTGATCGTAACGCCTCGTATCCTGATATTCCTCACCTGAGGACAAGTGCGATCTGACGAAACGGTTCATATTGCACTCCAGCGCATGCACGCCATGCTCGCTTGGGTGCAGTTTGTCAAAGTACATAGCCTGCTTAGGAGCGCCTCTAGTGGACAGGAAAGATGACGTGTGGTCGATGAGCGTGATCTTTTCCTGTTTGCAGACTGCCTGCAGGGCTTTATTTGACTCGTAGGCAGGTTTGTGGAGAGGGTGGTAGCGGCCGCGAGTTGGGAGGAGGGTGGACATCTGCAGTCTGGCTTTGGGGAAACACACTACCAGCATGCGGCACAGCTTCAGCCAGGTCTGCTGACTAATAGGCCCATGCCAGCAGCTGTTGATGCCGATGTGAACGGTGACGGTACGGATGTTGGGGTTGTGGGGCTGTGTGTTCAGCCACTGCGTCAGATGATCCACCCTGAAATCAGACACCGACAAGTTTTGCATGATTGACTCATGAGTAGACATTCTCTTCTCATCGATGTATTTAGTGACTGAGTCCCCGATGAGAAGAGTGTTGACCTCAGGGCGAATTTTCATGGCGCGTAGTCTCTCCAGCGGTGCCAGGTTTTCATTGTCGCGTCGACTGGCAGGTCTTCCATCATTGTTCTTGTGGATGGGTGAACAACCAGGAGAGTCAAGTTCTTGCTCCGGGTTTAATGCTTGGTACCTGTTAGTAACAGGAATAGTTGGCCCTTCGCTGCTATTGTTAGAGTGGAACCCATGTGGTTGAGGCGTAGTACCGGATGCTGGGGGCGGAGAAGGGGATTTATTTTGCGAAGAAAGATTGGTGGGTGAATGTTCTGTCGTACTGACTCTCACACTCTTTGTTTGTGATGGGGTCCACGTATCTAGTCGCTTGCAGATTTCCTCTGATTTCCCAGTGTGAGAGTCTCTAGAGGAAACAAGTTTGCTGATTTTCTCACTGAGCGTTGTTTGACTCTTTCTCAGCGCCTTTGCAGTTTTATCGATGTTTTCCCTCACACTCGCTTCAACAGCCTTGATCTCATTCTTGGCCTTCACCTCGCTGTCCAGGACAAGTGAGGTCAAAGTGTCGTAACCCTGTTTGAGGTCAGCAAACTCATTCTTGACTCCCTGCAGCTCAGCACGGCACTGGCGAAGCTCTGAGTGGAGAGTGGTGATGGTGGCTGAAGACTCAGCTAGTTGGTGCTGCAGGGCGATGATCAGTCTCATGGCCGTGCTGTCAGATACAGGAACGAGTGAGGTTGATGATGGTGAAGTAGTATTCTGTGTGTTGGGTGTGTCCACTACAACTGTGTTAACCTCAGCTGAGGGCACGCCCTGGGCGAGTTCGCTAGCTTGGCAGGGGAGAGAAATCAGGGCGCCGACGCCTTCATGGTTGGCTGGTTCGATGCTAGTTGCAGATTTATGTTAGTCCCAGGCACGGGTGTTTGAGACGGAGGGCAGGGCGTTGGGGGATTAGGCCCAAAGGCAGCTGTGGTGTTGTTGCAGCGCGGGGTACAGGAGGTAGCAGTGCCCGGGGGGCTGGGGTGTGCTTCACTGCACATCGTCACGCCCCTCTCATCTGTTGACTTGATGGCCATGAAATGATGATTGACACATGACGTCATCGTGTCAATGAGGGGTTCCGATTTCGACAAGTGCTGGGGACCAGAAAAATCAGCAGAAAGGGGAGGGGTGAAGGGGGGAGTGCTAGTGGCGATTACAGCGTTTAAGATTGGATGGCCGGGCTGAGATGCGAGTGGAGACTGGGAGGGTGAAATTGAGGAGTCAGATGAGGGGGGTTCAATGGCAGGTATTGACGGGGTACTCAGTGGGTGTTCGGATGAGGAATTAGATATCGGGGGTTCAATGGCAGGCGTAGTTGTCTCGTCAGACATTGTGCTCACTATTGTTTTCATCTTGTCAAACTCCTCATCCACCCACTGTCGGCATGCGGTTCCCTGCACAAGCACAGTGCCTGTAGTATGGTAGAGGGTGATAGTGATGAGCTTGCTCGATTCGAGGTAGAGTTGGAGAAATGTCTTGTAGAGATTAGGAGGGGAAGGGCTGCACAGTGGAGTGGGGAGGGTGATGATGCTGGGCTGATTGCTGGTTTGCTCGTAGTCGAACCAGTCGGCGGTAATGGCGGCTGGACACCCTGCGATGTACCGTGTGTGGAGTATGCATCTCCATAACGGGAGTTTATCGCTAGTGAAAGTCTTTTGAATCGGATCCATTGTATGGCGAATTTTCTCAATGGAAGTGTCCATGGCATGCTTGGCATTTGCCGCAGATCGGGTGATAGGGCCCATGGTGGTGGTGGAGGGGTAGAGGAGGGGGGCAGTGGTGGTGGAGGGAAGGGGCGGTGGTATGCTACACATGAAGTGCCAGCATAGAGCTAGCAGCCCATGGTAAAAGGAAGGTGGACTGAGGGGAGGGTGTGGTGGTGGAGAGAAGGGGTGGTGGTATGCTACACATGAAGCGTGTGGTTGGCGGATTACATATCTGATGCCAGCCTCGCGGTCATGCCGATTGCCATGATAGCTCACTGCTGCGCTCAAGAGTGGCGGCGGCAGCGACTGTCAAGCACTGGGGCCCGGCTAGCGTCGGTTTACTTTACCACACATCTGGAATTATACACTGAAATGTGAGCTGGCACTAGCAGAGTGGTCTGTTTATACCTGCTGTCACCACGTCTAATCGGTACTGACCCGATGGAAGCAGTTACTGCATCTACTCGCGCCGCCAGGATTCACATACGCTTTCGCATCTGCGGGAACCATAAGAATCTATGTCTAGGTTCACGGCAGACTCTGGATTGCTTAATACGACTGTACTAGGCACGCCGGGCTGGCGCCAAGCGACCCAGAAACGGAAAAGTCCATGTTGCAACGCTCGAAGTATTCAACAGAATAGTGATGAAGAAAAAGAAACGTTCATAACTCTCGAAAAATGAATGTTACACAAATGGAAAAGTCACATTCCAATAGAAGTCACTATCACAAGTCACTGAGGCTAAAAATTACACATCACAACCATACACTGCCAACACAATTGTCACTGGAGACGGAGCGATGTAACTGCGCGACTTATTCGCATTCGTGCAGAGAGAGAGAGAGAGAGAGAGAGAGAGAGAGAGAGAAATGAAATGAAATGAAATGAAATGAAACTTTATTGAAATGAAATGAAACTTTATTTCTCAACGGATAAAGTAATTAGCACGTGTGCCATTTTTCATACTTGCCGTTGCTACTCTACAAACACAGGATAATAATTGTAATACTAATAGTATCAAATTACACCAAAAAAAATTAGAAAAACATTAAACATGAAGAGACATTAAACAAAATTCATTCATTCATTCGGTCATACAAAAAACAAACGAAAAATAGAAAGTACACGCAACGCGCGCACACTGACACATACACGCTCGCGCGCACACACAAACACGCGCTAATGATAACTTGACCTATATACGAAACAAAACATTTGGATCATAGTGAAAATTCACTTCAGACAACAAAATTATTTGGATTATAATAGAAAGTTGAATTATGTAATTAGGCGATTATTATTAGTATGCACAAACCATACGGCAGCATGCACTGATTATACGATAAGCACATGTTTGATACGAATACTTGTGGTAGATTATGTATCAGCAGACAAGTACTTGAGGAGGCATTCCTTCAAAGAGGAGAGGGAGCTAGCGTGTGTTATACATGTTGGCAGTGTGTTCCAGAAAGATGCGCCTGAGAAAGATACACTGGTTTTAAATAGATCTATCCTGGGGCGAGGTGTAATAAAGTTTCGTCTTGAAGTAGAATAACCTGAACTTGCCTTGGTAAAGAGCTTACAAAGATATTTTGGGTGAATCTCATTCCAGATTTTATACATAACCACACCCTTGTTTAAGAGGTGATGCTTGCTAAGAGGTAGCATTTTCAGTTTTTCAAGTCTTTCATCAGTTGTTAGGGCTGAATCAGGCAGGATATGTTTCGCTGCTCTCCGATGCAGCGAGTTAAGCCTCTTCAAGTGTATGTCACCGCTGCCATCCCATATCGTGGACGCATAATCGATGTGGAATTTGACATGCGCATTGTAAAATAACTTGCGGGCATCAACATCGATAAAGTACTTCAACTTTGAAAGCATAAAAACATTTCTAGCAACAGTTTTACATACAGCATTTATGTGTGATTGCCACTTCATCTGGTCATCAACAATTACACCAAGTAATCGGTGTTCCGTGACCTGATTAACGATGTCATTATGGATAGTCAGGCTGAGTGTAAGTGGCTTGAGCTGGTGCTTCTGACGGGTTGCTATCGTCATGCATTCCGTTTTGGAAGGATTTAAAATCATTTCATTGTTTGCGCACCAAGTGGAAATTTCGCTCAAACCCTGCTGCAAACGGCCATTTAAAGAATCAATACTCTTGTCCGGGGTGTGAATTGTGGCGTCATCAGCGAATAAATCACATGAAATTTTGTCGCTAGTCAAATGTAGCGGTAGGTCATTTATAAAGAGGCAAAACAGAAGAGGCCCTAGGACTGAACCCTGGGGAACTCCCCGTGTTACTAATCCGCTTGAGGAGTATGATCCATTGACCATGACGCGCTGCTGTCTGTCGCTAAGATAAGAGGCAAAAAGTGGAGTTGTGCCATGGTGGTAAAGAGATTTCTGGCTGTAGTTAATTGAGGAAGAAATGCATTCATTGCCAAACGAACTACCGAAGTACACATTTAGCTTGGAAAGTAGAAGTTTATGGTCCACAAGATCAAAGGCTTTTCGTAAGTCAATAAATACAGCGCCGGTAAATTCGCCCTGATTTATTGAGCGTAGCCACACATCAGTTAGACGTGCTAGGGCCGTGTGACAGCTGTGCTTTGGTCTGAATCCGGACTGAAGGGGGTGGATTAATGTATGATTTTCTAAATATTCCAAGAGATGTTTATGGATATGCCGTTCAAGTGGTTTACTAAGAATGGACAATAGTGAGATGGGGCGATAGTTATTAACATCAGTCATATCTCTTGTTTTCGGGAGGGGTATAACCTTGGCTTTTTTAAGTTCCTTTGGGAAAATATTCGTTTGAATGCACAAATTATAAATATAGGTTATTGTTTCAATAACATAAGGAATAGCTAATTTAAGTATTTTGGGGCTGATTTCATCTGGCCCGGACGATTTCTTATTCTTCATTGAACTAATTGTCCTACCGACTTCGTGCACTGCCAGTGGTGGAATCACGAAAGGATCAGATCCTGCAGTTCGCGTTCTACAAAAGTCAACTAGTCTGTCTGAGCAAGAGTAGGGCTGAGAACTTGCTTCTGAAGGGACAAGAGACTCGGCAACTGAGAGGAAATGGTCGTTAAACATGTCTGCAGTCAGATCAGAAGGGATTAAAGGAGATTTATTACACTTGCCTCCAGTCACTACGGCCATAGCGCGCCAGAGCGTGGACATGTCTTTGTCTTGTTTAATCAAGCGATCAATGAAAGATTTTTTAGCCTGTCGCACAAGAGATTTTACGCGATTGCGCTCACGCTTAAATTCAGTGAAGCACTTCTGCTGTCTCAGATCATCTCTCACCCTCATGGCTTGAATGATGTCTTGAGTAAGCCACGGCGGGAGTGATGCGTGTTTGACGCGTCTCCTCCGCAGGGGCGCATGTTTATTTAAGATCTTAAGAAAGATGGTATACCAAACAGACAGAGTCAGGGTCAGATGTACTAAATACTTCATCAAAAGGTGCGCTGTTAAGATCAAACAGAAACTCGCTTTCATTAAAACTTTTAAAGGAGCGATAGGTGATATACGTATGGCATCCTTTCTTTGCTTTAGGGAGTTTAGTAGACCACGTACAGCGGATGGGAAAATGGTCGCTGATACTAAGGTTACCGACAGATACATTATGAACAGACTCTGGCTTGGTTGTGTATATTATATGATCTATGAGTGTGGATGTTGTTTGTGTGATTCGTGTGGGTGAAGTGATTAACTGTTGCAGACCCAACAACGTTAACGTAGAGTCCCACGCATGGTGAGGCTTTAGCATGTCTATGTTAAAGTCTCCCATGAGGATGACATTGGAGTTGGGATTACAAGCTTTATCACACATACTAAGGAAATCATCATACCACTCAAAGTTCGCAACAGGGTTGCGGTACAGAAGGCCAATAAGAAATGATGGAGATTGGGGGGCCTTCAGTTCAAGCCACATACACTCAATATCTTTGGTTTCTAAATCATGTCGTCTACGTATAAAATCTTGAATAGACGAGTGAACATAAGCAGCTAATCCTGTCTGTCCATGGGCCGTAGGATCACGTCTCATGACAGTAAATCCAGGAACTTGGATGGATATATCTGATACATTTGAATTGAGACGTGTTTCAGACAGTCCAAAATATGAAACGGGTCTGCTCCATTTAGATAAACACATATGTCAGGCAACTTATTGCAAAGATGGTAAATATTGAGATGACCAATGCGGAGATCTTTCGTCTTGAGTTTTACGCCACTCATTTCACGCAAAGTCAATGTGTTTGTAGAAAAACAAAAAAGAAGAAAATCAACAGAATGTATCCGTAACACGTGCCAAATAGAAAGTAATAATAATGATACAAATAAAAAGTATAAAATCACTAACTAAACTATTCTAAGTGCAATAAACACAATAAACAAAGACTAGAGGCGTAATCACTGTACGCAGGGGAATAGGCCTTCAGAAGGCTTACACACGTCCGTGGGGACTAAAATATCCCAGGTACTCTTCAATGTCTCACTACCCCGAATCAACAAAAGATTAAAATCCGGAGTGAAAATTAGTTTTCAGCAATTGTCACAAGTAACAGTGAGAGTCTGTGTGGCTGCGATTCGTGCAACTAATTAATATTAACACAGACAGACAGTAGCATTGAAAACTATAGTCCACACTTTTGACGGAAACATCGTCAATGAGACTGCAGAGCTCGCTAGAGAAAGTCCTTCAAGCGACTCCGTATACAGTGTAATTAATCTTTCTGGTGAAGAACAACACTGGACGTCGTAAGCACTCGCTCTAAACACACGATGCTAGGCCTGCAATGTTTGGTTGTTGTTTTTTCCCATCAACAATGAAGGTCAAGTCACTGACGTCTTTGTGTCAGGAAAGAAAATGACACATAATCTTATTATTCCCTGGTAGAGAATGCAAATGAGAAAAATAGCACACAACCTAACAGAAAAGAAAATTCAAATGACGCAGAAACTCTGTCCACCCGAGCAGTCACGAACACTGTTTCAAACGACAGTTTTATATATTGTGGCAGATCCTGGAGCGACTTGGCTGTCCCCCAAAGTTCCTCAACATGATTGTCCAGCTACACGAGGACCAGCAAGGCCAGGTCAGACTCAACAATGACCTCTCAGAACCATTCCCTATTCTCAACGGCGTAAAGCAGGGCTGCGTGCTGGCACCGACCCTCTTCACCATCTTTTTTAGCATGATGTTGAAGCAGGCCACAGTGGACCTCGATGATGACGATGCAGTGTACATCAGGTATCGTCTCGATGGCAGCCTGTTCAACCTCAGACGACTGCAGGCCCACACAAAAACCCTAGACCAACTGACTCGTGAGCTGCTTTTTGCTGATGATGCTGCCCTCGTTGCACACACAGAGAGAGCCCTGCAGCGCATCACGTCTTGCTTCGCAGATGCTGCCCAGCTCTTTGGACTCGAGGTCAGTCTGAAAAAGACAGAGGTCCTCCATCAGCCGGCACCCAAGACAGTGCATCGCCCTCCTCACATCACCATTGGCGAGTCTGAACTAAAGTCAGTGCACCAGTTTACTTACCTTGGCTGCATTATCACGTCGGACGCCAAGCTGGACAAGGAGCTTGACAGCAGGCTGACAAAAGCGAACAGCGCTTTCGGGCGACTTTTCAAGCGGGTGTGGCACAATCAACAGCTGAAAACAGGCACCAAGATCAGCGTGTACAGAGCTGTGGTCCTCACCACCCTGCTGTATGGTTCCGAGTCCTGGGCCCTCTACCGCAGCCAACTACGACTCCTCGAACGCTTTCACCAGCGCTGCCTGCGTACCATCCTGGGCATTCACTGGAGTGACTATGTCACCAACGTCGAGGTCCTTGAACAGGCTGAAACTGTGAGCATCGAGGCTTTGCTGCTGCGGACACAGCTCCGCTGGGCGGGGCATGTCTCCAGGATGGAGGATCATCGCCTACCAAAGATCACCCTGTTCGGCGAGCTTGCTACTGGACACCGTGACAGAGGGGCACCAAAGAAGAGATACAAAGACTGTCTCAAGAAGTCACTTAGTGCCTGCCAAATCGACCACCACCAGTGGTCTTCGCTTGCTGCGGACCGTGACACCTGGCGCTCCACCATTTACAAGGCAGCTGTCTCCTTTGAGGACTCTCACAGAGCTAGCCTTAAAGACAAGCGGCTCAGGAGAAAAAACAGAGATGCCGCAGCTCAGAACCCTGGCCATACCTTCCCCTGCAGCCACTGCGGTCGAACCTGCCTGTCTCGGATTGGCCTCCGCAGCCACGAACAAGCCTGCAGACGTCGTGGGCAACTCCTATAAAATCTTCGTTCGCGAAGTCAAGCCAAGAAAGAAGGAAGGATTGAACGGCACTTGGCACTGAATTCACAAGTGTCCACGTTCAGCTTGCAGTGTCCTACAACGCGAACCAACAAAATGATGCAGTCTGCGCTACAACAAACAAACATCCCTAACTTCCCTAATTACACCGGGGGAGGGGGGGAGGGGCGGAAAGGGGGGAGGGCGGAGGGGGGCGTGCGGCGAGGTGGAGGGTAATGGGGTGGGGTGGGGGTTACTGCTGTGAGTAGAATTGCAATATGGCTTGTGCAATGCTAACACTTAGCGCCTGAACTTGATGTGAATCAAGAGGGGAGGCAGTGAGGGCTAATCCCCTCTTCTCCCATCCTCTGGTATTAGGCGCTGAAAGATGGTTCGCTGTCATAGTAGATGGTAAGGGAGGGTACTCCGTAGCAGCGGACAGTTGTAGCGGCCGACTATGCCTCTGTTCCTGACACAGAGGGGTGGTGGTGTGTGCCCGAGACCTGCGAGAAGCCTCCAGGCCACTGCTGTTGGTCGCAGAAGACTCACGCCTATCAGCGGCCTGACCAGGGGCTGCCTCAAGAGCGGCGGGGGCAGACCCGGGCTGCTGGTGGTGTTGCGTAATACACTTGCCCTCACCAGTGTGAGAGAGAGAGAGAGAGAGAGAGAGAGAGAGAGAGAGAGAGAGAGAGAGAGAGAGAGAGAGAGAGAGAGAGAGAGAGAGAGAGAGAGAGAGAGACAATGACAATGACAATGATCCTTTATTTGACAACGGTAAAAGTTTTGGTAGTAACAACCATTTTTCGAACTTGCCGTTGCTAATCTACTGATTACAGAGTTACTATCGCACTAATTGTTTTCTACTACTGAAAAGGGAAAAAAAAATTACATGACACAGCACAAGCCAAGAATGAAGAGAGAAAACAAATGTAAGGGGGAAGTGACATAGGAATTACCAACTTTACTGGTCGGGCATAATGACATGTTGTGAGGTTTAATTAAAATAGTATAATAAGAATATACACAACCTAATACGCATACATATCGCATGCACATTTGAGCACGCCACTCTCTATCTCTAATATACACGTACGCACACGCACACACGCACAATGCACACGCACACACACGTGCACACACACGCTTACGCGGCTTATAACGTTAAGCTAGTCAGTCATATGAGTAGCTGGCTAAATACAAACGGTACCGAATAAATATGAGTCATCAGTCGAAACCTGTGATACACGCAATTAATAATATAATGAGAAATAGTATTTTTCAATATGTGCACAGTCACGGGGATGCTGCTGACAAAAATAAGTAGTTGGTGAGTCTGACTTTAAACGAGGAGAAAGTAGCTGATGTCGTGACGTTTCTAGGCAAGGCATTCCAAAGACTAGAGCCAGAGAACGTCAAACTCGTTTTATAAAGATCAATTCTAGGTCGCGCCACAATAAGGGATTTTCTTGATCTGGAGTATGTTGATGACTGGACGGTAAATAGCGATGTGATATATCGGGGTAGCTTATCGTTTAATGCCTTGAACATAGCCATTCCCTTATTGTAAATTAGATGATCTTTCAGGGGCAGAATTTTTAAGGCTGCCAATTTTTGGTCAGTAGTTAAGCTGGGATCAGGGAGTATTAGTTTGGCAGCTCTCCGATGTAGAGAGTTCAATCTTTTCAAATTGACAGCGCTCGAACCATCCCACACAGTAGAGGCATAGTCTATATGCGATCTAATATTATGAGCATTGAAGAACAGTTGACGTGTCTCCATATCAGTAATGTATTTAAGTTTTGCTAAGATGTACAGATTTCTGGAGACAATTTTACAAACATTACTGATGTGTGGCTGCCACCTAAGCTGGTTGTCCACCGTGACTCCTAGCAGGCGATGGTTAGTAACTTGGCTGATGGTTTTGCCTTTGAGGGACAGACTGAGTGAGAGAGAGCCAAGCTGGTGTTTTTGGCGGGTGCTAATTACCATGCTCTCCGTTTTTACCGGGTTTAAAATCATAATATTATGACTGCACCATTCATCAATATCTTGCAATGTGTTTTGCAGTCGTGAATTGATGTTTGATATATCCTTATCTGGCGTGTGTACTGCAGCATCATCTGCAAACATATCACATGTAACGCTTTCATTTTTTATCGCAAGAGGAAGATCATTTATGAACAAGCAGAATAAAAGAGAGAGAGAGAGAGAGAGAGAGAGAGAGAGAGAGAGAGAGAGAGAGAGAGAGAGAGAGAGAGAGAGAGAGAGAGAGAGAGAGAGAGAGAGAGAGAGAGAGAGAGAGAGAGAGAGAATGAATGAATAAATGAATGAATGAATGAATGATACTTTATTTCTCAAGGATGGAAACAATAGGCGCACAGGCCTCTTTTCATGTTTGTCCTTGCTAAACTACAATATTAAAAGCAACATTAAAACAATACGTTAACAGCACAAAACAAGCGGCTACACCCCACAGGTCACTTGTGTTACATTCCGATACAAGTTCCAAAGTCGCTGAAGATTACAAGCACACACAGCAAAATGACAAGGTCTTGGGGGGTGGGGGGGTGGGGATGGGGGTGGGGGTGCGATGTAAAGTGTTGCCACATTCCTTCTGCCAATGAAGATAAGTAGCGGCTAATCTCTCTGTTTGTTTGTTTGTCTATTTTGACAAAGGGTATTTACCCGAAATATTAATAAATTGTGTTGTACCCGTCTTTTCTAAGCGTGTTTCTTTCTCCGTTGGGTACTTCTTTGCATATTACACGCTTGGCAGTCACCATTTTGGTCTGGATTGATGTAAAGTGTGTTTATAGAAAGCGACTGCACGCTTATGATACAGCTACTCATGTGTAGGAATTTAGTGAGCAGGCAAAACACTACGATAAAGAGAGATATTATGTAAAAACTAACAAGTGCCAGACGGAGGACCACAGAAAATCATTGACGTGGCTCTTTTGAACATATTATCTACGTTGCTTTCAAGTTTGCTCAGAGATGTATTTAAAAGCTTTCGTCCTAAACAATGGAAGATGTCTCGTTTGCTGTATATGTGGAGGAAGTGAGTTCCATAAATAGGCACCCGCGTACGAAAGGCTGGATTTAAACAAGTCAATTCGGGGCCGTTCAATGACGAGACTGTTCCTCAAAGTGCTGTAAACCCTTTCGCTCTCAGTGAAAAGCTTAGCCAGGTAGAGGGGGGCTTTTCCGTTCAGTGCTTTGTGCATAAGTATGCACTTATTTAACGTAAGGTGTTAATGTAAAGGAAGGAACCCTGTTGCCTGAAGCTTTTCCTCCAAAGTTAGAGAGGGGATTGGGAGGATCAGTTTAACTGCGCGATTGTATAGAGAATTAATCCGCTTAAGGTTAGCCTTACTACAGCCGTCCCAAATAAAAGATGTGTAGTCAATGTGAGGTTTTATGTAGGAGTTGAAAAATAGCTTTCGTGTCTTAGTATCAATGATAGATTTTAATCTTGACAGTAAATATAGCTTCTTTGATAATGTTTTCCCTAGTTGTGTTAGATGGGGCAACCAGCACAGTTGGTCATCAACAATTACCCCGAGGAGGCGATATTCCTTGACTTGCTCAATGGGAACTGAATCAAAAGAGAGGTTAAGTGAATGGGGGCGGAGCTGATGCTTTTGGCGTGTTGTGATTAGCATGCTTTTCGTTTTGGATGGATTTACAAGCATTTGATTATTTTTACACCACAGTGAGACCTCCTGAAGACTAAGCTGAAGATTGCTTGATATTTCAGGTACAGTTTTCCCGCCAGCGTGAAGAGTTGAATCATCGGCAAACATGTCACATTCGGTATTTGGACTGGATATATGAAGTGGGAGATCATTTATAAACAAAAAACAGAAAAGTAACGGTCCTAGTATGGATCCCTGGGGTACGCCATACTCAACACGCTTTGAACAGTTTGAATTCTCCCGATGATATATGAACGAAAGAATGAGAGTGTCCCTGGGCTGTTATTGTTAAAGTAGCAGTCTAGTTTCTGTAATAAAATTCCGTGGTTTATAAGGTCGAACGCTTTTTTAGGTCTAGAAAGACAGCACCAGACATTTTGTTTCTGTTGATGTTGAGCAGCCAAGTGTCAATCATATGAACCAAGGCAGTGTGACACGAATGTTTAGGGCGAAAACCAGATTGATATTTATTCAGGAGAGACTTTTCTTCCAGGAATTCGTGAAGATGTTTGTGTACATGCTTCTCAATAGGCTTCGACAGAATAGATAATATGGATATAGGCCGAAATTTATTTGGATCAGATGTGTCTTTTGTTTTGGGTATAGGTACCACTTTAGATTTTTTGAAAGCCGCCGGAAAAATATTATTTTGAATACATAGGTTGTAAATATAGGTTAAGCTTTCCACAATGTATGGAAGAGAAAGTTCGAGGATAAAACCATTGATACCATCAATGCCAGCTGACTTTTTGTTCTTGAGACTAGAGATAAATCTGCCCACTTCATGTACAGCGATGAAAGGGATATTAAAAGCATCGCCCACGGACAGTCTTTGGCATTTTCTGATCTGACTGATGCGGCGGAGGTGGAAATAGCATGCCTGGGCCGTGGCGGAGACGACGCTGGTCATGGACAGAGAGGAATCGAGGATAACGCCGAGGTTCTTGGCCGAGTCAATTTTATGAATATCTTTTGTATCAATCATGTGTACAAAGTTGTCATACCACTCAAACGTGTCGCAGGATTTCTGTAAAGAAACCCAAGATGTAAAGGAGGGGATTTAGATTGCTTAATCTCTATCCAAATACATTCCACATCGCTAGTTTCTAAGTCCCAGCGGCTGCGGATTATGTGTTCAACTGAGATCTGGATGATGTAGACCGTTACACCTGTCTCACCCTGGACTGACGGATCTCTCCCAAGAATGGAGTAATTTGGAATGGCGATGGCTTCATCACTCATGTGGGAGGCAAGGCATGTCTCGGTTATACCAAAGAGATGAAATTAACTAGGTGAGGTAACATAAACGCAAACGTCCAGCACTTTGTTTGCCAGGTGATATACATTTAAATGGCCGATACTAAATTTTGGCCTTTTTTGCACATGATCTTGCATGATAATTTAGGCGTTAAAATAGGTAATGGAACTAAGGGAAATAGAGTACAGGAACTAAGAGAGAGAGAGAGAGAGAGAGAGAGAGAGAGAGAGAGAGAGAGAGAGAGAGAGAGAGAGAGAGAGAGAGAGAGAGAGAGAGAGAGAGAGAGAGAGAGAGAGAGAGAGAGAATGACAATGACAATGATTCTTTATTTTACAACGGTGAAAGTTTTGGCTGGCACAAATAATAATAATAATAATAATAATGAGTATTTATATAGCGCTTAATCTTACTCAAAAGCTCTAAGCACTTTACAATCTGTACACAAAACTAAAAATGCAATGACATATACACATAACAAACAAAGCACAATGCCCGAACACGCCACTTTTACAATAAACTAAACAACAATACATACATAATAATTCTAATTAACATTCAGTCTAAACAAGGAGGATTGCAGAACTACAGCTAAGGCATCAAACACTGGCAGTTATTCAAAGTTTAGTTTGAAGAGGTGAGTTTTCAACGACCTCTTGAAGTCAGAGACAGACTCACTGTTTCTGACCTCAAGAGGAAGTGTATTCCATAACACTGGGGCTTGATAAACAAAAGTGCGCTGACCAAATGTTTTAGTTTGGACAGAGGGTACACACAACTTCCGTTTATCAGAAGAGGAGCGGAGCTCACGAGAGGGTGTATACACATGTAGCAAGGAGGACAAGTATTCTGGGCTGGTGCCTGAAAGGCAGTTAAAACAGATTGACATAACTTTGTATTGAATACGTGAGGACACAGGAAGCCAGTGAAGGGACTTCAAGATGGGTGTGACATTCTCAGTCTTACGGACTCTCACAACAAGCCGGGCTGCATTGTTCTGAATTTTTTGGAGGCGATCAATGAGATACTGAGGGCAGCCACAAAGCAAAGAGTTACAATAATCTAGCTTGGACAGCACAAATGCACAAACTAGTGTTTTAGTGGCTTCCACGGTCAGCAGGTGACGAACTGAACTAATACGACGAAGTTCCAGATAAGCTGATCTACACACTGCACTGACATGCTGTGACATAGATAACTCGCTGTCAAGTGTAACACCCAGGTTTCTCACACTCGCAGAGAAGCCAATGAGTGTTCCATCCACAGACAATGATGACGGTAAAGGCAGGGACGAAGATAATCTTGGATTAGCTACCACATTGCTTCAGTTTTGCCATCATTTAACATCAGTTTGTTGGTGGTCATCCATGATTTGACATGGTCAATGCACTGGCTTATACTTTGGACGGCATTCACAGCTTGCTCGACAGTATCACTTTTGTACATCTGCGTATCATCTGCAAATGCATGATGGGAAATGGAGCGACTACAAATCAGGTCGGACAGGGGCTGAACATACAGTAAGAACAATACAGGTCCTAGGACCGAGCCCTCGGGTACACCAAACCGAAGAGGTGATGGCCGATACTAAATTTTGGCCTTTTTTGCACATGATCTTGCATGATAATTTAGGAACTTGCCGTTTCTAATCTAATCTTCAAATAATGAACAAAGTGTAAAAATATTATATTGAAAATAAAAAATAATGAATGAATGAATTTTTTTTTAAAGTCGTAGGAGAGAGATGATGATGAAACGTTTTTATTCAGGATAAAGTTTTAGGTATGCGAATGCCTCTCTTAAAACTGTCCTGCTAATCTACACACATAAATATACATCGAGCAACACAATAAAATATTAAAAAAAAAAAAAACCCAA
Source organism: Semisulcospira habei (assembly GCA_036245525.1). Taxonomy (NCBI): domain Eukaryota; kingdom Metazoa; phylum Mollusca; class Gastropoda; family Semisulcospiridae; genus Semisulcospira; species Semisulcospira habei. The sequence continues at coordinate 4,104,721 of BTPG01000008.1, read as the reverse complement.
ACAAAACAAACAAAAACATAGTATCAAGAACATTCAAGTGTACGAAAAGCATAAAAAGCAAAAGGGCAAAAAACAACAGCAAACAAAACAAACAAACAAACAAACAAACAAACAAAAAAACATAATAACAGGGACATAAACTGAAGGTCATCTTATAATTAGAACATGTCTCTGAGAGTACAACATTAATAGAGGAAAATTAAATCGTGGTATTAATTTAAAAGTAAAAAGCGATAAAGGCAATCCTTAAATATACTAAATTTAGAAATAGACTTAAGATGCTGGGGTAAATTATTCCATGCTTTTGCACCTGAAAAGACCAGGCTAGTTTTAAATATATATCTAATCTTGTTCTTGGTAGGTGGAGCGACCTGTTTCTCCTGTTTTGTCTATAATTATCTGAAAACAAAGTTTGCCACTGGAGTGGGGCTATCTCGTGTAGAATCTTGTACATTAATACACACCGATTAATTCGAATTGTTTGTTTAATGCCAGCAATTTAAGAAATTTGATTTTTTTTTTTTTTTGTCTGTGGGGGCGGGTCCAGGAAGTAGGAGTTTAACACCTCAACGATACAGAGAATTTACCTTTTTCATATGAACTTCGCTGCAACCGTCCCAGACAGTGGAACTGTAATTACAGTGTGTTTTGATATGTGCGTGGAAGAAACGTTTGCAAACGTCAGGATTAACTACACGGCTGAGCTTAGACAAAAGGAACAAGTTTTTGGACAACGCTTTGCATACGTTATCAACATGAGGTTTCCAGTTTAACTGGTTGTCTACTGTTACGCCCAGCAAGCGATGCTTAGTTACTTGTTCTATTGGTTGGCCATCTAAGGTAAGTGTTAAAGTTGGTAGTCCGCGCTGGTGTTTCTAGCGTGTTGTAACCAACATGCTCTTTGTCTTTGGAAAACTAATTATCTTGCGATTATTAATGCACCAGTCAGCTACTTCGTCCAGGCTGTGCTGGAGTACCTCATTAATGTTCGCTAGCTCCTTGATAGATGTGTGTACGGTTGTGTCGTCAGCGAACAAATCACAGTTAGCCTAGATGCACAGCGGCAGATCATTAATAAATAATAGAAACAATAAAGGCCCTAGAATAGATCCCTGTGGAACACCACAAGTCATTACACCGTTTAATGAAAATTTGCCATTTAGGAGTACTTTCTGTGTTCTGTTTTTGAGATATGAATACAAGAGGGAAACAGTATTCGAGTTAATGTGATAAAGTGGTAGTTTTTTCAGGAGGATGGAATGATTGACAAGATCAATTGCCTTTTAAAGTTCTAGAAAGATTGCCCCTGATACTTTATAGTCATTAATGGCAGAGATTAATAATGTGATTTAGAGTAGTATGTAAAGGTCGAAAACCGGATTGTGCAACACTAATCAGATGAGTGTGTTCAAAGAAATTTAGGAGTTGAGTATGTATATGTCTTTCAAGTGGTTTCGATATTGATGATAAAATGAATATAGGTCTGAACTCATTTAAATTGATTATGTCTTTGCTTTTGGGGAGAGGAATTACCTTCGCTTTTTTTAATTCGTTAGGAGATACATTATGCCTAATGGCTAGATTGTAGATGAGTGTCAGTGACTCAACGATGAATGGCAGAGATAATTTTAAAAACTGAGTACTGGTGCGTCTGAACCGCAAGATGATTTGTTTTTTTAAACTAGAAATAGATTTACCAACATTTTGATAGAATTGTGTATGTAAACTGCTAGACCAGTATGACCGGGGACAGATGCATCTCGTCTAAGAATGGAATAGTTTTGTACGGATATGGCACGGTCACTAATATTTCCCGTTAGGCGAGATTTCGTAAATCCAAACATGTGAAATGGTGAAGACTGGTTTAGGAGAACATTTATATCTGGTATTTTGTGACAAAGGTGATATACATTAAGATGGCCAATATTTAATACATCGATATTTTTGCTACTTTTTGGCATAGTGAAAGACAGCTTTAAATGGAGGAACAACAAAATAATAAAACACAATGGAATAAAAAGTATACAAAAATAAAACAAATAACAAAATGCTAAAGAAGATAAAAGCGTACGTTGCAAAATAGAAAACGTATATTCCAAGCTTGGCGTATAATAAAAGCACACACGTATTGCGTAAATAAAAAAGAAAAAGAAAAAAGCACACGCGTTCAATAACAAAACACTCGTACTGTATCGGTTTTAAAAGATTCACCGCTCTTAGGCTATGATGCCAAAGTGTCGCTAAGTTTAACGCAGAGACACAGGTGACTTTTAATACAAAGCGTTCAGTCGTCAATCGGCTTCGACTAATAGACAGGTTCGCAGTTACCTCTGTCCCTCAGAGTCCTTTGATACGATTATCAGTATACGGCCGATTGAGCACGTACGCAGAAATAGTTCGTGTGTATGATGCACTGATCTAATCCGGGTTACTAGGCGGCCTGTGTATTTTGTCGGACAATATAGACAAATCGCCCTGTAGATTTGATAACACTTATCTCTGATTGAGTCACACGCTCGAGCTAAGCACATAGACACAAGACGCAAGAATCGACAGTTAATCCAATCACAACAGTCCCTCTAGCGAGCACTAATTGGCATCTCCACTGGAGGGTTGAGATTAATAGGCGCGCAAACACCGCGAAGTGTCAGCAATACTCACGCGGAGCAGTTAACTAGGGATTATGGCAACGTCCAAGTATAAAGCACTACAGAGTGAAGTCATCCACAGTTCATCCACATCCAGAGTCAGAAATAGCTCCGGCGGTTAAGCATGGGAGCAGGAGAGCGAAGGGAATCGCCGGGTCGTGGGTTCGAATCTCCGTCCCGGCCCCGGTAGATGGACTCGCAATCCAGGGGGAAAAACGGGCTTGTTCAAAAACATGTCCGTTCAAATGTCCTGGTAAATCAAAGTGGCACAGTTGGAGTGCGCCTGAGTTGATCAGTGTTTAGGTCGTACTCCATAGGCAATAGATTTCCCTGTTCCCCCATAACCCGCCCGTCAGGGCCGTCCATTATCACTTCGGTGCCGTGGACGTTAAACCCGAACTAACCATCATCCACAGTTCAATAGTAAACACACGTCAGTTGGTAGAGTGACCGATCGTCAAGAAAGACCACAGTGCCACCTTTATATTTCTCACCTGAAGGAGAAGCCTTCGTGTGAATGCCACAGACTACGAGTTACAAAAGAGTTACCACAAACACGGATACGCCGTGAATCAAGCAAGAGAAATAAAACGGCCCCGAAAGTCAACACTTACTGTTCAGAATAAGCCGAATGGCATACAGCACTCGATAACATCACCCACATAGTTAAATATTAAGTCAAGGTTAAAATGCTCGCACATGCAGTCACTGTTACTGTATACAGTACCGGTGGTTGTATGCACAAGCAGTTCAATGTTAAGTACAGTTATTCCGGCGAAATTACGTACAGTTATTCCTATTCCGGCGCCGTCATGTTAAGTCACCCGGAACACGCCGCATACAAACGTGCGGCACGCCTCGGGTGACTTTGGGCACACAATCTGATATTCCTGTTACGCGCGGGGCCTCATGGAGTCAATGATCTGTGCAATTTGTTGCACCACGTGATCTGGAAGTTGAAAGTTGTCATGACTCGCTGTGCCTGCGCGGTTCCAGGCGTTTGCAGGCGATGGCTGGGCCGTTGGAGCAGCAGACCCCGGTCCCGGAGGAGCCAGGGGCGGGAAGTCAGCCTGCTGAAACCTTGCTGGCTGAGGTCCCGCGAGACCATGCTTGGGACCGTGGGAGCGGACACTACGTTGCCCTGGGGCTGGTTTATGGTGGGCTGCCCACGTGGCGAAGTGCGGCATGGATTTTGTTGGCTGACATCTCCGATCTGACAAGGTCGTGACTGAGGTAGCGGCCACGTCCATCTGACCTGTCAGACTGGCGCAGCTGCTGGTTTTGACGGCCGTTCACTTCCCTGACGGTTGCCGGAAAATCCTGGCCACGTGGTGGTGGAGGAGGCCGGTGTTCCCCTTATCGAATGTTGAGGGCAAGACCCTTGGTGCCCTCAGCGCTTGGGTGCTTATGGTCTCCATCCCGGTAGAGAGCCTGGCGTGGAGCGAGGTTCCTGGTCAAGAAGGTGGCGATGTGGTCCACGATGGCAATGTCCGCCTGCCTGCAGGCCGCATGGAGGTTGTCGTTGGACTTGGCGGCGGCTGCAAACAGGGGGTGGCGTTGACCGAAGGGTGGCATGATGACTGATGCTTGTAGGGTGGCCTGCGGGAACTTGGTAGCCAGCAGGTCCATGAGTTGAAGCCATGTGTTGCTGGAGACTGGCGCGCTCATGATGCGGCAGCTGTTGATGCCAACATGGAAAGTGACATGGCGAACATGTCTGGCTGGCTGGCGGGTGTCAAGCCACTGGATGAGGTCGTTTACTGACAGGCCTGGCACCGCCATGTTCTGAACGGTGAAGTCCTTTGATGACATCTTTCTCTCGTCGATGTACCTGATGACTGAGTCTCCTAGTAGAAGATCATTGGATTGTGGATTCACTTGTTTCTGGCAGAGTTGTTTGTAGGGTGGTGGTCGCCTGGTAGTCATATCACTGTGTGGTCGCCTGGTAGTCATATCACTGTGGTCGCCTGGTAGTCATATCACTGTGTGATCGCCTGGTAGTCATATCACTGTGGTCGCCTGGTAGTCATATCACTGGGTGGTCGCCTGGTAGTCATATCACTGTGTGATCGCCTGGTAGTCATATCACTGTGTGATCGCCTGGTAGTCATATCACTGTGTGATCGCCTGGTAGTCATATCACTGTGTGGTCGCCTGGTAGTCACATCACTGGGTGGTCGCCTGGTAGTCACATCACTGTGTGGTCGCCTGGTAGTCACATCACTGGGTGGTCGCCTGGTAGTCACATCACTGTGTGGTCGCCTGGTAGTCACATCACTGTGTACGGTTGATGCCTGAGAGTGTGACACGACTTTGTCACGTCCCATGTCGGAGAAAAATGACATAAAATGAAACTTTATTTCTCAACGGAAGAAGAAGTTAGCACATGTGCCATTTTCCATGCTTGTCGTTGCTAATCTACAAAGGTAAAACTCTGCTGAAGGTACAAATACTAACATACAGAGGTACAAAGCTACTAACATACAAGAAAAAATCAATCCAGACCAAAAAGGTGACTGCCAAGCGTGTAATATGCAAAGAAGTACCCAACGGAGAAAGAAACACGCTTAGAAAAGACGGGTACAACACAATTTATTAATATTTCGGGTAAATACCCTTTGTCAAAATAGACAAACAAACAAACAGAGAGATTAGCCGCTACTTATCTTCATTGGCAGAAGGAATGTGGCAACTCACATGTTTTCTTTGCGATGGCGGTCACATATATTTTTTCGATGTGATTTTTTTTTATATAGTGCAGACGAGTACAAAGCTAATCTCGTGCTACACATTAACTGTCACTGTCCGTCTATCTCCCGCAACCTGCTGAGTACTCGTCCCCATGACCTCTGCTTCCCTTCTGTCTAAGCACCCAGCACGCAAAACGTCACTGGGCCGACATCGCAGTGGTCGTCCCGGGCACCCTCCCAGACCCCCAGACTTAAGTGAAAAAATCTCTGACTGCCATGTTCACTCTCGAAGCAGGATCACAGATGGAATGAGAATTGAATTGAAACTTTATTTTCTAAGGATGAAGACAGTAGGCACGCAGGCCTTTTTACATGTCTGTCCTTAATAACATTTTAAATAAATATAGCAGCAGAAAAGGTAACATGACAAATAAATAAAATAAAAAGAAGAGATAATAATAATAATAATAATAATAATAATAAACAAATATTTCGCGCACGCGCGCGCGCGCACACACACACACACATACACGTTCAGTCAGATGCAAGGCAGCACAAGGGTAACGCATGATGCCTATTACTCAAGTGATGCGTTACAATCACGCACGCACCCACACACACAGACGCACACATACTCACGCATGCGCATACATTAGATGTAAAGAAACCTAAAAGTGATCATAGATTATATGAAAGAATATTAACTCTAAGATTTCAACTAAAAACTGAATGAGTAAAGTTAAAACTTCAAAAGTAAACTATTGAACACTAACTATCAACTGTAACTATTGAGGAATTGAAAACATCACACATACACACACACAGACACACACACATACTGACACACGCACATGCGCACACGTGTGCTAGTTGTGTAGTGTCGCCTCACCCCAGCCTTCGACACCAAAATCTGTGGCGTCGCTGACCGTGTGCAATGTTTGTGTGACCGGTGAATGTGTATGTAAATGTTTGTTCGTGTCAGGATGCCAAGTTCACACACACAAGCACAGTCACTCGCACTCGATACTAACCACAATAAGACATGTGAAACGAAGATCGCATTTCGTATAGACTATATTGCAGTACAGGCTAATAGTGATAAAGCGACAACAAATGCCCCGGCATGAGGCCGTTTGAGAAAAATATATTCTCTGCTGGTCACAATGTCATCAGACGTTACTACAGTAGCGCAGCAAAGTACTAATATCTAAGTCGTATCTCTGAAAAGAATGACAAAGTCCGAACAAAGGAGAATCTAGTAAAATAACTAAGTCGGAGAGGCCATTAGATAAAAGGAAGCCTCGGCAAAAATGACAAAGTCCAAATTGCCCTTTATAAAAGAAAGTCTATAAAAAGTAGCTAAGTCAGAGAGGTCTTTGGTAAAAGAAGACCTGTTCAAAAATGACTATGTCCAAAGCGCCCTTGGTAAAAGGGAAGCCTCGGAAAGTTACAAAAGAAGAGCCCCAAAAATAACAGAGTCCGGGCCGCCCCTCAAAGGATAACTATCTAAGAAAAATAACAGAGTCCAAAATGTCTTTTGACATTATGGGAAGCCTCGGAAAAACGACAGAGTCCGAAGCGCCCGTTATAACGTATAACTATCTAAAAATGGCAGAGTCCAAAAGTTCCTTTGATAAAAGGAAGCCTCGGAAAAACGACAGATTGCAGAGTCCGAGATGCCCGTTATAAAGGAAGACTCCCCAAAAATGGCAGAGTTCAAAAGGTCCTCTGATAAAGGGAAACCTCGGAAAAATGGCAAAGTCCGAGGCGCCCACCACAAAGGAAGACTCCAATAAAATGGCAGAGTCCGAAGCGCCCGTTGTAAAGGAAAACCTCGGAAAAACGGCAAAGTCCGAGGCGACTGTTATAACGGATAACTAACTATCTAGAAAAATGACAGTCCGAAGCGCCCTTTGTAAAGGAAGACTCAAAAAAAAAAAAAAAAAAAAATGACAGAGTCCGAAGCGCCTCTTGTAAAAGAAAAGCTCGGAAAAACGGCAGAGTCCAAAAGGTCCTTTGATAAAGGGAAGCCTCGAAAAAACGGTAGAGTCCGAGGCGCCCGTTATAACGGATAACTAACTATCTAGAAAAACGACAGTCCGAGACGCCCGTTCTAAAGGAAGACTCCCCCAAAAATGGCAGAGTCCGAAGCGCCCTTTGTAAAAGGGAAACCTCGGGAAAATGGCAAAGTCCGAGGCGCCCACCACAAAGGAGAACCGCCCAAAAAATGGCAAAGTCCCAGGACTCCCCAAAAAAGACAGAGTCCGGGACTCCCGTTCAAGGGAGGGCTCAGAAAAATTACAGAGTTCAAAATGCTGGTTTGTAGAACTGTGGAAAAATTGGCAAATGTTGCACTACACATGTCGCCACGTGGCATCCAGATGTAGTTTCCGGTCATGCCATATGGGAAAGCGTCTGTATGTAACTACCGGACGTGCCGGGCAGCTCTAATCAAGATAACGGGCCGGCCCTCCGGAAACTGTTACTATATGGGAAATGGGTGGCATCTAATTAACGGGACCATTGGCACGCGTGAGCGCTCTAATCACGTAACGGCACCGGCCCTAAACGAGGGGCGGGTCCTAAGTGGGAAGATGATTGATAAGGGCAAGGGTATATACATACTGGGGGACACAACACAGGAGAAAGAGAGACACAACGAGAGAGGAGACACAACGAGAGAGGGAACACAACGAGAGGAGAGTGAGAGAGATGGACGAAAGTAGAAGAAAGAGCAAATAGTGAGAGAACGACCGAATTGTAGTCTGTGGTTGGTCTTGCCCAACCCCAGACAATGCTTTTTAGACTGAAATAAACACGAGAGAAAACCATCACTGGACTTCAGTTGTTTTACGTGTCCATAGTGCAACACGTAACAACCAATTTTGGTGCCGTGACCAGGATGTCGGAACGGATTTAGCAGAACCATCGCAGGATGTCAGACCGAGATTGAAGACGGAACAATCGCAGATTCCAGAACGAGATGGAAGACAGAACTATCGCAGAGGATGGCAGAACGACGCTACGTCAAAAGAACGACAACGCTGAGAACTGAAGACGCCGAACGAGAGGCAGACAGAAGATCGTGAAACGAGACTGAGAAGGAGCAAGTCGCAGACGAAACGACCTCTGGCCACAACCACCGTCACCAACGCTGGACAACCAGGTGAGTGACCTTTCTGTGTCATCGCTACAGTTTTGATTAAGGGCCAGCAACATTTTGTATTTGTAGTGAAAATGGCAGAAGAATATGTAGGAAGACCACACCCATATGACCCGGTGTTGACCGCATTATGCAGTCAGATAGAGGGGATGTCATCCGCTGTTAATGCACAATCCATTTCACAGCTGATCCCCACCTTCAATGGAGATCCGAAAAAGTGTGCAGAATGGATGACACAAATAGAAAAATATGCTGCACTTGTGAATATAGTTGAGAGGAAAGCCTTGGTCGCATATCAGGCGAGTAGTGGGGCGGTGAGCGACTTTATTGGTCGGTTTATTCAAACCAACGGGAACAATAGTTGGGAAGAACTGAAAAAACAGCTAACGGTCCGATTCGGTGAGTTCAGGGATGAACAGTATGCACTGACCCTTCTACAGAGAGCCCGACAGGGGAAGGATGAAAGCGTTCCGCTGTTCGCAGAAAGATTGATATCGTTAGGGGAGGAAGCTTTCCCTGACGAGGATGGTCCAATTAAAGACAGGCAACTGATAGCCTGCTTTATAGATGGACTTAAGCATGACTACTTAAAAATGAAAGTCATGCGGGAAGCGCCAGCCACGTTAGAGCGAGCCATAAGCATAGCCGTAACAGAACAGAATTTTCGGCAAATGTTTGATCTTAGAGTGAAACAGAAAAGTACTGTGACCAAATCCACAGTAAACCAGTATCGCAGGGATAGGGAAGAACCCATGGAAGTGGATCACTCTAGAGATAGGGGGTGTTTTCAATGCGGTTCGCCACGCCACAAGGCACGCGATTGCAAGGCTAGGCGGATAAACGCAGTCGGTCAGCAAAAGTCGTCTTTGTCACAGCAAAGGTATCAACACGTGCGGTGTTGGCAATGCGGGGGTTACGGCCACCGACAAAGAGAATATAGGGCTAGGATAGGACAGGAGCGACAGGAAAACTAGAACGTTCTGCACCACGAGAAGCCGGTGAGCAGAACGGGGGAAACAGTAGATCCTTTAGCATCAACTTAGCGGGGAGTCCAAAATGCATAGTTTTTAAGGTAGGAAGTCAAAAGTTTAGAAGTCTCATAGATACGGGGGCGGAAGTATCGTTGATTAGCAAGAAGGCGTATGAAAAATTGCAGAACAAGCCAAGGTTAGAGAAAAGAAGTGTATCGCTACAGTCAGTCAGTGGAGAAGCGCTAGGAGTTGTGGGCAGTATAGAACTGGACTTCAAAATTGAAAAGCAGTCGTTCAAACATCGTTTTTATGTAGTGAAAGAGATGAATAGAAATTTCATTTTGGGAAACGATTGGCTCGAAAAGAACGGAGCACGCATTTATTTTGATTTGAGAAAGGTTAGGGTCGGGAATGCGTATGTACCATACGAACAAGACATGCACATATCTTCGTTAGTCAGAGTACACAAGACAAAAGTATTGAAACCACATACAGCGGAGATTTGTCAGGTCAGAATAAAGAGTACACAGTACTTCAGTAAAGAAGAATGTTTGGAAGTCTCTGCGACAGATAGGGGGTTTGTTGCAGAAGAGCCAGGACTATCTGTGATGAGCGGGGTAGTGAGAAACAAAGGTAGGACATTTCCCTTGTTAGTTGTGAATCACACCAACAAAACGTTCAGGCTAAAAAGGGGATGTGTGGTAGGCAGGGCAAACAGCGTAAGTCAGGTAGAGTCAGTGTCTAACAGAACAGAAGAACGAGAAGTCGCTTCCATTGACCTGACAGAAATCGATGCGCCTGACGCAATCAGGTCCACAGTCACTAAACTGGTATCGGAGCATTCCGATTTGTTCGCGAGTAGCGTTCTGGACTTAGGGCGCACCAACACTGTCAAAATGAGCATAGACACTGGAGACCACGCTCCAATAAGGGTGAAGCCTTACCGCGTTCCTTTGCAGGATAGAGAGATAGTAGACAAAGCAGTAGATGAGATGTTAGAGGCAGGGATAATCAGGAGATCAATGTCGCCATGGTCTTTCAGTTTAGTAGTAGTGACCAAAAAAGATGTTTCAAAGAGGTTGTGCGTTGACTTTCGAAAGCTAAACGAGATTACCAAGAAGTCGTCGTATCCACTACCGCTCATAGACGATATTTTGTCCTTGCTGGGGAAGGCAAAATATTTCACAAGGTTAGATATGAAATCGGGATACTGGCAGGTAGAGATGGCGGATCAAGAGAGTAGTGAGAAAACGGCTTTCGCTTGTCACAAGGGACTTTTTGAGTTCGCAGTCATGCCGTTTGGACTTTGCCAGGCACCCAGTGTGTTCATGCTGTTGATGAACACAGTGTTGATGGGGTTAGAAGCATTTTGTTCGGCATACATGGATGATATTCTCATCTTTTCCGAAACCAAGGAACAGCATTATCAGCACATAGAGGATGTGTTCGGTAGACTCAGACAACATAAACTCAAGTTGAAACTGAAGAAATGTCAGTTCTTCGCCGAGGAAACACAGTACTTAGGGTTTGTGATAGGGAAGGAAGGAGTCAAACCAGACCCAGAAAAGGTGTCAGCAATTCGGACATTGCCGAATCCAACATGTATAAGGGAGTGTCGCAGTGTCATTGGAATGATGTCATACTATCGCAGGTTCATACCCAACTTTTCTGAGATAGCCGAACCCATCATCAATTTGACAAAGAAATTTGCCAGATTCAAATGGTCTGATCAGTGTCAACAGGCGTTTGATTTTCTCAAACAAAGTTTGTCAGTAGTTCCTTTGTTGGTATATCCGGACACGAGACGTCCATATGTATTGTACACGGATGCTAGTGACGCATGTATCGGGGCGTGTCTGACGCAAGAAAGTGAGGACAGCACAGGACTCAAGACAGAAAAGCCTATTTACTTTCTGTCCCATAGGTTGAGCCAGAGCCAGAAGAAGTGGTCTACCATAGAAAAGGAAGCATTTGCAATCCATTATGCATTACAGAAGTTAGACCACTATTTGCACAATGCGCAATTCGTTGTTCGCACAGATCACAAACCGTTAAAGTATCTCTTAGAGTCACCTGTGCAGAATAAGAAGATTCAGATGTGGGCGCTAGGGATCGCAGGGTACAACTGCACTATAGAGTACATTCCAGGGCCACAGAATGTGTTGGCGGATTTGTTGTCTAGAGTGCCGCAAACAGACGGAAAGGAGTTAGTATCAGAAGAGGCGGAAGAAATAGTTACGGAAGTGAGCGACAATGCGTTCCAGATAGGGGTGATTAATTCTAGTCAGTTTAGACCAAAGCAGTTTGCAAGTTGTCAGACGGATGATCCGAGAGAAACTTTAGAAAAGGTAGAGGTGACAGGGTTCAATATGATCACGGAGCAAGACAAGGATCCAGACATTGTTAAGTTGAAAGATCAGCTACTGAACGAGGAAGCACCGGCCAGTGTAAAAAGGAGGTATTTGTTCATAGAAGATGTCTTGTATTTCTTGTCGAATATTGACGATGATCCAGTAGCGAGATTAGTGGTGCCATCCCATTTGGTGGAGCATGTCGTAAATCAGTATCATGACGGAAATGGGCACATGGGCCTTGATAAGACTTACGACACCATCAAACAGAAGTATTTTTGGCCAAACATGTACAGGGGGTTGAACGAGTACATAGGCGGTTGCATTACCTGTCAGCAAAGGGTTTTGCAGAAACAGAAAGCCCCAGTGCAGGAAATGGACGTTCCTCCATATCCTTTTGCGAAGGTTAGTGTAGACATACAGGGTCCATTCCCTACTAGTCTGTCTGGGAACAAGTACATTTTAGGGTTTGTTTGCCATTACAGTGGATATCCAGAGTGCTTTCCAGCACCAGATAAGTCGGTAGAAACTGTTGCTCAAATCTTGATGGATGAGATAATTCCTCGACACGGCTGTCCTTTGCAGGTCAGTGGTTACTGATAATGGCACAGAAAATGTCAATCGGATCATGAGGGAGGTTCTCAGTGAACTAAACATAGATCATGTCTTGACGAGCTATTATCATCCACAGTCTAACGCTAAGGTAGAAAGATTTCATCGTACCATGAATGATATCATGTCGAAGAAAATACAGGAAGATATCCAAACGTGGGATTTGCACATAAACCATGCGTTGTCGGCATACAGGGTTAGCGTTTCAGAAACGACTCAGTGCTCTCCATTCTTTCTACTGTATAACAGAGATCCAGTGTTACCATTAGATAACATACTGAGGCCTAGACGGAAATATGTCGGAGAGGACCTTCATAAGGTAGCCTTAGAACAACAGCACAAATTGTTCACCCAGGTGCATCAAAGGATAAAGAAATCACAGAAGCGGGGGGCAAAGTATGCAAACAGACATGTCAAAAGTGACGAAATCAAAGTCGGGGACCCAGTGTACTATAAAAATAATCAAAGGAAAAACAAGCTAGACAGTAAATGGAAACCTTACTATAGAGTGGTCGAGCAAACAACCCCAGTAACGTACAGGATCAGGAACCAATTGACTGGTGAAGTAGTTAAAGTGCATGCAGAGCACATAAGACTCGCTAAGTTAGATGAGTGGCCTAAACCCTCAGCGGAAACAATTAAGCCCCTTAGAAAGACTAATTATGCGATCGCACCGGAAGACAGCTCTTCCAGTGATAGTGAAGATGTAGGCGACTTACCTTCAAGAGAAAGTTGGATCAAAAGACAGCGTAGAGAACGGGAGAACTCGTCTTCAGAAGACGACATACCTCTCATGGAGTTAGCAAAGAGGGTTAGACGTCAGAACAGGAGACAAACAGTCGAAGCAGAATCGGCTGATGTTAGCTCGGGCGAAGGCACATCAGATAACTCTGATGATGCATGTGGACGCAATCCGGCCTAAGTCTAGGAGTAAAGGAGTAAGGCGGTTATTAAAGGCTATAGGAGATCTACTTTAGGCTTCATTTAAAATGCAACTCTCAAGTGGTATTGAGAGAGGATCAACTAGAAAATCGTGCAGATAATGCAGTTTTGGGAGTATGAATATACGACTACGGGTGTAAATTACATTTTGCAGACGTGCAAGATGAGGTTCGTCCTCTGTCTCATGATATTGGGTTTAGCAGATAACGTTTATAGTTTATTATTAATGGCAGTAATCATGTCATTTGTAGGCGAAATAGTGGGAGTAGCCCGATATTTTGTGTGTTAAAAGCTGGCCCTTTATCGAGACTTAGGCGATGGCATAGTGAGGTCACTCGACCTACACTGGACCCGGGATCGGTGGCTACAACTGTGGCGGACGACAATGACGTCTACGGAGCAAGTGCCTCCGCACTGATGATGGAAGACAGGGTGGAACTGAAGACGACATCGCCAGTCGTGAAATTCTACCCGGCCTTGAAATGAGGCGACCTATGAGGTGGATGAATTATGTTGGGACTGTGAACGCAACGGTGCCCATGAGAAACGAACAATTTCAGTGTTGACAATGAACTCTTTATCTTTTATTTTATATTATGTCTTGTCCTTTTCAGCAGGCTCTGCCAAGAGGGTTGGGGAGTACACACTGAGAAGGGTGACGTGTTGCTGGTGTCTCAGTGGGAGGCGCATGGACATGATGCGGTCTGAATGACCCGTTGGTAGGTTTTCCAGCTTAGTCGCAATGGAGGTCTTGACCATGAAACCCACGCCTGAGAGCCGTCTTTCTGATGCAGACCTGCCTGACCAGTAGAGGGTGTACCCAGCGCCAAGTTCTTGGAGGCTGCCTTCGTCCGGAAGGCGTACTTCGCTGAGCGCGGCGATGTCAATGTTTAACCTCCGCAATTCATGGGCAATGAGGGCGGAGCGACGTTCGGGGCGTCCGCTGTCTGCTTTGTCGAGCATGGTTCGGATGTTCCAGCATGCTACGTTGAGTCCGGTCGTGGTCGTCATCAGAGTGGATCCGTTATTCTTTCTTGTTTTTTGACCGCATGAGAAGATGCCCGTTGACCGCGGCTAGCCAACTGGGGTTGCGAGGGGACGAGCTTTGGTTAGGCCACCTTTTCTAGGCCCCTCTCCGTGTGGAGGACCTGCGCAGCCTCATACAGAGCACCCCTGCAGACGACAAAGTCATCATCCTTGGCGACTTCAACGCCAGAGTGGGCCAGGACTCTGAAGCCTGGAAAGGAGTCCTCGGCAAGCATGGCGTGGGGAACTGCAATGACAATGGCCGCCTACTGTTGGAGTTCTGTGCAGAGCAGCAACTGGTCATCACCAACACTACTTTTCAGCAAAAGGACAGTCGAAAGACCACCTGGATGCATCCTCGCTCCAAGCACTGGCACCTTATCGACTATGTCCTAGTGCGTCAGAGGGACCGCAGTGACGTCCTCCTCACCAGAGTGATGCCCAGCGCAGAGTGCCACACTGACCACCGCCTTGTCCGCTGCAAACTCAGGCTCCACTTCAAGCCAAAACCCAAGAAATGGGGGCCCCCCAAGAAAAAGCTTGATGTTGCGAGCCTTCAGCGTGACGACGTGAAAGCTGCCTTTCAGACAGATTTACAGCGCAGGCTCAAAGACACAGCGGACCCAGCAGACTCCTCCCCTGAAACACTTTGGGAAGAACTGAAAACTGCTATTGCAAAATCCTCTGCAGAAGTCTTGGGTTTCGCTAGAAAGAAGAATAAAGACTGGTTTGACGAAAACGATGTAGAGATCCAGGAACACCTAGCAAAAAAAAGAGCCGCCCATCAGGCCCACCTAGCCCAGCCTTCCTGCCCTGTGAAGAAGTCTGCCTTCCGCCTCGTCTGCAGCAGTCTCCAGCGCAAGCTCAGAGATCTCCAGAATGAGTGGTGGACCAGACTTGCACAGAGGACCCAGCTTTGCGCAGACAATGGTGACTACAGGGGCTTCTACGAAGCATTGAAAGCAGTGTATGGCCCCAGGCACCTGGTACAAAGTCCCCTGCGAAGCGCGAATGGCCAGGCACTCCTCACAGATAATACCTCCATCTTGAACCGCTGGTCGGAATACTTTCAGAGCCTCTTCAGCGCTGAGCGCACTGTTCAAGAAGCAGTCGTCCTGCAAATCCCACAGCTCCCAGTAAAAGTTGAATTGGACGAACCGCCCACCGCTGAAGAGACCCTCACAGCCATCCACCAGCTCAAGAGTGGCAAAGCAGCAGGCATTGATGGAATACCGCCAGAGATCTGGAAACATGGAGGCACAGCACTGCACAACAAGCTCCATGACCTCTTTCTCTGCTGCTGGGAGGAAGGAACACTACCAAAGGATCTCCGTGATGCAGTCGTTATCACCCTGTACAAGAACAAAGGTGAGAAGTCTGACTGTTCCAACTATCGGGGAATTACACTGCTGTCCATTGCTGGGAAAATCCTTGCAAGGCTGCTCCTGAATCGGCTGGTACCTGCCATCGCTGAAGACCAACTCCCAGAGGGCCAGTGTGGCTTCAGAGCAAACAGGAGCACCACCGATATGGTCTTTGTGCTGAGACAGCTACAGGAGAAGTGCCGCGAGCAGAACAAAGGGCTGTACGTAACGTTTGTCGACCTAACAAAAGCGTTCGACACTGTGAGCAGGCAAGGCATGTGGCAGATCCTGGAGCGACTTGGCTGTCCCCCAAAGTTCCTCAACATGATTGTCCAGCTACACGAGGACCAGCAAGGTCAGGTCAGACTCAACAATGACCTCTCAGAACCATTCCCCATTCTCAACGGCGTAAAGCAGGGCTGCGTGCTGGCACCGACCCTCTTCACCATCTTTTTTAGCATGATGTTGAAGCAGGCCACAGTGGACCTCGATGATGACGATGCAGTGTACATCAGGTATCGTCTCGATGGCAGCCTGTTCAACCTCAGACGACTGCAGGCCCACACGAAAACCCTAGACCAACTGATCCGTGAGCTGCTTTTTGCTGATGATGCTGCCCTCGTTGCACACACAGAGAGAGCCCTGCAGCGCATCACGTCCTGCTTCGCAGACGCTGCCCAGCTCTTTGGACTCGAGGTCAGTCTGAAAAAGACAGAGGTCCTCCATCAGCCGGCACCCAAGACAGTGTATCGCCCTCCTCACATCACCATCGGCGAGTCTGAACTAAAGTCAGTGCACCAGTTTACTTACCTTGGCTGCATTATCACGTCGGACGCCAAGCTGGACAAGGAGCTTGACAGCAGGCTGGCAAAAGCGAACAGCGCTTTCGGGCGACTTTTCAAGCGGGTGTGGCACAATCAACAGCTGAAAACAGGCACCAAGATCAGCGTGTACAAAGCTGTGGTCCTCACCACCCTGCTGTATGGTTCCGAGTCCTGGGCCCTCTACCGCAGCCAACTACGACTCCTCGAACGCTTCCACCAGCGCTGCCTGCGTACCATCCTGGGCATTCACTGGAGTGACTATGTCACCAATGTCGAGGTCCTTGAACAGGCTGAAACCGTGAGCATCGAGGCTTTGCTGCTGCGGACACAGCTCCGCTGGGCGGGGCATGTCTCCAGGATGGAGGATCATCGCCTACCAAAGATCACCCTGTTCGGCGAGCTTGCTACTGGACACCGTGACAGAGGGGCACCAAAGAAGAGATACAAAGACTGTCTCAAGAAGTCACTTAGTGCCTGCCAAATCGACCACCACCAGTGGTCTTCGCTTGCTGTGGACCGTGACACCTGGCGCTCCACTATTTACAAGGCAGCTGTCTCCTTTGAGGACTCTCGCAGAGCTAGCCTTAAGGACAAGCGGCTCAGGAGAAAGAACAGAGATGCCGCAACTCAGAACTCTGGCCATACCTTCCCCTGCAGCCACTGCGGTCGAACCTGCCTGTCCCGGATTGGCCTCCGCAGCCACGAACAAGCCTGCAGACGTCGTGGGCAACTCCTATAAAATCTTCGTTCGCGAAGTCCAGCCAAGAGAGAATATTATGTGTATTTGGATGGAATACTTGTTGTTATAGTTGGACGAGATATCACGCACCGATTTGAAACGTATTTTGATTGGGTAATGATGTGTAATTATATTA